>VDFB02353493.1:158971100-159135063 GCA_007258455.2 Sequoia sempervirens | reverse complement strand
TTTTTTCCTTTTTTCTGAATCATTCTGGTCTAAAATATTGTATGCACATAGAACTTAATCAATATCAAATCCAATTTGATAGCTACCTATCTCATGTATTTTTGTAGTTGGTTTGTTAGTTCAACCGAACAAGATTGTGTGTTGCACTGTTTAAGGGTGCATACAGAACCTACTTGGTGTCCAAACTAAACCCCCTTTTTTAAAAGTTCACATCGTTTTATACCTAGCTGTGAAGCAATCTGGTGAAGTATAAAGTGGTTTTCTTTGATTTGATCAAATCTTGGGGCATGTGTGGAGAATAATTGGGATAAATTTTATTTTTTAGTATTTTGATGCTTTATTTTAGATTAAATGTTTAAATTTCTGAAAATGTTCCAAAAAATAGATGAATGAATGGAAATTTATTGAAAATATTTCATTTCTATGAAATTTTTGAATGCTTAAAGCTAAATCTACTTAAGTGATAGCAAAATTGTTTGATGTTCATGAAATATTATTGCAAATCTTTTGATTTCATGGGATTATTTTATGATCGAACTAGAAATCACGTATCTAATGCTTATGATTCTTAATGAAACTAGAGATAACCGTAGACCCCTTGAGATTAATAGCAATATCACATCATACCCGAAAGTGAACCTAGTATGGTCAAGACTTGACTACTGAAGCCTTGGGATTAAGCTAAGTCAACCTTTTCCTATTACATGGACACGTTAGGTTGCCCTAGTTTAGTCTTTCAAGTAAAGATAGGTTCTTCATGGATTGCTTGTGAGGATTTTATTTGCATTGTTGCTTGCGAGTGACATCGTTGTCAACACTATCTTTGAATGTGCTATGTCTTGATTGATTGAACTAGTCTTGTTGATACTTGCATGTAGTGAAAAGTAATGTTTACTTTGAAAGAAAAGTAGAATCTATTTACTTTGTTTGTTCATTGTTTGTAAGTACTCCATGATAGGACAAACTGCTTATCAAGGGTATTATTATTATACTAGACATGAGTAGATATGGGTAAAAGAGTATGTTTATCATAGGTATTGTTATTATACTAGATATGATCAAACATAGACAAGCTTAGGGTATGCTCAAAACTACGTAATTAATTATGCTAGGTGGCTAGTAGGTTACTCCTAGAAATGTTGTCCAGTGAAGGGAGGGAACTTATACTTTGCTTATTGAGTGATGTAACCTTAAGTTATGTTAAAGAGATAGGTTATCCTGGGGAGTAGCTTTCCCGTGGAGAGGGATTGCCTAGGCATAGATGTAATGGCCTCAAGTCAAAATGAGCTTTCTATAGTGTAAGTGAATGGTATACCTTCATTCAAAGTACTGAGTGAGAATACTTTGGCCAAAGTAGTGGGAATGTTCAAGACTCCACTATAGATAGTGAGATAGCTAAGACTCCATTATCATTTCACCATGTCTACTTAAATGTATGAAGGGTACCTAGCATAGGTTATAAATCCTAGTCATGCAAGGCATCACACTAAGCTCAGAATGGTATGTTGTACAAGGTTACCCAACCAATACCTTTGTCGAAGGGTAGGGTCATCTATCATTGATAGATGCGTGAGGGACAGCATATGAGTTTGTGGTTGGGCGAAAAGTGCTTGAGTGATGCTTCTCCTCCTCTGTAGGTGACAAAGGACCAAGATTTTGAAAGGTAGATTCCTAGACCATCTATATCTTATGTCATGAAGCTCAAAGGAGCTATGTATGTAGTTTTTTACTATCTTGGAATATTGTACTATGTGAAGTAATGTAATGGAAAGGAAATCATAATTGTAAGTTGTTATAGGATTTTTGTTCATATATTTTCAATAAAGAAAGGAAAAAATATTATTGTAATGGCATGTTACATAGTTTATTTTACTTGCACAATAAAAAGTTAGGAAATTTACTTCAATGAACGTTTGGCATTTTACATGTGGTATCAGAGCTACCAGGTTTAGCTCTGGAACCTATGAGATCATCATTCTTTCCATCCAACATTATCTAATGTTGTGAATTCTTGTACCAGGATGGTGCGTCTCAAATTAACAGCTCGAAAGTCAGTAATAAAAATGAGCGCTACCTCAAGGCCAAGAAGGAAAGAGAAGCCATTGTTAGAACTATAGAGGAAACCAACTATGACAATTTTTTCTAGTTGAGTGACACTGAGACATTTAGTCACGCACTTTCTTGGATCAGCGATGTGAAGAGGAAGATGAAGATGAAGATGGAGGCTATGTACGATATTCTACCTTCCATTTTGCTAGAAAATTTTGAGTCATTATCACTTTCCAGGGATATTCCCTCAGAAGCAAGCATTAGTACGGCATTCATTTTTAGTGACCCTAGAGTTCTTCCATTGTCTGAAGTAATAGTAATTTCCTCAAGTAACAAGTCTAAGGGATATGTACCTCTAGATCAGCCAAATGTGAAACAGTATTGTGAACAAATGTCTGCAAAAAGGTAGACTAGATATTGTTGATGAACACCATATTGGAATTGAACCTTGTAACTATGTATCAGATGACAAATATGAAGGCTACTATCCATTTTGGGATAGGTATGAAAAAATGAGGGATGAACAAAAAGATAGAGACAAACAATGATCTCAATCTATAGGATATACTCCATCAAGTTGTGTCTGAGATTGAATTTGAGGGATACTCTCCACTCGACTATCTGAATAGTCACTCCATGTAATCAAAGGATATTAAAATCCTTATGAAATGAATAAACTTATTTATCAAAAGTGTATGCTTAATCTTATGTGGAATTCTTTATCTATGAATGCCATTTATAATGTTTCCATAAGATAATTGATAACATAATTTAGTCTAACACGGATAAAAACATTCAGGTAAAGCACGATCTTGTGAAGATGGTGAGGACACAAACCAATCATGGCGGTAGCCAAGAAGTTGGGAAAAGACCAACAAGAACTGAATCTAGGCTTGACCAAATCTTGAAAAGGTTGGACAACCTTGAACAAGAAAGGATGAGAGTTAGGGTTCAGGAAGAAGTTCTTGTTAATAGGAATGAAGGTGAAAACTCTTCTCATGGACATAATGAAAACCATGATCATGAAATAGAAAGATCACCAACACCATCTGAGGAAAGAAATAAGAAGCGCATGGCTTCCGAACTTTCTAAGGATATGAAGAAGATTGTTCCACCCAAGTTTGAGGGAAGTGCCAGCAGGAATGAAGCTGAGGCATGGCTTGTTCAAATGGAATATTATTTTGAAATACGAAATTATATTGAGACCACTAAAGCAGCTTGGGGTGCATACCAGTTAGCTGGAGAAGCTTCAACCTAGTGGATGAACAAAAAGCTAGAGCTCAATATCAACTCATGGAAGCTGACATGGGGGGAATTTGTTGGGATTTTCTGCAAGCAATGGTTACTCCAATTATACTATGACCAAAAACTCACGGATTTCTAGAGTTTGAGACAAGGAAATATGTCGGTCAATGAATATTGGGAGAATTTTACTCGACTTTTGTGTTATGTTCCTATATATCATAAGGATGAGCACTTCCACATTAGAAAATTTATAATGGGACTTAACAACCAGATCGGAGGACAAATGGATATGCATGGTCCAACTGTTGGATGTTTTGATTGTGTTGTTGATATGTGGTTGTCATTGATGTCAACACTATTAACATTTGGTGTATTGAAGGTTGTATATGTCGAGGATATTGAGAAATTTGTGAAAGAGTTACCAAGTTGCCTGTTGCCAGTGGAATTGTGAAGGTCATGAAGGTTTCATGTCTTGTACATTGAAGATCAGTTTTTGTTGACTAAAGGGTTTATTTTTTAGAGTATCTAGATCATCTACCAAAATTTTTAGAAGTCTGTGTGAAGTTTTGATCGTGTTGTGGTCTGACAATATTTTTGCAGTCTCTATCAGCATTCCTGAGTGAAGATTGTGTGATTCTGATAATATAAGTGGTTGCAGATGCTTCTCTATTAGTTCCTGGTGTTCTTGGATGCTTCTAGATCATTCTTCATCATTCTTGTACATCCAAATTGATCTATGTGCTCGTGGTCGAAGATTTTTCTTGTGCATGTTCGGGTTTTCATGTTCCTAGCTGACATGATGGTGGTAACGTGTTGTGGATCCTTGAAAAGTAAAATTTGAATGTTTGGCATGCTTGTGAGTATTGTTTTGGGTCGCATCATTGTATTGGTAGACAATGTTTAGATCCACACTAAAAATTTAATTGTAAATTTGGGCCGACATTGTAAATATGTTTTATTTTTCTGGTTGACTAAGTTATTGATGTAATCTCATGTTAAGGATATATAAGAGAAATTGTTTCATCGGTGTAAAGTGTGCTCGGTGTGCTCCTATGTGTGTATGTGTGAATATCATTCGGTTGTAGAGTAGAGTGTGAAGAAGACTGAGCAAAGTGTGAAGAAGTTGGAGCGAAGAGTGAAGAATGTTTTTTTGTGCTTAACTGGAACTGTAATCAAGCTTGTGCAGAAGCTATTTTTCAGCTCATACCCTCCATATTTAATCCTATTCTATATTGTTGGGCAGTGAGCCCCTTTTGTATTTGAGCAGTGAGCTCTAGGCAGTGTGCCTAAATGCATGTGCATTCCCCTTTATTATTTTCATTATACTTTTAATAGGGTATAATATTGTGGATTGACATCCACCGTGGTTTTTCCCCTAACAGGATTTCCATGTAAAAAAATCTTGGTGTTCTCTGTCTCTCTGATGTGTTAATTGTTAATGGTTAATTGCTTATTCATCAAATCTAAGATTAAGTTAAGTAAAGTTTGAAAAGTTTATTATTTTGTGACAACTAATTCACCCCCCCTCTCAGTTGTCTATCCTTGTTTTTCCAACAATTGGTATCAGATCAGGTTCCTCTGAAGAATTCTAAAAGCTTGAGGTGATCCAAGATGGAAACATACAAGAAGGACAATCCTAGATTTGATGGAACTAACTACTCACTGTGGAAAGTCGGGATGGAATGTCACCTAAGGATTATTGGTGAAGCTTATTGGAAGATTACAAAATATCCATATGTTATTCCTCAAAATGGTCCCTCCACTATTGATGAGATCAAAGAAGCTAAAAATAATATCTAGGCTATTGAAGCTTTGGTGAGTGCTCTGACAGATTCAGAGATGGAAAATGTGATAGGTCTGAAGATAGCTCATGAGATTTGGACAAAGCTGGAAACTTTGTGTGAAGGAGATGCACAGGTGAAGATGGCTAAGCTATAGAGTTTGAAAGGAAAGTATGAGAATTTGAAGATGGGTGAAGATGAAAATATCACTTATTTTATGCAAAGAGTAAATGAAATAGTGATGGGTATTAGATGTGTTGGTGGTTCTCTGGATGAGGATGAAATTGTGGCTAAGATACTCAAATCCTTTCCTCCCTCCTACAAAGTGAAGGCTCATGCTATTGAAGAGCTTAGATCAATAACGAATATGAAAAGAGATACATTGGTTGGTAAGCTTGTTGCTTTTGAATTAAGTGAATTTGGTGAATCTGTTTTGAAGATTGAATTTGCATTCAAGGCTACTATATCCGGAAGTAACAAGCAAAGATATAATCCAGGAGAGTGTTCTAGAAATATATCCAAGTATGATGAAGAACTGAAAAAGATTGAAGATAAAGAAAGAGAGGTAGAATAATTGGAAGCACTGATTGTGAAGAAAGAAGGCAGAGGAAAAGGTAAGTATGAAGGTGTATTGCCTATTAAATGTTTTTCTTGTAGTAAAATAGGTCATTTTGCATCAAGATGTCTTGAAAGAGTTCCTAGATCTAAGACTTACAAATCTAGTTTCCAAAAGAAATGTTACTTTGTTGAAGAAGGAGTGACTAATGATGAGTCTGATAAAGATAATGGAAATGAGGATGAATGGGTTTTCATTGCTACCATTGAAAATAGTCATGTTGCTACTGAATCTGCTAAAGATGAGAAAGCTCTTGTAGCCTAAGTTGAAGAAAAGTATGAGTGGGTTATTGACAGTGGATGCTCACATCATATGACTGGTGATTAGAAAATTTGTAAGTCTAGAGAAGTATGATGGTGGTTTTGTAAGGTTTGGAGATAACAATGTTGGTGTGATTCGTGGCAGAGGTTCTATTTGTCTTGGTGGTAAGCATAACACTGATGATGTTCTTTATGTTGAAGGCCTGAAGCACAATCTTTTGAGTGATGGACAAATGGTGGAAAAAGGCTATGATCTACAATTCAAAGATGGAAGATGCAGGATACGTGGAAGTTCTGGAAATATGATTGCTACAGGTAGAAAGACAGAAGGTAATATTTTTCACCTGAATACTGCTAGTGGGAGTTGTTTAATTGCTTGAGTATATGAAAGCTAGTTGTGGCATAGGAGGTTGTGTCATGTGAATTTTGATAACATTTTCAAGGTAAGTTCTACTCAAGCAGTAAGATATCTACCTAAGTTAGTGAAGCCTACTAACACAATTTGTAAGGAGTGTTAGATGGGTAAACAAACTAGAGTCTCCTTCCAGAGAAAATAGTCTCATTCAAATGATTTGTTGGAGCTACTACATACTGATCTCTGTGGTCCCTCCAAAGTCAGAAGTATTCATGGAGAAAGGTACTTTATGTTGATTATTGATGATTATTCTAGAATGATATGGATTTCTTTCCTAAAAGAAAAATGTGAAGCATTAGAGAAGTTCAAAATTTTCAAGGCTATGGTAGAGAATGAGAAAGGTTTGAAAATCAAATGCCTGAGGTCTGACAGAGGTGGTGAGTTTACCTCTAGGGAGTTCAACTCTTTTTGTGAAGAAAATGGAATCAAAAGACAGTTATCTGCTCCTCGAACCCCTCAACAGAATGGAGTTGCAAAGAGAGAGAATAGAACAACTCTCAATGTTGCTAGAACAATGATGATAGAAGGAAATGTGCCCCAGATCTATTGAAGTGAAGTTGTAAGCACTGTTGTGTATACTTTGAACCAAGTAAATGTTAATGGTAATTTTGGTAAGACCCCTTTTGAGCTATGGTTTGGTTATAATCCTACTGTTAAATATTTCAAGATCTTTGGAAGTAAGTGTTATATCAAGAGAGATGATGATATAGGCAAGTTTCATGCAAGAAGCAATGAAGGAATCTTTCTAGGTTACTCTACTAATATTGAAAATGTCAGAGTTGATGAGGACTCTGCCAAATCATCCAAATATTATGGTTATGATTCAGATGAAGACAATACAAGCCAAGGTAAAAATTCTCAGACACGGAACCAACTTCATATTATTCCATATGTTCTGGTAAAGCAACCTCAATTCATTCTGGTAAAGCAAGTAAGTCAAGAAGCACAGACAAGTGCAAATGCAAAAGAAAGATCAGAAGAACTAGAAGCTCAAGAAAGTCCCAAAACTCCAAGGTATGTAAAGCTAAATCATTCTGAAAATCAAATTATATCTGATAAGAGTAAAGGTGTGCAAACTAGAAGAAATATTGTAGAAGAGTATTGCCTGATTTCCAAGATTGAACCTAAAGATGTCACTGAATCCTACCAAGATGAACACTGGATGGAAGCTATGAAGGAAGAGCTAACACGGATTGAAAAGAATGACACATGGACACTGGTTCCCAGACCCAAAGACAAAAATGTGATTGGTACTAAATGGGTGTTTCGGAACAAGCTGAATGAACAAGGTGAATTGGTCTGAAATAAATCAAGACAGGTATGTAAAGGGTATTCTCAAATGGAAGGTGTTGATTTTGAAGAAACATTTTCCCGTGTTGCCAAAATTGAAGCTGTTAGATTATTTCTTGCTTATATTGCATATAAGAACTATAAAGTCTATCAAATGGATGTGAAGTCAGCATTTCTGAATGGAGAACTAGAAGAAGAAGTATATATTGAATAGTCAAATGGATTTCAGTTGACTGACAAGGAAGATATGGTTTGTAGATTGAAGAAAGCTCTATATGGAATTAAGTAAGCCCCCAGAGCCCGATATGCTAGATTGGACAAATACTTACTGAAGCTTGGATTCAATAAAGGTACTACTAATAGCAATTTATATTTCAAGTTGGATCATGATAAAGAGTTAATTATAGAAGTTTTTGTTGATGACATTATTTTTGGAGGAGATGATAATATATGTATGAAGTTTGCTGATGAAATGAAGAGTGAATTTGAGATGAGTATGATTGGAGAGATGAAGTTCTTTTTGGGATTGCAAGTTACCCAGTTAGACAAGGGAATTTTCATATCTCAGTCCAAATATGTGAGAGAGCTATTGAAGAAATCTGGGATGGAAGAATCAAATCCTGTTGGTACTCCCATGGTGACCAGATGCAAGCTAACATAGAATGATGATTCTCCTACAGTGAATCAAACTAGATACAGGTCAATGATCGGTGGATTGCTCTATTTAACCCAGACTAGACCAAATATTATGAATGCTATATGTATGGTTGCTAGATTTCACGCTGATCCAAAAGAATCACATGTGACTGTTGTTAAGAGAATCTTTAGATATCTAAAAGGAATAGTTGACTTTGGACTTTGGTATCCAAAGGATGATGATATCACTTTGAGTGCATATACTGATGCAGATTGGGTTGGAGATGTAGATGACAGGAAAAGTACTAGTGGTGGTGCTTTCTTCCTAGGGAAGAAGTTGGTGTCCTGGTTGAGCAAAAAGTAGAATTCCATTTCTTTATCTACTATTGAAGCAGAATATATTGTTGCTACACATAATTGTACTCAAGTGATGTGGATGAAACAGATGTTGAAAGATATCGGGGTGATATATGAAAAGCCTATTGCCATATACTGTGATAATTCAAGTGCAATAAATATTTCAAGGAATCTGGTGCTACACTCTAAGACTAAACATATATCAATCAATTTTCACTTCTTGAGGGAGAAAGTGAATGAGAAAGAAGTCAGATTGGAGTATGTGAATACCAAATAATAGATTTCAGACATCTTTACTAAGCCATTGCTGAAGGATACTTTTGAGTATCTTAGAGGAATGCTAGGGGTGATTACCCCTCCTGATAAGAACTAAAAGATGCATTTACTTGCATGAATCCATGAGCTTCATTGCTATATTATGATCCGGATTGATGTCTATGTGGTTTCTACTCAGGGGGGTAGTCATATGTGTAGATATGTGGTTCAGAGCATGTATATGGAAAGGTAATGGTTACCTTTGCCATTGATGTCAAAGGGGGAGAAGAGTAATGTGAAAAATCCTTTTGGGAATAGAAGCAGTTGATAAGAGGGGTCAGAATCTAAGGGTGAGTTAGTGCAGAATAATGTGAAAAATATTTTTAGGGGGAGAAGAGCGATTGAGGAGAAGAGTCAGAACCAAAGGGAAAGTAAGTGTAGTTGTGTTGATGGTATTTTTCACATCATGTGTTGCCGTCAATTCCAAAGGGGGAGATTGTTGGATGTTGTGATTGTGTTGTTGATATGTGGTTGTCATTGATGTCAACACTATTATTATTTGGTGTATTGAAGGTTGTATATATCAAGGATATTGAGAAATTTGTGAAAGGAAGAGTTACAGAGTTGCTTGTTGCCAGTGGAATTGTGAAGGTCATGAAGGTGTCTTGTTCTGTACGTTGAAGATCAATTGTTGTGGACTAAAGGGTTTTTTTTTAGAGTATCTAGATCATCTACCAGAAGTTTCAGAAGTTCGCATGAAGTTTTGATCATGTTGTGGTCTAATAGTATTTTTGTGGTCTCTATCAACATTCTCAAGTGAAGATTGTGTGATTATGATAATATCAGTTGTTGTGGATGCTTCTCTGTTAGTTCCTGGTGTTATTGGATGCTTCTAGATCATTCTCCATCATTCTTGTACGTCCACATTGATCGGTGTTCTCATGGTCAAAAAATTTTCTTGTGCATGTTCGGGTTTTCATGTTCCTAGCCGACATGATGGTGGTAACGTGTTGTGGATCCTTGAAAAGTAAAATTTGAATGTTTGGCGCACTCGTGAGTATTGTTTTGGGTCACATCATTGTATTGGCTGATGGTGTTTAGATCCACATTGAAAATTTAATTTTAAATTTTGGTCGACATTGTAAATATGTTTTATTTTTCTGGTCGACTAAGTTGTTGATGTAATCTCATGTTGAGGATATATAAGAGCGATTTTTTCATCAATGTAAAGTATGATCAGTGTGCTCCTATGTGTGTATGTGTGAATATAATTTGGTTGTAGAGCAGAGTGTGAAGAAGACTGAGTGAAGTGTGAAGAAGTTTGAGCGAAGAGTGAAGAAGGTTTTTTTGTGCTTAACTGGAACTGTAATCAGGCTTGTGGAGAAGCTATTTTTTAGTTCATACCCTCCATATTTAATCCCATTTTGTATTGTTGGGAAGTGAGCCTCTTTTGTAGTTGAGTAGTGAGCTCTAGGCAGTGTGCTTGAATGCATTTGCATTCCCCTTTATTATTTTCATTATACTTTTAACATGGTATAATATTGTGGACTGACATCCACCATGGTTTTTCCCCTAACAGGGTTTCCACATAAAAAATCTTGGTGTTCTTTGTCTCTCTGATGTGTTAATTGTTAATGGTTAATTGCTTATTCATCAAATTTGAGATTAAGTTAAGTAAAATTTGAAAATTTTATTATTTTGTGACAACTAATTCAACCCCCCCTCTCAGTTGTCTGTCCTTATTTTTCCAACACCAACAACTATGGATCTTTTCTATGAGAAGGCAATTAAGCAGGAGCAGAAGCTTAGAGCTACCTCTAATAGGAAAGAAAATAGAGATTGTAGGAAGGATGTGGAAATTCCTAACAAGCCAACTCCAAAGAAGGTGGAGGTTGCACAAAATGTATCTAAGCAAGGAGAAAAAGGAAACTGCAATAGTGGTAAAGATTCGAGAAGATAGCAGAAGAGGAATGGCTCCAATCGAGGAAATACCAACAACATTGGTGGAAGCACTAGTGGATCTGGAGAACCCGCAAAGAAGGTACCTTTTACAGGATGCTATACTTGTGGGGGAGACCATTTTTCTAGAGATTGTCCCAGTAAGCCTTCCAGGAGCTCGCTACCAACTCAATGGGCAATGTTCCAACAAAGGATAAATGTCACGATGGATGATTGCTAAGCAGAGTATCATGCAACTCCCATTGAAACTCCAGGTATTTTGTTTGGTTTACCCGTTTCAGTTCTTATTGTTACAAGTGCAACTAAGAATTTCATTTCACCTAGAGTAGCTAAATAATTATCTAGAAAGGTTGGAAACATGGCAACGTCTTGGGATGTAAAGTATACAAACCAAATAAGAGTAAAGG
Source organism: Sequoia sempervirens (assembly GCA_007258455.2). Classification (NCBI taxonomy): domain Eukaryota; kingdom Viridiplantae; phylum Streptophyta; class Pinopsida; order Cupressales; family Cupressaceae; genus Sequoia; species Sequoia sempervirens. The sequence continues at coordinate 159,123,793 of VDFB02353493.1, read as the reverse complement.
TGGAACAATGTTTGTTCAAGGTTAGGATAGAGCTACCTTGTTTCTATATTGAAGTAAACCCTTATGTCGCACCTTTAGGATCCTATGATGTTATCTTAGGTATGAATTGGTTGTGGAGACATAGGGCTAAGGTAGATTTCCATGTGAAAATAGTTGAATGCCTATATGATCTTGGTAACTGAGTAAAATTCCAAGGGATACCTGGAGAGATGAAGATTCATCAAATCTCAGCAATGCAACTAGTGAAGGCTGAGAAGAAAGGGTGTAAACTCTTTTTCATTAAGATTGAATAACTTGAAGAAAGTTTTGATAACTTGGATTTCTAGAGTTTCCAAGAGATGGAAGATGGTGAGATAGATGATAGCAGAATGTCGAACATGGAAAGATATCCTATATTGAGAAAAAATTTGGATGTGTTTCTAGATGAGTTACCTATATTACCACCGAAGAGGATATTTGGTTTCTCTATAGATAGAATTCTAGGGTCTAAACCTATTTCCAAGGTGCCCTACAAGATGACGACAATTGAGATAATGGAGCTTAAGGCATAGTTGGATGTTCTTTGTTGTCAAAAGGGTTGATAAGACCAAATGTTTCATCTTGGGGAGCACCAGTCATTTTTTGTGAAAAATAAGGATGGTACTTTGTGTTTGTGCATCAACTATTGTATGCTTAACAAAGCCACAGTGAAGAAAAAGTATCCATTGCCACGCATTAATGATCTTTTCAATCAAATGAGAGGGTTTTTTGTATTCTCAAAGATAGATTTGAGATTTAGATATCACTAGTTAAGAATTTAGAGATGAAGATATCTTTAAGACTGCATTTAGAACTAGATATGGACACTATGAGTTCATATTTTTACCTTTTGGGTTGACAAATGCACCTGTCGCATTATTTAGATACTATCTAGATAAATTTGTCTTGGTTTTTCTAGATGATGTCTTGATTTATTCTAAGGATGAGGAAGATCACTGTAGACATTTAGAGATATTTTTACAGTGTTTAAGATAGCACAAGTCATATGGTAAATTGTCTAAGTGTACTTTCTTCTAAAGGAGAGTGCATTATCTAGGGCATGTAATCTCAGAGGACAAAATCTTCATAGATCCTATTAAGATCAATGCAGTATTTGAGTGTCATGTACCCAAGAATGTGTTTGAGGTTAGAATTTTTATGGGTCTAGTTGGGTACTATAGAAATTTTTTTGTGAACTTCTCCAAGATTGATTTTCCAATTACTTCTTTGCAAAGAAAAGGAAAGAAATTTGAGTGGATTGAGAAGTGCCAAGAATCCTTTGATCTACTTAAAGAGAATTTGACCACCACACTGATCTTGAAAGTACCAGATCCTAAGGGTAACTTTATGGATATCATAGATGCATGCGGGGAAGGTTTAGGAGGTGTGTTAATGCAATATGGTCAAGTGATTGCTTATGAATCTAGAAATTTGAAACCTTATGAGAAAAAGTATGCATTGCATGATTTGGAATTATACATTGTGGTTCACACATTACAGATGTGGAGGCACTACTTGTTAGGGAAACCCTTTGAATTAAAAACTAACCATAATGGGTTAAAGTACCTTTTCACTCAACCTAATCTGAATGCTAGGCAGAGAAGATGGTTGGAGTTAATAGTTGACTATGATTTCAATATCAGTTATATTAAATGGAAACAAAAATTAGGTTGTTGATGCCTTGAGTCAAAGACGTCATATTGCTTCAATAGTAACAATTCAAACCAACTTTAAGGGTCAAGTGTTGCAAAAGTGAAAAGAGGATGAGTACTACTTGCAAGTCAAGGAGCCACTTGCTAATAATCCACAAGATTCTAGGTATGATGGTTTTCATTTAGATCCTAATGGCTTACTTAGATATAAGGGTAGGATGTATGTACCTGAAGTAGTGGAGTTAAGGAATTTGGTATGCAAAGAAGTACATGAGGCACCGTACTCTGGACACCCTGGAGTAACCAAAATGATGGTAGATGTGAAGCCATTATATTTTTGGAAAGGGATGAAAGGAGATGTTGCTAATTTTGTGGCTAGGTGTCTGGAATTTCAAAGGGTGAAAGCGGGGCATCATCATCCTATAGGCTTGTTATATCCACATGACATACTAAAGAGGAAATAACAAGTCATAAGTATGTACTTTGTGCAAGGATGGCCTATGTCAAGAAATAAGCACAATGTTATTCTTGTGGTAGTAGATAACTTACCAAATTCGCACATTTTATACCCGAGAATCTAATTGATAGAGCACCTGTCATAGCTAGGAAGTTTGTGCAAAAAGTGTTTAGGTTGCATAGAATTCTGGAGAAGATTATCTCGGATAGGGATGCACAATTCACTTATAGGTTTTTTGCAAACCTTGTTTTCTCCACTAGGGACTCAGTTGAATATTAGCTCAACATATCATATGGAAATAGATAGACAAATAGAAAGGGTGAATCAAGTATTGGAAGACCTACTAAGAATATATTGCATGGATCAGCAGTACAATTAGGAAGACTACTTACCCTTAGTCAAATTTTTTTATAACAATTCTTATCATTTTGCGATAAAGATGGCTCCTTTCGAAGCATTGTCTGGTCGAAAGTGTCAAACTCCTATAAGTTGGGATAGACTTGAGGATAGAGTGACTCTTAGGCCAGAGGTGTTGGATGAGATGGATGAGCAAGTTAAGATTGTGAAGCAATGGTTGGTTGAAGCTAACGATCGTCAGAAAAGTTATGTCGATGCTAAGAGAGTGCCTCAAAATATTTACATAGGTGACAAAGTGATGTTGAGAGTTAAACCTCACAAAAGCTCCATTAATTTTAGAAAGTCTTCCAAGTTAGCCCCACGTTATGTTGGAACTTTTGAGATTCTAGAGGAAATGAATCTGGTAGCCTATTGAATAGTATTGCCACCAGCTCTAGCCAAAATGCATAATGTCTTCCATGTGTCTTACCTTAAGAGGTATGTACCCAGTGATAATCATGTAATTGATTGGACTATTTTATAGGTACGAGACCCTCGAGTGCTAATGCTCGATACCGTCAAGGTGCTCGAAACACATAAGCTTCGCTTGCATAAAAAGGAGGTTATGCAATGCAAAGTCCAGTGGGATTAGTATGCAAAAGACTCAGCCACTTTGGAAGATTATGCTGAGATTTAGCAAAAGTTTCATCTTGTTTTAGATGCTTATGACAATGCTTGAACAATATGTTGAATGTTTGTTTTGTTTTATCTTGCTACATAAAATCATCGGGGACGATGATTCACAAGGGGGGGAGTATGTTACACCCCAATTGTGTAATTACTATTCACTATTACTATGTAGGGTAAAATGTGAATTCAATGGATGATTAAAATGTGTGTAAACTTTTTTATCACTGCCTTATGAATGAATGTCATCTCATTTAATGTTATATGAAGGAATGAATTTATGTGAATGGATGAATATTGTGTTGATATTCTAACTTTGGAGATGTATTATGTATATTGTTGTATAGTCGTAAAATTGCACCCCTTGAAATTTCACATGCATTTTTGTATCTTCTTTAGTGTTCACTCCCTTAGCACTTTTGTAGGCTCATTTTAGTCCCTGCATCAGCCTTTTTCCCTTCTCATGATGCTCAACACCCCTTTTCAACAATTACCCTTCGTACGTTAGCTTTGCATTGAACTTTGTGCTTTTCATGTTTGCATCATTTTGTAGCATGACATGTCTAGACACCAGCGCACCACGTAGATGTTCATACACCGTGCTAGCATCCTGTGAAATTTCAATGTTTAATCGAGCATTTACATGCATGTTTTCCACTTGTCACCTCCTTTGGTCGATGGTAATAGCTCGAGATGCCTTGTAACCTCCCGGGAAGCTTCTTTTTTCTTACTTTCTCTCTCTTTAAATGTTATCTTTTCAATTCATTTGGCTCTCTAGCTCCATTGTTCCAAATGCTTCTAGCCTCACTCTAGCTTCATTCCAACTTCTAGATTCCTCTTCCACTTCTTGGCACCACCCTTTGTAGCACTCTCAAGCTTTTACAAGCTCGGTACAATAACACTCTCTGCTCTTAGGCCTTGCAACTCTATCTCCCTCGCCTTGTGCTTACAAGCATCCTGGGATTCCATATCCCCCAGCTATTGCATCTCATACTTTGTGATACAGGTTCTCCTCCTTGAGCGGGGATTGCTTTTATCATTCATACTTAGTGGTGTAGGTTCTACTCCTGAAGCAGGTTTTTCTTTCACCACATTCTTTGTTCATCTCTCTCTATCTTTTGGTTGTCCGTGGAGGTGGGAACACCAAAATGTGGGTTTGACTGAGGCAAACCCCTATACAGCCCCAACACTTTCTCTCAAACTCAAAGATGTAGGTATTGAAGATATCTACTAGCTAGAGGCTTCGTTACTTGGGTTTTTGTGAGCATTTTTCTATCCCTTATTCTCTTACTTTATCATTTATTCTTTACTTTGCTTCAATTCTATCACATTCCATTATTTTCCTATGCTTTAGAAGTTCTCGGCAATTGGAGTAGAAGTAGTCATTTAGCTATTTTTTGTGATAAATTTTCTCTCTGGTTTGTACAAGATGCTAGCGTGCCTCTGGGATTCTAGTGCATTGCGTTGTCATCTGTATCCCACGTTGTCGTCCTTTGGCCGAGAGCTTGTCAGTTTTTCCTTGAAAGAATCTTCATGACCTACTCTTTCGGATTCTATAACTTTCATAATGTTCCTTGAGGTAGTTTAGGGCAGTTCACCTTGTGAGGCTCTCTAAATGAAGAGAACTCGTGAGTAGCAAATCCCCTTCTCTACAATTGCATATTTTGTGAACAATTGACTGTCGTGTGCATGTGTTTGTGTTTTCAGGTACATGTTCAATTCCTCCAAGCAAAGGGGAAGTATCACTCAGGAGAAGTTCTTGGTCAGGTAACTAGTAACATAACCTATCTGAGCTTACACACACCACAGTAGAATAATTGAGTTGAGTTATAAGTGGGAAGTTGGTAATTCATCCTTAGTTATTTTTTTTTTAGTAAAATTCTAGTTTACTATTGAGTGCATTATTGGGTGATGATTATCTAATGAGCTTATGATTTCCTTCTTGTTACCATGCTTGAATTGATATATGGAGCATATGAGGTATGTGTATATGTACACACATGCATGGGTAATGATAGACTATACACACCAACGAACATGGATATGATGATACATAGGTAGACGTGCCTATGCACACTCATGCACGAGTTTCTTAAGTGCATGGAACTATCTTATGAAACTCACGACATGCAAATGTATACATATAGACATATCACTCGTAGTCTCTTATCAACACCATAGTACTTGTGTATGATTTTGGTGTGTGAATCGAATGTGTATATATATATATATAATGTATATACATATATCCATATGTATATGTGTATCCATACACACGACACGTGTATGGTAGCAAATGGATATTCCCATGTGAATGTATCGATACATGTATACATATGCATACATGTATATAGAGGCATATATATAATATATATATGTATGCACAACCGATATACTAATATAACAATGTGATTTCTATGTTTATCCATTCTTTTGTATATCAATTATATATACATGCTTTATTGACATATGATAAATATAAATATATATACTAACATATACATATATGTATATGTAAATATATATATATGAATATGTTTGATAATATACATATATACAATTATATATATATGTATACATTGTATTTATATTGAAACATTATTTTCTTTTAGATCGACTATCTAAAGCAATTATTTTCAGCCAATTATAATGTTTACCCATTTAGCTTTGAAGTTGATTATCTTAATCAACTTGGAGGTTGATTTATTGAACAAGTTATAGGCTGAACTTTGTGATAATTATAACTTTCTTTCTTGAGCCGCTTTATGCTCATGATGTTGATGAAATAAGAGTTTTTAATATGCAAACTAAACACAACTATTAATTCAATGATAAGTGAGAATAAGTTTACGCCTTTTTAATAGGAAGCCATAGACTTGGTAAACTGTATTACCATGATGTTTTGCATTGATCAAACAACTGTATTGGCATGAAGCATATCAACAACTTGGTCTAAACCATTTCATGAGGGAATTGACACATATAGTAAGATTTGGTCAAAGCTTTATTTTGATGAAACACTCTTGTTATTGACTATTTCTCTTGAGGATTAAACCATGCCACCTTTGTATCTTTTAGTTGTAGAAGACTGTTTTAAGTTTCCAGTCAAATTCTATCACATGGAAAATTGAATTGGTCTCCAATTGTTGTCAATAAGTGGGTCGATCTGTTGACATTTGAGGTAATTCTATGTTTACATATCCACCACCTTTCGATTTGTGTTAGTGGTTTTGTTATGCATGCTTGTTGCTATCAGTATCATGCCTAAACTGTAGGCAGTGTTGTTACTAGTCTGTTGTATAAATAGCAACATTAGTTCATTTGTTTGGGACACCTCATTATCTCTCTTCTATGTGTTATTTCTTGTGCAAAGACTCTACATTTTAGTGTGCTTTTCTATCTACAATAGTCAATCAAAACTGTGAGGGAGAGCCTTGAGTTTTAAGTTAGTTTTATTATCTTTAAGAGGAAGCATTTGCCAACTTGAGAGATAGGAGTTGTGAGACTTTGTTGGAGAATCAATATTGAGATAGTTGTTGTTCTAAAGGTGCTATGATTGCATCCAATCGATTTGGGAAGCTATAACACAGGCATGAGGATATTCTACTTTTGATTATTCTATACTTGAATGTGTTATGTCTTGATTGATTGAACTAGTCTTGTTGATACTTGCATGTAGTGAAAAGTAATGTTTACTTTGAAAGAAAAGTAGAATCTATTTACTTTTTTTGTGCATTTTTTCTAAGTACTCCATGATAGGAGAGACTGCTTTTCAATGCTATTATTATTATACTATACATGAGTAGATATGGGTAAAAGAGTATTTTTATCATAGGTATAGTTAATATACTAGATATGATCAAACATAGACAAGCTTAGGGTATTCTCAAAACTAGGTAATTAATTATGCTAGGTGGCTAGTAGGTTACTCCTAGAAATTTTGTCTAGTGAAGGGAGGGAACTTATACTTTTCTTATTGAGTGATGTAACCTTAAGTTATGTTAAAGAGATAGGTTATCCTAGGGAGTAGCTTGCTCGTGGAGATGGATTGCCTAGGCATAGATATAATGGCCTCAAGTCAAAACAAGCTTTCTATAGTGTAAGTGAATGGTAGACCTTCATTCGAAGTACTGAGTGAGAATAATTTGGCCAAATTAATGGAAATGTCCAAGACTTCACTGTAGATAGTGAGATAGTTGAGACTCCATTGTTAGTTCACCGTGTCTACTTAAATGTATGAAGGCTACCTAGCGTAGGTTATAAATCCTACTCATGTAGGGAATTACACTAAGTTCAAAATGGTATGTCGTATGGGGTTACCCAACCAATAACTTCGTCGAAGAGTAGGGCCATCTATCATTGATAGATGTGTGAGGGACCACGTATGAGTTTGTGGTTGGCAGAAAAGTGCTTGAGTGGTGCTTATCCTCCTCAGTAGGTGACAAAGAACCAAGGTTTTGAAAGGTGGATTCTTGGACCATTTATATCTTATGTCATGAAGCTCGAAAGAGCTATGTATGTAGTTTTTTACTATCTTAGAATATTGTATTATGTGAAGTAATGTAATGGAAAGGAAATCCTTATTGTAAGTTTTTATAGCATCTTTGTTCATTTATTTTCAATAAAGAAAGGAATTTTTTTTATTGAAATGGCATGTTACATAGTTTATTTTACTTGCACAATAAAACTTAGGAAATTTACTTCAATGAAAATTTGGCATATTACATTTGCAATGTTGTGCATATACTCCTGGTAGGTAGTGAATTTTCCAGCTTGCAAATATTTAGGGTACATAAGGAGTGTGGAGGAATAATTGTGAATTTCTACATCAGTTACCTTGTAGGGAAGCTAGGGTATCCATGATTTCCTAGACTTAATGGCTTCCATGAATGTGTAGTCTTTATCTACTAGGAAGACTATATCTTTGATATATTGGCAAACTACCTCATATGAGATGTGTTCCCTAGCCTACATTTTTTGTTGGAGGGATTTGAAAAATCCCTCGTAAGCTACGATAAAGGACGTGACATCTTGGAAGTGTTGCATATGTTCTTGGATCTAGGTCGCAATGAGTTAGGTTTAATCCCATAACTTCCCCATAAACCCCAGTAATTTATTCATGAAATAGAAAGTGAGGCATATTAATAGAGTCCCATACTTGAATTGATAGTGGGATTATTTCTTGTGTTGGATGTTATCAATGAGCTCCTACTGCAATACCTCACATAGACTGATATATTTTCATTCCATGACCATCTGATATGTCATGTGAATGGTGGTTATGATAGCGAAGTCTTCCTGGTTAGTGTAGTAGACTTTATAAGTGATGCCCATGTTCATGCTTGTTCATGGGATTCATGATTCTAGTAACATTTAAGCTCTAACCATCACAGGTTGTTCTGGTTAATCAAGTGACCTTTACATTCTTCATGGATTTCTTTAGCGAGACTTCCCCTTAAGTCCATAGGCCTATAATTTCTTGGATAGCATATTTTGTGATCCTATATGGTTGGTCCAACTAGAGATATTCATCATGAAAACTACTTAGAATTATGTAGACCCACTCTTCCTATACTATGAAGTCTAGAAACTCCTTCCACATGTCCAAAAATTTCTCTGTGATGTTTTTATATTGTGGGAGATATTGTTTTGTCCATTGTTGCAATAGATTAAGATGCAGGACTTCAAACTTTGTGTGATCAATCTTACTAAGGGGTGAATGGATGTATTTTTAGATATCTTCTATGTAGATAACCTCTGTGGGAACTTTTGAGAATGCCCTATTGGGTCTGTCTTCATTGATTTGTATGGGAATTGATTATACTTTGGCCTTGGCTTCTAAGAGACATTGATGAGAATGGGTGTGGCCATTGTAGTAGCGAAAATGTTTTCAGTGGATGTAGATGAGCTTAGGGTTTAGTGTGAAGTGGCAGGAGTGCAAGAACTTAGAAAGAATAGAATGCATAGTGAGTGGAAGTGAGGTGATGGAGGGGAATTTATAATTTTTGTGTGAAGTGAGTGCAATAAATGATCTAGCCATTTTTCCATCTTCCCATTATTTTTTTCTATGGTTCTATTTTTCCAGCTAGTTTATTACTTTTCTATGGGATATGAAAAGACTATAGTATATTTAGGTGTTAACTCTATTTAAGCTATATTAGGGTGGTTATATGCTACAAGTATGGGCTAGTCTGGTAGTGTTGTCATTGATGTAAACATTGTTCAGTATGTTGCAGATTGTACATATATAGTTGAGATGTTGTTGAGATGTTGTGAGTACATGGAGCTATCTTATATGGCTGCAGATGTGTTGTGATGATGAGTTTCCAAGTGATTTTGATAAAATTAATAAAGGAGAGAAGTCAAAGTGATGAATGTGTTCATATTGTGCTCTGATATGTGCTCCGTGTTTCTCCTTTGTTGATCCTATGCATGTGCGGTTCTAAAATTTTCATTATGGTGATCTGATGGTGATATATTCTGAGTTTCAATTTCTAGTGAAATGGTACATGAAAGTTGTGTCCACCGGTATGTGTGTTCTACCGGTAGATTTGATCTTCTATGGACTAGGAGAAATACTTTTTCTCTGCAATCCTCCATTGTTTCATTTCAGATCTTGTGGATCTGGGATATGTTTTGTGAAGGTCTTTTCTTTGCTCTGGAAAAGAAGGTTGAAGTTTGGTAATCTGGAATTCATGTTTCTATATTCCAAAATAGGTTTGCATAGTTTGGATGATCTGGTGAAAGGTATTTAGTGTATGAAGTATATTGTTTTGTTGTGAGCATATATGAAGAAATCTGAGATGAAGTCTCGTGAATAATGAAGCATGTCATCTTCGTGTTGGGAAGCATGTGTATCAATGTTTTTTTTGTGTTTTCATTAGGTTTGGCCGACCTGGTGTTTACACTTCATTTGAAGAATAAAATTTAATTGAGGAAGCGTGTAGAAGTTTCAAGGAAATAATTTTATTGGTCCACTCTTATTCCTTTCCACTGCGGGAATTTTGATTTTCTGACCTAATTTGAATTTATGAAATGGGTTATTTGTGGCCGACCTTGGAAAATGCTTATAAGGTTGAGAATAGTATTAAAGCAAGTTGAATTGTGAAGATTTGTATGATAGTGTGATGCAAAGTGATGAAAGTGTGCCACAAATCATAAGAGAAGTGTGTGAGTGAGTGAGTTGTGATAGCAATTTTCAATGTGTTGTAGGAAGTGAGCTGAAGGTTTTTGTAATCCTGTGAATGTGCTTTAATTGCAGTGGTGGATCTTTTTTTCTCTTTTGTATCTATAGGAAGTGAGCCTCTCTGTTGGACAGTGAGTCCTTTTTGTAGGTAATGAGCCTTTGTATTTGGACAGTGAGTCCTTTTTGTAGGTAGTGAGCCTTTGTATTTGGACAATGAGTCCTCTTTTAGGCAGTGAGCCCTTGGTTGTGAGCCTTTGTATTTAGTTTATAATCTTTATATTGTGAGTTAACCCTCACTGTGGTTTTTCCCTTATTGGGTTTTCCACGTAAAAATCTAGTGTTCATTGTGTTGATTTACTTTATGTTATTTGTATTTCATGCTCATATTTAGTAACAAAATAGTGTGGTTGAAGAATTGATAAGTGATAAATTTTTAAGGTTGAATTTGTGTGACAATAGATTCACCCCCTCTCTCAGTTGTACTACACCTGTTTAACATTATATGGTAATTTTCTCTAATCTTGTGTTTTATTTGTTTAGGTTTAGTTTGAGGAAATGTATTTTCAAACTCAAGCCTATTCATCCCTTGAGAATTAATTGTTAAGGATAGTAGTGTCTTATTATGAATGATCTCCCTATTTTTTATTGCTTTTTGGTCCCATATCTATACCTTATATACCCTTTCTTCCTTTCGAAGGTTACTAGTTTCTAATATAGTAAGCCCTTTGATTCTATATACTTGAATATTCCCAGGTCATGTTGTCTTAGTGTTTGTGTGATGGTTTTGCTCATTTTTGGTATCTTTCTTGGACTTGTGGTAATTTGCAAAGGTCTAATAGGTTGCTTGTGTACCATAAATTCTCTTCAAAATCCATATACCTTTCAGGATTTTAGTTCTTGTTCCCCTTGCATCCATACATCTAAGACATCATCACTATCCATAATATCATTTTCACTTTCTAATTCAATTTCTCTAGAGTTGTTGGGATCTTTCTCTTCTTTTGCAGTGGGTAATCTTGAGATAGAATAAAGGTTTCTCATATCTTCTTCTTCTCTATCTTGTTCAATTTATTCTACATATATTTTATCTTCTCTTTCTCATAATGGAATGTGAACTACCCTATTATCATCCACAAAAGAGATATATTCCTTTATAGAGTCTATTATCCCATTAGAATTCACAAACTATCTTAATTTGAGTAGGGCTTTGAAGGTATGAAAAGGTTCCTTCATCTCAACAACTTCAAAATCAATAATTTGTGTAATCCCTTTTATGTTTACCTCCACATTTTTCCACATTCTTAATGTTTCCATGTCGCAACCATCTTCTAAAGGGTCAACCCACAATACTGTGTCCCACTTTTTGGCCAAGTACGACATTGAAATCAACATTTTTCACCAAAATTTCATTTTATGAAACCTATAGCAACTAAAACATTAGTAATTTAGAGATGATGTGAACTAGTTATTTGTGAGGATTTATGTGTAGATTCTAAATATATTCTTTAAAAAAAAAATGGAAATAAATTGTGATTTTTTTATGTAACTTTTATTAACTTATTTTTTACAATAAACAACATTTTAAAATAATGGTGTTTATGACATCACACATAATTTTTTATTGAAAGGATAAAATTATAATTTTTAAAATTTATATTTGTAATATCAATATCTAGTGCATAGATATTTTTTCATAACTTTTTATTACATGTTTTTTTAAAATTAATTTTTGAAGTCAAAGTAATTATAAGTTGGATGTAGGTGTATTTTGTCACACATAACTTTTTTTGCATGTGAAACGTAGAAAAAGTGGACACCTTTGGAGATTTGTATGCTTTAGGGTTTGGCACCTTTTTCCAATTTCATTAAATGTGGGGATGGAAATGGTATGATTGTGAATGGGGGTTTGATGGATTTGGACAAGATATAAGACTTACTTACAACCTGAAAGGTGAGTCAACCTATCCTTGACCAAATTTGAAATGAACTTGTAGACACTGAAAATATACCGATTGATCTTATACACCTGATCCTGATCTTACTAACACTAGTTCATCCTTAATCATCTCCTCTGCTTGTCATTTAATTAAATAATATTTATTTAATTAAATTCATCACATTTCATCTCTTAATTAAATAAATCATTTTTTATCTAATTAAGTCATCATCTCCTATTAATTAAATAAATCACTTTGTTTAATTAATCCTATAGTCCCTCTTTTAATTAAATAATTCATTTTATCTAATTAATCTCTAAAGTTGTCTCATTTAATTAAATTAATCTTTATTTGATTTAAAGCTAACACTGTCCTCTTTAATTAAATAAATCAAATCTTATTTAATTAAGTCTAAAATCATTATTCCTCTCATTTTGATTTATTTAAATCCAAAAATCTAAATCAAATGGTCAAATCAGCTAATCTCCTTTAAATTAATCAAATCTTGATTAATCTTAGTCTTAATCCATCAAATCCTCTAGATTTTGCAACTTGCACATGAAAATCAATTTAATTGATTCATAGATCATCTGTTTTCATTCAAAAAATGCATCAAAAATGGAATATTCCTCAAATTTGAAATCTCCCCCCAAAAGGTCTTGTCCTCCAAACATGGCATTTAACACCTCTTACAAGTCCTTTTCTTGAGCCATGTGACATTAACTTCACTTTTCACCTCATCCTTCAAGCCATCTTTTGAATTTGAATCTCCCTCCTCTTTGCGCATTCTCCAAAATGTGCTCAAGCTTCCTCCATTCACATCTTGACAAGTGGCACTTGCCCATTGGATGTTGAATGATCCCACATTCATCCATTTTTCTCATTCCTTCATCTTGTTCTTCTATTTATAGAAGGATTCTCTTTGTATTTTGTATCCACAACTTAGAGCAAAGTTACTCTCTTCACATTGAGAGCTAATTTTATCCATTTCAGAGCAAAGTTCATCATTTTCATGGTTTCATAGCAAGGTTATGTCAAAATTTCACCAAGGAGCTTCAATCATCCACCAATCTTCATCAAAGCTTGCATAGGATTTGGGAAAGGGCCAATTTCCACATCAAATTGGCACCAATTCCCCCATGGGATTGAGAGTTTGCATACTTAAATAGGATTTCATTGCTTTTTTGGTTTAGTTCATTTACTTTCCTATTTGAGCTTTGCAAATGGATTTCATGGGGAATCTTGATTCTCACTTGCATTCGATCTAATAATGTGTTTGTTTGTTTTGTTCATGCAGGTATATGATTGGGGTTCACATAACTTAAGGATGAAATGCAATAATTTAACTAGCCTAATGATGCAAATGACTATTTTGATGCAAAAACAATAGATCTGAGATATCACAAAGATATTCAGACTTCAAGAATGGATTGAGCAAAGTATTTTGCACATGTGGTTTGAATTTGGGGCTAAAAATGGAGGAATAAGTCACCCAAGGTGACAATGTCCTTTTGACTGGAACTTAGATCTATTTTTGTAGTCCTCTGGAGTCGGGTTAGAGCTTTCATTTCCTACTTGCCACATTGCCAAATCTTCATCGATTGTTGAGATAAGTGATTTTTTGTGTGTTGTCAAGGTGTAGGTTTTGAATGCAACAATGAATAAATGCTCTTTAATCTTCCTCTAAACTTCTTCATATCTGAAACCTACACATTCAAAGAGAGAGGAAAGGTTGTGCCATTTTGGGGTTTGCCTTAGTCAAGCCTCATGTTAGTGTTTCCACTTCCATTTAATGGAAATGTCAATGAGAAAACCTATCCTTTTGAGGGATAGGAATAAATGATAAAAATGAATGTTGAATCCACAATGGACTGCAACTCACCACCCTTCAGTGGATTTCTTGAAGGACTGAATTCATCCAAATCTCCTCAATGCTTGGATCTTGCTTTCTTGAATTGCTTGAAACCTACAAGGGTTATTGTTCACAAAGAATATGATAACATAAACATGAATAAAACTCATACACACTTTGACATGATGCTTGGATCTTGAATTGTTGTAATAATGTTCACAAATATGCCCTTAATTGCCCTTGATTGATCTTAGGATCTTCAACTTGCTCTCCTTTCATAAACTTCTTCCTTAATGCCCAAAATAAGAGGAAAACAAGCTTAAATGTGTATTTAATTAATCCTTTTGGTTAGGGGCTGACCTAAGGTCATTTTCAAATCATAAAATCCCACCAATTAAAATTTAGTACATTCAAAAAAATTCCTTTTGGGGAATGGTGACTTAGCCCAAAAATGGTAACATAGTCCAATAATGGCAACATTGTCTAAGAATTTTTGGCCTAAATTTTAGGGATGATGGGAAATTAAATTTACTTTCTTAGTCAAGCCCCGAAATTGGTAAATTATTATTATAATTAAAATTATAGGAAAAATAGGGTGTCAAGGTAGTGTGAAATTGTCAAGGGTGACAATTTACAACACTACATTCAACCCCCACTTTAGTAGGAGTATGAAATTTCACTCATATTTAGACTAAAGGAAGAACATGTCAAGAGGGGTTCAATTGTCCAAAAATTGAAGAGATAGGATGGCAATGAATCTAGGGGGAGAGTAAGCCCCTAGGATTCAAGATCCCATGACAAAACAACATAGATACAAAGGAACACATATGTGAAGTAAAATATAACATGGAAAACATGAAGCATACACAATGAAGACACATAAAATGTGAACATAACATAAACATCAAACAAAGCACAAAAACAATGCAAACACATAGCATACAATAATCACAAAACAAAACACAAGGTTAGTGCTAAAATGATTTGAGTCGGTAAGAAAAAGATACCTCAATCTTAAATTTATCTCAAATACCAAACTTCATCCATCAAAATGTGCTATCAAAATAAAATGTTTCTCTCACAAGGATGTGAAATCAATCATGAGCCATATGGATCTACTAGCTAGCAAGCTATGTTATGCTAGGTGTCCATGCAATATGATGGATTCAACAAGGCTAGCAAGTTGTGTTATGCTAAGAAACTCATGAAACACATAGCTTTATTGTCAAGAAAGTTGTGTTATGCTCGATGGCCATGTAGAATGGGGTGCTCAAGTTCATGATCCAACAAGTTGTGTTATGTTGAATCCATGAACTATCTTGTCAAAGCCTCACCTAAGAAGGTGAAAAAATTCACCTAAGAAGGTGCATAAACACACCAAAGAAGGTGCATAAAATCACCTAAGAAGGTTTATAAACATCCAAGTGGATGAATTAATAACCATGCCTCAAGGGGCGATATAAACAACACCGCCACTAAGGGGGTGTGTCAATAAATCAAATCTCACAAGACTTGTATGAATGGATAATGGTAATGTATGCCCCTCCTTAAAATGTCAACATACTTGCTATGTTGGTATTTTAAGGAAGAAGAGGTGAAGAGGGGATCCTTAAGGAGAATGCACACCTCTTAAAACTAGTTATCCTTGCCCCCCAAGCATTGATATAAGGAAAACCATGAAAGAGAATATCATTTGGTTGCCATGGAAAATATTGTTGTACTTAAGATTGTACCACCATGAATGGAAATGAGCAAACACATAGAGCTGCAAATCCACATAGTGATGAGCAACACAATTGGATGAAGACCATTATTGATTAGAGGAATTAGGTGCATCAACACATGGAAGAGCACCACAATCCTTAAGTTTTTGTATTTTAATAATACTCAAGGCCTAACATTCATTAGTAGAATGACCATGCACTCAATGATATGCACAAAATGATTTTTTGTTATAAAATATATTTCATGTTTTTCGGAGGGAGAGATATTGAGCGGGCTTTGAGAAGCCTTAACAAAATATTCTCTTGATTAGAAGTAGGAGAAACTATTCTTTTTTATGAAGAAAATATTGCTTTCTTACTACAAGATGTCATACATATAATAGATTATAAAGCATTAGGTGAGGATGAAGATGAAGGCTGGAAACCTAGACCTTGCTTGGAAAATTATGGTATAGACTTCACTTAATCCTTAGCATTTTGCATTATATCCATTTTTAGAAAGAATTTTGTAGCCAAGGCCATAACACTCTTCTAACTTAGATGAAGAGATCATATCTACATGCTCCAAAGAAGAATTATCTTTTTCCTGAGCACTTAAATCCTTTTTTAATTTTTTGAAAGTTAGGCATCTTACAATCATGAGGGATAGAAGTTAAAGAGCCCCCATCACCATCATGGGATGATGTTTTTGAATTTGTTGATATAAAAGATAAAAATAAGACTCTTTAGGTTTACACTGTGAGATTTTGTAGTCTCCCATAAAGGAGGATGTAAAATCTAATGAAACTCAATCATCATCTAAGAGTGTTGTTATAGATAACATTCAAGATTACCATCAATTTATATAGGTTATTTGTACTTTTATGGCAAGATTTCAGACTCCCCTTTGAAAAAAGGTGTAAAATCTAATGGCCCCCAATCATCATCCAAATATTTCATCATGGGTAAAACACATTCTTCTTTTTGTTTGACATGTATGGGTTCTACTTTTGAAGTTTTAATCAAAGTGTTAAGAGAGTTGGAAGTCTTATGTTTGGCTTCATCTTGTAAATTATACTTTTTCATCTAGTTTAACCTTGTATATATTGTTATTATATTCATACTTCATCTCATAGCAGAGGGTAGACGAGATTCCCTTCATGGAGTGAATCCATGGTCTACCTAGGAGAAGATGAAAGAGATCTTGGCATAACATAAATAGGTGTTTGTAAAGTGATGGGTCCTACCTTGATGGGTAATGTGATCACTCCTAATGATTTCTTGTCAACATTATCAAAGCCACAGATTGAAAGATCATTAGGTTCTATAAGTTTCTTATCCATACCAAGTTTATCTAAAATATCAATACTACACACATTAAGACCCGATCCATTATCTATGAGAGTGTGCTTAATTCTAGTTTTATTAACTATCACCATTATCAGTGAAGCTTAATTTTTGTTTTGGATCTCAAGCGAGGGAAATTCATGTTGAGGAAATGTAATATCCAAATTTATCACTTGAATACAATAAAACAAGTTTTCTACATCAATTATTTTAATATAAGTTGGGACATCAATCTTCTACAAAACCTCTTGGAGCATCTCATAGTATGTGGTGATATTTGGATTAAATCCCAAAGGAAAATTTTGGTTGGATTATTACAAAGTTTCTCAACAAGATCATATTCTTTACCACTACGTTGAGGAATATTAAGTGTGTGTGGAAGATATGATTGAGGCAATGGGATGAATGTTGGCATTTTTTGGTTTCTTATTACTTCTAGTGTTATATGTGTGAGCAACTATGTGATAAATTGGTTATTGTGACACATGATTACTAGTGAGTTTTTTTACAAAGTTTAGGATATGGCCATGAGGTTTAGGAGGTCCTATAATAAGAGGTGACTTATGGGTTCCAATAATTAGAGGACTTGTAAGAGTTCTAATTAAATTAGTTTTAGGGATCCAATAACTAAAGGAGACCTGCTAGCTAATTGTGTGTTCATAACCTCAACTGAGCTAACTACTTGTTGATGATCTTCTATCGATGGGGGATCTAATGTAACCTTAGCATCTTCACCTATGAAATTCATCTTATTCTTTTGAAATAAATGTATCAATGATTCATATTATTATGCCACAATATCTTTCTAAATGGGAGAAGTATTGAGAGGGAAACAAACAAGATTCTTATGACACTCAATGATTATATCCTCTAACACCAAGATACTTTCTTCACAAGTAGGTAAGGTATCAGGAGAAGAACAACTATGATTGTCATGATTGTCCATGATTGCACCCTCTTGCACCAAAATATTCTTACAAGTAGGAGAAATATTGGGAGAAGAACTAACATGATTATCAATGGTTTCATTTTGTTTCCTCGGATTTTTCTCATAGGAAAAAAAATTATACTTATACAAGCCATGTGTTACCATATCAAAACCACATCTTTGAAAAGGAAACATGTAGGTAATTTCCTTATGGATCAAATGATCAAAGTTAGGTAGGTCTAAAAATAGAATTGGAAAACAAAAACTAGATCTGAATAGAGGACACAAACAAGGATTTGTACAAAAAAATTAGGTCAAAATTATTGGACAAAGTCTCTTAGGGCGACTATGTCCTAGATATATTTTTACAAAATTCAAAATTTGACTGTTTATAATACTATTTAAAGTTCTTGTTTCTATTTGCATATAGGTTTGTAACATCGTAAATTGTCACCCTTGACAATTTCACACTAATGTTTTGCTCCCCCTTAAGTTATCAAATCTGATTGAGCACTTAATTTCCTAAATTATGTATTCCACAACTTATTTTAAACATTTTCCAACAATTTTCAAGCATTAAAAAATGATCTCATTTAATAATTTTCCCATGACTCCTTAAGTTTCAAAAAATAGGCCTAGGACACTGGTGCCTAGGGAACCTATGTCCTCCTATTTTGGCTCCAAATTCAAGAATGTTAGTGTCAACATTTTATTATTTGAAATTCAAATATCTAAAGTCAGTTGTCGGGATTTAATTTTTGGTAAATTAGAATAATAGCATATAAATACCTAGTTATTGCATCATTTGAACATAGACAAGAAATGATCTAGCATTATTGAGCATCAAGAGTAAGAATTATTATCAAGAGAATTATCAAGTCAAGAGTAGCCATTAGAGGATTTATCGCAACAATTCAAGATCCAAACATCATTTCAAAATTTATGTGAGTGTGTTCATGTTTATGTTTTCATATTTTTTGTGAAGACTAATCCTTGTAGGTCTCAAAGCAAGTCAAGCACCTCAAGCAAATCAAGTAAGCAAGATCCAAGCCTTGAGGAGATATGTATGACTTCAGTCCTTCAAGGAAGCTAGTAAAGGGTGGTGAATTGCAACACTTTGTGGATTCATCATTTCTTCCTATCATTTATCCATTTATCAATAGCATTGCCATAGTGGAAGTGGAAACACTAACACGGGGTTTGACCAAGGCAAACCCCTAAATGGCACAACCTTTATTCTCTCTTTGAATGTGCAAGTTTCATGTTTGAAGAGGATTTAAGGAAGTTTGAAAATCCATTATTCATTGTTGCAATCAAAACCCTACACCTTGAAAACTCACAAAAACTCACTTATAGAATTATCCGACTGCGATCTGACAGTGCGACAAGTGGGAAATGGAAGCTCAGATCTGACACTAGAGGACTACGAAAATAGATCAAAATTTTCCCTACAAAGACAGTGGTTCCTAAGGTTCCTATGTCCTGTATTTTCTACTACAAATTTATATTATAGGTGCATAGTGTCCTGCTCAGTCCATTTTTGTAGTCTATTATGTCTATTATTTCTTAGATCTTTTATATTTGCATCAGAATAGTAATTTACATCATTAGGTCAATTGAATCATTAAATTTCATCTTTAGTTCCATTTTAGATTTGGTCTAGGGTTGGTTGACTCACCTTTCAGGTTGTAATTCAATCATATATCTTGTCCAAATCCATCAAATCCCCATCACATTCCATCACACTTCCATAACAAACCACACATTCTCCCCCCTTCTAATAAAACTAGGGAAAGGTGTCTAAACCCTAAGGTGAAAGTTGCAAGGTTTCCCTTTCCCTCCATTTAATTTTGGTGAACCTGACATGTTAGCATTATATACCTTCTAAAAATTCACCCTAGATCCAAGGTTTTACATTACATTACTTTGCATTATTCAATTAGGCATTCATTTTTGCATCATAAAAACCATAAAATTTCAAAAACTTGGCATATGATATTGCATCATAGGTTGCAATAGGGTTAATTTTAGTCATTTTAGGTCAAATATGTACATTCAAATTGAATTCATAAATCTGCATTAGGTCATTTAAAATCTGAAGAAAAAAAATTGAAAGTGGCATTGCATGCATTAGGTATCTTGCATATAGCTAAAAAGAAAAATTGCATTATTTTCTTTCAAAATCATCATCATTTTCAGATTTAGCATATTAGAATCAATTAAATTTTGCATCTTAGATCTAGAAATTGCATTTATAATTGTCATTTATTGTTCAAGCATTTTCAACATTCTTGCACACTTGCATTTTAAATTACATTATCATAAATTGAGAAAATTATGGAAAAATATTCATTGTCGGACCTGTTTGCACACAGACACAAAAGCTTTAAATTGTATCACAAACAACCAAACTTTTAATTTTGCAAAAACCTACCTAGGATATAGGTTCCCTAGGCACCATAGTCCTATTTGTTTTGGCTCGGATTTTTGTCGGGCATTTGTCTCTATGTTCTCTATCTGTTTTTGCTTTCTTATTTTTTATTTTTGGGTGTTTTACTATGACTACTTTATAATTTAGTGTTCATAGTGGCCACACTTAGCATTTTAAAACTTGTATGAGTTTCACAACCTAGTGTCCTATTTCCAATACTTTAGTGAGACACAATTGCAAACTTATGGCATCCCACATTGTTGTTACATCCATTGTGGATCCTGAGTTTTCCAACTCTTTCACACAAGGTATTGCCAATACCATTCCCATTTTGGACTTGATCCCTAATCCAACCATACCAATGATAACTTCACAAACAAGTATGTTATTGATTTTGAGACTATTATTATGCATGTTCCCAAAGATAAGAAAAATAGACAAAGACTTAGAGGAATTGCAAGACTACCTAAGCACTAACTCTTTAGCTAGAAAAATAGTGCTTGTAGTAGATAACTTAAGGAAATTGACCAATGATTCCCAAGGATTAGAGGTTTTGCATAGCCTATCCCATATTGTGGATACAAATATTCCTACAATGGCTAGTTGTGATCAATCTTTGGGGTACACTCAAACCCAAGAGGAAGTCAAATCTCTCTCCCTATAACTATACCCTCTATTCTTGCATATACATTTCCATTTGTAGCATCAATGATAAAATCAACAAGTGGCATAACTCCAATCTTAGGGTTCTCTAATGGGAATCCTTATAACCTCGTGAAGTCACATATGACATCTCAAATTTCATCACCATTAATAAAATTGCAACATAGTAGTCCACCAAGAACTTACACAATCCTACCATATTCACCACATTCCCAAAACATGTCAAGAAAGGACTTATTCATCAATCAAATTTTTCAAAACATAACCTCACTCCAACAACAAATTTCAAAATTGAATCAAGCTCAAAATGGAAAACCATCACAATATGTTAAAAAGATTCCTTTGTCACTTGAAATTTTGAAAACAATTGTACCACTAAACACAGAGATTCCTAGATTTGAAAAGTATAATGGTAAAGGAGATCCTAATAGTCACATATCAGCTTACACAACATTTTATAGTGAATTCATCTTTGAAGATAAGCTCCTAGATAAATCTTTCCTAGGTCATTGAAAGACATGGCCTTGGATGGTTTTTCTCATCGTTGAATAATTTGATTCATTCGTTTAATGAATTATTGATGTATTCCTACAACATTTCCAAGAAAACATAGGCCCACAAATTACATTAACTGATTTAGGGAGGTGCAAACAAGGAAAACATGAAAAAGTAACTAACTTCATAGGAAAATATCAGTTACTATACTCACAAATCAATCTTACTCATCCTAATGCAAATGTTCAAAGAGTGTTCATTGAAAACTTACAACCCGGCATTAAGGAGATCTTATTGATGAGATATCCATCCTTCACACACTTGTGTATGGCTCTTTGTGACTATCAAAATACGATTAGTTAGTATGAAGAGGCATCTTCATCGACTCCCACTGAGAAATTTGAAGTCGTAATTCATCACAACTATCATCCATTCAAAAATAAAATAAGAACTTTATCAAGATAAACAACCAACCACATTGACCCACAAGTTGTTGTCATAAGTTCAACTTCATATCAATTTAGAGCAAGAGATAGATAATTGACGCAATTACCTAATTCCCTTCATTCAATCATGTTGCAACTCTTAAGTAATAACTTAATACAATTTCCTCCAATTAGACATGTGGACACAACTAAACCTATATCTCCAAGCTTTAACCCAAATTCCTTTTGTCAATATCATCACACACATGGACATAATACAGAGTGTTGCATACGTCTTAGACATCAAATTCGAGACCTCATCAACTCTAATCACATCCAATTGGGTGATGTTAATGATAAAGGAAACAAGTATGTTGCCCCACCTATCCAAAACTTACAAATTTTCACCAATCCTATACCAAATTTGATGAAAATACTCTCTACTACACAACACAAACTTACAAATACACATAGAGTGCAAAATATGCAAACAAACACATGTTGATTTTTATTCAATTTTTCCAAACTAGATACAAATCTTATGCCTTAAAAATCAAAATCTACACAATCACCACTCACTCATGGTTTCTCGCTATCTCTTTCTTCTTCTACCATTCTCTCCTCTCTAACTTCAATGTTGCCCCATTTGCAGGCCTCTTTTTTGATCTAAAATGACTAATTTTTATTGTTTTTAACAAACTTCAAGGTTGGACTAGTGCCCCTTAATCTTCCACACTCTCTTCTCCCTTCATGAATTCTCTCCTTTCTCCTTCTAATCTCTTTAAATTTTGTTATTTTCTTTTTTTTTTCATTTTTCTTCAATTTATGCTATGAAAAATGCCTCCAGCAAAGTGAAAATTACTATGATTAAACACCTTTTTAGGCTCCCAAATAATTTTTTTTCCATTTTCAAATTCAAATGCCCCAACTTTTTTTTATGAAATGGAAAGATGAAGCATAAAGCAATAAAACCCAATGATTTAATTGCCACAAAATCTATACTATCATGCCAAAATGATTTGATCAAGTTGATGCTTTGGAAGTGTGCAGTTGGATGTTGGAAAGTGACTTTTGATGTAATTTTTGCTTGAAAGCTTTGTTTTTCCTAAAAATGCACAAAATACTTCTTGATGCTGAGAGATGCTTGAAACCACCAAAATAATCCAAAATTGAAAAATTAAACTAAAAATATTTTTGGCCAATGCAGTATCACCTGTGGACCCAGATGCTCCTACATCAAACACACCAGGTAAGAAGTTTGTGAGCATGGATCACAAAATGGATTTGAGTGTTTTAAACACCATTTCAAATAGTAAACTATTTTCAACATACTCCAATGCTTTCATAAGTAACCTACTGAATTTTTTCTTCTTATTTTCCAGTATCTAGCCGGAACAACCTTCATCCTCCTCCAACAACTCTGCTCTGCACTCCTCTTTCTCAATGTGGAATCTACTCCACCATAATCCAACCTCCTCCACTAATTACAAAGCTTACTCTTCTCTAATATTGTGGGATCCAACCCACCATATTCTAGCCACCTCCACCAACATGCATCTACACTATCCTCTACAACATCATACAAATCTTTCCCTGCGTATAAATTAGCAATAGAAAACTCATGAAAATAAAATAGTGCTATCCTAACTTCCTCTTCTCTTTCACATCCACCACTATCTTTTCATCCATATCTTCCTCTACTTTTACCTCATCACACTCTTCTATTTTCTCATATTTTTCATTGACATAGAAATCTTTACCATAGAATTTTGAAAATTTAAATGCTACCTCTTCTTCCCTCGCTACTACAAAATATTCTTCCACACCATTTATTGCAAATTTATGCTCTTCATGCTCAACTATGATCTCGTTATTTCCTTCTTCTACCTTCTCATCCTTCAAAGGATACTCAACTATTTTTGCATCCTTCTTTTCATCCTCTACCTCTGCTACAACCATGTCCGCTATGCCTTTAACAAGACATACTTTTGCTGCAATTTTCTTACCTTCTTCTTTCTCTTCATCTTCATTTTCATCCTTCTTTCTTGCACATAAAAAAATAAATAAAAAAAATGTGACTCACTTTTTCCCATCTTCTTTTCTTTTTCTTTCCTCTTTCCTTTCATAATACTTTCCTCCAAGACATCTAACCTCCTTGATACTTTTGCACACTTATTCCAACTAGCTCAACTCTCTTCCTCTAAAATTATTTCTCTCCTCTCAATAAAAGAAATTTTTAAAGGCTTACCCAAGGCCAAACTCATACTCTTCTTCTTCGACATTTCATCAAACACTTCCATGCACTCTTAATTTGCAACCACCTCAATGTCTTCAACTCTCAATTGTTCAGGACTCTTTGCACACCTGCAACAATCTTTTTGAGCTCCTCAAACAACACTCACCACTTCACTCTTCACCCGCAAGTCCTAGTGTAGATTGCCTCATATTCGGTGCTTTTTCCACATGCTCAAGACCACTAGCTATGATACCATTTAATGCAAAAGACTCTTTACTACACAACACAAACTTACAAATACACATAGAGTGCAAAATATGCAAACAAACACATGTTGATTTTTATTCAATTTTTCCAAACTAGATACAAAGCTTCTACCTTACAAATCAAAATCTGCACAATCACCATTCACTCGTGGCTGCTCACTATCTTTCTTTCTTCTTCTACCATTTTCTCCTCTCTAACTTCAATGTTGCCCCATTTGCAGGCCTCTTTTTCTGATCTAAAATGACTATTTCTTTAACAGCCTTCAAGATTGGACTGCTACCCCTTAATATTCCACACTCTCTTCTCCCTTTATTATTTCTCTCCTTCCTCCTAATCTCTTTAAAAAAATTTATTTTCTTTTCTTTTTTCATTTTTCTTTAATTTTTGCTATGAAAAGATTCCTCTAGCAAAGTGAGAATTAGTGTGATTAAACACCTTTTTGGGCTCCCAAATAATTTTTTTTTCCATTTTCAAATTCAAATGCCCCAACTTTTTTTTATGAAATGGAAAGATGAATCATAAATTAATAAAACCCAATGATTTAATTTCCAAAAAAATTGTACTATCATGCCAAAATGATATGATCAAATTGATGCTTTGGAAGTGTGCAGTTGGATGTTGGAAAGTGACTTTTGATGTAATTTTTGTTTGAAAGATCTATATTTCCTGAAAAGGCACAAGAGACTTCTTGATGCTAAGAGATGTTAGAAACCACCAAAATTGAAAAATTAAACTAAAAATATTTTTGGGCAATGAAGGATTTCCTGTGGACCTGAATGCTCCTGCATCAAAATCACATATCCAACTTTGTGCAAGCTTGTGATGATGTGAATGATGATTATAAGAAGGAAGTAGATAGAATTATTTCTTTAATATATTTTCAACCTCGTAAGGGCCAAACCACTTTATTACCCAATATTGATTTCACCCATATTGACACATCCATACATGCGCTCGGTGGTCCTCTCTATATCACTAGAATTATCAATGACAAACCTACACAAGTAATACTCATTGATATTGTATGTGTAGAGAATGTGATCATTTAGGATTTATTATATGTGAATGAGATTTATCAAGATTCTTATGAACAATCGAAAGCATGACTAAAAACTCATGATGGTTTTGCTCACCCTACGATAGGGTCGATCACTCTTCCTCTTAAAGTTAGAATGAACCAATTAGATGTCTCATTCTCTATAATCTCGACATTGGACCAATTTTATGTGAACCTAGGCTATCCATGGCTACACTCCATGAATTTCATCTCATCGGTTATCTACAAGTGCATAAAATTCCCATTTGAAGACCAAATATACATAGTGTATCATAGTGGCTTTAATCCTTTGTCTTCCCATGGAAACTTTTTATTGGATTTCTTTTGGCCTCAACCTATGGAATCTGTTAAACCTCGTGAGGGATTATTTTTTAGGTCATAGTAAAAGTTTAAGGAAAAATTTATAACATAATTATCCCTTCGCAATATCCCTGAGAATGATAATTCCATGGTTGTTCCTCCTTCCCCACTAGTTGTGGATGAACCCATGCCCGAAGCAAAGTCCCTTCCAAGTAATCAAGGTATTTATGCTAGAGCTCCTTCACCTATATCATACACAAGACTAAGAGACAATGGTTAATTCCTTTTATGCCTTAAAAAACAAAGCAAGTGTATAGACCTAAAGAGACAACGATTTCCCAACCCCTATCGTTCCTTCAGTTTCCCCCTAAGGGAAGAAAAGAGACCAATGGTTGAGAAACATGCTTCTACACCATCACAAATTGAAAACCGAATAAGAACAAAAATACTAAATATCATAGGTGAAGGTGTCGTGCTCTTTCCCATCAATTGGAAGAAAAGAACGTAACATCTCAAAATTAGACACCTATGCAAACAAATCAAGAACAATTACAACTTGTACCAAAACAAGACATAGAACTAAAACAAGAAATTGAACAAGGACATACAACTGACATTATTATTAAACCTCCCATGGTGATAAACTTGAATGATGAAGATGAAATTTCTAAAATTGATGAGCAAGTGCATAATGAGCTTAATTTGTTGTTTTCAAAATCTATGAACTTAGACGGGGGAAACCACGATGATCCTCCTGATGAGAGTGACCCATCACATGTTGTTCTCAATCATGCTCCTAGCATGACACTTGTTGTAGTCCTTTTGGCTAGTTGTCTGAATTTCGTATATGATGAGTAATATTGGGATGTGGATGACCTACTTTAGGTTGGCTAGCATGTGTGGTACTTCTTTGTTGTGTTTGCTTTATATGTTATTTGTGTTTTCTTGCAAGTGATGTGATTTCCCATGTTGTGCTACTTGGTGTGTCTTTGTGTTTGTGAGTTTTCTTTGGATGGCCCTTGTTGCTTCATTGGTGCAAGGATACAAAGAAAGTGAATCTTTCATGGAATTCTTCTATTTGTATCTTTATTCTTCTATATGTCATAAATTTAGCTCCTTTTGTCTTGTATTGAGACATTTAGGTCTCTCCCATGTTGACTTGAAATTTTATTTATTCTCTCTTTATGTGTCATTCTTCCATTGTGTTTACTACTCCATGAGTATTTATGGAATGATATCAGTTATAAGCTCTATTATATCATTGTAGGAAAGACATACTAACCCCAGATCCGTTGATCCCTTATGTGTTAATTCTTTGTGTCGATAGTTGTATTATCTTAGGGGAAACCTCATATCATGGCGTAGCTTTATTTGGAAACATATCATTGACATAGGGCTTTCCAAATAAGCTCTCATGTCATTGTTGCATCGCATTTATCATTTTATACCTTAAATCAATTGCTCACCGCATGGTGTTTAGCCATTTCTTTAAAGTGGGGCATACATTAGCATTATTTGCTTCACTTTGTTGACATGTGTTGGACTTGGTGGTGCATTGGCATTAGTATTATTTTCTTCACTTTGTTCACATGCATTGGACTTAGTGATGCATTGAAATTGTCATTTTTGCTTCACTTTGTTCACACGCATTGAATTTAGTGATGCATTGGCATAGCATCTTGAGAATTTTTGTAGCACCTTATCAAAATTATAAAAGATTATAATTCTTGGTATGGTTATGGGTACACACTTAGTGACATCATACTTCACTAGATCTTCTGTGTTTCTCATTTTTTGATACTTTGTCATGGGGGCTCACCTAGTGAATATCGAACTTCAATAGTTTGTTTTGCCTTCTATTTGTGATTCACCTAGAAAATATTGGGCTTTGCTAGTCTGTGAGTCATGAACGCCTTTGGTGTGGATCCTAGCATAACGCGGCTTGCTAGCCCATGATTATTTATACCACCCTTTTTCATTTCATTTGACACTGTGTATTTTTGTACATATGTTGTCTTGTTTCATTACATACATGTGTTTTCCTTTATGTTTATATTGTCTTGCCATTAGATCTTAGATCTTGGGAGCTTGTACACTGCCCCTTGATCCTTTTCCATCCTATCTCTTCAAAATTTGTGCATTTAGACTCCTCTTGACATATTTTCTACTTTAGTGTGAGTTTGAGTGTAAGCTCATACTCACTAAAGTTGGGGCTAAATGTAGCATTGTAAATTGTCACCCTTGACAATTTCACACAATTTTTTTCTCCCCCTTAAGTTATCAAACCTAATTGAGCACTTAATTTCCTAAATTATGAATTCCACAACTTATTTTAAATATTTTTTGACAACTTGCAAGCATAAAATAAATGCTCTCATTTAATACTTTTCCCTCGACTCCTTAAGTTGCAAAAAATATGCTTGGTATACTAGCACCTAGGATGCCTATGTCCCTTATTTTGGCTCCAAATTCAAATATATCGGTGTTGACATTTTATTATTTAAAATTAAAATATCAAAAGTCATTTGTCAGGATTTAATTTTTGAGAAATTAGAATAATAGCATATAAATACCTAGTTATTGCATCATTTGAACATGACCAAGAAATTATTTAGCAATATTCAGCATCAAGAGAAAGAATTATTTTCAAGATCATTATCAAATAGGTCAAGAGTAGCCATTAGAGGATTTATTGCAGCAATTCAAGATCCAAACATCATGTCAAAATGAGTATGAGTGTGTTCGTGTTTATGTTTTCATATTGTTTGTGAAGACTAATCCTTGTAGGTCTCCAAGCAATTCAAGAACTTCAAGAAAATCAAGCAGGAAAGATCCAAGCCTTGAGGAAATGTGTATGACTTCAATCCTTCAAGGAAGCCATTAAAGGGTGGTGAGTTGTAGCACTTTGTGGATTCATCATTCCTTCCTATCATTTATCCATTTATCATTGAAGGTAGAAACATAAAAAAATACTACTTCTAAAAGAAAACATGAATCCCATACACCTAGCACCATAGATCCTAGTAGAATGAGCAAAGGAAAGCAAAACACAACATAAAATAGATGAGAAAGGGAGACAAAAGTTTATTTGCTTCATGATTAATAAGTTGGGTGAGAGAGAACACATGGGGAATGAACACCTAAACAATATGTGAGCACACAAACCCATGAGTAATCTAGTTAAAAACACAAGTTAATGGTTCACTCGATCTTAAGAGGAAAGGATACTATAGAGGCAAAGGTTTGGAGAAAAAATCTTCAAATGTAAAGGTTAAAAATAAATTGAGAAGGGGAATGAACAATTATATATACGAGGGATTGCACACATGCTAGCCATAAGTTCTTAGTGTAATACATGTTGGTATTTGAATGGTGGGGTGAACCAAGAAATTAGAACCTAGGTTTTAGGTTCCTCTTCAAACCTACTTCTTGGAGAGGAAACAATAGTAGTAGAAATCAAGTTTCAAGTGAATTAGGAACTTGGAACCTTGGTTCTAGGTTCCCATTGACCATCATTTCTTAGAGAAAACACGAATCATATGAGGGAAAACTAAGTTTTGGGAACCTCAAAGATTTTGGAACCTAAAGGGTTATTAGGGTTGTTTGAGACCTTGAGACCTCTTTCAAAGGAAATAACAAAAATTGAAGGGGGGAAGAAAAATGAGACTAAATTTAAGACAAAAAACCATAGCAAAGATGAGAAAATTCCTCCAACGGAAAATTGAAATGGGGTCCCCATATTTTCTAAGTGAAATGATGGGGTGTGTATGCAAGGCATAACATAAATATATATATGTCTAGAGCTAAGTATTGTAAAATCATTATTGATAGTGGTTGTACACATAATTTGGTTTCAAAATTCAAATTTGAAGAGGATAGAACATTATAATCCTTATAGATAATTTTAGTTACAACAAAATCATAATATTTTTGTGCAAACATTGTCTTATTAGGTTTAATATTGGATTTTATGAAGAAGAAGTTTTATGTGATGTCATTCCTAGGTATGTTTGTCATATTTTGTTGGATAGACTATGATAGTTCAATAAGAAAACATACATGATGGTAGAGAGAATACTTATAGGTTAATAAAAGCTAGAGTGAAACATTTAATTTTTACCTTGAAGGAAAAATGTAAAATAATGAATATTATCAAGTAAGAGTGTTGTTAGTGATGGTAATTTTTTTTGATGGAATTAAGTAGGAAAAGGTTTATTTTGTTCTTGCTCCTAAGTGTATGGAGGTAGAATAAGTTGTAGAGGAAATTTTGTTACCACATCTAGAGATAAGGAAGTTATTACTATGATATAAATATATCATTTTAGATAATTTACCAAAATTTTTGTAGTTTGTTAGAAGCACATCATGAGAAATTCCACCTAATCAAACTACTCATAAATTAATTCTAGATAAAATTGAAGTGTTAAATCAACAAGTTAATAATTGTTGAGGAAAAGGATAATTAGAAAGAGTTTAAGTCCATGTGTGGTACCAACTATATTAGCACTTAATAAAGGAGGAGAATTTAGAATATGGACAAACCCTATAGCAATCAACATGATTGATATCAAGAAGTTGTTGCAACCTATCATAGCATCAAGTTGGCTAGAGACTTGAGGATCTCTAAGCTCTGGATCGAAGGGGATTCCTTAAACATTGTTAATTGCCTAAGGAAAGGGTCCCCCCTCTTGGACTATTAAAAATCTCATTTTGGATGCCATTTCTTTAAGTCATGAATTTGATGAAATTTATATATCTCATGCCTATAGAGAGGAAAATTTTGTGGCTGGTTGGCTGGTGAATTTTGGGGTGACATCGGCAAGGTCGTGGGATGTGAATGACATCCTACCTATTGAATTAAGCACCCTTATTCATAATGACTCACATTATCTCATTGGTTGTGACCACCTCCTTGGCTTTTGGAATGTGTAGGAATTATGGATTTTTCTGGTTGATTAGACTATTCACATAGTTGATGCTCATTGGAATTTGTGGTCATTCACATTTGAGTTGTATAAGCCTCTTCTTCATTATTACTACTAGTACCGTCCTTGGCAGTTGCACATGCTTTATGGGTGTTAATCTTCCTCTTGCCTCTGTGTTTTGCTATCGTTGTATGCAGTTTCTTTCTACAAGTTTTTTGATGATGGCTGGGGATAGGTGCAGAAAATGGAGCCTCTTTCTTGTGATGACATCAAAGCCAATGCCAACATCTGGGCAATTCTGCAGAGAGGTGGTGTGACTCCTTTCATGGAAAGGTTGCATGGCTTTAAGGCTAGTGTTTCCAAGGATTTTGTTGATGCTTGGCATGGATGTGTGCTTAGTATGATTGGTAGGTATACTACCATCAATGAAGATTCCATAGCAAAAGTGATGGGTATGTCGATGGAAGGTAGGAAATTCTATAGGGATAAGAATATCTCGCAGTCGGCTAGGAAAAACTTTCCCCGAGACAGAGAATGGCTAAAATGGTTAGAATGGACTGTGGGGGTTATGAGAGGACAAAGATTAAACCTATCTGACAAGATGTGGTGGTGGCATTGATGCAGTACTTTACCCTTGACGGTGGATACACGGTGATGTATGGTCACCATTTCATGTTGTTGAATCACTTTCAGCATGGTAAGCTTGTGTCCTTCCCATTTTACCTTTTGATGTCTTTGGAAGAAGGAATTTTGAGTTTCAAGAAGAACCCTAGAAACCATTTTCTACATGAGGGCTTGATGTTGCTCATTGTAGATTTTATTAAAGTTAATTGTATTGTTTGAGCTCCTCGATCCCCTATTTCAAAAAAGAAGAGGAAAGAGAGTGGGAAATGTCAGATTGAAGAGATTTTGTAGTGAGGGAACAGAAATTGAAGAGGAGTCGTACGGTTGGTCCAATGGGTATGACACTGACCTGGATTACACTCCCTCATTTGGAGGGGTGAAACCCTCAACTTCCAAGGTAAAATCTCTCCTCCCGCGTGTCAAACGCAAACTCAAGGAGGATTTTGTGGAAGGTACTAAGGAGGGACTTTCTAGTGGTAATAAGGCCAAGGGCCATTCTAAGGATGTGGGTGATAAGTTTTAGGAGGTGGAGGAGAATATCCAGGGTGATGGAATGGGGAATTCTGGTGATGGTGGGTCCCTTGTTGCTAGCAAGGGGAATTCTATGATCAATGTGGATGATTTTGCTCAGGTGTCGACATCTAAGGATAGAGGCAAGGCCAAGCTTTTCCCTGAGGTGTCTCAAGAGGAGGATCCTTCGATTGGTTCGCATCAGGGTAGGGGTGTGTTTTGGGGGGCTATGGATTTTTTGCAGGCATCTGGTTTGGTGAAAGAAAGGGCTGATATCTTGTTTAATTTTTCTATGTGGCTCGTGTAAGATGTGCAGGACCTCCACAACAAGCATGACACTATTTCCCATTACAACATTTCCACTTTGTGCAGTCTCAAGGAGAAGGATTCTATCTTCAAGTTGACCAAGTTTTTAAATTCCAGTGTTGGATGTGTGGTGGACGAGCTTGCTAATTTGAAGAATGATTATAGACCAAGGATGGCTTTGTTGGAGAAGTAGAATATGCAACTCTGAAAGGATTTGGACATGATTATTAACATTAGCAAGGAGAAGTTGGAGGCCTCAGCTGAAGGTATGGTCTTCCTCAACCAGAAATCAAAGGAATGGACTAGTAGAGGACTGTTTGAAGATCATGTGACTAAGGAAAGGGGGGAGAGTGTTGTCATGGAAATGCATACCACTGATTTGGATGTTGGATCGAGTGTTCGTATTCGGAGTAAAACCAAGAAATGAAAAACGGTCCTTGGTCATGATGTTGATGAAATCATGGAGATGCATGATAGGATGGCGTCTAAGGATTTGGATGCGGAAAATATTCTCAAAGAACTTCTCTAATGTCTATTTGGTTTGCTTTACTATTTTTTTTTTTATCTGTGACTTTTTGCTAATGGTCTATTGATGTTCTGGTAATTAGCTTGTTTTTTTGTGTGTTGGGTGGGCAGTCTATTGTTTCATCTTTATTGCCACTGTCTCTTTTTGTTCAGGGTTTCAGGCACCCTTCAAAACCTGTTTATCATTAATCAAAAACATGATCGATATCAGGTATAAATTTCCACTACCAAATATAGATGGATGATCTTATGGATTGTTTGAGTAGAGTAATATATTTAGCAAGATAGATTTAAAATGTGGATATCATTATATCAAAATTAGAGAAGGAGATAAGTGAAATACTACTTCAAAGACAAAGGAATATTTGTATGAGTGCTTTATTATGCCATTTGGGTTGTCTAATGCATCTAGTACTTTTACAAGGTTAAGGAATGAAGTTTTAAAACCTTGTCTTGATAATTTTGTTGTATATTTAGATGATATTTTAGTTTTTAGCAATGATAAAGAAGAACATTTGGAACACATAATATTATTGTTGCAATGGTTAAGAGAATAAAATTTGTTGATGAATGTGAATAAATATAGTTTCATGAAATAAGAACTAGTGTACTTGGGTTTTCTTATTTTTGCTAGTGTATTAAAGAAGAATATAGAGAAAGCTAAAGTTATTGTGGAATGACCTACATTAGTGAGTATTTTAGAACTTAGAATTATTCATGGTTTAACAAGTGTTAATAAGAATATTAGTTAAAAAAATTAGTAGAATATATGCAACTATTGTTATTAGTATGAGAGGTGATAAAACAAAGTGTAAATAGATTGTTGCAACTAACAAAAGTTTTGAATTAGTAAATGAATAAAGTGACTAAACAGCTAGTTTTGGATTTATCAAATTTTATAATTATTCTAAGTTGGATATGATTCACATGGAATCACAATTGAAACTATTTTGAGTAATCAAGGAAGGCCTATTGCATATTTTAGTGAAAAAATAAATTATGCTAAGAGAAATATTACACTTATGATAATTTTTTGTATGTAATTGTGAAGACGTCAAAGAAATGGGAATATTATTTGATGCTCAAATAATTTATTTTGTGCACTAATTATCATGCATTTCAGTATATAAATAGTCAATGTAAGTTGAGTCAAAGACATGTCAAATGGGTTAAATTTATATAGTTATTTATTTGTGTTGAAAAGTAGAAGTGATAAGTATAATAGAGTGGCTAATGCATTAAGTAGAAGAAATAATTTGTTGATGGAAATAAGAATTTAAGTTTTTATTTTTGATGAGATTATGAATTTATGAGAATGATGATACTTTTGTAGAGGCATGGAAAGAGTGCAACATACTAGTAAGTGTGGATATAACATTATGGTTGGATTATTTGATCCAATGTGATTTTTTGTTTAAAAGAATTTGATGTAGAGGGAAAGCTCTTGTAAACACAATATAGACTCTCAATGAAAAATAAAATATGATTTCTACAACTTTCTACACAAGGTTCTCTGGTCCTTCAATGGTGGCAACTAATAATACCTTGTTTGTTGTTCCAAAAGCTTATTTCTCCAAACATAAACCCTCAAAAGGAATCAAAATTTGCATTTCTTTTGCACTCTTACACTCTATAACTCTTAATAACACTCTAAATGCTTCACTATAACCATTATTGGTAGTAATCAACTCCAAAATCAAGCATTTCTATTAAACCCTCAAAAGAGTAGGGTTTTACAAAACCACATGATAGTAAGAATACACTGTCTACCATAAGTCTCACAAAATGATGAATTAGCACTCCTCCTTTTGGGAAAACATGCATAAGAATCTATATAAAATTAGTTCCAAATCTCATAAATTTTCAATGGTTGCAAAGAAAGATATGAATTTAATTAGCTTGCTAAAAACCCTAGTTTTTTAACAGGGCTGCTAGTAGTAATTTTGTTATAACTTTCTCAAAACTCAATAAAATTGCATGAAACCAAAAGCATTAATTTTTGAAATAAAACTCTAACTTCTCATCCACTCATAGGTCTGGAATTGATCCATACCGGTCCATACAAGACTGATTTCTCACTATTTTTTGTAGAAAATTGTCAAAAATTGTAATGAAAACAATGTATTCCATGAAAAACTCCTTCTACAACTTCTTGGAGTGTGCCTTCCATTCATTACATTTGAATTATGATTAAAAATAGTTACAATTTGAAGATATGCCCCTTTCCCTTCAAAAACCTAAAAACCATGTAACTTCATGTCTTATCACTTAAACTTCAAAATATGTATTTTTCAAGACTTCAAACCTAACCTAAGTTGGTAACTCACTTACAAACCCACTTGGGTGGGTTAAGAGGCTCATTATAATATTATTTTCCCCTTTTGCAATATTTTCAACCTCCTTAAATAACACTACTAACTTTTTACCTCCTAGGACTCCTTAACAAATTCAAATATTTAAACATAAACTTTTGGAGGGAAACTCCTTTGGACCCTATTACATACTCAAAAGGATCCCATTGAGTATGAATCCACACTAAAATACAAAAATGGACCACTTCATGAAATTTCTCATTAAAATCCAAAACTTACATTTTTAGGTTGCTAGATGCTCCTACATTAAAATTTAGTTGTATATTTATAAGATATATGAAAGAAAATTTAATAACATTAAAATATGGCGGTGGATTAACTGGTCATTTTGGTATTGATAATACAATTAATTAGGTGAGTGAAAATTATTATTGGATTAAGTTATATATAGATATTTAAAAATTTGTGTAGAATAATATAATTTATCAATTGTCAAAAAGAAGTAATCAACATGTGGATTGTATCAATCATTGCCTATTTCAAAGAGACATGGAATGATGTTATTATTGATATTTTTTAGACTTTCCAAGAACTTAGAGAAGAATTGATTCATTTTTTTAGTAGTTGATAGATTTTCAAAGGTGACACATTTCATTACTTGAAAGAAAATAATGATGTGCATGTTGTTGCTTTATATTGAGAGAAATTGTAATGTTGCATTGATCACTTAGAGTATTATGTTAGATATAGATGTTAAAACTTTGGGTCATTTTTTGAGGACATTGTAGAAAAAAATAATTACTAACTTGAACTTTACTTTAGTAAATTAGCCACAAATGAACAAATAAAAGATGTCAATAGAAGTTTAAGAAATTTATTGATGTGTTTAGTAAGTGAAAGAATAAGTAGTTGGGACTTGGCATTACCAAAAAATAATTAATTATATAGTAATTTGGTACCTAAAACTATACGAAAGACGTCATTTTAAATTGTGTATGGATAGAGTCCGAGAAATATATTTGAGTTGAGAAAAATCAATGTAGAGTATAAGAGTGTTAAGGTTGCATAATATACAAAGTATATAAAGGAAATACATCAAGAGATAGGAATACACCTACAAAAGTTGAATAATAATTATAAGAAGCATGCAAATAAAAAAGATAAGGCATATGGAGTATGAGATTGGAGATTTGGTCATGAATTATTTAAGGAAAGACAATATTTTGCAAGGAAAACATAATAAATTGAAGTAAAATAAAATTGGATCAAGCAAAATACTAAAGAAAAATTCAAATAATTATTATGAAATTGAATTGCTTGAGGAGTTTAGAAGTTTAATTATATTCAATATTTTAGATTTGTATATCATCCAGGGAAAATGTTTCAAACGAAATGTAATAGGAGATTAGTTATTAGATATGAAAAAACAATATTTTGAGGAGATAAAAGAAATTTTGGACAAAGGATTATGCAGCGAATAAGAAATAAGAGTTATGTCAAGAATATTTGGTTAAGTGAAAAGATTAAATAAATTGATGAATCCACAAGAATGTTCAAAACTAAGGTAGACCTTTATAGATTATTTTTAGCTAAAAGTCTTGAATAAAAGTGAGGCTCATTTTTCAATTATGCAATACAATGGTAGAGCTTCTTAGGCCTAAAATCAATCTTGTATTAACAAAATATACTTGTTTTTATTTTTGTTGTATTTTATAGATTTTATCCAAGAGTTGTATTCATTCTGTAATACTCTAGTTGCATATTTCTTGTTGTAGTTTTAAATGGTTATTTTAAGCCTAGCCAACAATCATTTGGTTATGCATTAGCACATATGTATCCAATTGTCATCATGGCTTGAACTTAAGGTCTAAAAAGCATCTTGCACATGTTCATGTGCTTTAATTTATATTTAATGTTTGTTTATAAACCACACCATATTTTTTTTATGTAAAATGGTACCTTAATTGCATTGTGCACCAAAATATTTGAACTTGTGTCATGTAAGGAGGTTACCTATTTAGTTTTTGGTCTTAAGAGGGTTCATGTGAGGATCCACATTGAGTTTTGAGACTCATATCTTAATGTAACCAATTTTTTTATGTTTCAAGAAGATGTGCCCAACTCTAAGATCAACTCAAGGCTAAAATATTCAATAAATGATTGTTGATCTTTATTCCATGTACCTAAGGTGATTACTATGTTTTGCATCGAGGGATATATTTCTACTTATTTCTTACTATAAGAAGGTGAGTGGATTTTATTTTGGGTTACTATGTTATGTTGCTAAGCATATGGTGTGCATTGTGTTATGAGTAGTCAACTTGTGGCTACCTTAATACTTAATTAAATAATATTATCATTATTATATTTGTAATTAATTAATTAGGTTGGCCTATGGATTATATGTTGTTGTATAATCAAGGTGATATTCCCATAGAAGTGACATTATTATTAAGTTACATAACATGTTGTTGTCTAAGCTTGTGGCTACTTTAACTCTTGATATGTTACATAATTATGATAATCATGTATATATATGAATTTACTTCATCCTAGGAGTTATAATTAAGTATCTAAGTCGAGATAGGTGGAATCCAATCATAAGTATGGTATATACAAGAGGTATAGGTTAGTTATTATCATCATGTTGAGTATTGATTTCATCCTTATTGAAGACTATTGGAGGTATCCCCCTTGAAGTGGAGTAGGAGTTTTCCCTCTCAAAGTGGCATATTATTATCAAGTACTTTTATCATATTTCATATTATATTCTTCTCTTATGCAAGTTATTTCATAACAAGTAGTAACAGAGCATGACCTTGGCACCGTGAAGGCAAGACAATTTTTTTAGTTTTGGAGGTCATTTTAGGAAATACACATCTCTCAATTTTGGTGATTTTTTTAATTTTTGGATGGTTCTTGAAGAACATATTAAAGGATATACAATCCAAATTTTAGAGGAGTTCGAGAAAAAAATAAGTGATTTATTATAGAATTAGGGTTTCTACCAAATTTATTTGAGAAGCACATATCTTTGAGATCTCAGTGAATTTTTTCCTAATTTTTGGAGGGTATTTCAAGAGTACATTGAAGTTTTTATAGTCTAAATTTAAAATAAAATTGAGTAGAAATAAGCTATTTATTGTAGAATTATGGTTTCCAACAAATTATGCTACACCCTTAATATTAGTGTACATAGGGTTATGAATAGTTAGCTTGTGGCTATCTTAACTCTTAAGTCATATTACCATTATTATATTGTTATTTAGTTATTTAGGTCATCCTAAGACTTATATAGGTCTATCTAAGTCATACTAGGTGATATCCTAGGCATAAATAAGGTATATATAGGAGGTAGTGAGTCTTATTTCATCATCATATTATGAATTGTGTTCTCATTGGAGATATTTTGAGGTTTTCCCCCTCAAAGTGGCTTGTTATTCTAATTTATTATCAAGTATTTACAACATATTTCCTATCATATTCTTCTATTACATGCAAGTTATTTCATAACAAGTGGTATCAAAGCATGATCTTGGCTCTATGATGACAAGGCATCTTTTTCAATTTTGGAGGTCTTTTTGTGAAACACATATCTCCCAAATTTTGGTGATTTTTTTTTAAGGGTTTTTGAAGAATATATAGTCCATATTTTAGAATAATTAGAAAAAAAATTGAGTGATTTATTGTAAAATTAGGGTTTCCAACAAATTTGCTCTCAAGGCTACAAATTTGCTTAATTATTGGATATTTTTCTGGGTAAGTGGTACCTTGGCCCTAGTAAATCACAATAATTTTTTTAGAGAATTTAGATTTTATTTGTGTTATTTATTGCAAAATTATTGGTTTCCATCATGACAGGGCCTCAAACAAGAGGCAAAAAGAACATTGTCACATTAGGAAAATCTCATGATAAGGATGAGGTAATAATAGAGGATATTACTCCTAATGAGGAAATTAATAAGGTTAAGGAAGAAATTTCATTAGTGAAGATGGAGATTAGTGGCCTAAGAGGAGATATATCAGACATACATTTAGCATGTTAAATTCTTATATAAGTGTACCAAGAAAGGAGGTCTCAAGCAACCAAGGTGAATCATCTAGGTTAGCTACTCTTGATCAAAATGTTTATACTCATATGGTATCTAGGAGTTTGATACCAAAGGTGGATATGCATAAGTTTGATGGCAAGGATCAACTAACATGGATAGACCAAATGGATATTTTTTTATTTACATCAAGTCCCAAGTGGAAAAAAGGTCACAATGGCTTCCCTATATTTAGAAGTATATCAATTCATTTGGTATATATGGATTTATACTCATTGTCAAAAAAAGGGTCTCACTATCTCATGGCTAGTTTTTAAACATAGGAGCTCCAATCATAGTATAATGATAGTATGACAGATAACTTCTTCAACCAGCTAGCTAAAATTCCACAAACAAGATCAATCAAGGATTATATTTAACAACTCCAAAATATATGAGTGGATACAATTAAAAATGATAACTTGAATGATTTATTTTTGAGTGGTCTCAAGGATCAGATTCAACATGAGGTTTGCATGTTTAGTATAGATTTATAAGCAACCATTGATTGACACTTAGCGGTTTTTAGAGATATGCCTAAAGGACATCCTCCTAAGAGGGATCATGATCATGTCATACAACTAGTTCTATGGAGCTAACTATTGATGGTCATATAACACAGCAAACATTAAGCAGAATATTTTTATGCTGCTTCTCCTGAAAAAGACAACTGATATTAAATCACCTATCTTCCAAGGTCTCGGTAGTTGGTTCACAACTGTACTATATCACCCAGTGGTCAACATGACTCTAATGTTCAAGGGGCCTTGCCGATAAAAATGTAACACATCAATATTTTCAAATATTCCAAAAGCATATTTAATAAAAAAACAAAAAAGATAGATCACGAGTTTCAAAACAGAAAAATGGGAATAAATATCATTCCCATATGTGGGCAAACAATTCTATAATAAGCTTCTTAAAACATCAATACCAATGAATGAAATAACTCTTATTTATTTATGCAATCATATACATTCACAGTGCAGATTTAATAAGTGTACTTGCAATTTATGATTTACGAGAATTAATTAAAGACATATTCAATTAACTCATCACAAATTATGCAAATCAAGAAATAAAAAGAGATAACATTCACAGATAACTCAATTCATAGTTTTAAGTATGGCTCCTTCTATTGATTTCCATCAAATAAGTTGCATTTATGCCAAGAAAAATCACAAGCATATGAAAAACCATTGTCTTTCATGTATCTACTAAACTTAAGAAATTGTTGTAATAATTTAACTAATTGCATAAAGTTTCAAAATATCTCTAACTTAAGGCTGCAAATCTTACTTTAATTTTCTAACCTTTACAATAAGGATAATTCTCTAACTTATAGAAAATAGAAAACATTAAAATCTCCTTCAAAAATCTCAATCCATAAAAATAGGGTGCCTAGATCCACAATTATAGGGATGCCTCAATTCATCTAGAGTCTCCACCCTGTCAAAACTATCGGTGTATAAGGAGTGGTACTTATTTCTTGGCCTGCCAGAGATGATCTATAGTTAACTACTACAAATGGGACACGTGGGAAAATTTGATCCTTCTTGACTTTATTTTATTTAAAAAATAGAATATTCCCTTCTTTTATTTGTCATATTTCCTGGGAAAGCCATGATAGTCATCAAAATTATTGAACATTTGCTCCAAAACCTCTTCCTCAGGTCCATCCACCCATATTACCTTGAATTTTGATTGTTCAAACTCCTCCAGCACCTTTAGTGGCCTCGTGCATCTGACTAATGTCTCTTGAAGCCAATTTAGTATCATACTTGATGGTCATCAATTTATCTAGAAGAGTTTCAGTAGGGCCATCTCCTTTTTTTATCAGACTCTCCAACCGGTTCTTTCATTCTTCCTTTTTCTTCTCCAAAGAATCAAACTCATGAGTTGGCTAGGAGCTTGGGGATTTCTTGGTGGTAATACACCCCACAATATGCTCAAATAATAAAGTATGATCCCATACCTCATGTTGAACTCTGAGCAAATTGACTCTATGTTTGATGAGGATTTTTTATCGAAAGATGATTATATTGATGGCCTTTTTGACGTATTCAAGGTCCCCATCCCCTAAAATCCCTAATTCAATTAGCATTTCCCTGGGCTTCCTATTCATATTTTTTAACATCTTTAGATATTATCTATATTTTTCCTCTTCTTCCCACAATTTATTTATACACTCTCCTAATTGCTTTTCCAGTGTATGTGCTTCTTCATAGTATTTGTATCCCTAGTTAGGGAGCTCTTCTATTTCCTTTCAGAGAGTATAGATCCATCCATCAAACATCCAAACTTTCCTTTTCATCTCATTCAGCTCATCACCCTTTTTCTAACACATTAACACAAGTACTTATGATGACTCGGGTTGCTATGCAGCTGATGAGGTGAGCTCTTTCAAAAAAATATTCATTTTCCCCACTTGGGATTTTAGCTCATCTTTAACCTGCTCATCCTTCACCATTCTGAACTTGGTTGAAGTAGCCGCCAAATCCAAAAGTGAAATTTGTTGATTGCGAGTTTGCTTCCCTAGATCGATTGTACTCAACTGATAATCAACATGTAGTTCTCTATCATCTTTATCAACTGTAGGGGTTGTAATATCTGCAATTAGATCCCCATACTCAATTAACCTAGTGGAATGAATGGCCCTTGGCTTCTTCTTAAGCTTCACCTTCTCCACTTCTTTTATCATTTCATCCAAGCTAACTGGCTCAACTTGGACCTATTGTCTCTTTTCTAGATTCTGATGGAACCCCTCAAAAGTTTTCTTTGGTTCCATTTTTAAACTTCCAGAATTTGGCTTAGACCCTCATTTTAGGCTTAGGGTTATATTTGTCATCATTGTTTTAGGGTTTGTGTTGTCAAAACCTTTCCAAATTAACCTTTGATCTTAAAACCCTTGGGTGTTCTTATTTTGCATTGACTTGATGCTCCAGGTTTTTGGTTGTTAAAGTCACCTATTGTGCCATCAAAATCATTATCTTTACCAACCCCATGGGTTTAGGTTTTTCAATCACCAAATGCCTTTTTAGCGCTTAAATTTTCCTATAGTTGGGCTTGAATTTCATATTTAACACCTTAAGTCTTAATTTTTCATGCCTAAGGGTCAAATTCCCATCGGCCTAGTGATAGCCCTCTTTAAAAACTAAATTTTGTGGCATGTGTATATTTTGGTTATGTAATGACCGTTTGATCATCGCAGGTGAATCTCGACCGTTCCCCACGCACCTGTTTCATTTTATTGTTCATTAAAATATTCAAATGAGCTGGCAGGTGGTTGCCATGTTTCATGTTAGGCAGTGGGACCAGTGCTTCCCCAAGGTCGGCAGGCGAGGCTTGGAGAAAAATCAACGACTGGCACCACAACACATCTTCATCTAGTTCATTCCCCATGCGCCTATCCATTTTGTGTGTTAAAGTGAAGTGATCGCACGGGCCAACGGGTACTGGACACATATTACCTTTATATGGGGGGCCTGATATCTTCTTATGATCGACGAACGATATCAAAAGGAAATCTACAGTGGTTGATGGGTGACGTGGTCAAATCTCCATCGCTCCCCACCACCCTGCTAGATTTTATTTAATACTTATAAAATATCACGGGCTAGCGGGAAAAGTGACACATGTCACTTCATGGAGGGAGGCTATGAAGGAAACAATTTTTTTCTAAGGATAGAGATTGGTGGTTTATGGTGAATGACGTGGATCAATCCTGATCGCTCCTTGCCATCCTGTGAGGGTACCACTTGTATCTCCAGTTTCTCAATGGACAAGTGGGCGACTGCCACATGGAACATTTCAAAGGCTCCAATGGACTCTAGTGGAGATGGAATGCTACTGAATTTGGTTGAGATGGCATTATGATAAAAATGGTGCCATATTAGAACTTATTCTTTTGGCACGTGTTTGGGATTTTGGCTATCAATTCTGTCAGATGTTGGTATACGTTGGAAGGTGAAAATAAAGTGAGGTAGGGTATGGGCCGATATTCTAAGATTGAATCAAGATTTCTCCCCGTTGTCCTATTGTGATGAAGTGCAAGTGTATTAATTCCCACGGGCGAGCGGGTGAATATGACACAACAGGCTTTATTTAATACTAAGTATGTGGTTAAAATGTGCTGACATAGTGGATGTCTATCCACTTGGGCTTTTTTGATTAGGAAAAGGAATTAATCACATACATTTAAGCTTTTTCATAATTAGTTTTTTTTATTGTAACTATCCATTGATTTATCTTAATGTGTGATCAACGACTAAGGTTCAAAAAATCAAGAAACCTATTGTCAGCTCGCTCGCACAAGCTTTTCTTGAGTATTAATGGTTGGCACGCTTGCATGACTCAATCTAATGAGGATCAATGGCCATATTTTTCATTCAAAGTTTGCATTTAGAGATTGAAAACTAAGTTAAGTCTGAGAATAGGTTGATGAGGAATTTCAGAGGTATCGTGATAAACCTTTCCCTGGGTAAGTAGCTACTTGTACTTTCTCTTCTCAATTATGGTTATAACAATTTGTGAGTTTTAGAATCCTGGAGTGGTGAGGGATTTTATGCAAATGAGGAGTCTTCTTGTTCTTGTTCTGGTCATTGTGAAAATGATTAAGTTAGGCGAGTCTATTAATCTAGTTCGAAGGTCCGAGAGACTATTTTTTCTTGAATCCAAGGATAATGCTCTTGAAGATGATGTTGAAACACAGGGAGCTCCTGAAACACCAAAGGGTAGAAGGGGACGTAGGAATTTTTTTAAGAAATATGGTGTAAGGAGTAATTACCACTTGAGAAGCCAGACCGTTTTAGAAGAACTAGTCAAGTTTAAAGGGAAGGAGTTGGTTGAATCTGAAAAGAAGGCAAAGAAAAGAGACAAGTATTGTAAAGCTTACCTAGGGAGACATAATTCTCCTATTG
Organism: Sequoia sempervirens; assembly: GCA_007258455.2. Classification (NCBI taxonomy): domain Eukaryota; kingdom Viridiplantae; phylum Streptophyta; class Pinopsida; order Cupressales; family Cupressaceae; genus Sequoia; species Sequoia sempervirens. The sequence continues at coordinate 159,079,607 of VDFB02353493.1, read as the reverse complement.
AGGTTTTTGATAGCCCTTCAGATAGTGGAGGTGACACTGATCTAGGGTGTGGCCATTATCCCCTTTCCCTGGTGCCTTCTAAATATTTTGATGAGGAATCGGTGATGGTTCCTCCAATTTCATCATGAACAAGGCATTGGCAAGCATACTCTAATGCTAACGACTCAGAGTAGCATTTCCACCCCTTTTTTATTTTTTATGACACCATAGCCACTGCATTAGGATCATCCTCTTCAACATGTTTGTGGTTTTTTTTAGTGTTGATGTGGAAATCTTTCGGGTTGGTGTGTTGGAGAAGTTGCTCTGGCTATGAATGGAGAATCTTCTTTGGTCAACAAGGACAAGGTGGTTCGACACTACTACAGTAACAAACTATGCCTTTTGGAAGGTTGGCTGGTCTTCATTCAAATGATGTGTAGTTTTGTCTTTTACTCTTCCATACTCTACAATGATTACATGTAACTAACTAGGGAACATCTCAAACTCTGATGCAAATAGTCCTCAAATGAAATGAAATTTAACTGTAATTCAGCCTGATGCTTGTTGCTCCCTTGTTCTATAAAAGGGATTTTAGGGCTCATTACAGGGAGTTAGAATTTTAGGAATCAAAATGGCCTAGGTGAAGAGCTAAGCTCAAAAAGGAGCATATTGTAAAATACTAATGAATAGTTCAATAAGGATTCTAGGGTATCAGTCTTGTATGTAATGATCTTAAAATAGTTTTTCAATGGAGACAATAATAGAAGAAAGTATTAGTTCTAGAACACATTCTCTCTTATGTAATTTTCTTTTGAATTATAAATGAAATGGTTAATAATATTTGGGTAAACCCACAAAAGTGGTTTACAATTTGAGTGAAGAAGGAAAAGTTGCAAAAAATGACTCCATGCAAAAAAATTGGTTTTTGGGGTTCGAATGAACCCTTTGGTTCGAGCGAACCAAAAGAGGGTTTGAATGAACCCTGGCTCGAGCAAACCAATTAAATGCAAGGTCCCACCATTCCCGCCAAAAAACACAAAGAAATTTTTTTTTGAAAGGGGGTTTGAATGAACCCTGGTTTGCCCGAACCCCCCTTTTCCCACCTTCTCACCCTCAGGCACCAAAAAAGTCCAAAATTTTGCGCTTTGAAGCTCGAGTTGAGGATGAAAATGAAGGAGACTTCACAGACCCAACTGGATGATGGTAGTCCTCGGAACGCGCTATATCCAACGAATATAATTTTAATATGTTTTGGTTTTATTATGTATTTGTTTTGTAGTTTTATTAAACATAGGTTTTTCACTAAAAATCAAGCTCTTCGTTCTACACATGTGGAAAAATAGCATATTATCAAAAAAATATTGAAAAATATGAGTGCACCAGATATTGAAGTCCTTGATCCAACAAAAAAAATTGAATTTCGATACAGACAAAAAAAGTTACGCATTATACAGTCCGCCTATGTCTGAATTGTAATTGGTTTGACTTCAAAACTTAATTAAGGAAAAAATATTCAATAAAACACTATCAAACCAATTGGAAGCACTAGATATCATAATTACAAATCTAAATTCAAAAAAAATAGAATTTTATCCTTCATGGCAAAAAATTTATGCATTATACGATGAGCGTCACTCCTTAAAAATGTTGTTTACTGAAAAAAACCAGTTTTCGAAGGAGATGGAAAAAGAAGTACAATCTAATTCCAAAAAAATTGAAAAAAATATATTTAGAATCTATAGAAAAAATGTCACAAATCACTAATTTGCATCATCTTCAAATTCCTAGCAGTTTAGCCACTATAGGTTCCCGAAAGTGAAGATTTAGTTAGAAAAAAATATTTTAGTGTCCAGTTTGGCCAAAAATTGTAAACCAATATTATGGGATCTCCACTTTTCATTTGTCTTCAACTATTTTACTTGAATGTGTGGGTTTATTTTTTTTGCTTCAATTCAAAGAATTGATTAAAATATTGAAGGTCACATGTTTGTGAGGGGAAGGTATAAGATCGATAAGTAGTAGTGTTACAGGCATAATGAGTTGAATACTACAAGGTAGTATGTCAATAGTTCACAAATTACTAAAATAAATTGCTAATGAATTACTGGTTGTTGCAAATATGACTCCATTATCCTGATAGATAAGACACTGGCCTTTTCATTGGGTTATCATAATGATAAGTGAGTTAGTAATGAACGTGACCTAGGGCTTGGGATGAGAATAAAGAATCAATGATAAACTTTCAGTTACAATGCACAAATTTGAAGTATCATTTTATTCCTTGCAATAAATGGTAATAGGTTGAAGGTCAGCCAAATATTTAACAACTATTGTCTATTTGCAGATGAAGGAATTTATCTGTGTATAGAAATGTTCTTGATCCAGGAAAAATTACATGAACATATGTAGGATAACCCTCCTAGGTTTCATAGAGCATGAAGTGAAGAAGTAAGGGCCTCAGAATCCTTATGTGTTGGCCAATCCTTACCCTTGCTAATAATTGAATTCTGGTAGATTCATAGGCTATTGGTAAGATCAAGTTTGATTCATAAAAAATAATCAACAGATTGGTGACTACTGGGGAGAATTTGAGAAATATCTAATAGAAGATCATCTAGCCTTAAGAATCATTGAAGTTTTAAAACAGTTTGTAACAAAAGATTGAAAAAATTATGGAGTCTTATTTTCCCATCTAAGTCACCAACAGATTGGTGACTCCACTAGGGAACAACTTTGAATCTCTAGTTGTAAACTATTATATCAAAGAGTCAAGAATTTGGTGACCCTAAACGTCTGGTTCAAATATTGAGAGGTTTTTAGACTTGGAAGTGGTTGTATTGTAGTAGATTTGAAAGAATTTATGTGTGACTCTGATGTTGGAGGAGACCTACAAGGAAATTCATCTTTGAAAGAGCTTCATACTGCTTGAAGTTCAATCCTCTATGAAGAGAGATGGCGACTCTATCTACATAACCTGTTGAAGATGTGAAGAGAGTTCCAGATCTGTAAAGTTTTCAGTCAAGAAGAAAGGTTAGAAGTTGCTACAAGTTTCCATGTATTCTCATAAATTTAATGAAAGTATTATTGTGTTTGAAAGCAGTTTATGAGAAGTCTTAAAGCCTTGAAAAAATTTGATTCCCTATTGAGTGAAAATAAGCACTAACAAAGGGAATAGTAGTGATTATTCTACATACTTCTAAGTTATAATTTCTAGCCTCTATTATGAAATGAAGTATGCAATATTTTTTAAGAAACTCATTTAGAAGATCTTAAGCAAGTTGAGATAGAAATTTGTATTGTAATAGCTTAAGATCATGTTGTAAAAGGAGTTTGAGTTTCCCTTTGTAACTGCAAAGTTAATAGAAAAAGGCTTGTAAGGGTATAAGAAAATTACATCAATATATGCATACTTGTATGGTTCCTAGTGAAACCATGGCTTGTAATCAGCCCCTTTCATATAATAAAAAGAAGTTTTAGCATTGAATTAAGTCTTAGAGCCATGAATTTTAGTGGAATTAATGATTACCCAAATTTCATACCACCTAAAATCAAGGAACACTTACCAAAGTTCAATGGTGAGAAGTTTGAATTAGCAAGTAAGCATCTGCAACAATTTAATAATTTAATGGACGACTATGAGGTAGATCATGAGGATGTGATCATGAGGCTATTTGTTCAGTCTCTAAAGGGAGATTCAAGAGATTGGTTTTCTGATTTACCAGGATGCTCTATCTATTCTAGGAGTGAATTCAAAGTAGTGTTCATGGAACAATTTGGTGAAAGAATCAATGCTAGTTCTTTGCTCAATAAATTTATGAGCATTGAGAAAAAGGAGGATGAGCTAGTTCCAGCATTTAACTGAAGATTTTCTAAAACATTGAGGGATATTCTTAAGGTTTTGAGACTAAGTGATGCAGTGTGTTTGGTTGTTTATTTAGGATCTTTTGATAATGAGATGAGCTATCTGTTGAGAGATAAGGATCCTAAAACCTTGCATCAGGCTTATGGGATAGCCATGAACATTGAAAACAACTATAAATATGGAATGCAAAGGAGTTATTTGTCTACAAGTGTTTGTTTCCCTAAGACACCAAATGTTGATGAAAGGTGTAAGTCAGAAATTGAAAATGAATGTCATAACACTTACACCCCTATTGTCCCAGCTTACACATCATTCCATAATGTTGATCACATAGATCCCAAAATAAATTGTCAAGAAGCTACATGCACTTGTGATCTTATGGTCTTTGTTCAAAATCTCTCTTGCATAAGGAAACGTGAAGGAGAATCATCATATGATCTCTATACAAGATTTATGGATACTCTAGCTGCAATACCTAAGTGTCATAGACTCGAGAATTCAGAATGCATTGATTTATTTTATGAATCTTATGAACAAGGTTTGAGTGCTCTGCCAAAGGTGTTGAAGCCTGTTAGGCTTGACCAAGTGTATGAATACTTTTCTCTTTTTGAAAAGATTAGAGATAATCATCAAGAAACTATCATGTTTTCAATCCATGATGATGATGTTTTTGTCACCCCATATGAGTCAAGCGGTGAGGTACCACATGAGGAAGAAGAGAGTGGAGTAAAGGTTGAAAATCAATACCTCAATGAAGCAAATGAAATGTATGGTTTCAATTCTTTTGAAGATTCTAGTACCTATAGTCCTGTGGAACATATAAGAGTGAGTAATCAATTGGAAGAGCCTTCTGACCATACTATCTTAGATTATGTGGATATGGCAGAAATTTTAGATATATATGTACTAAACAATCAAAGGATGAAATGAAAGATAGCATTGGTTGTTGTGAGTTCAGGGTTGGGTGTGATTATGCATATGAAGAGGACACTGACTGTGGTGTTTTAGAATATAGTGATACTAGGGAAGATTTGGAACTCCATGTGGAGGAGGCAAAAATATTAATGTCAAAAATAAATGTAAGGGAAAACCCCTTATTTGATGAGCCTCCATCTTCACTAGAGATGAGCAATCATGATCCTTATTGGTGTAGAGATAATCCACTCTTTGCTAAGAACTTTGATGATGCATTTGACACTGGGTTAAAATGTGGCATTAAGCAAATAGAGCAACACATTGATGAGCTCCTTGAGGGAATTGCTTATGAATGCTTTACATTTGATACAAATGTTGTAGACAAGCTTGAGTATCATTATGCCAGCTGCTTGGAAGAGTATGAATACTTGCAGTTCCTAGTTCATTTGGAAGGTATTTTGATGGAGCATGACAATAAGATGAAGAGAATGGAATGTCATTTTCAATATGAATATGTTTCATGTGATGAATATAACACATATGTGTCATGTGGTGATGAAAATTTTCAGTTTATGCCTGATTATACAATGTAGAATGACAAAGATTACATTGGCAATGGTATGTTTTAAAAAAGTTGTGAGAGATGTCAATGTAAATGTTTGTAATTAGGTAGATTTCAGTGGTAACCACATTTTTCTTCTTGTAAGAAGAAGGCTATACTTGTTGTAGTGGTATGGCAGAGGTAAATGTGGGTTGAGGGAAATTAGTTCCTTCAATAGCTTGGTTTTTGACAGGGGTAAGTAGCAGTCCCAAGTTTAGTGGCTTGGGGCCACCAAATAAAGTTGAAGCCAGGTAAAATTGCAAGGTGCATATTGAAAACTTCCACCTCAAAGGAAGGCTTCAGATAAGATGGAGATTGAATCTCTTGATTTAGGGTTTTGTAATTTATGTAAAAATGTACATATGTTGGTTATTTTGGTCTTGTCTTCTTGCCTGGTCTGCTTCACCTGAGATTCTTGGATCTCACCATGCCTATGAGAGGCATGTGTCCCCAATAGGAGCCAGTAATGGAACCCCTCAAAAATTCTCTTTGGTTCCATTTTTAAACTTGCATAATTTGGGTTAGACACTCGTTTTAGGCTTAGGGTTATGTTCCCCATCATTGTTTTAGGGTTTGTGTTGTCAAAACCTTTCCAAATTAACCTTTGAGTCTTAAAACCCTTGGGAATGTTCTATTTCTGCATTGACCTAATGCTCTAGGTTTTTGGTTGTTAAAGTCACCTGTTGTGCCATCAAAATCATTATCTTTATCAGCCCCATGGGTTTAGGTTTGTCGATCACCAAATGTCTTTTTAGCACTTAAATTTTCCTATAATTGGGCTTGAATTTCATATTTAACACCTTAAGTCTTAAGTTTTTGTGCCTAAGGGTCAAATTCCCATTGGCCTAGTGATGTCCCTCTTTTAAAAACTAACTTTTGTGACATGTGTAGATTTCGGTTATGTAATGACCGTTTGATTATCACAAGCGAATCTTGATCGTTCCCCGCACGCTCGTTTCATTTTATTGTTCATTAAAATATTTGAGTGAGATGGCAAGTGGTTGCCATGTGTCATGTCAGGAAATGGGACAAGTGCTTCCACAAGGTCAGTAGGTGAAGCTTGGAGAAAAATCAACGACTGGCACCACAACACGTGTCTTCATCTGGGGTGTTCCCCACACGCCCGTTTGTTCTGTGTGTTAAAATGAAGTGATCAAATGGGCTAGTGGGCACTGGACACATATTACCTTTATATGGTGGGCTTGATATCTTCTTGTGATCGGCGAACGGTATCAAAAGGAAATCTACGGTGGTTGATGGGTGATGTGGTCAAATCTCCACCGCTCCCCGCCACATCGTCGGATTTTATTTAATAATTATAAAATATCACGGGCTAGTGGGCAAGGTGACACATGTCGCTTCATGGAGGGACCTGCCAGGCTATGAAGTTAGTGAATTTTGTATTAGGATAGAGATCAATGGTTTATGGCGGATGAAATGGGTCAATCCTGACTGCTCCCCACCATCCCGTGAGGAGCCCACTTGTATCTCTAGTTTCTCAACGGACAAGCGGGCGACTGCCACATGGAACATTTCAAGGGCTTTGATGGACTCTAGTGGAGATGGAATGATGATAAATTTGGCCAAGATGGCACTATGATAAAAATGGCACCATATTAGAACTTATTCTTTTGGCACGTGTTTGGGATTTCGACCATCAATTCTGTTAGATGTTGGTATACATGGGAAGGTGAAAATATAGTGAGGCAGGGTACGGGCTGATATTCTGAGATTGAATCAAGACCAATCCTTGTTGTCATGTTGTGATGAAGTGCAAGTGTATTAATTCCCATAGGCGAGTTGGTAAATATGACACAATATGCTTTACTTAATAATAAGTATGTGGTTAAAATGTGTTGACAGAGTGGGTGTCTATCCACTTGGGCTTTTCTAATTAGGAAAAGGCATTAATCACATTCATTTAAGCTTTGTCATAATTAGTTTTTTTTATTGTAACTATCCGTTGATTTATCTTAATGTGTGATCAATGACTGAGGTTCAAAAAATCAAGCAACCTATTGTCAACTCACTCGAACAAACTTTTCTTGAGTATTAATGGTTGGCACGCTTGTATGACTCAATATAATGAGCATCGATGGCCATATTTTTCATTCAAAGTTTGCATTCAAAGATTGAAAATTAAGTTAAGTCCGAGAATAGGTTGATGAGGAAATTCAAAGGTATCGTGATAAACCTTTCCCTAGGTAAGTAGCTACTTGTACTTGCTCTTCTCAATTATGGTTATAACTGTTTGTGGGTTTTAGAATCCTAGGGTGGTGAGGGTTTTTTTGAAAATTAGGAGTCTTCTCGTTCTTGTTCTGGTCATTGTGAAAATGAATAAGTTAGGTGAGTCTGTTAAGCCATTCTAAAGGTCCAAGAGACTAAATTTGCTTGAATCCAAGGATAATGCTCTTGAAGATGATGTTGAAACATAGGGAGCTCTTGAAACACCAAAGGGTAGAAGGGGACGTAGGAAATTTTTTAAGAAATATGGTGTAAGGAGTAATTACCACCTAAGAAGCCGGACCGTTTCAGAAGAACTGGTCAAGTTTAAAGGGAAGGAGTTGGTTGAGTCTAAGAAGAAGGAAAAGAAACGAGGAAAGTATCGTAAAGCTTACCTAGGGAGACATAATTCTCCCATTGAGGTTTTTGATATCCCTTCAGATGGTGGAGGTGACACTAATCTGGGGTGTGGCCATTATCCCTTTTCCCTGGTTCCTTCTGAAGATTCTGATGAGGAAGCAGTGATGGTTCCTCCAATTTCATCATGAACAAGGCATTGGCGAGCATACTCTAATGTTGACGACTCAGAGTAGCATTTATGCCCCTTTTTGTTTTTGATGACACCATAACCACCACATCAGGATCATCCTCTTCTGCATGTTTTTGGTTTTTTGTTTTTAGTGATGATGTGGGAATCTTTTGGGCTAGTGTGTTGGAGAAGTGCCAAACTTCCTAACTTTGACTGCAGGTATGCTTTTTTGGGGGTTGTATACAAGTTTTTGATTTGGCTATGAATGGAGAATCTTCTTTGGTCAACAAGGACAAGGTGATTTGACGCTACTGTAGTTACAAACTATGCATTTTGGAAGGCTATCTTGTCTTCATTGAAATGATGTGGAGTTTTATCTTTTACTCTTTCATACTCTACAATGATTACATGTAACTAACTGGGGAATGTCTCAAACTCTGGTGCAAATAGTCCTCAAATGAAATGAAATGAAATGTAACTGTAATTCAACCTGATGCTTGTTGATCCCTTGTTTTCTAAAAGGAATTTCAGGGCTCATTATAGGGATTTCAAATTTTAGGTCTCAAAATGGTCTAGGTGAAGAGCTAAGCTCAGAAAGGAACATATTGTAAAATACTAATGAATAGTTTAGTAAGGATTCTAGGGTATGAGTCTTGTATGTAATGATCTTAAAATAGTTTTTCAATGGCGAAAATAATAGAAGAAAGTATTAGTTCTGGAACACATTCTCTCTTATGTAATTTTCTTTCAAATTATAGATGAAATGGGTAATAATCTTTTCATTTTTATTCAAATTTTTACTTGAATGTGTGGGTTTGTTTTTTTTGCTTCAATTCAAAGAATTGATTAAAATGTTGAAGGTCATAGGTTTGTGAGGGAAAGGAATAAGATCGATAAGTAGTAGTGTTACAGGTATAATGAGTTGAATACTACAAGGTAATATGTCAATAGTTCATGAATTACTAAAATAAATTGCTAATGAATTACTGGTTGCTGCAAATATGACTCTATTATCCCGATAGTTAAGACACTAGCCTTTTCATTGGGTTATCGTAATGATAAGTGAGTTAGTAATGAATCTGACCTAGGGCTTGGGATGAGAATAAAGAATCAATGATAAACTTTCAATTAAAATGCACAAATCTGATGTATCCTTTTATTCCTTGCAATAAATGGTAATAGGTTGAAGGTCAACCAAATCTTTAACAACTATTGTCTATTTTGCAAATGAAGGAATTTATCTATGTATAGAAATGTTCTTGATCTAGTAAAAATTACATGAACATATGTAGGATTACCCTCCTAGGTTTCACAGAGCCCGAAGTGAAGAAGGGCCTCAAAATCATTACTTATGTGTTGGCCAATCCTTACCCTTGCTTATAATTGAATTCTGGCAGATTCATAGGCTATTGGTAATATCAAGTTTAGTTCATAAAAAGTAACCAATAGATTCAACTTTAGCCACATTGGAGTACTTAGTGAGGTTGTTATCTTTTGAGCACTTGGGGGTGTTGGCTTTGGAAGATGTGCAGGTGTGAGCTTTGTTTCAATTTTTGGTGTAGATGACACCTTTTGTTGCTCCAACTTTTCCTTATCAGCCTTCTCTTTTTCTTGCTTCTCATTCTAAGCCTTAATATCTGCAATGTTTTTCAGCTCCATCTCCATCTTTTGAGCTTCCTCTCCATCCTTTTTCTTATGTTCCTCTTTTTCTTCTTTGGCTAACTCCTCAATGGCTTGCCTCTTTGCACTCTCCATTATCTCTCACTGCTCACCCTCTATCAAGACATGTTCCATCTCTTCTTCATTCCAGAGGTTTCCTTCTCCTATATCCACATCTTCCTCCTCAAATTCTTCATCTTCTTCCTTTTCTTCCTCCTGGAGAGGAGTCTCTTCAGAATCGAACGAGAGAGGAGATTATGTGATGTTTATTACCAAGGGTTCTTCCCCTTCCTTAGTTGTTTTCTCTATTGTTGAAGGTGTAAGTAGCAAGATTTTTCTCAGTTTCAACTTCCTCACTTTATGCAGGACCATCAAAAGGACCTTCTTGAGTAGTTTTTGTTTCTGGGTATATAGAGGAAAGGGGTTCAGCACCAAGACCTAAAATTACCCCAATAATAGCATCTCGGTAGGTGACTTTAGCCTATTGTAAGGCTTTTGTAACCTTTTCCATTATAACTTCTTCTTCTTCTACTTGTGAAGTCTATTTTTTAATCCTCTAGTACTTTTGGTTCAGTAGTTGAAGATGATTCAACCTGGGAATCCTTTCTTTTCCTTGTAGCTCTGCCTTGAGGCCGGTTGATGCACATGTTAATCCATTTTATGCTTCGATCAATAACCACCTCTGAAACCTTGTTTATGTAAAATTGATCCTTTTCCATCCATTTGATGGCCTCCAACTCTTTTGTTGCAATTTCATCTACTTCATATTGAGTACCAAGGAGGACACCATCATCTGATAACCCTTTAGGTATATCTTCTTTAATATTGAAGTCCCTCATCTGAGGGATAGTCAACCTTTCATATCCTCATTTTCTAACTTTGAATTGATCCTAAAGGTTGGCCTAGAAGTCTTTGAGGTGATGCTCATGATAAGGGAACAAAGATGCATACAAATCATTCATCTTCCCCTTCAGGTCAAAATTCTTTCATTCCTCATAAAATTTCAGATTGCATTCCTGGAACTCTTTTGTTGTAACCTTGGTTGCCACTGATAATGGACATGAGTAAAAACCTAATTCCATAGGAAATGAATGACAACCTGCCTTATGTTTGCTTCCAAACTTTTCATTGACCTCTGATACCTATCAAGAGAATTCCATTAGAATCATTTTATCACTATAGCACCTTGGCAATTTGAATGGAGCCTTGTCAAAGCCAAACAACCTGATGTAAGTATTCTTGGGGTATTGAATAAACCAACTCCCCCATTATTCAATAAAGTTCATGGCTTACTTAGTCAATCTGAAGCCAACATCTCTCGTCAACTAATTGATAACAACATACAAAAAGGCATCGTTAACTCTTTTAAAATGCTTTTATTCTTTCTTAAGCTCTAATTGGTCATAATATTTCCACTCTATTTTTTACAGCTGCCTCCCCAAGGGTCCCATCTATGTTCAGGGTTGGAAATTTTCCCATTCTTGTAGCACAGTATATTACATGAGAACTCATGTAAAACACTTTGGTATCTTTCACCTTAGTGATTTGATCATGAATTGCATTTGACACCATTTATCCCCAGTCCAAATATTGTTTTCCATCAAGAACAATTTGAATAAAAGAGAACATCCAGTTCTCAAATGCATGTGAGTCTTTCTTCCCAAATTCCTTAGATAATAGTATGATGGCCTCACCTACTTCCGCAAAGAATTCAGACTTCTTAGGCTTGGTAGGCAGTTTCTTTATTGACTTCTTCTTCATTTTCAACCACCTCTTATTTATATATCTTAGGTTACCTTCCACATCTGCCTCATATTGTCGCAATGCCTCAACTTATGTCATGATTTTGAGGTTAGGATGGAGAGGTAAGTTAAAGAGTAACCTTATCATTCCCAGTGTTAATTATTTTAGTCCCCCAAGGATCAATACATGTCCTCTAGATTGGGTTGTATGTGTGTGCAACAACTAGTATGAATCCAGGACATTGCACCTCTATTGGAAAGGAAGATACATGTGCAAGTCCTGAATTAGCAATCTTCTTGGCACTTGGCATAACATCTTCCATGAAAACATCCTTGAAAAATTGGTCAAGGTCAACCTTACAAACCAATGTATCAGTTATCTTCATCAACTTTGACCCAAACTTTCATGGCACAGGAGCACCTTGAAACTTGTACTTCATGGTCAGTGGAATCTATTTCGGTTTCAATATTTTGGCACCTCATTGGCACCAATATCTCTCTCTAAATCATACATTTAACAAACCTGCAACCATGAAATTCATTAGGCAGAAAGGGGCACTGTAAAGAGTTAGGCATTAAATACATTCTATATTAAAACTCTATAATTTGAATAGAGTACTAATTTTCATTGTATTTATGTTATTTTCGGAAGTCAAGGTTAGGATAACACTTGGAAAATGATCATTATTAAACCTATTAGCAAACTATCAGCATCAAAATTAGGTTGGAACTAAGCACTTGAAGTTTACAAAAGGTCTATCAAAAGTCTGGATCAAGATGGAACTTGGCACCTAAACTTTGAAAATGAAACGACTTAAGGTTGCAGTCTGAGTTTCGATCCCAACCAAAGGTAAGAAGTCGGAATTGGGATAGAACCTAGCACTAGAACTTAATGTGGTGTCAAGGTTCAGATTCTATTTTGAGGTCCGATCCCAAAGGTAATGCATAAATTAGAATCAGAACGACATTTGGCACTGGAACCTTCTTGAAGGTAACAGGTTAAGGTTTTGTTTTGATTCCAATTTCTGACTAAAATTTGAAATTCAGGATCCGGTTTGAACCTGGCACTAGATAAACTATTTTGGAATCAATAAGGTTTCGTTCTTAGGTCTGATCCCAACCAAAGGTCAAAGGTTAGAGTCAGAACAGTGTCAGGAACAAGAACAACATGAAGGTACATAATTAGGGTACAGTTCTTGAAACCCGATCTCCCAACATGTGCGAAATTCAAAATCGAAACATGATCAAGCATGAGGGTGGAAAAGTTATTTTCTAATGTTTACAAAACCCTCAAGAATCGAGATCAAGATTATTTCAAACATCAAAACCCTACTAAAAAGATCGACCCAATACTTAATCAAATTTTCCAGTTTCGAGAATCAAATGTAGGAAAAGCATAGGGTTCTAATTCTATTTTGCAAAGGCCAACATAATTAAAGACTTCCAAAATTTCAAACAAGGCCAACCCAATGGTACAAAAACCATAGATGAGCTAGGGCACATTGTGAACAAAGAAACCCGTGTGTGAAAAATGAGACAAAACAAAAATTTAGCAAACACAAAACACCCAAATGAAAAATAACATAGACGAACCAAAACACAAAAGAAAAACAAAGAAACAAACAATAAAACACCCAAAAAATAGGAAGTGAAACACATGAACAAACAAGCAAGAAAACACACAAACAAACAAGCAACATAAAGAAAACTAGGAAAGCAAGAGCAGAAAACCCCTACCTTGAAAGTTGTTGTTAGTTCTCAAAAACGTTGGTTTGAAACCACAAGAGGTTGCCAAGCTCTTGATATGTTTTTGGCTAACAAACAAGACCAATTAATGCAATTGAATCTTCTTCTCTTCAAGGTCTGCTAGACTTAGGTGGGTATACCTAAATGGATGAGCATATTTAGGTGATGTGTTTCCTACTTTGGAAATATATCCACAATGGCAAGTATGAGTGGGATATATCCAAAGGGAAATTTTGTATAAATTGTATAAGCAATATCAAGAAAATGAATGAATATGTTCAATTAATAGATTTGGTTAAATAGAATATTTCCTAAGGTAATGGATATGGGTTTGGATTATGGGATGAATATGATTTGTTCCTTGTTGGGTGATGGATTCAATGAAGTTTAATGTAGGACTACTGTGGCAGAAATTTTAATTATTTGGCACTAAGAAAAACTTGTATCTTGTACAAGTATGCAGGGATGTGGCTATCAAACTCTTCTTATTGATCCACTTATTTATTACTAGGCTGTTGTGACTCACCCAAAAGTATTTTAACCCTTTCTTGAAGGAGGAAATTGAATAAGACCACACAGTTATGCACTGAAAACAAGGTATATACTTGATATACGTTAATTGAACAACCAATAATAACACAATGGAGACAGAATGATAGCACTCAATTGTTGATTCTTCTTCAATAATCCAAAAGCTTAACTTAATTACTGTGATATATCCACATGACTTTAATTCCTACTTGAGAAACTCAAATGAATAAACCACACAAGCATGAAATAAGCCCACTGAATTCGCTTGGAATAGATTCAAATAATATAAGATAGCACTAGTAGAGACAATCAAGCAATTATTTCTTATCAACAAATAATAAACACCACAGATGGATTGAACTCAGTGATATTTCATTGATTCTTCAAAATTTAGAGCATGCAACTGATTCATGAAGAACGATAATTGTCTTGGTAGGAATTCTAATTAAAAACTCCTCCTTAAAGATGGCCTTGGGTTTCCTTATATATACGGGAAGCAAACAAGCTTCAAGCCAGTTTCAGTTTCATAATTTTCATAATTCATAACATGAATTAAGGAGATAATTAAACACATCTGCCTGATTGGTTAATCTCCACAGAAGTACTCGTGGTCATCGAAGACCTATTCAAGATATTTCCTCTCTGTGATGTACATAATCAATCTTCTTCAGACCCACGTATTTTTCTTGCCGCTTATTAATTGTCAGGTCGCTTGGCCATTTGAATTCTTGTGTAGCCAAGGATAGAACTCGCTTTGAAGAATTCCCTTTACTCCCACAATTGAGCTCGTCTGCAACTTGGTTTCAACTGTTACGAGTGAAAAATCTTCAACTTGTTTCATGTATTTCAACACCAAGAGACATTTACTCCTAGCTCATAAATTCGCACAATTCAAATCTTTGTGTCGAGCTCAATTTTATGTTTTGATGTTGACTGATGTGATTGGTGTGTTTTAAATGACCCAACGACTTAGTTACCACACTACCTCGTTTCATTTTCCACTCCCCTACGGTACTGCGATGTGTCTTTAGTACCTTTCTTCAATGTACTGCTCTACCGCGGGTTGTGTCTTGACCCCGCGAGGTACAACGGTATAGTGTGTAGGGTGAGGTATATGGTAGTGACTCCTCTCACCATCCTATTGCAAGCTGCTTGGGGATGAACTGCAGTAGAGAGGTATGGTATGGGTGTTATGAGGGGTGGCTAATGTGATAGCAGTATCGTGGTAAAGGGTAAAAATGACTTTGTGAATGGCAATATAATGAAAATAAGAGTGGGAATTTTGGATTTTAATTGATAAAATACTTAGAATTTTTATGAAAATTTTAACCTCCAACAGTTGCGATGCCAAAATCAATAAATCTTGATCAAAAATCACAAAACTCAAACTTGCACCCTAATCCTCTGCTCCACTCTATCTCTTTTCATTAAAAATGGTAAGCGATTATGAGCTAAAAGTGAATGGAAGGCAACATATATACTGGTTTGCATGTGCAAACCAATTGTCATTAATGTTAGGTAGTTGGGGCCTTTGGATCGGGGTGGAACTCATTGATGAACCAGCACAAAATCCAAGAGGCAAGTCAAAGTCAGGATCAGGAAAGAACTCAGCACAAGAACATTCAAAGAGTGCAAGGGTCCGAACTCTTTTCAAAACCTGAACTCGACAAGCCAAAACACAAGGGATGCAAAAATTGGGATCGGTTTAGAGCCAGTAACAAGAACCTTAGATAGGTTCTCGATTTTGATTCTAGTCTGATGCCCAATTTCAAAACATACAAGAGAAAACATGGAAACAAATATCGAAGTCATGATGGAAACTAGAACTTGAACCTTCTAAAGGTGCCAAGTGTTGGTTCCATTCTGAAACCCAATTTTGACAAAACAAAAAGACAACGAGCAAGCGGAGATCCGAATCGGGATGGAACAAGGAAATTGGCCCTTTGCAAGGTGCAAAGTTGAATTTCCTTCCCAAAACCCGAATCTGACAAAAAAATAAAACAAGGGAAAACACAGGGATCAAATTCAGAACATAAACTAGAACCTGAACCCCCTGATAGGTGCAAAGTGCAAGTTCCACTCTAAAACTTGAACCCAACAAAAAAAGGAAAACAAGGCTTGGAAGAAAAAGATAACTCCCAAAGCTGGAACAAAAACACCAAAGGCAAAAAAACAACAAGGGGGGGCCATTTTGACCAAAAAGAAAATGGGGTGGTTATGCAAGGCATAAAAAATGGAAACTCGAATGGGAAAATGGTTTACCCATTTTCAGGATACTGAAGGATTTAGTCACCCCAAAACCTCTGGTTTATGATTGTTTTAACTTGACCATGATTGGTTATAGCAAACAAGGCTGAGTTGAAATCTCAAAATGTGTATCATTATAAAAACTTTGAATCTAAGTGTGTGTGTTCATGGTACATTTTTCCCCCTAAAGAATTTAACTATCTTGAAAATGATTGTATTCCCATTCAAGCTACATGAGGTGGGTCATTTTAGTTGTTGTGTAATGCTATCATGAGCATTGCTCCACTGCCAACCATGTGTTTATAGCCCCGACGGAGATACCTCTAGTCCTGTCAAAGCATTGCTCTACTTCTAGCTAGGCATCCGTAGCCTTGATAGAGATACTTGAATCACCTTTATAGATTGAGTTTATTTTCAAATTTTCTTGTTTTCTCTTTGCTCAAGTGTTGATTTTCTTGAAGCAATATTTTTTATTTTCCTCAATACTCAAACATTGTAATTTGAAAATCAGGTTGATAACTATGGTGGACCTCATGAAAATGTTAGGAAACCAATTTTTTCACTTGAATCAGGAATACAACCATCCTAATACAACTATACTCCCAAGGAGATAAATGATTCTAACTAATAAGTGACAGATTTAGCTATGTTTCATAAAATCACTTAGAATATACCCGTTTGTTGTGACCTTTCAAACAGTCATTAAGACAAACATAAAACATAAGTTTCAGAACAAAAAATAATGGCAGATATACCTGAAAAATACCTAAATCAATGTCTCTACCATAGTATCCCTACTATGCTTTGGATAACTACCCTCTATTATGAAATGATAAAAATGAAAGATCCCCCTACAACAAAAGAAAACAGTGAGAGAAAAAAAACAACAAAACAACAAAACAAAGCAAAATCAACTACACTAAATATATACAAAGGAAGGATCATCAGGCCTTCATGGGCCAAATTAGTGCTTGAGAAACTTCCCGTTGATGGGAAATGGAACAGGTTCTCCTGTTAGGGTACTAAATCGAAAAGCATTTTCATCAAGGATTTTAGCAATCTAGTATGGTCCTAACCACAGTCTATCAAATTTTTAGTGATCACCTTTCTTATCTCTGGCTTTATCCCATAGTAGCATAATATTCAATATCCTAAAGGCCTTAATCTTGGCTCTCTTGTTAAACCAATGCTTGACTACAACCTAATATTTGGAAAATTGTTGCAAAGTAGCATCCCTCTGTTCCTCTAAGTTCAATAAATTAGTCAATCTGACCTCTATCCTATCGTCAGTGGTATAAAATTCTTGCATAAATTGTAAAACAAGGATTTGGAGGTTAATAGGGAAGACGAGGTCTTGTTCATAGACTAATTTATATGGTGAATTTCTTGGGGAAACTTTGATTCTGGTTCTATCCACCCATAAGGAAAACTTTAACTATGTATGCCAATCCCTAGGATTGTGTTCTAATAACCTCTTAATAACTACCAACAAATTTTTATTGGTAGACTCAACTACCCCATTTCCTTATGGGTAATAGTTGGAAGAGTATTTTAAGACTATTTTGTATTCAAAGTCTCACTGAATAATTTTTTTAGAAGAAAAAGAAGGGTCATTATCACATACTAGAGCGAAGGGTACCCTGAACCTGGTAATGATATGATCATTTAAGAACTTGATAACCATGTCGGTGGTGCAATTTTTATACACTTGTGCTTCCATCCACCACGTGCAGTAGTCAGTTGCAATCAAGATGAATTTATGACTTGCAAATGAGTTAGGGTTAATTACTCCAACAAAGTCCAACACCCATTGGGAAAAATGCCTTACCTCATACATAGGTTGTAATGGCATTGTTGGGTTTCTCTCTTTAGATGTTGATGTCTGACATGTATGACTTGTCCTTACATGTTGGTGGGAATCTCGATATAT
Source organism: Sequoia sempervirens (assembly GCA_007258455.2). Taxonomy (NCBI): domain Eukaryota; kingdom Viridiplantae; phylum Streptophyta; class Pinopsida; order Cupressales; family Cupressaceae; genus Sequoia; species Sequoia sempervirens. Next base: position 159,061,643 of record VDFB02353493.1, on the reverse strand, counting down.
GTGTGGCTAATAATACTCTGACCTCAAGATTTGATGAGCCATGGAATTTGTTGAACCCTGTCTAGTACCATGTTTTCCATGAAACTTTGCAATTACTTGCTTCGCCTGCTACTGGTCTAGAAAACATAAATACACACTTTCGAAGTTTTTTCTATACAAAGCTCCACCCTCAATCATGTAGTGAGCACTCTTTATCCTTAATTCTCTTCTTTGTGTTGCATTCATCCCATCGAGACACTTGTTATTCAGTAGTAAGAAGATTAGATCAGCACACCAGGGATCTCTAGCGAATGACTTCACTATATATTATTAATAGGTAATCTTGGAATCTACATCAACCATTGCTTTGGACAAACCCTATCCTCTAAATAGCTTTATGGGGTGGATCTTGAGATCAAACTCTTGTAAAATCACCATCCACTTCCCCCTCCTTTGTCCCAACTCACTCTGCACGAGTAGGGACTTCACTACTGGATTTGGGATGATGGACGTTATTTTACTATGCAAGATGTAATGGCAAAATTTCTTGACAGCCCTTACCAATGCGAAGGCCTACTTCTCCAACAGTGGATATCTTATCTCAAAAATTTTAAATGGGGAGCTCATGAAGGCTATTGATCGCTTGTCCCCTTCATCTTTTCACTGTGTCAAAATAGCAGCACATGAGCGATCAAATGCAAAAGAATAGATAAGGAAAGGTTGTAAGTAGTCAAGACTAGTTAAGGCAGGTGCTTATTAAATGGAGTGATTGATCTGTGAGAAAGCAGCCTTTGCCTCATTGATCCATTCTATCTTTGTGTCCTTTTTCATCATTTCGTTTAATTATTTGGCAATCTCCACAAACCCAGTTATAAACTTCCTCATGAAGTTTATCGTTTTGAAGAAAGATCTCATCTCCTTTTTGCTACCAAGCATAGGTAATTTCATAATAGACTCTACTCTATTAGGATCAATGGAAATGCCTCTTTCTGAAATTATATGACCCAAAAACTCCCCTTCTGAAACCTTGAATACACATTTCTTCGGGTTTAAAGAAACACCGAACTTTATGCACTTTTTTAGAACTTTTTCCAAATCAGTAGCATGATCCTCTTTGTTCTTGGAAAAGACTATCAAATCATCCATGTAAATTATAATACATTTTCCTACCATATATTTGAAAGCTACATCCATCGCATGTTGAAAGTTTTCTCCAACATTGATGAGGCTGAAAGGTATTCTTCGGTAAGCAAACATTCCCCACTTCGTTGTCAAGGCAATCTTCATTCAATCCTCATAGTTGACCAGTACTTGGTTATATCCTGAATAACCATCCAGGAACGACGTCATATATGAGCCATTAACAATTTGTAGCACTTCATCAAGGGAAGGAAGAGGATAATTATCCTTTTTTGAAGCTTTGTTCATATTTTTGAAATATTCGCACAATCTGATCTCTCTGTTCTTTTTGTGCACAGGTACCAGATTTGTGACCCATGTAGAATGTTTGTCAAGAAAATTATTCTGGCTAACAACAATTTTTGTACCTCTTTAAGGATAAGGGGTTCAATCAGAGCATTGGCTAGTCATTGCTCTTGATGAAACAACTTTTCTTGAGGCTTTAAACGGATGGTATGCATTATCACCAAGGTGTCAATTTTTTCCAGATCCTTGTATCCCCATGCAATAGTCGCGATGTCCTCTTTCAATATTTTCAAAATATTGTCACGAATGTCTTTCAGACAAGTCTTGCCAATAAAAATATTCCTTTTTGGGTTGGAATCTGTCAGATTGTAAGTTTTATACTTCCCCCCATCAACATATGTGGGTAACTTCTCCTGGGCTCATGGATCATAGTCAAAAATCCTCTCTAGTGCCACTAGTCCTTTGGGGATACTGTTGGTTTTTAGGTTGATTATTCCTTCCACATCAAGATCCTCTGGCACCTAGTCCCCTTAGTCTCTATTAGATTCATCAATGATTTTTCCTTCAAAAACGTCTAAACTTTCCAAAAAGGAAGGGATGTGTTGATCATCATCAAAAACCTAAAAGTTTCTTATATTATCAGGGATAGTAGGGGTTGACACTAACTCAACAGAAAACCTCCTTAACTTGGAATCCTTCATGGGCTCTAGCGTGCTAGCTGCTACTACTAGTGCATCTGCAATTTAGTTATTCTCCCTAGAAATTTACTTTATATCAAATGCATCAAAATCCTCACTCAGGTTCCACACTCTATTTCGGTAGGTTTCCAACCTTTTTTTGTGGCATGTATATTGGCTACGAACCTACTTCACAATCACTTCTGAGTCTCCCAGCAATCTGAGGCCTTGTACTTTTTTTTGATGTGTGAACATCAATCCTCTAGCCAATGCCTCGTACTCTGCGACATTGTTAGTGCACCCGAACTACAACCTATAAGAAGCAAAATGCATTTTTCCTTTTGGGTTAGTTAGTTCAACTCTAGCTTCACTCCCTAGTTTAGATTTAGAACCATCAAACTTGAGCGTCCACAACTGGTCTTGGGGTAAAACCTCTTTCTTAAGATCAATCTTAGGCTATTTTTAAGGGGAGTGAATGATGAATTTCATTGATTTGAAATGTTATGGTCAGGGGATTTCTGTATCTGAGGCTTGTCAAATACTTCATTCAAACCAAGTACATGTGCAGAAACCGTTTCCTGCAAATCTTCATGGTTATCAGTTTTGTGACTCCCTTTCTCCTTAAGTAGTTCTTTCAGAAGAGGGAGGTGAGAAAGAGCATGGGTATCTAGCATTTCCTAGGGTTCTTAGATCTCAATTGGTAGATTTAGAGATAGGCCCAAGGGTTGATTAGTGAATGATGAAACAATTTTTTGTGTGTTGTTGATTTCTGGAAAAATAGATGTAGCATTAGTTTTAAGTGAAAACTAATTTGGGACCGTCATAGAATTTCTATTTTTAGTATCTCCTAACTAGAAAACCCGATTCAAAATGTGAATAAAAGGCTGACAAGTTAACTTGGAATGGTTTTGATAGTGGACCCTACACCAATTTAGAAGCAATAAACTCCACAAATCTACCTCCTCTCCCAAGACCTATTTGTCTTGATGTAGCTTTTGGATTAACACTTCTCGGTTGAAGTCATAGAATCACTTTTTTCTAAGGGTTGTTCTTGATCAAAATTTGGTGTTGAAAATGTCATAACCTTGTCCATCCTATAAACGCCTAGTTCAATTTTGAAGTAAGCTACCTTGTTGTGGTGATCATATTTTGTTATCATGTGTTTTAGGTGAGGTTCACTCTCTATCCTAATTTGACTTGCCATATCTTTCCATGGCAACCACATGTGTGATAAGTCCAATGAAAGATAGCCTCCTATAGTCTTCACCCAATCCCTACTCAATAACATACCGTACATCTCAGGAATGTTAGCAATTTGAATATCCATGTAGTTCTAAATCCTTGGGTCTAATCCAATCTACACATGTACATTTTACAATTTTCCTACAACATTCACTTCAGTTTTATCTAGTTATATGACCTTCTTATGAGTTTGGATTGGGATTAGGCCTAATTTCTTACAAATAGAAAATGGCATGACATTACCTGAGGCCTCAGAATCTAAGAGGTAGTTGTGCAAGTTTTTCCCAAAGATTCTCAAACTCAGCAAGAACAGAGGCACTCCCGTCTTTCCACTGTATAAGGCTACACTCATTTTACTAGTAGGAGTTACCTTTGATTTTCCCTTCAACTGATTTGTATTAGCCAAAGATTTTAACATGAGTTCGCATTGGGAAGGACACCATTTTAGAATATTAAAGAACAACAGAGAAGTCATTTGTTTCTTCATCTCTTTAATCATATCATACTCCATGTTGTTGTATTGTTGTTTAGAGATAAAAGTAGAGTTCCCTCTGTTGGGAATTTTAGGTGGCCCTTTGGGTGGAGGGGGATTATTATCCGCTATAGGATTTGGGGGTACCATGTTGTTAGTTGAAGGAGCAGATGTGGTAAATGGTTCTTTTTTTTGGTTCCTCAGAAAATGATCTCATTTAGCTTGGAAAGCTTGAACATCGTAAGTATCAGTTTCAGGTTCATTTTCATCTTGGAAGGGAAAATTAAACTCATCATAAGTTTTGAAAGCCATGGTAGTATCTACAAACCCACTACCCTTGTTAGCATTTCCTTGTGTTGGTTGAGAATCAACTTGAACAATTTTAACCATCTTTTCCATTTCTAGGAAGTTCACCTCAAAATGAGCAACAGTATCATGTAACCTGCACCAGTTGGTCATGAAGTTTAGATTTTCTATATTTGTAGTGTGTGTCCTATCCTAATCAAGGCTTGGTAATTGTGCAAGAATCCTCCATTATTTGGTCTTGTATCCCATTATCTATTTTTGGGCCTCTGATTATATCCTCTATTCTAGTTTTGATAGTTTCTAATTTTGGAAATTTTGATTTTTGAAGTTCCTCTAATTTTGGTTGTTATTTTGATTGGGATAATTGTTTTGATTTTCATAACCTCCCTGATTTTAGTATTGATTTTGATTTTGGGAGGGGTTTAATTTGAGTTGGGCCATCTCATTCGTAACTTGGGACATAGTTTTCTTCAGAGTCTCCAACTTTGTTGTCAGACGTACAATTTGTTCATTTTTTGTAATTGTTGTAACCTGATTAGTCTATTGTGTGGTTGGCAGATTTGTCTAAGGATTGTGTCCTCTTGTGTAATTTTGTGGATTTTGTGGCTGGAAGAAATCTGGAGTTCCAGAATTCGGTGCCATAATAGCTTGCATATGGTTGTTTCAGTTGGTAAACCAAGGCAACAAGGGTGGTGGATGTATTTCAACCAATGGTCCATAAGCAGAATTGGACATTCTTGGGACTGTGTTCATGAGTGGGGTTCCACTGTTCATTGCATTATTAATTGCAGCCATCTGGTTAGGCATCTCAGGGTATCCCAATGAAGGAAATATCCCTCCCATACCACCTGGTTGTGGGGTTATTTTTTGTTGCAGCTTAATGGCCAGATGGTATACTTTGGCTAACGAATCAATGCCTATTGTTTCTTGACTTGAATGCTTGCTTGAATCATGAAAACCTACATCACAAATATTAGCTCAAAAACACACATGATGCATAATGACTTTGACATGATGCTTGAATCTTGAATTGACGCTTCAAAGTGCTTGATAATTAGCTCTTGAATGCTCTTGAAAGTTCTCTTATGATAACTTGATGACTTGTGAGCTTGCTAGGTGAAAATATGTTAAATAACTTTGTATTTATACTTCTTTATGCCAAATTTCCTGAAATTACAACACTACAAGCTGACATCAAATCTAGGAGAATAGAATCCTGCCAAGAATTGAATTCAAAATAGGTCCAAGCTAAAGTAGGACTCATACGCCAGTTGGGGCGTATGAGTCCCAGTAGCCTAAGCTTGGGACACAAATTTCAAGAAATTTTAAGTTCTATGCCATATTTAGGATCAAGCCCTAAGACCTAGGTGGGACCCATATGCCCAAGGTGGCGTATGAGTCCCATATCACTATATATGGAACAAACAACCCAAAATCATGAATTATGATTGGTCATTAGATAAATGTCGGGATTATCCTCAAAGAAATGCATTAAATTAAGCTTGTGGATGCAAAATAGGACTAAATAAGACATAAAGAAGCCCAATTTTAGCAAGAAGGGCTCAAAAAAGTGTGAAAATGTAAAGGGATACATTTTTCTACACTACATTTAGCCCCCACTTTAGTGAGAGGAGGAACTTGCTTCAAACTCACACTAAAGTAGAAAAACTCGCATCAAGAGGAGTTCAAATGTACCAATGCTAGTGAGATAGGAAGACAATGATCAAGAGGGTTGTGCAAGCCCCCAGGATCAAGATCCTATAGAAAACCAACATAGGAAAAAATAGCACACATGAGAATGATGTATGAAGCAACAACAAGATACAAGCATACACTACCAAAGACATAAGAAGCAATAAAAAGAAAAAGAAAGGGTGGATCAAGCCTCGACCATTTGTCCAACGTGATGTGGATGAAATCTAAGTTGTTTGTCCAAAAATGTTTACAAGTGGAACGTGATGTCCACTATGCAAACCAAATGCATGCTCATAAGGGCTAGTGGAACCTTAGGTCGTCCACTAGGTGAGCCCCTAGAGACACATATGCACATGGTCAGTATGCACTCACACAGAAAAGCAAGTGGCTATGGGAAATTCATGCCTAATTTCAGCTCCCATATGCTAACCATACCAAATCTATACCTCCTGATAACTTTAATAAGGTTCCAAAAGATATGAAGGACAAGATTCATGAGGTAAGCAAAACTTCACATGCTCGCTCATGAACAAATAGGATGGCTCCATAGGCAAGCAAAGTGCATTATGCAAGGTGGCCATATGACAATTATTCTAAATGCAAAATAGTGTAAGGTACGTTCAAAGGAGTTTTTCTTAGTTCATGTAAGGTCTTAACTTAGGGGACATCGTGCCTAATGTCTTCAAGAGAGGACCAATCGAAGAATAAAATATTCACAACTTAGGGGATGTAGTGTGTCGCATCAAGCCACTAAGAGGAATATAATATGCTAAGAGAGATCATGCTCTTGAAGGACATCACACCCAATGTCATCACCAAGAGAAAGACGCATTGCATGAAGTAAGAATACTACACAATGAAACATGAGAAATGCAAAAATAATAATGCCAATGTATGCCCCCACTTTAAAGAAATTGCTAAAAACCATGCTGTGAGCAATTACTTTAAAGTAGCAAATGATAAATGCTAACAATAAAGAGGACATGAGAGTTTATTTGGAAATCCCTATGCCAAGTCATATGTTTCCAAATAAATATGTCATGAGAAGGGGTTTCCCCCAAAATGAAATCCCTAAATCACATAAGGGATCCATGGATTTGAGGTCAATATGTCTTTGCTACAATGTTTTTAGAGAGCACGAAACCGTCATCATTCCCTGAATACTCATGGAATAGGAAGAATGACACAAAGAGAGCAAAAACAAAGAAAATATTTTGGGTCAACATGGAAGAGACCTAAATTTCTTGATGCCTTGCATCATCCCCAAAAGGAAAACACAAGAAAAATGAAAAAGATAAAGATAAAGCTTTTGGGTCAACATGGAAGAGACCTGAATTTCTCGATGCCTTACGTCATCCCCAAAAGGAAAACACAAGACAAATGAAAAAGATAAAGGAAAAGCTTTTGGGTCTCAATGGAAGAGACCTAAATGTCTCGATGCCTTGTGTCATCTCCAAAAGGAAAACACAAGACAAATGAAAAGATAAAATGTTTATGACATATAGAAGATTGTAGGTACATATAGAGGAATGTCATAAAGAGAGAGATAAAATAGAACAATACGGGGAGATCACATTACGCACATGCAATCACATAAAGAAACATGAAAAAGAAAACAATGCAAAAGACTAGTAAGGCACATGCAAGTCAACCTATAGCAAGTCATCTACATCCCAATCTTGTTTATCATATACGGAAGGCATACAACTAGCTAAAGGGACAACGACAAGTGTCAAACTAGGGGTATCACCAAGTTCAACACTCTTCTTAGGAGGATTGTAATTTAGGCTCATAGAAGAGGGAAACAATGTATTCAATTAATTATGCACTTCTTCATCAATTTTAGCAATCTCATCATCATTGTCTAGGTTAATCACAATGGGAGGTCAAATGATAATGTCCAAAGAAGGTTCTAGTCTAGATTGCAGTTGCGATATAGGATATTTTTGGTGTGGCAAAGAGGGGACTCCTCTTGTATTGCTTTAGTTAAGTTTGGATGTTGATTTTCTTTATTATTCTCTTTGTTTAACCTTTGAGCAATAGCGCGACGTCTACGCCTATGCTCTTCAAGTTGTGTTTGTGTAGGAGTAGGTTTATCAACCATAGGTTTCTTTTCTTCCCTTAAAGTAGGAACCAAAGGAACCATAGGAGGTTGTTCAACCACTTTCTCTTTAGCTTTGTAAACTTGTTTTATCTTAGGAGGCATGACGAGATTTTTTTGGTTGTCTCGTGGTCTTTTGTTGGAGATAGGAAAAGGATCAGTCTTTGGTTGGTCTTGGTTATTTGGAAGGGGTGTTGGCTCAATCATGGTTTCGTCAAGGATATGAGGCTCTATTATAGGTTGAGGCATGTTTCGAAGGGATAACTCTGCTATAAGTTTTTCCTTAAACTTTTGATAAGATTTGAAAATAATTTTCACGAGGTTTAATAGGTTCCATAGGCTCAGGCCAAAAGAAATACAATGTAAAGTTCCCACGGGAAGACACAAGATTAAAGCCATTATGCTGCATAGTAAATATTTAATTGTCAAAGGGAAACTTTAAACATTTATGCACAACCGATGAGACAACTTCCATGGAGCATAGCCATGGATAACCAAGCTTCACACAGAATTTTTTCGATGTCGGGATGATGGAGAATGAGACATCTAATTGTTTCGGTCCAACTTTTAAAGGAAGGGTGATCGGACAAAACCATTATGCATTTTTATCCATGCTTTTGGTTTATCATATGTATCTTGATAAATTTCATGCACAAGTAAGAATTCTTCTGTGATTACATTCTCTCCACAGACAGGATCAATTAACATCCCATTAGTAGGCTTGTCATTGATTCAACTAGCTATGTAAAGAGGACCATCAGGTGCATTTCTAATTATATCTTTAGATGAGAAAGCAATGTTAAGAGGATTTTTATTTTGGCCCTTATGAGGTATAATTTAGATCAATCCAACCATATTATTCATAGGACTTTGTTCATCGGTATCCATGTTGTCATCATCTGTGTCAACATTCATCACATCATTCTTCTTAGTTTCACTAGCTTTGACAAATAAAATATTATGATTTGGAATAGGGTTGGTAAATATTTGTAAGTTTTGGTTGGGAGGGGCAACAAACTTATTTCCTTGATCATTAACACCTCCAATTTGAAGTCAATTAGAATCAATGAGGTCTTGCACAAGATGTTTAAGATGCTTACAATGTTCTGTATCATGTTCGTTTTGTCGATAATAATGACAATAGGAATTTGATGTAAAGTTCAAGGGTAATGGATTAGTAGGAGCAGGAGTTCTTACATGAGGTAATGAGATCATTTTTTATTCTAGAAGTTGTAGCATTGTATTATGGAGGGTATCGGGTAAGGGAGTGAATTGTCTTTGTGGATCCCCAAATGTAAAAGGATTTGTCTTCTTTATAGTAGCCACTTGGGTATCAACATGTTGGGTTGGTTGAGGGGGATTTAGTTGAAGAAAGCCTTTATTCTATTTCCTAAAAGGATGGTAATTATTTTGATTTGCGAATTTAGACTTTTCAGGATAGCTAGAGGTGGATTTTGGTTCATGACTACTAATTGAGTTTTGATAATCACGAAGGGCAGTACACAAGTGTATGAAGGAAGGAAACTGCATCATGCCAATCTTATCTTATATCTTAGTTTGTAAGATTTCAATAAACATTCGTTGAAGGTGAGGATTGAGAATCCTTACGTCAATTTGGGAATAAAGTGATTGGTATCGTGAAATGAAGCTAGTAAATTTTTCATCATCCTTTTTCTCACATTTCATCAAATCAACTAATGTCATCTTAGGAGTCATATGCACTTGGAAATTATTGATAAAGGCCTTAACAAGTCCATTGAATCAACAAATTGAGTTATTTGGTAATGAGGAAAATCATTCTAAAGCAGTATCTTTTAAGGACCTAGGGAAAAGCTTAGCCAAGAGATTATCCTTAAGGACAAAGTCACTACATAAGGTTGTATAAGCAGAAACATGGTTATAAGGATCTCCTTTCCCTCGATATTTATCAAACCTAGGAATCTCTATACCTTGTGGTGTCAGCATTCTTAATATCTCCAAGGATAAGGGATTGCATTTGACATAGTATGAAGGTTGGCCATTTTGATTTTGGTTTATGGTGGAAATTTTCTTTTGAAGGGATGATTTTTTTTGCAATAATTTGTTAAGGATGGCATCATTAGTTGTGTTTTGAGATGGAGGTGAATATGATGGAGGTGTATATGTGTTTGAAGGAGAAGTGAATGGAATGCTTATGGGAGGTAAAGTGGTAGGAGATATGACGTGAGATGCCACAAAGGTACAAGGATTGCTAGTGGAAATACCCAAGGTAGGAATGACATTACTAGTAGGTTGCATCATTGTGGTAACTTGAGGGTTCATATAGGTAGGAATAGAGGCAATGGTTGTAGGAGGAGGAATTGGAGTTCCTCCTTGACTTTGGACATTGTTTGAAGGTTGAGCACAACTAGTCGTCGAGATAAGATGTTTGCCAAAATCTGAGCTAAGTTACATGGAAGTTCTATTCCTTATTCACTTTCAATCATGCGATGTATGTTATCTATGGTAGGAATAGTAGTGTTGGAAATGTTTTCAATACTCACTTGATGTTGCAGGTTTGCTAATTCTTCATGGATTTGGATAATGTTTTCTTGAGGGATACTAGCAACCATTGTTGAACTTGTCATACTACTTGAAGGTAAAGAGTTATCAAGGGTATGATCCATACCTAGTGAACTAGTGTCGACACTATGAGTGAAAGAGATAGACAACCCAAGATCAACGATGAGTGTGCTATTGTGGGATGACATGAGTCTTGAACTATGTCTCACTATAGTATTAGAAATATAAAACCAAGTTGTAAAGCTCATGCAAAGGATAATCAATGAATGCAAGATAAATGCAATTAACACAATATAAATGATATGTTTTAATTCCAATTCTTATGTTTACAAATGCACTTGAAATGAAACCAATTTAAACTAGATCTTAATAAAATAAATGAAACAGAAACTCAGTAATCTAGAACAAAGATCTAACAATAGCAAACAAAAGCATAGAAACAAGGTTGTTAATGTTGTAAAATGCAGTTTCAGGTCTAATATGGGACTAAATCACCCAGAGGGGTGAATGAGTCCCAGTTAGGGTTTTTAGGAGATTCAAATAGTGAAAAACACACAACACAGGATTCCAAGAAAACAAGAAAAACCACCTATATAGGGACTAAATCACCCAGAGGGGTGAATGAGTCCCAAATGATGGTTTTTGCACAAAATTCTACAAATTCTAAGTTGATTCTAAGGTTTCTAACTTGTATGTTGAATTGACTATTTGCAATTGTATAATTTCAATGAAATTGAATGATCTAAGATGCAAAAAAATGCAACCTATATGCACTTTCACTAATGCAAATCTTAGAAGCCCTAAATGCAAATTAACTAATGCAAGGCCTAATGCAAAGTTAATGTAGGCTAGATCTAGGACTTTTATGCACTCCAAATAAAAAATAAAGGGTTTGAAGTTTAGGTTCACCAAAATGAACCATAAGGAAATAGGTTGTGCTCCACCTTTTAAGAGATGGAGCACACAAAAAGGGGGATCCCTCCTTCATGTTTCACTCTTAGTTCATTAAAGGAAACCCTAAATATCTCACCTAATGATCCAATTAGGAAAAGAGATTGCTACAAGGTCTCCTTAGTGTGTGACTAAAAGGGGGTTCACCACTAAGCAAATGCTTAGAAATAAGGAAATGAATGAAATATGCAAATCGAACTATGTAACCTAAAAAATGAACTTGAAATTAGAATTAAAAATTGAGCCTAAAAAAAGAAGTACCGAGAAGTACAAGGTTTGCAATCTTGAAATTATGACTTTTGATGTGAATTGGGACTCATACACCAAATTGGGTGATTTACTCATAGTTTAGGGTTTCTGGCTGAATCTGAATCTGCAATTGGCAAACTGGGATCTAAAGAAAATTGTTGAAAAGTGGTATACTAGGACTTATACGCCCAAGGTGGTGATTTAGTCCTAGTATTAGGGTTTTTCTGAAACTCTAGTATCCTTGAGTGATCTTCTGTAGCTTCCCTCCTGTTTGATCTCTGAGTCTGAAAGTTTGAATTGCGATCTATAGGTAACTTTCCGTGAAGATGACAACTTTGAAAACTTTCTTCAATCTTGCAACTTCATATTCAAAGGATCTTCAATCTCCCAATCACCTAGATTTGCAATCACACGTGAAGAGGGAAAAATGTTGATTTGTTAGTGGATAGGGGTTTGCCTTGGTCAAACCCCATTTTGGTAATCAAACCTTGAAATGAAATCAAATAGAATGAAGGAATGATGAATGAATAATAGGAAATGTTGCAACTCACCAAACCCTTGATATGAAGATTGAAAAAGTGTATGAAATGACTAGCATGAATGTAGATCTTGACTCTTGATTGAATTCTTGAATGCTTGACTTGAATGCTTGCTTGAATCATGAAAACCTACATCACAAATGTTAGCTCAAAACACACATGATGCATAATGACTTTTACATGATGCTTGAATCTTGAATTGACGATTCAAAGTGCTTGATAATCATCTCTTGAATGCTCTTGAATACTCTTGAAAGTGCCCTTATGATAAATTGATGACTTGTGAGCTTGCTAGGTGAAAATATGTGAAATAACCTTGTATTTATACTTGTTTATGCCAAATTTCCCAAAATTACAACACTACAAGCTGACATCAAATCTAGGAGAATAAAATCCTGCCAAGAATTGAATTCAAAATAGGTCCAAGCTAAAGTAGGACTCATACGCCAGTTGGGGCATATGAGTCCCAGTAGCCTAAGCTTGGGACACAATTTTCAAGAAATGTTAAGTTCTATGCCATATTCAAGATCAGGCCCCGAGACCTAGGTTGGACCCATATGCCCAAGGTGGTGTATGAGTCCTAGATCACTAGATCTAGAACACGCAACCCAAAATCATGAATTATGGTTGGCCATTAGATAAATGTCGGGATTATCCTTAGAGAAATGCATTAAATCAGGCTTGTGGATGCAAAATAGGACCAAATAAGGCATAAAGAAGCCCAATTTTAGCAAGAAGGGCCCAAACAAGTGTGAAAATGTAAAGGGATACATTTTTCTACACTAAAATAAAGAAATATAAAAAAGATAGATCACAAGTTTCAAAACAGAAAAACAAGAATAAATATCATTCTCATATTCATACATACAATTTTGTAATAAGCTTCTTAATACTTAAATACCAATGAATGAAATAACTCATGTTTATTTATGCAATCATATACATTCAGGGTACAAATTTAATAAGCATACTTGCAATTTATATTTTACCAGAATTAATTAAAGACATATTCAATTAACTCATCACAGATTATGTAGATGAACAAATAAAAAGAGAAATACCATTCACAAATAACCCAATTGATAGTTTTAAGTCTAGCTCCTTCTATTGATTTCCATCAAATAAGTTACATTTACACCCAGCAAAATCACTGGCGTACGAAAATCATGTATCTACTAAACTTAAGAAATTGTTGTAAAAAATTAACAAATTGCATAAAGTTTCAAAGTATCTCTAATGTAAGGTTGCAAATTTGACTTCAATTTGCCGATATTTACTATAAGGAGAATTATCTAACTTATAGAAAATAGAAACATTGAAATCTCCTTCAAAAATCTCAATCCACAAAAATAGGGCACCCATATCCATAATTATAGGGATGCCTTAGTTCATCTAGAGTCTCCACCTTGTCAAAACTACCAATGTATGAGGAGTGGTGCTTCTTTCTTGGCCTTGCAGAGATGATTTGTAGTTAACTTCTACAAATGGGACGCCTGGGTAAAGTTGATCTTTGTTGACTTTATTTTTTTTCAAAAGTAGAATATTCCCTTCTTTTACTTGTCATTTTTCTTGGGAAAGCCATGATAGTCATCAAAATTATTGAACCTCTTCCTTAGGTCCATCCACCCATTATACCTTGAATTTTGATCATTCAAACTCCTTTGTATCGCCTTTAGTGGACTTGTGCATCTGAATGATGTCTCTTGAAGCCCATTTAGTATCAAACCTGGTGGTCATCAATTCATCTAGAAGAGTTTCAATAGTGCCATCTCCTTTTTTATTAGACTCTTCAATCGATTGTTCCATTCTTCCTTAGTCTTCTCTAAAGAATCCAACTCATGAGTTGGATGGGAGCTTAGGGACTTCTTGGTGGTAATACACACCACAATATGCTCAAATACTAAAGTATGATCCCATACCTCATGTTGAACTCTGAGCAAATTGACTCTATGTTTGATGGGGATTTCTAATTGAAAGATGATTATATTGATGACCTTTTTGACATATTCAGGGTCCTCATCCCCTAAAATCCTTGATTAAATCAGTATTTCCCTAGAATTCCTATTGATAGCTTTTAACTTCTTCCAATATTCTCTATATTTTTCCTCTTCTTCCCACCATTTCTGAATACACTCTCCTAATTGCTTGCCCGTTGTTTGTGCTTCTTCATAGTATTTGTATCCCTGGTCAAGGAGCTCTTCTATTTCCTTTCGAAGAGTATTGATCCATCCATCAAACATCTGAGCTTTTCTTTTCATATCATTCAGTTCATCAACCTCTTTCCAACCCATTAACACAGGTACTTCTAACGACTCGGGTTGCTTTGGAGCTAATGAGGTGAGCTATTTCAAAAACTTCTTCATTTGCCCCACTTGGGATTTCAACTCATCTTTAAACTTCTTATCCTTCACCATTCTGGACTTGGATGAAGTAGTTTCCAAATCTAGAAGTGACATTTGTTGATTGCGAGTTTGCTTCCCTAGATTGACTATACTCAATTGATAATCAACAACTTGTAGTTCTCTATCATCTTTATCAACCATAGGGGTTGCAATATCTGCAATCAGATTCCCGTCCTCAGTTAGCCTAGTGGAATGAATGACTCTTGGCTTTTTCTTAGGCTTCACCTTCTCCACTTCTTTTATCATTTCATCCTAGCTAACTGGCTAAGCTTGGACCTGTTGTCTCTTTTCTAGATTCAACTTCAGCCACGTTGGAGTACTTGGTGAGGTTGTTATCTAGTGTTGAGCACTTGGGGGTGTTGGCTTTGGAGGATGTGGAGACATGAGTGTTGTTTCAATTTTTGGTGTAGATGACACCTTTTGTTGCTCCAATTTTCCTTATCAACCTTCTCTTTTTCTCACTTCTCATTCTCAGCCTTAATATCTGCAATCTTTTTCAGCTTCATCTCCATATTTAGAGCTTCCTCTTCATCCTTTTTCTTTTGTTCCTCTTCTTCTTCTTTGGGTAACTCCTCAACAACTTGCTTCTTCTCACTCTCCATTATCTCCCATTGGTCATTCACTGTCAAGACATGTTCCATCTCTTCTTCATTCCAGAGGTTTCCTTCTCCTATATCCACATCTTCCTCCTCAAATTCTTCATCTTCTTCCTTTTCTTCCTCCCAGAGAGGAGTCTCTTTAGAATCAAACAAGAGAGGAAATTCTGTGATGTTTATTACCAAGGGTTCTTCCCCTTAGTTGTTTTCTTTGTTGTTGAAGGTGCAGTAGAAGGAGTTTTCTCAGTTTCAACTTCCTCAGTTTGTGAAGGACCAACAAAAGGGCCTTCTTGAGTAGTTTATGTTTCTGGGTATATAGTGTGTTGTGCAGTTTTTGCACACACGCCCCACTTGGAGTAGGGACCCTCTTTTCTGGTGTTTTCGACCTTTGGTTTTATTGGACTTATCATTTTGAGGTCTTGATGTGTTGGTCTTGCTAGCCTTGACCTTGCCCTGAGGCTTGAATTGATTGAAATTGAGTTTTAAGCAAACTCTGGGTTTTCACCTGATTCCGGGATTTTCCAGCTCCGGCGGATTTTCCCGGGCCCTGGTTCTTTGTCCGTTCCTGGCTGGATTCTCCGATTCCGGGTTTCTGCCTGGATCCGGGATTTTTCGGTCCTGGCGGATTTTCCCGGACTTTGCCAAAATCCCGGTCTTCGTCATTTCCCCAGTTTCTGCATTTCCGCGAAATCTGTGTTTCCGCGTATCTTGGGATTTTCTGAAATTCCGTTTTGAGCTCGGGTTTCTGGATTTGTCAGAAGTGTCTTGTCGCTCATTAATGACCGAGGTACCTTTGCTTAGACGGGTATATGGGCAGATTGAGGGCATTTTGAACATCATTCTGACTTCGTTGCTCACTTGCTGATTGCTCTGGCGATTAAGATTTTCGTTTGAGCTTTGAAGATTGGTCCTAAATCATTTGAGTGTGGATTGTTGGGCGTCGGTATCTAGATTTGCGTTGCCTGGGTGTGTTCATTTGCTCCGTGGTTTCTTCCTCAAGCTCGAATTTCATCCGCGTTAATCCATGGTAGGTTGTCGTTGGCCCCTTTCATTTGTTCGCATGATGATTGTGTGTTTCTGCACTGAGTGATGGTAATTTCGGGTCGGCCCTTGCTTGGTTTTGATCCCATATTTATAGAATTTGAGGTTTGGCCCGTTTCTTTGTGAAACCACATTACCCATGCCCTGTGAGCTTGTATTTGCCTATTAAGATAACGGGTGCATCCGTTTGAGGGGTTCTGGGTTAGATTATTTGCCCTCTTAGTGCGAGGTCCATCATATGGTGCAAGGTTAGGGTTTTCTTCGGTGTTTGGCCCAGAACGGAGAATTCGTTGTGATTAAGCGATCTTGTCCCTGGTATTATGCTAACCTCCGCCCTGTGAAGATTCGGAGTGGCTTGGACTGCTCTTCATCGTTGATATTTTAAATCTCGAGCCTGCTCTGGTCTTAATGGCAGGGGGGTTATTCATCCAAATTAGGGCATCGTTGTTTTGGCATAGGGACTTGTCCTTTGAGGAATTTGAAATCCTTTGCATTTTGAGTTTTGTTGATTACTGTCAGTTTTGAGACCATTAGAACTCAGGTGGAGGAGATCCCGTGATCATTTGGCTTTTGGTTCGCGTTTCGTCGTTTATCGAGTTTCCGAGGTCCTCGCGGAATTCCGCCGCTTTCGGATTTTCCCGGTTTGGGCTTATTCCGCGGGCTGGGGTAATTACCGGAACATTTCAAGCTGTCCGCGAAAATCCGTTTCATCCGGATTTTTTCGGATTTCCTGTCTGGCTTTGTCCTTTTTGATGTTTCGATGATAAGACTAATGGAATGATTGTTAAATGCTGATTTCTTGTTGCCAATGAGTGAATTTCATGATTATCTTTTGATCTTTCATCCGTACTAATGATCCATTTGACTAATGATGCTTTGGCAGCAGGAATCCGTCTGGGTCGGATTTCTCTGAAATTCCGCCCCGACGGTATTTTCCCGGTTTGCATGATTTTCCCGGACTGTCTTTTTTTTCTCCGGATCTTCAAGGATTTGATCATTTTTTATGAGTTTATGCTGATATTTTGGTAGAATATGCCTAATAATTGAATACTAATGGTGTCTTTTGTGAGTGCAGGTCGAATCAAGCAAGGCTGCTACCGGAAAATCTAAGGGCGGCGCAGAAGGGTCATCCATTTCTGAGGCGGAACGACTGAGACTAGATATGAAGAGCCAGCTTCCTGAGAGCAGGATATCCTCTGTATGGTCTGAAGTATCTGATACCAATGTGGGAGCCTAGAGGTATGAATAATTTAAGCAAAGGACAGCGGAGAAAGACTTGTCAGCCCTGAGGCAAGGAATGATGAAATCCGGACTAGTGCATGTAGCAGGCTTCCCTCCGGCAATTCAATGCTATGAGCTAATTCTTGAGTGTGCCAGGCAGTATGATTTTGATACACAAAGGGTGGTTAGTACTGAGGGAAGAGTTCTGGCGAACTTCAGTCCTATTTCTATTGCACAAGCCTTCGACATGCTGGATCTACCTTCTGTATGTACTCTAAACATTGACACAGCCAAAACATACTATGAAAATGAGCCATCCAAGGCTCAATAGATGATTAACTCTTGGTTGGAGAAGCTGAAGTCACACCACTCCAAACTGCCCAAACAATTGCATAGGATTAAATTCAAATCACATATCTATGATGCAATAACATTTCTGAGCAGGGTGGCAGGGTTGAAGACTACTGGAGTATTGGAAAACTGGATGGTGCACATGATTAGCAAGATTGAACAGGGCACCAATTATCACTGGGTCGGGCTTATTAGCTCTGAAATTGACAGGCAACTGAGGAATGTCCTGGAGACTAAAAGATTTACCATGTCCTCATATGTGGTGTATGCACTAGCCCGATTCTACCCATACAGGGGTTTGAATCCACAAGGGATGTTGGGTCAGGACATAATCTATGAAGTTTATCCAGAGTTGCATCTTGGACACAAGGACTACCGAAGGGCTAACGATGCATTCACAATGCATATCACTCGAATGCTACAGAATGCTGAGCACATGAGATTGTTCGACGGAGCCAAAGGGCTAATAAAGAATTACGGAGCCTGGTTCATCCAATTTCCCACCTTCACCTACCTCAGAATTGATGGATGCCCGGTTGCTCCTTACAGGTTACCTCGGTATCCTACTGACCACATTGTTTTGTTAGAGATTGTTAGGCGGATTTGTGAATTTGATGCTGTGGTAAAGAGAGAAAAGCACAAGACAGGCTTTGGTGGAGACTTTCCTCTTGGAATCGGTGTGGCATAAATGTGCCCTTCTATCCAATCAGCCCACACTGCAGGAGAAGAACTGGCAGCATATGGTTTCTCCTTCCATTCCAAAAGGATGAACTTTGACATAACTGGAGAAGCACAGAAGAAAGCTACTAGGGAGTACAGGCATAAGGATGACCTAGAGGATTATTGGGTCAATATCAAAGACGACCTTGAGGCCAGAAAGAAGAGATACTCTAGGCTCCCTGTGGAGGCAGTCAGATAATACAATGTCAAGTTGATCCCGGATCAACTGGAAGATGATGGAAACTTGGTGCAGGACCACGCCTATGAAGCTGTGAAAGACAGGCCGGTTGGGGATATCAATTGGAATGAGGACGAGGTTACAGAATTGGAAGATCTAATGGCCCCGGTGATGAAATTCACTCTCTCTTGGTTAAAACACAAAGTTTGGGAGCTAGAAAATGAGAAGGTAACCTGCACCTTCAATTTGATGGGCAATCTCAACCCCATGTCTACTTCAGAGGAATCCGAGGAAGATGACCCCAAAGGGAAAACTGCCAAGAGCTCCCCTTTCAAGATTAAGATCAGAGGCCCCAAAGAGGGTGAACCCGAGGTGAAGAGGAAGCCAAAAGGAAAGAGAAGGTGGAAGACCTTGATGATTAGCAAGTCCTCTGATGAGGAAGACTCGGGAAAAGCAGAAGAGGAAGATGCTCCCCCACCACCAAAGAAAACAAGAACGACCCGGACCTCGAAGAAGAAGAGTTAAGAGGCATCAAAGGATGAGCCTCCAGTTGTTGATGTGGAGAGCTCAGGAGGGGAGAAAACTAAAGTCTACACAAGGAGATCTAGGACTCCCTCTCCAAAGGATACTGTACAAAAGAAGGACTCTACCCCAAAGTTACCAGTTGAGGAGCCACCTAAGGCTATTTCCCCTCCACCAAGCATACCTGAGCCGGAGATTCCAGAGAAGCCTAAAACTAGCGGAGAAGCAGAACCCTTCAAGGAAGGGACACTTTTTGGTGAGGCAGCTGAGCTGGAAGTTGAGGAGGAGGAACGACATACTTCTCCACTGATCCAATATGAGGATTCTCCAGAAAGTGACAGGGGAAACGGATCACCTGAGAAGGAGGAGGATACTCCTGCTAAAACCCCATCACTGGTGCGGCAAGAGGTGGAGCTCGAAGAAATTGATCAAAGTGAACAGCTTCCTGGGAAGGAGAACGATAAAGTAGCTGTAGAGGAAAAAGAGAAAGTGACAGAACAATCAGAAGAAATCAGAACAGAAGAAATCCGGGTGGAGCCTGCAGCCCCGGACTGGTTAGAAAAGGAGCTTGCAAGAAAGAAGTAAGTGGTTGTTGAAGATACTCCCTTGGATTGGGATGAGATGCTATCAAAAATCGGAAAGGGAAAGAAAAGAAAGACAGCAAAGGTGGTTTCAAGGGTGGAAAGAGATGAAACGAATAACAGGGTAATCCACATTGCCACTCCTGCCGCGGACAAGACAAGAGAAGGAATCACTGGTCAAGACTACAATGTGCAAACCATTAACCTTGGACCAGCTTCCATGGAGCAGGATATAGAAGAGTTTGAAGGGTCCAGTGCAGTAATTGTTGGCAGGTTGAGGAAGGAGACCCAGACCAAGCAGGAGTTGAAGAAAGAAAATGAAAGATTAAGGAAACGCTTGGAGGAGGTGATGAAACCCCTGCAGTCCCTCCATCCTTCTTCATCTGCCACTCCTGGTTTTCTGCCCAAGGAAACCATCTCCGGAATTGAGAAATTGAAAACCTCAGCTCAGACTGCGGTAGAATGGCTGAATGGTGTGCAAACGAAAGGAGATGATACCATCAAGGACATTCTGTCAGTTGGAAAAGATGCGGTCAGGGCCAGAGAATTGTTGGAGCATGTGCTGTCTCAGGATAATGAGGACCTTGACCTCTTGTTGTAGAAATCCAAAGTCATCTTGGGACATGGCAAAGATCAATTGCTTGTGGATGGTATCCTTCCTTCCTCCAGATTAGATGAACCGTGGGAGTGGTTCAAGGCTCTGCAGATTAGGCAGAAGGCCATGAAAAAGATCCTGAAACTGAAGAAACAAATTGATGGAGATCTTACTAGTATCTATGATGGATGCATTGCCTTCTTTGAGGTGATGACTGGAAGGAGGAAGATAGCTCCGAAATATCTAAGCCTGGAACAGTTGAGGGAGTGGTGGCATGAAGTCTATGCCCCTGATGCAGAAAGTGTTGTAACCGGCCACCAACTTGATGATGCAGCTACCTACTTGGCTATAATGGATAAGTATCTAGCCAACAGGGAGGACTGGAATAAGATTGTTGACCAGTCCAAGGAGGAAATTGACTCCATTAAATGTCGGCTCAGGATATTACCTTTGCCACCTGTCACCGAGCTGGATGGAACATTCTTAAGGGTCCAGGGATCATTGGCACATAGAAAGGATAAGGGGAGTGGCAGTTAATGCCCATTTCGAGATTTGTGCTTCCCTATTATCATGGGGCATGCATTGGACGGGGCTGCATTGAAGATTGTGTCAAGGCCGACCCGGATGATGGCATTTAATGTGTGCCTTAGTTTGATTTTTCTTCCTTGGTCGACTTGTTTTGGGCGGTTTTTCTTATTTTTGTAAATGTTTGGCTGGGCCGACATGTTTTGAGATTTGCTATAAAAGGGCATTCTTGCCTCATTGTAAGGGTTAGCTAGAAGAGATAGTAGAAATTAAAGAGCAAAAGCTAGAGTATTTTTGTAATAGGAGTAGAATTCAATTTCTTGAAGCAAATACTGTATCAGAACAGTGGAATTGTTGCAGCATTTTGGTGATTAATACAATTGAAGACATTGTGGTTTTCCTGGTGCAATCTTTTGTGTTATTCCATCTTGCATGGTTCCTGTTGTTTTATCTTTTAAATTGCTTGAAGATTTAGGGTTTAATATTCAGAAATAGATTAGTTTTAGTTTGGTGAATGGTGTCTATGATTTCATATTTGGAATGTTTGTAGCAATCTCTGGTCTATACTCCCAGTAACTATCTGATTGTAGTAGGCTGGTGAAGTCAACCTGGACCGAATATTTATCTATGCTTAAGTTTGATTGTAGATGCATGTCTATGGTTTGAAAATCTGTATACCTTAGAAGATTGCACTGTTCTTGTGATATTGCGTTGTGGGTTAAGCAAGAATTAGTTATTCGAGATTGGTCCATTCCATATATCGGTTATTTGCATTGTTCATTTTAGGAATAGTTTAGATTTTATCATATCCTTACACCCTTATCTTTTGCTATTTCTTTATTATCTGGTTAGATTTAGGATTTAAGATCATCATATTGCAAGATCTGATAAGTGGAAAGATACAGTTTGCTTGTAGTAAGGTCCGATTGTGATTACCAGCATTTTCACATTTATCTGAGTTGTTTATGCATTGTTATGACCTAACACCCGAGAGACCTTGGGGTGATTTTCAGTAATTTATTATTGAAGATTACCTTTCAAGAGAGATAGAATATTACATTATGTCTGAGTTGTTGCCGTGCAGAAAACACCATCAACATAGTGGAAAGGGGTTCAACACCAAGACCTAAAATTACCCTAGCAGTGGCATCTCGGTAGGTGAATTTAGCCTGTTGTAAGGATTTTGTAACCTTCTCCATTATAACTTCTTCTTCTCCTTCTTGTAGAGTCTACTTCTTAATCCTCTTGTACTTCTTTGGTTCAATAGCTGAAGATGATTCAACCTAGGAATCCTTTCTTTTCCTTGTAGCTTTGCCTTGAGGTTGGTTGATGCGTATGCCAATCCACTTCATGCTTTGATCAATAACCACCTTTGAAACCTTTTTTTTATGTCAAACCACTCCTTTTCCAGCCAGTTGATGGGCTCCATCTCTTTTGTTGCAATTTCATCTACTTGATATTGAGAATCAAGGAGGACACCATCATTTGATAACCCTTCAGGTATATCTTCTTTAATATTCAAGTCCCTCATATGAGGGACAATCAACCTTTCATATCCTCTTCTTTTGACTTCAAATTGATCCTAAATTTTGGCCTAGAAGTCTTCAAGGTGATGCTCATGATAAGGGAACAAAGATGCATACAAATCATTCATCTTCCCCTTCGGGTTAAAATTCTTTCTTTCCTCACAAAATTTTAGATTACATGCCTGGAACTCTTCTGTTGTAGCCTTGGCTGCCACTATTGATTGACATGAGTAAAAACCTAGTTCCATAGGAAATGAATGACAACTTGCCTTATGTTTGCTTCCAAACTTTGCATTGACCTTTGATGCCTATCGGGAGAATTCCATTAGAATCATTTTATCGCTACAACACCTTGACAGTTTGAATGGAGCCTTATCAAAGCCAAACAACCTAATGTAAGTAGTCTTAGGGTATTGAATAAACCAACTCCTCATTCTTCAATAAAGGCCATGGCTTCCTTAGCCAATCTGAATCCAACATCTCTCATCAACTGATTGATAACAACATACAAAAAGACATCATTAACTCTTTTAAAATGCTTTTCTACCTTCTTGAGCTCTAATTGGTCATAATATTTCCATTCTATTTTCACCAGCTACCTCCCCAAGGGTCCCGTCTATGTTCAGGCCTGAAATTTTTCCCATTCTTGCAACACCGTATATTACATAGGAACTCATGTAAAACACCTTGATATCTTTCACCTTAGTGATTTGATCATGAATAATATCTTACACCATTTTTCCCCAGTCCAAGTATTGTTTTCCATCAAGAACAATTTGAATAAAAGAGAACATCCAGTTCTCGAATGCATGTGATTCTTCCTTCCCAAATGCCCTAGACAATAGTGTGATGACCTCACCTACTTCTATAGAGAAGATTGACCTCTTAAGCTTGGTAGGCAGTTTCTTTATTTAATTTTTTTCCATTTTCAACCACCTCTTATTTACATATCTTAGGTTACCTTTCACATCTACCTCATATTTCCGCAATGCCTCAACTTCTGTCATGATTTTGAGGTTAGGATGGGGAGGTAAGTCAAAGAGTAACCTTATCATTCCCATTGTTAAATCAATTATTTATGTCCCCCAAGGATCAACACATTTCCTTTGGACCTGGTTGTATGCGTGTGTAGCAGCTAGTATGAATTCAGGACACTACACCGCTATTGGAAAGGAATCTACATGTGCAAGTCCTGAATTAGCAATCTTCTTGGCCCCTGGACTAACACCTTCTGCAAAAACATCCTTGAAAAATTGGTCAAGGTGAACATGGCCAACTAGTGTATCAATTATCTTCATCACCTTTGAACCAAACTTTGATGGCATAGGAGCACTTTGAAACTTATACTTCATGGTCAGCTGAAACTGTTTTGACTTCAATCTTTTGGCCCTTTTTTCTTTTGGCACCTCCTCGACACTAGTATCTCCATTTGAATTAGACATTTAACAAACCTGCAACCATGACATTCATTAGGTAGCAAGGGGCACCACAAAGAGTTAGGCATTAAATACATTCCATATTAAAACTCTATAATTTGAATAAAGTACTCATTTTCATGATATTTTTGTTATTTTTGGAGGTTGGGGTCTGGATAGCACTTGGAACATGATCATTATTAAACCTATTAGCAAACTATCAACATTGAAATCAGGTTGGAACTAAGCACTTGAAATCTACAAAAGGTCTATTAGAAATTGGGATTAGGATGGCACTTGGCACCTGAACTTTGAAAAGAGAATAGCTTAAGGTTTTGGTTCGAGTTTCGATCCCGACCAAAGGTCGAAAGTTGGAATTGGGATAGAACCTAGCACTGGAACTCAATGTGGTGTCAAGGGTCAAGTTCTATTTTGAGGTCCGATCTCGAAAGTAATGCAAAAATCAAAATCAAAACGATAGTTGGCACTGGAACCTTCCTCAAGGTAATAGGTTAAGGTTTCATTTTGATTCTGATTTTTGACTAAAGGTCAGAAGTCAGGATTGGGTTGGACCCTAGCACCATATCAATTATTTTGGAATCAATAAGGTTTCATTTCGAGTTTTGATCCTGTCTAAAGGTCATAAGTCAGAGTCAAAACAGTGTCAAGAACAAGAGCAACACAAAGGTGCATAATTAGGGTTCAGTTTTGAAACCCGATCTGCCAACATGCGTAGAATTCAGAATTGAAACATGATTGAGAATGAGGGTGACAAAGTGATTTTCCAATGTTTACAAAACCCTCAAGAATTAGGATCGAGATTATTTCAAACATCAAACCCCTACTAAAAAGACCGACCCAATACTTAATCAATTTTTTTGGTTTCAAGGATCGAATGTGGGAAGAGCATAGGGTTCAAATTATGTTTTGTAATGGTCGACATAATTAAAGACTTTCAAAATTTCAAACGAGGCCAACCCAACAATACGAAAACCCTAGACGAGTTAGGGCATGACGGGAACAAAGAAACCTGCACATGAAAAATGAGACAAAATAAAAATGCAACAAACATAAAACACCTAAAAGACAAACCAAACCAAACCAAAAAAGGAAAAAAAAGAAACAAACAAAAAAACACCCAGCAAACAGGAAGCAAAACACGCAAATGAACAAGCAAGAAAACACATAAACATATGAACAAGAAAAAGAAAACCACAAAATTAAGAGAAAAAAACCCCTACCTCGAATGTTGTGATGCCAAAATCAACAAAGCTTGATCAAAAACCACCAAACCAAAAAAGGAAAAAAAAGAAACAAACAAAAAAACACCCAGCAAACAGGAAGCAAAACACGCAAACGAACAAGCAAGAAAACACATAAACATATGAGCAAGAAAAAGAAAACTAGAAAATTAAGAGCAAAAAACCCCTACCTCGAACGTTGTGATGCCAAAATCAACAAAGCTTGATCAAAAACCACCAAAATCAAACTTGTGCCCCAATCCTCTACTCCACTCTAGCTCTTTTCATTGAAAACAAAAAGCAATTATGAGCTAAAAGTGAAAGGCAGTCAACATACACACTAGTTTGCATGTGCAAAACAACTGCCATTAATGTGAGGTAGTTCAGGCCTTAGGATTTGGGCGACACTCATTGATGAACTAGTAGAAAATCTAAGAGGTAAGTCAAAATTTGAGATTGGAAAAGAACTTGGCACAAGAACCTTCAAAGTGTGCAAGGGTCTGAACTCATTCCAAAAATTGAACCTGATAGGCCAAAACACAAGGAACACAAAAATTAGGATCAAGTCGGAACTAGGAATAAGAACCTTAGACAGGTTCTCGGTTCTGGTTCTGGTTCGATACCCAATTCTGAAACAGACGAGAAAACATGGAAACGAAGATCAGAGTCAGGATGGAAACTAGAACTTGAACCTTCTAAAGGTGCCCAGTGTTGATTCCATTCCAAAACCTAATTTTGACAAAACAAAAAGACAACGAGCAAGCGAAGATCATAATCAAGATGGAACAAGGAAATTTAACCTTCGCAAGGTGCAAAGTTCAAGTTCCTCCCTGAAACTCGAATTCGATAGAACAAAACAAAACAAGGGAAAATGCGAGGATCAGATTCAAAACATAAACTAGAACTTGAACCCACTGATAGTTGCAAAGTGCTAGTTCCAATTCGAAACTCGAACCCAACAAAACAAAGGAAAACAAGGCTTAGAAGAAAAAGACAACTCCTAAAGCCAAAACAAAAAAACCAAAGGAAACAAAAATAACAATGGGGACCCATTTTATCCAAAAAAAAATCGGGTGGTTATGTAAGGCATAACACTAACCACCTAACATCATGTCTTATAAGTACCCATATATTCAAAAAGTGATATTGAAAGATTGTGGAGGAGATGTTAGAGACAATAACTGTTAGGTATAGCCAAAGTGCTTGCTCCTCACCTATGGTGATGATACATAAGAAGGATGAAACTTGGTGCATGTGCCCATATTATAGAGTTCTCAACATGTATACCATCAAAGATAAGTTTCCTATTCTAATCATTAATGATTTTGTATATAGATTAAATGGAGCTATGTATTTTACAAAGTTAGATCTTAGATCAAGTTATCACCAAATTTAAATTAAGGAAGAAGATATTTCTAAGACAACATTTAAGACTCGTGAGGGTCATTATGAGTTTTTGGTGATGCCATTGGTCTTACTAATGCACCATTGACATTTCAAAGTTTGATGAACTCCATCTTTAGGAAATTATTTGAGGAAGTTTGTATTAGTGTTCTTTGATGATGTATTGATTTATAGCAAGACATGGGAAGAACACTTGCAATGCGTAGATCAAGCATTGCAAGTTCTTGAAGATCAACTCTATGCTAAGTCGTCTAAATGTTCTTTTGGTCTCAACAAGGTGGAGTAATTGAGACACATAGTTTCACATGAAGAAGTAAAGGTGGGTCCTAACTAAATTAAGGCTATCATGGAATGGCCTATTCCCAAAACCATTAAGAAATTGAGGGGTTTCTTGGGATTGACTAGATACTATAGAAGATTTGTGAAGTATTATGGTCGTATATTGAAGAAGGATTATTTTCATTGCAATGAGTCTACTAATGCAACATTTGAGAGATTGAAGGAGGCTATGTATACAACTCTAGTGCTTTACATTCCACACTTCACTAAGGATTTTATTGTGGAATGTGATGCTTCAAGAAATGGTATATGAGTATTTCTCATGTAGGAGGGTCGACCAATTGCTTTTAAGAGTCACCAATTAAAGGGTAAGAATAAACTCAAACCTATTTATGAGAAAGAAATACTAGCTATTCTTCATGTAGTAAAATAATGGAGGCATTATCTAATGGGTAGACACTTCAAGGTTAAGACAAATCATGATAGCCTAAAATATTTTTTGGAACAAAAATTATCTTTTGAAGAGCAACAAAAATGGGTCATTAAGATGTTGGGATATAACTTTGAGATTGTATATAAGAAAGGGAAGTAGATGCACTTTCTAGGAAGGACAAGAAAGATGAAGCTTTATTGTGTGTCATTTCAATATTACGAGAAGATTATGTGGTAGAAGCCAAAGAAGAGTGGCAAAATGATGTTGCTACAAGTATTCTCATTCGACAATTAAAGAGTGATCCTAGTAGTTTAGATAAATTTTGTTGGAAGGGAGATACTCGATGGTATAAAGAGTGATTGTATCTCTATGATAATTCCACTCTTAAACACAAAATTCTCACACAACTTCATCAGTCTCCAATTGGTGGTCATTCAAAATTTTTGAAGACATATCATTGAGTCAAGCAATATTTGTTTGGAAAGGCTAAAAGGTGATGTTCAAAATTTTATGGTTGAATGTTTGGTTTGTCAAAGAAATAAAGGGGAGACAAGTAAGATGTTGGGTCTCTTGCAACCCTTAGTTATTCCTAGCCAATGTTGGGAGGAGATATCCATGAAATTCATCATAGGGCTTTTGAAATCTAAAGTTCATGATGTCACCATGGTAGTAATAGATTGCCTCACTAAATTTGCAAATTTCATTGCATTATCACATCCTTTTACAATAAGTACAATAGAAAAATATTTCTTGGAGAATATACAAAAGCTACATGGAAAACCTAAGGTTATTGTCAGTGACCATGATCCTATCTTTACTAGTCACTTTTGAACAAATTTATTCTCATGTTTTGGTACTTAATTGGCTCATATTTCTTCATACCATCCTTAATATGATGGGAAAATTGAGGTTATTAATAAATATTTGGAAGGATATCTATGTTGTTTCACTTCAGATAATCAATCTCAATGGATAGATTGGCTACCACTAGCAAAATGGTGGTATAATACTTCCTTCCATAGTTAGAATGTCTCCATATATGACGCTATACATATACCAGCCTCCTTCCATCATATTATCATTGAAATTGTCACTAAGAGTTCAGGTAGTGGAGGACCACTTACTTCACCAAAAACAGGTACTCTCAGGACTAAAGGAGAATTTATCCATGACACAAAATCAAATGAAGTAGTAGGTGAACCAACATCATAGTTAAAGAAGTTTTGAAGTTGCAGATTGGGTTTTCTTGAGATTGCAACCTTATAAAAAAAATTCATTGAAGCAACAAAAAAAGAACAACAAATTGTCTCCAAAATATTTGGCCCATATGAAATCATACAAAAAATAGGTAGTGTCACCTACAAATTGGAATTGCTACCAACAAAAATATAGATCAAGTTTTTCATGTTTCTTGTTTGAAAAAGGTAATTGGGCATAATATCCATACTCAAAAAATATTATGAGATCTCGATGAAGAAGGAAGAATCATATTAGAACTAGAGTTCATTCGTCAAACACACACAAATAAGCTAAGGACTAGAACACTCACTGAGTATCTCATCCAATGGAAGAATTTACCAGTTGAAGATACCACATGGGAGGATAAGGAGTTCATTTAGAAGAATCCAAACTTGATTAGCATTAAGGGCAATGCTTCTTTGAAGAGGGGGGCATGTTATGCCTTTAATATTAGTGTACACGGGATTATGAATAGTCAGCTTGTGGCTATCTTAACTCTAATTAATTCATATTATTATTATAATATTGTTATTTAGTTATTTAAATCAGCCTAAGCCTTATATAGGTCTATTTAAGTCATTTTGGGTGATATCCTAGGAATAAATAAGGTATATATAGGAGGTAGTGAGTCTTATTTCATCATCATATTATGAATTGTGTTCTCATTGGAGATATTTAGAGGTTCTCCCCCTCAAAGTGGCTTGCTATTCTCAGTTATTATCAAGTATTTGCAATATATTTCCTATCATATTCTTCTATTGTGCAAGTTATTTCATAACAAATTCACTCTCAAGGCTACAAATTAGCTAATTTCTTGGAGATTTTCTGTGAAAGTGAGATGTAGGCCTTGGTAAGCTACAACAATTTTTTTAGATCATTTAGATTTAATTTGTGTGATTTATTGTAAAATTATTTTTTTGAAGCCTCTTCACAACAAGAAGTAGAAAAAGAAGAAGAAATAGAAAAAGAGAAAATAAAAAGTAGAAGAACAAGAACAAGAGAAAGAAAAAGGAAAAGAACAAGAAGTAGAAGAAAAAATAAGAGAAAGAGCAATAGCAAGAAAAATAGCAAGAGCAAGAACAAGAGAAATAGCAAGAGCAAGAGCAATTACAAGAGAGAGAACAAGAACAAGAGTAAGAGCAAGAACACAAAAAAGAACAAGAGCAAGAGCAAGAGCAGGAACAAGAACACGTACAATAAGTAGTAGTAGTAGAAAAAAAGATGAAAAAAAAGAAGATGAAGATGAAGATGAATATTTTATGCATAAGGACAATGGTTTTGTAAAGAGGGGGGCAATGAGTAAACCCACAAAATTGGTTTACAATTCTAGTGAGGAAGGAAAATTGCAAAAAATGCCCCCATGAAAAAAAAATTGGTTTTTGGGGGTTTGAACGAACATTTGGTTTGAGCAAACCCAAAGGGGTTTGCTAGAACCTCCATTTGAGTGAACCCATTAAATGTTGGGTCTCACCATTCCCGGGAAAAAACCAAAAGAAAAGCTTTGTGGAAAGGGGGTTCGCTCGAACCATGGTTTGAGTGAACCTCCAAGGGGGGTTAGCTCGAACCCCCCTTTTCCCCCCTTCTCCCCCTCTGACACCACAAATATCCAAATTTTTTCCCTTTGAAGCTTGAGTCGAGGATGAAAATGGAGGAGACTTCACAGACACAACTGAATGATGATAGTCCTCAGAATGAGCTATCCAACAAATATAATTTTAATATGTTTTGGTTTTATTATGTATTTGTTATTTTAGTTTGATTAAACATAGGTTTTTCACCGAAAATCAACCTCTCGGTTCTGCACAAGTGGATAAATAGCATATTATCAATTTTTTTTTTGAAAAATATTAGTGCACTAGATATTGATGTCCTTGATCCAACAAAAATAAAGAATTTCGATACATACAAAAAAAGTTATGTTGTATATGGTCCGCCTATGTCTGAATTGTAATTAGTTTGACTTCAAAACTTGATTAAGGAAAATCATTCAATGAAATGCTATGAAACCAATTCCATGCACTAGATATCGTAGTTACAAATCTAAATTTGAAAAAAATAGAATTTTATCCTTCATGGAAAAAAAAAATGTTGTATATAGTGAGCATCACTCCTTAAAAATGGTGTTTACAAAAAAAAACTAGTTTTCGAAGGAGATGGAAAAAGAAGTGCAATCTAATTCTAAAATTTTTGAAAAAAATATATTTTGAATCTATAGACAAAATGTCACAAATCACTAGTTTGCATCATCTTCAAATTCCTCACGGTTTAGCCGCTATAGGTGCTCGAAAGTGAAGATTTAGTTAGAAAAAAATAATTCAGTGTCCAATTTGGCCAAAAATTGTAAACCAGTATTGTGGGATCACCCCAATATTATGTCCCTAACCCTATAGTGTGTATTATGTTATGAGCAGTTGATTTGTGGTGACCTTAACTTTTAATAAGTTACATACACATACACATACACACACATATATAGGAATAAGTATGGTATGTGTAGGATGTATAATTTAGTTATTATCATCATGTTGAGTATTGAGTTCTTATTGAAGAATATTGGAGGTATCCTCCTTAAAGTGGATTAGGAGGTTGCCCCCTCAAAATGGCATATTATTATCAAGTATTTGAAGAATATTTCATATCATATTCTTCTGTTGTGCAAGTTATTCCATAACATACTAAGTGAGAGTTGAGGCAAGTATAACAAATTATTTTGAGAGATCTCATAAGATCTTTAGTGTATTGAAAGGTTGAAACCTAAATTGTATTGATGCTGTTCATAGGGTGATCTTGTAGTCCCAAACTTGTTCCTTTCCAATCTAAATTTAAAATTCAAATTTGCTCATATAGCCCTCTACTTTCAACTAAACACTCTTTTGACACACTTTTAATGTTATGTGCTAGTATTTAAGTATATTCAATGCATTTATTCTAACAATCTCTCCTATTTGCTAATCATTCAAATAAGACTACATTTTAGAGGGGCATCAATAATGACACACTTCAATTTGATGCAATAAAAGAGTAAAAAATCCACATCTCAAGTGCTTGCCTAATATTTCATGATGTTCAATTTTAAGGGAAATCACAATACAATCTCGTGACTTGATTGTAGGTCAGCCTAACAAAAGAATTTATCAATTTTGCTAATCCAAAATTTTAGAAAAAGTAGAGTAGAAGATTCTATATTAGACATAGTTGTAGGATAAAACCCTACATATTATTAGGATGAATTCAGTGCACAAATACACACCCACAATTGTAAATTCATCTCAGCTCTAAGAACTTGTCCTCTAACAAAATAGATCCAACAAATAATTTTAATCAATTCCATTAAGATTAAAATAATTGTTTCTAGATTTAATAACATATAAATTTTATAATCTTATCCATTTAAGATTACTTTTTAATTATTGAAATAATATCACCGTACATTTTATTCAATTTCTAAAATATAAACCAATTTCCATTCCAAACTTTATTGATTTCCGCCGATTATACTTATTTAGTTGCATTTATTTAAAGAAATCTAAACTTTTTCGAAAACATTAACATTTTGTACGTGTACGTATCCTAAATTTTATCTCTCTCTCTCCAGGTGTATATAAGAAAAGTAGAGCAAATTATTCTTCTATTGAGGCGTTGGTGGGGGTAGGGGGCGCGGGCGGTTCCAAAGGATTGTCGCTTCGATAAATTAATGATGGCGAAATTGCTGTGGATAACAAGCATATTGTTATGGTCAAACCTTGAATCTCACCTCTTAAATGCAAAGATCCTGCGCCTCCCGTCAGAAAATCCAAATTCAGAATACTACAGACCTCTAATAGGAATTGTGAGTCATCCAGGGGACGGAGCAAATGGAAAGCTGAGCAGGGCAGCTAATGTGTCGTACATAGCTGCTTCCTACGTTAAATTTGTCGAATCTGGAGGGGCCAGGGTTGTTCCTCTCATATATAATGAACGTCCAGAAATTTTAGAACAGGTTAGTTTTTAATCCACTCCGCTTGATTTTATCCTTATTCAAACTGAAATGAATTGAAAGCCCCTCTACTAGATTCTTATGATTTAGAATTTATTTATCCAAGAATGTCTAGTTCGCACTCTACAATTCTGTTGGATGCTTCTGGAATCCATTGAATAAGTTAGTGTGGGACTTGTCTTTACTGGTTCCATATTGAGGGACAGGAAAATTGAAGCTAATCCTTTGAATACATCTTTATAGCGCATTACTTTGGACTGTAAATTGAGATGATTTTTAAGTGGAATTTTGGTTTCCCACCACTTTATAATTAAATTAGACTTATGCATAGTTTTCAGCTCCATCTAGACCGATTTAGGATATTGAAATTAGGGACTTTTGTATTAGTTTTTAACTCCATCTAGACCGAATGCTGAATCTACGGTGAGTTTGTCAAAGGTCGAAATCTGAAGAGGTAGAGTTTGAACAATGTATAAGGTAATTTGTAAATCTCCCTTGTTCCAGGAAGGAGTTACATTTGCCATGAGAAGTTTTTGCTAGTGTGAATGAGGAAAAGTTGATTCACATTTGCCATGAGAAGTGTTTGCAAGTGTGAATGAGAAAAGTTGGTTGGACCCAAGTGTTCTAAGTTTTTCATCTAACCGCCCTATATATTAGATAAGACTAAGAAAATAAAATGTTTTTCTTTTGTTTTTATGACAGAAAATAACTGTTTTCTACTCAGCCTTATTTAATATTTAATCTACTTAATTAAATTATGTTTAATGAAGCAAACAATTGAGTTGGGATGTGGAAAATTGAAGTAACAGAGAATACAGAAACAAAAACAGAAAAACAGAAAAACAACTGTTTTAACAGTGAATATAAAGGAAAGAAGAACTTGGAAGCAGCTCAGAAATCTCAGTGGTGCCGATGCTAGCATGCCTGTGCTGTAGTCCTATAAATGCACTGTCATTTGACTTCCATGCTGTCATCCCAGAATGATGGAAAATAAAAAAGTACAAAAAGATTTTGCTCTGTTTCCACACTAGAAAATGAAGGAACACAACAGAATGCACTGGAAGTGTATAGATAGACAAAAAAACTCAAAAATTGATCTATTCTAGCTATTTTAAACAGAATATTGAAATGAAAATGAAGGAGAAGAAGGAACAACAAACCTCCGTGCATTTGAAGGGCTACAAGTACCTGTTCTGGGACAAAGAAAATGGTTGTGAGTCTGTGACTGCAAAAAGCCTGCCAAAATGATCAGGCCCTTGGTTTGGTCTTCTAAACTCCAGTGGCAGTTAATGGAATGAGGAAAAATGGATTGAAGTGTGTGTGTTTAGCTTATGTGTGTACAGGATTAAGGCCAACAATATAAATTATTTAATTTATTTTACAAGTATTGAAATCGTCTATAGGGATCAATACCCCAGAAGGTGTGAAGAGGAAAAAATTGATGAAATCCCATGGTGCTAAGTAAGAGAATACAACAACTGCAAGGGATTCACAGTGAACAACAAGACAAATGGCAATGTGCAGAAATAGAAAATACACAAGAAACTGAAATAATAATATTTCAGTATCACCTGGCCAAGGAGGGCTTGCAGAAGAATGCTCTGCAAATTTATAAATAGATCCAAGCAAATGGCAAGGTACTGCTAGCAAGACTATTTTTTTCAAGAAAATAGTAATACTATAGATGCTTAGAGAGTTCCAGTTGAATGCAATAGATAGTTGAAAAATCTGTTGAAAGGAAGGTGAAGAGGCATGCAAGGGAAGAGTGACTCTTGTGATTCGCCCAACAAATCAAACAACAGTTATGCCTACATGTTTGAAGGTTGAAAGGTGGCAACTTTGGTAGGAAATGGCAGTTGTACAATAGTGCTGTTAGAGGATGAAAGTGGAAACTTTGGTAGGAAATGGCTGCTGTACAACAATGCTATTAGATGATGAAAGCATGTTCATGCAGATGTCTATGTGTCCGCGCTATTGTCCTAGTACAACGAGGCCATAGATGATGTAGAATGGAAGTATGACACCAAAAAAATACAAATGACATATAAAGAAAAGGCTTGAACACACAAGGACACTAAGCTTACATTGGCACCAAGGGCGGAACAAAGACAAAGCAAGGTTAAGTGGTCCTAAAAATATGCTATGGGGGTGGACACTAAGGGTGAGGTCAACCTATCGAGTGAAAATTGCAAGGTATGCAAATTTTAACCTTATAGCTAGGTTGTGACCTAAAAATTACATAATCTTACTTGAATTTTAATTTCATGACCTAATTTTTAGGATAAACTGAATTTAAAGTATGTTTTAGGGTAAAATGACATATGATTTGTTAA
Source organism: Sequoia sempervirens (assembly GCA_007258455.2). Taxonomy (NCBI): domain Eukaryota; kingdom Viridiplantae; phylum Streptophyta; class Pinopsida; order Cupressales; family Cupressaceae; genus Sequoia; species Sequoia sempervirens. The sequence goes on along the minus strand of VDFB02353493.1, from coordinate 159,026,888 downwards.
AGTCTAGATCATAAAAGCAAATATCTTTTTTGATATTTCTCAGTATACCGAAAGATAAAGATATTTTTAGTTTCTTAGGATATTATTGAGAAAAAATGGGGAAAATATTGGGAACCCAAAAATGTAATAAAATTTCAAAAAGAGAGAGAAATAAGTTAATAACTGATTTTTACATTTAAAACCACCCTAATTGCATTGAGAGTGAGAGAGTGAAAGTTAACGAGATGATGAAGTTTGAAAATGGATTTTTCTCATTAATTTTGAGATCCTCGAGTACAGATAATTGTAATATAAATCTCTTTAACATTGTTAGTAAATACCTCTGCCAGAATGATAATGAACCCTTCATGCAATAAAACACAACTAAGGTATATACAACCTGTTATCCCTACTGTTCTCCTTAAGTATCAAGTCCATGAGATTAATCTATACACAAAATGGTAGCTAGAAGTGACAACAAAAGTCTCCCTAACCCCTTCAAATACCTCTTAAGTTTATAGCAGTGGCACCAATCATGCTTGGCATTTCAGGATAGCAATGTTCTGTCTTAGCAACATTTCATATTAATCATTTTAATCAGTACCATTTCCTATAATGTTGACAGCAGTATTGATGCCCATATTAATTGATCAGAGTACTAATAACAATCCTACTGAACACCATACTTATCAAGAATGATACACAATAATGACAGAATGCTACTGATCAATGATCATAAGAAGATTACTAATCACAGAAGGATTGTTATGTCAAAAGACAATAATGATGACAACAATCTCAACTGGTACAGCATTATTAACAGCAGATATGTAACAATGAATTTTCTGAAACAATTACCTAAATAATACAACAATGTGTTGGAACACAACACTCTACTGAGAGGGGGGGGAGGGTTGAATCAGTAGAGATTAAAATTTTAACCCTTTAACCTTTAGAGCAGACTGACCCTTTAAACACTTAGTGTGCAGATTGAAACATGAAATACAGAAACTTAAACAAGCACACAATCTAACGACTCATAACACAAGATGTATGTTGAAAACTCAAGATGGGAAAACCACGGTGAGAAAATGCTGCTAGGAGCTACTGTCCTAATCCAGCCTCACAAAGAAACCTTTAGTTACAACTTTTAAGGGCACCAACCTTAAGGAGACTCCAATCCCCTGAACTGAGCACCAACTTAGTTACCTGATGGCACCAACCTATCAGATTTACAACATAAACGATTATTACAATTTGTTCATTAAGAACACAATTCAATGTTACAACTTACTCTACAACTACTCAAGTTTCTGTTGCTTCCACAACAACTCTCTTCTTTGCTCTGCACCCCACTGGTTCGGCTCTGCTCTTCCCCTTCTTCTTTAGTGCATTCTTGGTCCACCTCAATGCATGCTCATTCGCCTTCTGCAGCTCTCTCCTTTTCTTTTTAGTGTATTCTCTGTCCGCTTGAGGAGTTCAAAATTACTTCAGCATTGTCTATTATCTCCTGTACTCATCCAGTTGCACACTATCTAGACAATTTTCTCATCATCTATTTTGTGTAGTTTCTAACTGATGGTGATTGCCTCAGGATTCTCCACCATGATCAGATCTTCTGTTAGGGTTTAGGATATCATTGACCTTGCCATACTCCTGCATTGAGTTGCACAACATTAATTTCTGGTACAGAGAATTTTCCTTCATTCTCTCTCTGTCAAATTGTAGGTTTGGGTGCATTTAATGCATCCTTCTGATTATCCGACTTGATCTCGATCCCAACCTCTGTAGCAATCTGTGCCACTACTCTGTGCATCAAATCTTCATTATAGTTGTCGTTGATGCAGGTAGAATATTTAATTCTGAATTCTATGTCGGTTTACAAGCAAAACCCTGTTTACACAAACTTAGCCGTTTGTGAGCTTCACGTTTAAATTTGAGTTGTTGATCACCTGTCTTCACGCCATGATCCAGTGTCCTTCGTTCACCATCTTACCTTTAAAACTTGATCGTCAGATAAACGGTCTTTAAGTCTCCATTGTTGATCTCATTTCCTTTGGAACCACAGCCATTGCGTATCGCTACTTCACTCTGGACATCCACATCTATTTCCGTGATGTGAAGGGACATAACGATCACCGTCCGATCACATACCTTTGAGCTTGCACTGTCGATCATACATCGTGCATTGTTGTTATACATATGCCTTTGTTTCTCCATCAGTGATGTGAATGGACATGGTGATCACTGTTGGATCAACCGCCATTCAATCTACACCGTTCCCCACTATCCTATTGGCTGAAAGCATGGGGCCACAAAATCTTAGCGGGCTGGCGGGCAACTGCCATTTGTCCTCTTTTGACGTCATTCTCCATTATCGCTCAACACACATTGCACATCACTCAAAGCTTCAATTCTTAAAGGTGTATAAGCGCGATGCACTACCACCCAACGATGCAATAATATTTGGCCACCTGTACATGTTGATGTCATAAACCACTTCGATCGCTCATCGCACAAATCATCCAAACGCTTCGCTTCACAACAGCGATGTGAAGCGATCGAGTGATATTTCGCCACGTGTCTGCTGGACCCACCAAAGTTTTGTTCTCCATCATCGTGCATCGTTCGATCAAAACCTTATTTGATCTCAATCGTTCCCCGCTCCCCCACGAGGCATGGGTAGGGTCCCACCACAGGTGCTGTGGTCTAGCGGGCATCGTTAGATCCACTTGATCGCAGCCGTTGATAGATCTCCATCACACATTGCTGAAATATGAGCTGACTTCAAAGAACTTTCTGTGATGCAAGGGACTTTAGCGATAGCCATCGGATGTGTAAATATGGAGTGCGCACCGTCCGATCTTCAAAAGAACACACCAACGACACCAACCGGATGACTAGGTAATGGGGCCGGTCATCGAATGAGTTTAAGGGCATAAGTTACAACTTATGCGAGCTGCAACCTTCAACAAGTAGTCAACGACATAATAGAAAATTTGTTAAGGCTCCATGACTGCAACCTTAGGGTTTAACTGCAAAACCCTAATTCAGGCCAAGAAGAACCATAAATCATTTCTGGGCACATTATACATCCTTTGGACTTGCAACTTATTTTTCTGAGAAGCTCTCAGAAAACCCATGTCAAATCTGGCCTTCAATATCACTTCAGATGCCTGGAAGAGTACTCTGCAATTTTATGACAACAATGTAACATTCTGAGCAACTTTTGCAGCATACACTCTGTTGTACCCAAAATTAATTTTTTGGCATTCTGTATAAATTGAGCTAAATCTTGTTAAAATGCCATGTTAAGTCAGTTTTAGGTCAAACCAATCATAGAATCTTGGTGGGTTTCTGTCAAAGAACACACGTGCAAAATTCTGAAAATTTGAAAATTAGGGTTTTGCCCCTATTTTCAGGGAAACCCCCGAAAATAGGACCTTCCCAGAAATGATCGAAAATGATTTTGATAGGATTAAAAGACTTCACGATCACATTGGTCAAGTCAGAATCATCAAAAGACATGTTTTACTCTGGTGGGTCTATTTCTATTTTTCAGGAACAAAGTTAGAACCTCTGCAGCCATTAATGGCAGATTGGCCAGTACCAGGTGCTGAAAGCTAAGCTTCAAAAGCTTCAACGACGCAACCATGGCGGAAAAGGTCAAAAATGATGCTGTTTGATGAAGGAGATTCCTAAAAGTGAAAAAGGTCAAAATTTGACTAACTCTGGAAACGTTACGAAGGAGAGAACTCAAAATGCTGAAAAGAGCCTTTTTCAAGCAGGGGCGCCCATGATCTTTGAGGGTCAAATGCAGTTAGTAAGATCATCCAAAGCAGTCATTCTCGACGTTTGATTGCTGACTCAACAGTGAAACAAACATCCAGATCATCCGATGAATAGATCACTAGCAACTGCTGACGAAGCAAAAAGAGGCAGTTGAGGAAATATCAGGAAACCACAGTTAACGGCGAAGTTCTAAGAAAAAAGAGCCTTTTCAAAAGAAAGGCGCCCTTTCTTTTGGACTTCCAGATGCTGACAAATGACAAAAGGCTTCCCAGGATAACTGTTGACGTGGTTTTTGAGACCGCACCAACACAGAACAAAGTTTCCCAACGGATACTCTATTCTCTCTTGAACAAAGCATTCAGCATGCTAAGATTGCGAGTGAGTTCATGCTTTCAACTCCAAGGTTCCTTTAATGCGAATAGACCCAGTTTGGTTGATGTGTATTGCTGTGTTCTTACGAGGGGACTTACACAATTGTTCAGACTTCTTGCAGTTAACAGTCAATGTATGATTTGAAGGGGATTCTTGCGTGTATGATTTGGCAATATAGTTCGTTTTCCTAAAACTAATCAGAAATATGCGGAAAGTAAAGAGTATAGGGCCTAAGAAACTTATATTCTATCCTAAATGCAAGATATGTGGAGCTTCGTTTTAGTAAACTTCAACCAAATCTCACCTAGCCTCACATCGGACAGCTTCAGCAAAATTGGTGCAATCTTCAAAGGGATAACAAAGGATGTTCAAATTATGATTTAGCATATATACACCATCACAACGACGCATATAAGCATACAAACCATAACCAAAGTTAAACTCAAGATAATGTCCAGTCGACCATGCAAGGCGAACTTATAATCAACAAGTTGCTAGTGGTATGGAATAAAGTGAAGCTACCTCAATAAAACACCACACATCAAAGTAAACTACTTGCATGAAAATTACGCTACTTGGATACGAAAGGAAGAAGAGACCTTGCTAGCTATTCATGACAAGACGAATTCCACCATCAATGAAAAGATCTATTATCATGAAAAGTGTTACACAACAATCTCCACAAAAGTTTTCAAAGGGAAAACTTTCTTTCTTCTCCACACTATGCAAAATGTCTACAATGCTCTACTCTCTAGTCTCTAGCTCTAACTCAATTCTGATTCTAATCTCCTGTTCTAATGAATTACAAATGAGGGGGACTTCCCCTTTATATAGCTAGCCCAGTCCAAAAGACGGCTAGGGTTACAATCAATAGAGTGGCCAGAATCGTGCCACCTCATCCCTAACCCTAAAAACTGCCAGAATGGGGAGTGGTACATTAAATGAATCAAAGATTCCCACTCACTCCCAAAAATAGTAAAGGCAATAAATATCCATTATCAGTCTTCTAGAAGATCCTCGTCCAGTAGTGCATTCCCATTTGCCTTCTCTCTGACTGCAAACTCTACGAATCTGCGAAGTACAGCGTCAACCTCCTGAACTGAAATAGGTGGAATGCAATCTAGCTGAAACTCCAACACTGTGACTGAATGCTCATGCCTCGTACAAGATTTTCTCCAAGCAATCAAAGAGTCCTGCGTGTTCTGGATCAAGGTGGAGAAAGTAGAAGTATTCTCGAAATCATCTAGTACAAAGGTCTTAACATCTAAAAAGAAAGGCACCAGCCTACCCCTCAAATTATCAACATTCACCTCCTTTGGATTCAACCGGCTAGCAAATATGGCCTCGAAAGTATTCTGAACTCCATCAATGATATTGGCCATAGCCTTATGTACCCTGGCTGAATCTGCCTGTGCAGCGTCGAAGAAACCACGCCCCGTGATCGCTGAAGAATACCATCTCGAGAAATCATACCTGTCATTCTCCTGAATGACACCTCCATCAATCAACAATCGCAACGGAACATGCCTCAATGCCTCAAGACGCTGAATTACTCTGCTCTGATAGATAGAAGCATCACCCCAAGCATGATCCACTGCATCCATCCGTGTCAAAATACTAGAGGCCTGCTGAAAAGTAGAAAGCAAGGTCCTCCATAAACTTCTCTGTCTCAACACGAACCCCGGTGACCCACTTATCTGCCTCCTGTGCCATCTTTCCTAACTCCATCAAGCCACTGATGGACTCTCTAGGTATCTCTGCTGGAGGCTCTGTAACTGGAATATCCTGCCCTCGAGAACGAGACAACTGTGTACATATCCGATTAAAGCCTTGTGTTCTCTTTTCAATCTTTTATACTTTCCTTCCTTCTTGAATAATCTGTCTTTGAGGGCGAGGTAGGAGTTATCACACTCCTCTACAATCTGCGCACCAGTGGGGCATCCCAAATCCAGAGTCGTGACCACATAATTCTCAGGTACTGCTTCATTTCGGTCACACTCAACTCGTGGCACAGCTACATGAAGGGTGCGAGAGCCATCCTCTTCAGTGGATATCTTCGAGAACTTTCTTGCTTTCTTCTTCTGTGGGGGTGCACTGATCCTGTTCAAAAATTCTTCCATCTCAACTGCCGGATCAAGCTCCTCACTGGGGCTTCTTCTCATTCTGTCCTTAAGCCAATCAGGCACATCATACTGTATATCGAAGGGCTGCTGTTCCTGTGCTTCTACCTCTCTAACTTGCTCAACCTCTTCATCATTCTGGCGAGGCTCATCGTCCTCAAGTGGCTGAGTGTCACCTGACACTATATCATCATCATCATTCAAGGCCGCCTCTAATTCCTGCTGAAACTGAGGGTCAGTAATAGTCCCCTCACCATCTTGCTGATCAGCCCTAACAGGTGCGTTGACGCTCTGGCCAACCGATTCTCTCCGTGGAGGCTGAGCATTATCCTGTACCACTTGCACCTGATTCAGTGCATTCCTCTGATCAGCGAACAAGGAAACCTCCTGTATACTTGGAGAACGGGTCTCCAATGGTGATGCAACTGTGACTCGTGGAGGTTTTGGCTGAGTAGGCTCCTGTCGAACTAGCTCTTTCTTTCTGGGCTCTGGACCTCGTGTAATCTGTTTCTTTCTGTTTGTGGTGGGTGTCCTGTGATCTCCCATCATGCTGTAAGTCAAAACAATTGACCTACTCTTCAACCTGCTTACACGCCTATCAACCCATGCCCTAGTGAATGTCAGGACCGGGATAGAAAGTGTATCCAAATCAGCAATCTCAGGCTCTGACCAATCTGGAGGTGGAAGTGGAGTATCTCTCATTGCATAATCGGGATGGACAACGTCCATATCCTCGTTCACCTGGTCTGGAACCGGCACCACTTCACACTCCCTAATCAAAGTAATCGCAACCGAGAAAACATCCTTTTCCTTACTTCAATCTCATCAGCCGCATCAGCCCAATAATCCTCAATGGTGGCCTTATGTTTAAACTCCTCTGACAGTACCCATTTGATGTTATGATGTGGGTCGTAGTGCTGTCGGCTAATATGATATGAGAAATGATAAAATTGAAGTTCACTTTCAGCCTCTCTAGCTGCCTGTATTGAAGGACACACCTCATCCGAGTTGCCCATGACAACTGGAAATTCTACCCCTCCCTTCTTCTTCTTCTTTTGAATTTTATCAAAGGCAAGCAATTGCCTAGATATCTCTAGCATTAATATTCTATCTGTTGGGTACTTAGGCAGCCTATATGGGTACGATGAAAAACCTTGCAGCCTAATGTAAGAAAACCTTGGAAACTGAATGAACCAGCACCCATACCTTTCAATCAACTCTTGGGCTTCCCTCGAGATTCTGTGATGTAACCGCTCCTGAAGCAGCCTCGTGATGTACATGGTGAAGGAATCGTTGACACGCTTGTAGTGAGTTGTGCTTGCCAAATGCAACTGTGGACATGCATCATATATTTTAAACTGGTGGGAGCCACAACCGACAGGTTCCTTGTAAGAGATCCCTCTGTACTTCGTCATACGAGCCAACATATAGATGATGTAGGAGCTCATGTAAAACGTCTTCGTCCTTCTCAGGCTCAGGAGCTGCTCATGCAAATTATCACTTATCATCTCGGCCCAATTGACATAGTCTTTCCCCTCCAGTACGAGGTTGATGTAGTAAAACATCCAAGGCTCGAAAATGAATGACTGCGGGCAACCACCAACCCTGCTCAGCATCATGATGAGATCACAGTATTCTTGCTTCAAGTCATCCGCTATGATTTGTTTCGGCAACTTTGTACGAGAAGGCTTGGGAGTGCTCATCCAGTGAGTGTTAATCGTCTCCGTGCATCTCGAATGCAGAAGCATACATCCGCTCAGCTCGTTCTTTGGATTTGTAAATCATGTTTCTGTGCACCGGGATCCCGAAAGCCTCACCAATGGCAGCAGGAGTAAGATTGGCTAGTACTTGGCCATCTGGTGACATGATTGACCGATGATCCTTCTCATAATAATTGGCGCACTCCATCATCAGCTCCGAACACTAAATGGATGGCGGGAAACCAGCGCTGCATATAACCCACCGAACAATATTGTGCGAAGTAGTTGAAGGTCGATGACTGCCAATGCCCAACATTCTGTTCTTGAAGGTCTCCAGGTTGATGGAGCCCAAGTTGGTGTCCGTCAGCTTGCCCAACTTTGAAATGAATTTTGATTCTGGCATGAATGTCTTACTCAGCTTCTTGATCACAGCCTGTCTGGATGCACCGTTATTATCCTTGCCAGTCGCCCTTGCCTCAACCACCTGCAAACAATAACATTCATCAACAATTTAGTTTATAAAAATAAAATAAGACATTGTGTGTAGGGGCTGCAGTCGACTTTAGAAGCTGCAATAACTTTTCTTATTTGCAAACCTCAGCTTCTTTTCCCAATAAAATCGAACTTCAACACTTAGAAGAGGTTTCTAAGTAGACTTCAGTGACTTCACTACTCTTCAGCAACTCCAATCTGCAACTTTTATAAATTCGTACTTTGCACCAGCAATCAGCAATTTTACACTTTGGAAACTCTCAGCAACTTCACTTCTTCAAGGCGTCCTTCTCATCACTGGCAACTACAGATTTGAATCTTCAGCAACTTGCAAGTATGCCCTTCTTGACTTCAGCAATGGCACTTCTCCAGCAACTCAAGGCGTCCCTCTTCAGCAGCCTTAGCAACTTCAACAACCTCAAGACTTAGCCAAAATTCGAACTCTTCAAGCTTAGCAACAATCCTTACTCAGAGCAAATTCAACTTCTTCAACTGTGAAAAATAAGGGAGAAACTTCTTCATTTTATAGCCAAAATTCGAATTCTAGAAGAAGCCAATTATAGCTAGTACATTTAATTTCCACTACTCCACTTCAAAAATTCGAATTTTGCCTCTCTGGTATTTCTGACACTTGTCTCTCGACGTGAGGAATCTTGCTCTTCTAGACACTTGACTTTGACTGGCATCTTTGAATTTATTTTCGAAAAGTTTAATTTAAATCCATCCTTTTAATTCACCAGTCAGAGCTCTGTCACTTGAAATTCGAATTTAGCTCTTCATCATCTCTGGAAAATTCATCACTGAAGAATTCAAACAAAATCATCTAGGCAACTTACTTCAAATTCATCATTCGGAGAAATTCACTTTGAAAACACATTTTATTCATTTTGCCTTAGAAAATTTTAAAATCTCCTTTAGGAAAATTCACAATTTGAGCACTGATTAAATTCTTTGCTGAAAAAGTGTTGGCGAAGTGCGGAAGATGTGGAAATCCATTTATCATCACAAATGTTCAGTACCCAGAAGAGAATTTTCTTCAGAAATGCTTGGAATCCATGGGTACTCAACGAACGGGTTCATTTAATTTAAAAATTTTAAACCTTAGAAAAAAATATTATTCTGTCAAATTGAATTCATTCTTCGCCTGTGATCATCCTGTGTTGCTCTGACTTGAGGAACTTGAATTCATCCTGCATTATTATCCATCTCTGACTTCGTCCCTGAAAAATTTGCCGGTGTTCTGAGAGGAAAATTCATCACTCTGGGCTCTAGGCGTATTTTCTAAGGAAGAAAATACCTTTGCCTTAGAAAATTTTTAAATCATCTTGCACTTTGCCTTAGAAATTTTTTTGTTTGATCTTACTCATCGTTGCCTGGGAGAAAATCATCAACTCTGTTTGAAAAAAATCTTTGGGAGGGCGCTTAGCATATTTTTATTTTTTACCCACTTCTTCACACTTGAAAAATATTTATTTGAAGTCCCAACGCCTTGGCAATATTTTATTTTTTATTTTATCATTCAAAACTTTAGGCGCATATTGCATATGAAGGAGGATATTCATCCTTGCTTTGAAAATTTTTCATCACCTAGCAAGTTGCTTTACTTCACATTTCACTTCACACTCTAGGCGCATAACATACTTGGCATTTTATTTCCACCACCTTGGAATATTTTCTAACACACCACCTTGGGCGCATTTTGGACTTGAAGAGGAATAACGCCTAGCATTCACCACCTTTTACCACGCTTTGAAGTATCTTTTACCTCACTTACCAGCTTGCACTTACTTTTACCATCCTAACTTGGGCACATTTCCATGTAGGTGAAAGATGACTCTTCAACTTCACTCTTTTGTCTTCACTTGAGCTTGTTTTGGCGCATTTAGGAGGGTGAGGAGGACGAATTTCCTTTGACCTTTTGACTCTCTTCTAACTTGAGCGCATTTTCATGTAGGTGGAGGATAAGAACTTTGACTTGTTTGACCTCTTTGCCTTTTGGGCGCATTTTAGCCTTGCTGGTGGATGGACTTGTTTGACCACGTCCTTTGTGACCTTCCACCTCCCTCTTTTGTCCTTACATGCATGTATTTGGGCGCATTTTGCCCATGGAAGAGGATGAAACTCTTTGACCGCTTTGACCTTCTTGCAACTTGGGCGCATTTCACCCCCTGAGAAGGATGGGCGCATTTGGAGGGGGGTGGCGGATATGTTCAACACTTAGAATTTTTTTTTTTTAATCCTTTTCTTTCTACAAGTTGGGCCCATTTTGGCCTGTGTGAAGGATAAACTTCATTGACTTTCCTTTGACCACTTGAACTTTGGGCGCATTTTGCCCTTGATGAAGGATAAACTTCATACTTAGAATTTTTTGTGCTAGGCATATGCTTGAAGGCGCATTTAGGCTAGGCAGAAGGATGGAAAGTGTTGACTTCCTTTGACTTTCTCCAGCTTGGGCGCATTTTGGCCTGTGTGAAGGACGAGCTTCATTCTTTAGAAATTTTCATGCCTCCTCTTCTATCTGGGCGCATTTTGCCATGCCTACTGGATGAAGTTCCAGACTTAGAAATTTTTTCCTTGTTCTCGCCAGCCTTCATGCCCTGCTATTTATAGTAAGTCCCGGTTGATGTGTTTTTCGCGGATCGCATCTAACGCTAATAAAGTTGCCAACGGCTTCCCTATTCTCTTTGATCAAAGTATTCCGTGATGCTAAGATTGCAAGAAAGTTCATGCGCTCAACTCCAAGGTTCTTCAAAGGCGTAATAGGCTCGGCTTTGGCTCGAAGGTGATTTATCGTATTTCAAGGGGACTTACTAATTGTTCTAAGAAATGAAAAAGGGAATTCAAATGCTCAAAGATTTGTCTATGAAGCGGGTTTCCTATTCAATCGTGAAGTACCTAATTTAAAGGGGTGCAGGGTTTTAGAGGAGTCTAAATCTATTCTAAGGCGTGGACATTATGGAGATCAATTTTCACAAGCCTCAACCAACTTCTCGCTTTGCTCTCAAGATTTCCGGACAAATTTTACCTGAGTTTCCAAGTAAGTAATCTTCAAGTGGGATGACTAAAGATGTTCAAACCACCACTTGACATGAAGATACCATCACAACGACGATAACCATCATTCAAACTGCGGATTGAAGTTAGGGCCCGAACGCTTTCCAGCTGACCACAAGGCGCATTCACCATCAGCAAATACAATAGTGGTATGGATAGACGAAGTTGCTTAGATCAAACGCCACATTCCACAACTAACATCTACTTGCATAGAATGAAAATTATACTACTTTGAGCTACCATTTGAATCCGAAGGACGAAGAAACTTTGCTAGCTACTCACAACAAAGACAAAATTCACCATCAATGAAAAACTCTTTTATTGAGAGAGTGTTCACAACAATTTCTTACAAAGTTTTCAAAGGGAAAACTTTCCCTCTTCTTCAAACTACACTATCAATCTATACTAAGCTACTTCTAAGTTGTCCCTCTACTCTATGTCTATTCTAATCTTCTCTACTGTCTACCCCTTTACAAATGAGGGGGACTCCCCCTTTTATAGATGGCCCAGTCCAACGGACGGCTCAGATTACAATCGGCTGGATGGCCCAGATCGTGCCACCTGAGCCCTAAACAAGATTTGCCCTAAAAACCGCCACAAAGGAGAGTGGGGTAATAAATGAGCCATAATGTCCATTATCCTTCTAGAAGATTCCATTTGTAGACGCGTTCACACTGTCCTTGATCTCCTTTCTTGACGTTGCTCTTTGACTTCTTCCACTTGAGGGTCTTCATCTTTGTCACTTAAGTTATACTAAGTCTCAACACTTAGCCGTTTTCTTGCAACTTTCTCCCTTCGAGATTGAAACTCATAACTTTATCTTTGTCTGAAGGTTGTAATACCATCGTGCTTCACCACTTCCAGACATCGTGCTCTGGCCTCGACATTCCTCCTGCAAAACAAGCGAGGAGAAGAGTATTAGAACACTTCATAATATAAATTCAACTTTACTTACTTGATTCTCACATTCTAACTTCCAAGGGTTCATCGTCTTCAATAGCCAACTTTGCTTTCAAATTCTTCATGCCTTAGCCAATTTTCCAACCCATCTTGTATCTCTCGGCCATGACTTCATTCGGGATATTTCATCCAACTCGTACCGAGGAAAACTTCATCGTGAATTCCAAAAATCATCTAGGTGATCACCCTCAAATTCATCTGCCAAGGCCTTTTATCTTCAACAACATCATTTATTCCTTGCCTTAGAAAAATTTTCAAATTTCCCTTAGGAAATTCATCAACCTGGTGCCCATCAAAAATATTCACCTTGAAGGCCTCGGCAAAGTGTGTAAGACTTTAAAATCAACTCCTCATCGATAATCTTTCAATACCTTAAGAAAATTTTCTCCGAACGGTCGAATTCATGGGTGCAATAAACGAACCGTTCATTCAATTTCTTTGAATTTTGAACCTTAGAAAATTATTTCCTTGTGAAATTTAAATCCATTTTTCACATCTGTGAAGATTTCTTGTTGTTCTGAAATGAAAATATTTTTTTAAATCCATCCTGCAATGCCAACATCTTCATCTTCGACGAATTTTACTTATCATAGGAAATTCTTATCACCTCAGAGTCTAGGCGTTTTTCCTAGAGGAAGAAAATATTTTGTGCCTTAGAAAATTTTTACTCAACTTCGATCACCTTGCCTGTGGTGAGGAAAATTTTATTTTGCTTCACTTGGGAAATTTTCCTTGAAGGCACATATCACGCCTAACATGTCTTGTTTCTCGCTCACCACGGACTGATCACGACATTGGCGATGCACCGACTCTTGCTATTTTAGCCAGTTTCAAATTGACTTACTATAAATAGTAAGTGTCTGCTTTGACTTGAAATTTCACCAGCAGATAGCCCTAAGGATACCTGACGCGGGTTTACACCGGTTTTCGAAAATTTCGACCTTTTAATGTACTTTCGTGCCCGGGTTGAACCCTAATTCGCCTGTGACATGACAATGATCTTTTATCATCTTCGTTTTCACAGATCAAGGACACTTCGCGGATTCAATCATTGAAGCAATACGACACACTCAAGCAAAAATAGCAAGTTCCTTATTGAGTGATTATCTTCATTTGCATGTCACACCATCGCGAAGCTCTCGAAAAACCCATCAGGAATCATCCGACATGCAAAAGAAACTCCGACATGCAAACCCTAAAAATAGCCTCGAAAGGCCGAATTCTGAAAGTTGTCAGCTCTGCTTTGCATGTTATATCATCGCTAAGGTCTCAAAACCTGGCGAATATGCCAACATGCAAAGAAAACTCAGATCCAACTCAAATTTGTCCTAAGCCGAATCGTAAAATAGTAGTTATCCGTTGCCTCCACTCGTGACGCCAGTAGCCCGACGCGCCTCAATGCCGTGGTGGATCGCTGGAATCTCAAAATGCCGACACAGATTGTCAGATCAGACACTTACTAAAAATAGTGGCACTGACCGATGAAACTTTGTCGAGCTGCTCGAAACATGTCGACAACAGCAATTCTAATTTTCAATTTATTGACTTTGATTCGACACCTTTGACTCCACTCGTAAACGATGAAACCCTAATTTTCAGACTTGGTCAGTTTCACACTTAATCTTGCTGATGGGCGCAACCCCAAAAGGATAGACAGAACGAGAGAGAGACAACAACAAAAACAAACCAACACCAAACCAAAAGCAAAGCCAAAATTAGGGGGTCCCCATTTGCAATGGGGCGATGTGTGAAAAACGTCACAACAAGTCCTTTGAATTTTGTATCTCTGAAGCCTGGAATGACTTGAAATTTTAAACGTAGCATCCTCATGATCTTGTTGTTCTGTCGACACTGCCATTTTTAGCTGACCTGCTATTTATAGCCCATTTATGAAGATGATTTACTATAAATAGTAATTGCTTGCTTTTGATAGTTCCACTGCTCCGATTAACTTGAAATTTGAATGAGGCGCTCCTCACCACGTGACCTGCCTGTCGACATCAACGCATGTGCCTGACTTGCTATTTTTAGCCAGTTTCCAAATTGACTTACTATAAATAGTAAGTGCTCCGTTCGACTTGAAATTTCACCAGCGGATAGCCTGAAGGACGCTGATCGTGGTGGTTTACACCGTTTTGAAAATTTTGACTTTTACACCTCTTTTAAATTAAGCCGAAACCCTAATTTGCTCTCGCATGGCCATCAAATGATTTCGCTTTGCTCTCGCTTTTGTAGTAATCAAGGATCGGGCTTTGTGATTCTCGAATCATTGAAGCTTGGCCACGGGACGCGACTCAAGCAAAATAGCAAGTTCCTACTAAGTGGTTATCTTTATTTGCATGTCACACCATCGCCTTCCTAAAACTCCATCGAATCATCCTACATGCAAAAGAAACTCTGACATGCAAACCCTAAAAAATAGCCTCAAAAGACTGAATTCTGAAAGTTGTCGTCTCGTTTTGCATGTTATATCATCGCGAAGGTCTCGAAAAACCCAGAAGGAATATGCCAACATGCGAAAACCTCAGATCTCGAAATTCGGAATTTGTGCCTAATGGACCTGCTTAAAAATAGAAAGTTAATCGCTACCAAATTTTGCATACCTAACAACCCGATGGCCTGGAATGCAGCGCGCAGGATCATGGAATCTCAAAAATGTTGACTGATTGCTCAGAATTTCACACTTACTAAAAAATAGTAAGTACCTTAGAATTCGATGAAAACTTGCTGAGAACCTGTTGGAAGCACACTGACAACAATGTTAAGCTCAATTTTCAATTTATTGACTTCATTCGACCTTGGACTGACCAGAAACGATGAAACCCTAATTTTTAGACTTGGCCAATTTCACGCTTTAAACTCAATGACGGGCACAATCCCCTGAAAGGCGGACATCAGAAAAGAGATGGAGCGAGAGAGAGAAAGAAAAACCCAAGCCAAAAGACCAGAATGGAGCAAAAAATTAGGGGGTCCCCATTTTGAATGGGGCGATGTGTGAAAAGGTCACAACAATAACCTTCTCAGCCCAAGTAGATCTCGGAAACGCAACTGCAAGCACCAACACCGGACAGGGCAGTCAACGGATAATCTGGATCAAAGTAGGCAACTTTTCAGATGGAAATAATCAAGCCAAAAGACAAAAGCGCCCTTTTCAAGGAGGGGCGCCCTTGAATAAAGGGACCCTAAAATAAGATCCAGGTTTTCTGAAGTCAGTCATTCTTGGCAGAACAGAGCTGGGTACCTGATGAAACATCAAGTGAAATCATCTGACTCTCCGATCAACGAGAAATCCAGGTCAAAGCACGAGAGGTCATTTCAAAAGGCTGAAGAACGAAGCTTGAAAATTCACTAAGGCATTAGCAAAAGCGCCTTTTCTTGAAAAAGGCGCCCATTCTTTTGAAGACCTAAACTCAGCTTTTTATCATCATGTCTCCCAGGCACTTCTTTCCAGTTTGGATCCAGCTCCGCAGTGAATGTGTCCGCGACATCTCAGGATCAACAGACAACGCTAGATTCAGGATCAAACAGAGGGCTTTCAGGAGAATAAATATTTAAAAACTTGCAAGAAACCAAAAGGGATGCCTAAAGAAGTCAAGGGTCAATTTGTTGACTAAGTCAAGAGCTTTTTGAGTTAAAGTTGGCTAAAACGCTCCACGATTGGTGGAAATCACCTTTTCAACTTTAGATCAAGCCAAAATCACCTTTTGAGCTTGAGTTAGGTCCCCAAACTTGTGGATCTGAAGCTTAAACATATATATTCAAGGTGAAGGCGTCCCATTTCATTATTTCATTGCAGGTTAAGAGATCAAGATCAGCCACAAGCTCTCAAGGACGCCATTGATAGATCTGAACAAGGTTTTCATCCGTTCTTCAATTTTTCTTGCAGATCTGAAGCAGAAGAGGATTGCTATTTTGAGGATTGGATCTAGAGATAGATTTTTTCAAGGAATCAGATAAAACTTCCAATCCACCTTCTGTCTATTTCCTCTCTTCTGGTCTTAGGTTTTCTTGCATTTGACAGAAAAAGCAGCAGGCTACATCAGATCAAATCAACTGGGTAGATTCAGCATTATTTTTCAGAGAAACCCATCTCGACAAATTTTCCAAAATCAGCAAACTTGCTGCCCCTATTTTTGGGGGTTTTTCCGAAAAAGTTTCAGAATCCAAATTCTGAGGAACTGGGTTTGTTCAGCATTGAAGCACGAACAAAACCCATGTGCCAGATTTTTTCCGGAAAAATACTTCTCGGCGAGGCGCTATTTTCAAGGGTTCCAAAAATCATCTGAACAAGGTCAAGATTACAGTCAATCTTTAAGTTTTTCAAGATGCAGTACTCCCAGGTACAATACGAGACCAAGACGGTCTTACTCCATGATTACTTGAAAACAGTTGACACAAATTTACACCAAGTAAATCCAGTGGTTGATTTGGAGCAGCTAGAAGGCATGAATCAAATCACATTGCAGAATATTGAAGAATCCGGGTTGCTGCAGGCCGCATCAATTCCCATCACACTACAGAGCGTAGAGCTTGTAATCGCTTGTATCAAGCATTACACTCCTACCACCAGAGAAATCAGAGCAGCAGATGGAAGAATTGTTTGCAGTCTAAAGCCTCAGGATATCGAACGGTGTTTTGATATTCCATCATGTCCTAACAGCAAAGTCATATTAGTGACGGAATGTGAGAGGGCATTTGAGACAGCTAAGGACAAATGTCAAAAGGTTATGGCTGAAAAATGGCTTAAAGTGACAAAGGCAAGCTTGCCTAAGCCGTTGGGACAAGGAGAATGTAAAGATGAGTACGCAGTGTTAATCACTCTACTCAATAGAATCACTGGAGAAGAAGATGGTCGTCAATTCCAGCCATGGATGTACTATATCATTGCTAAAATCATCGGCAAGAGGGAATATTATGACTGGGCCACTTTGATTAGTGACACACTCCACCGACAAATCACTGGGTATCTGGAAGCTCATAGGTTCCACATGTGCTCTTACCTGGTATACTTGATAGCCTTCCAAGGTGAATTCAGGTTATTGAACAATGTGGGAACCTTAGGTGTGCAGAAGGTTCACGAACATTTCGCACGTCTTGAGTTTACTCAAGTGGAGCGACACTTCAAGAGAACGAGTGATAACTTCATTATGCACACAGTACGTGAGCTTAACCATGAGATGCACGTGCGTATTTCACAGACAGCCAGAGAGGCAATGGCGGATTGGGCGGATTGGTTCATTCAATTCCCTACGTTCTCCTACATACGCGTGTATGGCTACATTGGCCACCCCGCCATGCTACCAAGATACCCTTCAGATAGGGTAGTCTTCATGGAATTCCTGAGACAGTTGTCCGAGGTTCATGACTACTTGCGCTTGAAGAGGAAGACAGCTGTTAACTTTCCCGTTGAGATGGGACTATATAGATGTGGATTCGCGGCAGATGCTAAGATGATGAGTCAGGAAACAGCGAGGTTTAACCTCAAGTATCTCATTGATAGAAGATCCTATGATCCCAGAGGACTCTATGCAGCACACCTCGAGCAACACTCGTCACATAAGTCTTCTATGGAAGATTATTGGGTAAATTGTAAGGACGAGTATGAAGTGCGAAGAAGGAACTACAGCAGATTCAGACTCCCACAAATTGCTGATTTTATGTCAGCAGACATTGAGGGCCTGTCCGATGATGAAGGGGAAGTCATTCTCCCCTCACTCTTCGCAGATTCAGTTGACTCCCAATCGCTCCCGAGAGTGGATTGGTATGCCAAAGAAGACACGTCTATAGAAGAAAGAACGAGTAGAGTGGTTAGAAATAGCCAACTCTATCTCGACAGCAAGAAATCAAGGAAGGTGATACCTCACAGAGCAGAGCTGCCACAGGTTCAGTCTACACCACCTTCCACTTCAAAAAGGAAGCCTAGGTAGAAGCAATGGTGCAATCCTCCCCGAGGGATGAGGATGTCAAAGCCTAGAACACAGAGGACACCAGTGGAGAAAGTCACACATAGTCCTGAAATAATCACGGGTATTGCTGCCCCAGAACAAAGAGTAGAAACTGCTACCCCTGATTCAGCAGAAGTTATCACGGAGGAACCAACAGCAGTAGTTGTTGAAGAGCCAATGGCAGAAGCAACAATAGTAGAAGCAGTAGCAGAAACGGTGCCTGTTATGGAAACAGAGCCGCCAATATCACCAGTATCACAGCAGACACAAGTCCTCATCGACTTGGATTCGCCACCGAGAGACATTGCTCCAGCACAGTCTCACACATCTAGCATTCAAGGGCCTCACGTCCCTCCTAGCGAAGTTCGCCGAGATTCTATTTGGTTTGAAGGCTTCCTAGGAAGAAAGAGGAAAAAACCCTCGTATGAACTTGACTTTACCGAATTCGACCACGTCCCACAAGACACGTCGGCGAAGAAGTTAAAGAAACAAGTTCACATAGAAAGGAATGCAGAATGTGAGATCATCATAGAGACTGTTGCTCCACCAGTAGAGAAAAGCATACACGAGGTCCAAGTAGAAGACTACACTTTGTCTCAACTTAACCTCGGGAAGACTACACGACAGGTGGAGGCAGACCTTCTTGAGCCTTTAGGTGGCGCCTGAGGAAAGGATGGCAAGGATGGTAAAGAAAAGGCAGCGCAAGGCAAATCACTGGCGAGGTCTTACCTGCCGACTTGATACGCCTTGGCACAAGCGTCCTGACCTTACGAAGGGACTACTATCTCTCCCGCCGAACAAAATCGCCGACAATTATTAACGTGGTAAACACTTGAAGATCAAGTGGAAGAGTTTGTTCTCAAGGAAGAGATATCTTGGCAAACCCTATACGATTCACGGGATAGAGCACATGGACCGTGCGAGAGAATCCAGTGATCGAGAACAAAGGATTGCAGAAAGGAGGCTTGAAGACGAAAGCACAATTGCAGATTTGCAATTGGCATATCAATCAGTATACTCTGAGGAAAACAAGCAACATCTTTCTGCTTGGAAGGAACAATTGGCGTACAAGGTGAAAGCCTATGACGCTCATTCAGTAGAGTTGATTGATTACAGACGGGTAGTTGCCACTATTATCAACTTCGCAAGAATGTTGGTGATATCTTTCCCTTGCATGGAATATCAGCGTGAGGGAGGAGAATACGTCGAGATGGTTACTGTACAGAACCAGTTCAGGGAGGTCATCCGTAGTACCTTTCTTGATGATCCAGATGGTACGTAAGGTAGCAGCTTTATCAACCAAGTTTGAAGGCGACGCATCTCCAATGTATGTGGGCTTGATCAGCTGCTGTCATAGATTTGAAGTCATACTCACGGCATTCCACGTCATCTCATTCTAGCATTAATTCCCGATAGGTCAATCAATGGATAGAGATAGCTGGCGATTGGTAGCGAGCTATAAATGCACCAGAAAAGGAGGCCATACACCCTCCAAGTGGCATTCATGAGACTTGAGTTGACTTGATGCTTCTTTCCAAGTCAACTCGAGATGATATTAAATGTAGTTGGAGTTAACTTGATGCTTCTTTCCAAGTTTAACTCCACTTTCCTTAAATCATGCATTGTTAGATCTCACTGATTAAGGATGTCTATTTGACTTCCATGATTTATGGATCTTAGATCTCCACTAAATGTGGATGTCTATTTTGGAGGAATACTTTCATTAAAGTTTACCTTTAGTTTACTTTCAGTCAACTAAAGTAGTTTCCAGTTGACTCTTTGTTACGTTTTCAGGGTTAGGCAGTAGTTTCCAGTTAGCGGGCTTGCCCACCTGGAATAGAATTACACTTTGAATTGATTGTAGAACTCATTGTTAACTCAAGGAGATTTTGGGGTTACCCACTCCTTTGAGTTCTATAAATAAGAGCCTTGGGCTCATTATTTGTTTAACTTTTACTTGCTATGCAAAATTGCTGCGCCATTGTTGCCAACAACTTTGAAAGCGGATACTTGTTCACTCTTGGATGAGAGTTCGTTGGTTGATTGTAACTATGCATGATTTCGTGCCTTTGCCTTCCCAACTTTTGTAATTCGTTGATGAAGCATTGAAGAAGAATATCAGAAGGCGCTTGCATTTTGATCATCTTATTTGAGTTATGTCTACGTCTTGTATCTAAATAGCTTGTTGTTTCATTTCCCTCCTCGGATAGGAGCCCCTCCTCCTTGGATATTTGTTATTGACGGTTATCGTTTGATGTTGTTCAATGTATTGACTTTCAAGCTATACTTCGGATAGGAGTCCCTCCTCCTTAGCAAGCTAGTCAGCCAAGGCATCGTAAATTTTGTTGTTTCTCGTGAACTATTTCCTAGCCCATACCTCGGATAGGAGTCCCTCCTCCTTGGCAGGTCTCAGATCTAGTTTACCGTATAGAGTGTTTGCTTGTATCAACCTTATCCCGGTGTATACCCGAGAGTTCAGAGCCTCGGTCATATTCTCAGGAGACGGCGAATTCAGGTGATCCAACCATCCCATTCCCGCTCCTTTACCCTCATGCTCTGTTTATCTTGAAGGTATTGGATAGATAAAGCTAGTTAGTCATTAGTTGAGATCTGCAAGAAAACCGGAGAAAAAGCAGCTTCTGACATTGGTGCATGCACCCTTGTGTCATACCCGGCCGGAAACATAAAAGATAAGACTTTTGGTTAACATTTCCCTTCATACATATTTACTCCAGTAGAGAGGGACTCTCCTCTTGTCTTGAAAGTGTTGCAAAACATTATTTGAAAATAAGCTGAGCGTTTACAGTAGGCACTCGAGGAGGTTACTAATTTAAGCGCCAACCACGACCACCCAAAACAAAGCAAACTAACATAATGACAAACAAACTAAACATGCTAAGAATCGCATGTTCATTGAAATCTACAATACATAGACTAGATAGAACTCCATCAAGTTGCCTCATAACCCTTGTAAAGGTGTAGATCCCAAGTCAAATTCCTGAGTTTCCAGATTACCACCTCCCCAAACTCTTGAATCACAAATCTCTTGAATCATTGGGCAACAATCCATGTTGAGCAACATCCACAATGCTCCAAATAGTCTATTCAAATTTTCCTAGATTCCTTAGATGGTTTTGTCAAATCTATATTATGTAACTTAAAATCCAAGAGAGCAAGTCCAATAATGGCTTTGACTTTATCATCTTTGCTTTGCCATCCCAATAATTTATTAGCATCTATAGGTAGTTTCCCATTTCCATTTACTCTTGCCCACAACTATTTGTGCATTAGTTGCATCTAGATTTTTACCTTCCAAGTGTGGAAGTTGAAGCCAAAATATTTATATAATGGACTTTCCATTTTCAAAATTTAAGCAAAAACTAGCTTTAGAACGTAGAAAATGTGTAGAATTTGTAAAAATCTATTCTAAAACACTAGCTGCAGTTTTGAGTAGAAGCCCTCAATTTAATGACAAAAATCCACCTATTTTACTGAAAATTTCTAGTTCAAATCCTAGCTGCCAAACCTACAAACCCTAACCACAAATCTACAAAAAAAACAACTTAGAAACCCTGGGATTTTGTTCCTCAAAAGACCTTGATTTTCATGGTCATGATTTTTCAAACACTAAAATCCAAAAATTTTAGAGGAAAAATCACACAATTTTCATGAAATCTTGGCACAATTTACCTTACAAAATAATTCTCATGGTTTTCCTTTAGAGAGTTAATAATTTTTCAAAAGTACTCCCACAATTTTGCAAACATAAACTCGTCATGATTTTTAGCAAAAAAAAATCCACTTGTGATTTCCTATTAATAAACTCACAATTTCTAAAAAACCTTGCATGATTTCTTTGCAAAAAATAACCCAAGCAATTTCATAGAAGTAAGAAGTAAATCTTCACATTTAAGAAGAAAAAAAATCCACAATTGATAGATGAAAAGTAAGCACAGGTCACACAAAAAAAATTGCTCACAATTTTTCACTCACAATTACCTATGCAAGATGTGGCCGCAATTTTCAGAAAAACCTTTGTGATCCTTGCACAATTATGGTCTTTGGCACCTCCAAAAATCCTTTTGATCAAATGTGTATCCAAAAACAAACGACTAATATAACTCTTCTCACGTGACCCCCTACTCTAATACCATGTTGTAAAAAGAAATAGAACACAATATTAATCTATTAGATATTAGGATAACAATTACAAAGAGGTTAATCTCCTTACAAAGAGTTTAAGAGATGTAACCAAAAAACATAATTGCGACAATTGCCCTAGATACTAAATGCTAAATAGCAATACTAACAAACCACTTAAGTAACTATGATGACTTTATTACAAAGGTAAGGCTTATCTTCTAATACTTGTAAGTCTTGTAGAATATTGGGTGTCCTACCATAGGTGCATCATGAAATGTTTTGAAAACCCTCTCCTTCATTTTAGATTTAGGTACTAGTAAGATTCTATCCTTATATAGAATGAGACCATCTCTTGCTAAATACCTATCATCCTTCACACTTTCATATAAGATATTAGCAACAAATGTATTCTTTGCATATTCCACCATAATGAAGACCTTGTAATCAACAAAAATTGCAAAAATGGAAAAAACGGAATATAGAGTAGGCATTCTACATAGAACATCAACAAATATATTCTTTCTTCTCTTCATGTACTCTATATCAAAATCACAAGCTTGAAGTGTAGTGACCATATTTGTTGCCTATTATTCAAGTCACTTTGGCCAAGGAAGAATGTCAAACAATTATGATCTATTCTCATCACAAATTTTCCACAAACTAAGTATTGTCTAAACTTGGCCGAAGCATGCATGATGGCAAGCATTTTTTTGTCATAGCTAGAAAAACCTCCTAAGTCTTTCAATTGTCTACTCTCAAAAGCCATGGGCTGGCCTTTTTGCATGAATATTGCTCCAATCACTTCTCCTAAAGCATCACATCCTACAACAAATGGTTGTGCGAAAGTTGGAATAGCTAATACAAAGCATGAAATAGTCACCTCTTTAAGATTCTCGAATGCTTCTTGAGCTTGGTCACTCCATGAGAAAGCTCTCTTCTTGGTTATGTTACTTAGGAGTGTTGCCAATTGTGAAAACCCCCTAAGAAACCTTTTGTAGTAACTACAAGGGCTAAAGAATCTTCTCAACTGTGTCATTTGGGAATTGAACAATCCAAGATGGCTTGGACTTTTTAGTAATCCACTTGAACACCTCAAGCACTAATGACATGGCCCAAGTACAAGAACTTTGTCACCCCAAAATCACTCAAATTCCCTAGCAAAGAGAGCATGTTACTCCAATATTCCAAGGGTTGTATCCATGTGCCTCTAGATATCTTCCCATGTTTTACTGTATATCAATATACCATCAAAGACTACTAAAATAAATTTTCTCAATTGACCACTAAATACCTAATTTGTGGCAAATTGGAAAGCAACTAAGACATTTGTCAAACCAAATGGCATGACCAAAACCTTGAAATGTCCAAAGTGGCACCTAAAAGTTGTCTTGTACACATCTTCATCACATACATGAATCTTATGGTAGCCTTATCTAAGGTCAATCTTTAAGAAGTAAAATGCTCCATGCAACTCATCAATGAGCTCATCAATCTTGGGAATAAGATATCTTATTTCGATGGCTCTTTCGTTCAATGCTCTATGGTTGATGCATATCCTCATTGTGCCATCCATAGATGGCATACTCGGCCAGTACTTGCAATTTTTTTGTAGTTTTTGGTGAGTACTCACAAATTTTTCAACAACTAAAATAAAGAACTTGTGGAGTCCATGAGAAAAACTTGTCAAACACAAACCTGTCCATATGTTTGCATTTTTATTTTATTTTTCCATCATTTGCATTGCACTTTAAAAAATTATGAATATGGTGTGCGCCATGAAGGTCTATGTAGATTTGAAGGTCTTCATTTGGGCTTGGTGGTGGGGGCTTTGCCCCTCAACCTCGCCTTGTATCACAACAAAGAACACACCAAGCGCATTGCTTCTAAACCCTGCAAGGGGTGTTGCCTAGACCCTTGCAAGGGGTGTTGCCCCTTGATCTTGTTGATGGGGAATTGCACCCAAACCCCCATGAAGCTATGGAATATGGATCCAAAGCAAACTAACCTAGATGCTTCCACTTTTCAACATGTTACACTTGAGTTTGAAAACTAAGCACACTTTTAGTTGGCATCTATCTATTGTATCAGGATTCTACACAATGATTCGATTTTGTACTCAACTTGTATTCAAATTAATCAAATTTAATGGAAAACACTTTTATACTCATTTATGGCCTGATTGGATACATTTTTCCATTGAATTTTGCAAAAAAATTGTGTTCTAAAAAAATAAACCATTTTTTTAGTGTCAAGTTTTTTGTAGTCAATGTTTGCCAACTATAGTGCCATCTGTTAGTTTTATAACCAGATTTAAATTAAGCAAAAATAAGACAAATTCAAACAATAGAACACAGCATATACCCTGGGAAAACCCTCCTTCTTGAGGGAGAAAAACCCAGCAACAATATATCACTTATATATTGAATAAATGAGCAGCAATTTCTTTACAATGAGGCCAATCACAAGGCCGATATGAGACAATAGTAATGGCACCACTTCTTGATGCAAATACACAACCAATGAAGAGTGTCGAACTTCTCCTCAAGTCAATCTGTTGTAGCTATTGAACTCCTTCAGCAATTTATGCTAACTTACTTGAATAATGAATGAATGCCAAAAGGAAGTGAGAAGACTTGTATTTATACATATCAAAGTGTCTCTCCATGAAAGGTCGGCCTCATTCAAGTAGATGCGTCTTTCACAAAAGGTGGCGATTATTTAATTTAGTCGGCCTATAAATAAAAGAATTACAATAAAAGGAGGCGTCACTTTACTTAGGATCGCCTCAAATAAATAAGAAGTGACGACTTTATTTATTTGATTAATATTTAATTCGGGTGAAGGATAATCCCGATGCTATAACATCAACACTCCCTCTTAGCTAGGGAGGCATCCTTCCAGATATCTATGTCATGGAGTCTCTCAACACGACACCCACAATGGCTACACCCATTAGTGGAAAGGAGTTCATCACGGAGTCACTCAATGTGATACCGTCATGGAGTTACTCAACATGACGTCCACCATGGCTACACCCATGTATGGAAAGAACATGTGCACAAGTGCCTATCACGTAGTCACTCAACGTGATGTCATCATGGAGTCTCTCAACATGATGTCCACTATGGCTACTCCCATGAGTGGAAAAACACAAGTACAAAGAATTCATCACAGAGTCTCTCAACGTGATGTTGTCATGGAGTCTCTCAACATGACATCCACCATGGCTACTCCTAGAGGGTGGAAAGAACCACATCTTCGTCTCAGAGATGGACAAGGGCTTTCACCTCAAATTTCTCCGTCTCAAAAAAAATGCATTATAGCTAAATCACAGAGATCACTGATGTTGAGTCTCCCTCTCAAAAAGGGCTTCATTCTCCACAACTCCAAGCTTGTCTCGAAAGTGCACAAACTTTACTCTGGAGAGAGGCTTGGTGAGAATATTAGTCGTCTATCCATCAGTGCAAATATACCTCAGTTGAATAGCTTTCACCGGTACGCCGCCATATCGTGCCAATGGTATTTACGATCTCTACATATTTTGTTTGTAGGCGGAACGCTAGATTGGCCGGATAACCACGGCACGGTTATCCCTGCAATTGAATAGCGATCGGCTCAATGATTGTAAAACAATCCACGTGGAGCCACGAAATTTTGCGCCCCGTGAGCTGCTACACATCTTTTGCCAATATATTACGGTCTCTATAATGCTTGGAGTACTTATTTAGAGACCACTTCACGCTACCTGTGAAATCATGGGGTCAGAAGCAAACCCCAAGCTAAAGCAACATCTAGAGGTGCTCTTTCTGTCAGCTACACTCTCGGCCCAATCAGAGTCAGAATAGCCTTGCAACTTTAGATCTACACTGGAAGTATATCTCAAGCCATATCCAACTGTGCCACGCAAGTATCTCAAGATATGCTTAGCTGCAACTAGATGAATTTTCCTTGGTTCACACATGAACTAACTAAGGGCACTCACTGCACAATAGATGTTTGGTCTAGTATTGACTAGATACATCAACGATCCAATCAACTGCCTGTACATGGTAGGATCTACCAGATCTAAACTAGTTGCAAACTCACTTAAATTCTTCAAATTTGTTTCCATCGATGTAGACATATATTTGCAATCCATCATCCCAAATCTCTTCAAGATGTCTATAGTATATTTCCCTTGACTCAGAATAATCTCATTGGGTCTCTGCCATACTTCCAATCCTAGAAAGTAATGCATAAAGCCTAGATCTTCATCTCAAACTCAAAGGCTAACTCCTTGCATTTGACAATGAGATATTCTGCTCCAGTAAGAAATAGATCAACATAAAGAACCAAGATTAAAGCCTCACCATTAACTACCTTGAAGTAAAGATTTGAATCAACATCATTCTTGGAGAACCCCAAGCTCATCAAGTGTCGATCAATCCTCTCATACCAAGCACGAGGAGCCTACTTAAGGCCATACAAAGCCTTCTTCAATCTACAAACATGAGACTCCTTCCCATGAATCACAACGCCATCAGGTTGCTCAATGTATACTTCTTCTTCAATCACACCATTAAGGAATGTTGTCTTCACGTCCATCTGATGTAGCTTCCATCTCTTAGCTGCTGCAATAGCAATAATAGCCCTAATAGATGTATAACGAGCAACCGGAGCAAATGTTTCCTCATAATCTATTCCCTCTTTCTGAGAGAATCCTCTAGCCACAAATCTTGCTTTGTACTTCTCAATGCTCCCATCAGCTGCATGCTTGATCTTGAAAAGCCATTTAGAAGATACAACTGATTTTCCTTCAGGTCTCGATACAATATCTCAAACATTATTCTTGATAATAGATTGATATTCTTCAGCCATAGCATCTCTCCATACTTACTGACTTGATGCTTCCTTAACACTGGAAGGCTCAGACTCAATGATATGACTCATCAATGCTACATAGCCTGGAAACTTTCGTGGTCTCTTGCTTTCTCTAAATGTGCCTCTAGGTGTTGCATACTTTTTTGCATCTTGCATAGTCTGTCTAGCCCATAGAGGTCTCTTTCGACTTATAGCAATATCTCTCGGACCATCAGTAGGTTTTATGGGATCAACTGGATCACTACCCTCTTCTGGTTCAGTAGACTCCCTCTGAATCTCAGGAGTATGATCAACATCCATATCCTGAGGAGTCTCCTGATCTTCATTATCTATCTCCATGTATGACCCTTTAGATCTTTTGAATGCAACATCTTCTTCAAAAGAGACATCCTTGCTAATCTCAATTTGTTTTTGTCTTGGAATGTAAATCCTATAGGCTTTTGAAGATTTACTGTAACCCACAAATATTCCTTTCTTGCTAGATGGTTCTAACTTAGATCTCTTATCTTTACAAACATGAATATAAACAAGACAACCAAAGATTCTCAAATGACTAACCTCAAGTTACACACCTGTGAATGCTTCTTCAGGAGACATATTTTCCAATATTCGATAAGGGCTCTGATTCTGAACATACACTGTAGTTTTGGATGCTTCTGCCCAAAGGAAGGTTTGTAAGTCTTGATCATGGATCATAGCTTTGGCTGCCTCAACTATGGATCTATTCTTCCTTTCTGCAACTCTGTTTTGCTGAGGATTATATGGAACACAAAACTCCCTCTTAATCCCTGCCTCAATATAGAAATTATGGAAGCCTCCAGAAATGTATTCTCCTCTGTTATCAGATCTCAGAACCTTGATCCTCTTTCCAGACAAATTTTCAACTTGAGCCTTAAATTCTTTGAATTTCTCAAGTACTTCTTCAAACTCCTTAGACTTCAAAAAATAAATCCAAGTCTTTCTAGAGTAGTCATCAATGAAAATCACATAATACCAAAAACCACTCAAGGATGCCATAGACATTGGACCACACAAATCAGAATGAACAAGATCTAGAATACTTTTTGATCTACTTTCACTACTATGAAAAGGACTCTTAGTATTCTTACCCATTGCACATCCTCTGCAAGTACCATCATGCTCCTGACTGAGTTTTGGAAGGCCAGTAACTATCTTCTCCATGGATGGAAGAGCTTTGAAATGAAGGTGAGCAAGCCTCCTATGCCATAGCTCACTCGAGCTAGTGGAATCATGCAACAATGCTTGAATTGGACTAATGGAAAGTCTATATAGAGACTCTTGAGAGACACCAATCACTCAGGTTATCTTGATGCTAGAGTTCTTTGGCCAAGCAAGAACTCTTCCCTCAAAAAATGCAACTTGATATCCTTTGTCCTCCAAGGTTGAAATTGATGCAAGGTTCCTCTTGATACTGTTGGCGTCGAATCTAGCACCTGCGAATTTTGAGTTTGTAGACGAGCTATGTACCTCTGTAATGAGTGCTCTTCAAATTAGGAGGAAACACCGTTAAATGTTGCGGAATGCATGAAAGAAAAGTAATCTAAGTCCTATCTTTTGTTCAGTTTGGAAGAGCTGGAGTTAAGAAAACAGGCATTGCAGCTAAAGAGTTACTACGGTTTTAGCGAGATCATTAACTACAACTAAGCTAACTACTTTAAAATCTATCCGGTTCCTCAAGAAGCGAGGCATGAGGAAATGGAGCAGGGATTGACTATCGGACGATAAACGAGTTTAGACTCTCTACTTGAAGGCAAGGTGGCGCAACTATCATCTCAATCTAAACAAGCTTATTGGGCACAACAGATTTAAGAATTCACTAAGACGATCTTATGGAACCCTGTGTGGCATAACACTCGATCGAAACAGCAAAGCCTTCACAAAACAGCCTTTATCTTTATAATCTCACGAAACCCTATGTGGCATAACCTTTGATTATATTGATAAAGATTCACAAAACAGATTTATCGCTGCAACTTCTCGAAACCCTATGTGGCATAACGATCGATCACAATGGTAAATTAACACAAAACAACCTTATCACCTCAATCTCTTGGAACCCTATGTGGCATAACAATTGATTTCAATGATAAAGATGCTCAAACAGATCTAACTATGGGAGGAATTTACCGCGCCAATCTTATGGAACCCTATGTGGCATAACACTTGATTGAAAGTAGTAAAGACTTCACAAAACGATTTTATCATCACAATCTCACGAAACCCTATGTGGCATAACACTTGATTGAAATGATAAAAGATTCACAAGACAGAAAGAATCCACCATCACAATTGCATGAAACCCTATGTGGCATAACAATTAATTGCAATAGTGAAGACACGTGAACAAATACCAAAAGAGCAATATTGAGGGCAAGGTAGGCGCAGCATATATTTCTCTCTCAAGCAGAAGTTATTTACAAATGAGCAAAAGCTCTTATTTATATACATCAAGGTGTAGGTAACCCTAAAATCACCTTGAGTTCACTACAGTTCTTGCAATGCATGCAAGTCATGCGCCCTAACCCTAATGAAGTAAACTATACAGTTAAGTGGGCAACTACCCTCAGTTTAACTGGTACAAATAACCTAATTGGCGGACAATGTGCAAGCGTAGATCCTTATTTACAAAGCAAAGAGGATTAGCTGGCCACTACAGCCGGTTAGCGGAAACCCTAACCCTAACTCACAGTAATTTGATAATTCCAAGGATGAGATAAGCATGTGTTAAGTCAGCAAGTAAACTCAAGACTGAAAGTCGAGTTAACTGCTGCTCATGACTCAACCCTCGAAATTAACTGCAGGTTCCAACTGGCAGATCACTCCATGTCAACTCGGTCTAACACTTCAACCAAGAACTCATCGATCTCTCTGTCATCTGGCACTTTGATGCTGTCCAAAAATAATAATCTGCTTCTTCAATTCTTTGCCACTTTCTGTAATTGTGTGCACGCCATCGTCACAATCTTCAGTCGCCTTTCCAAGACTGGCTGAAATTACTGAAATATTCTCTTAGGCGCCATAGGTTCTCCTTCAAGGCTATCACGAATCAGCTTCTCGAACTCAGCTTTGCACAACCTCGAGATCAGCGTAGGTACCATTTTCATGAAGATAGTGTCACAAGATTTGAGTGGCTTTGGCAGCTCCGTAAATGAAGTGATCTCTGTTCCTTCTGCAGCGTAACGCTTCATTGTCAGCTGCTCTGATGAAAACCTAAATTAAGACCAATTTGGTCTCGAATTCAGTCTAGTTGAACTACCTTCTGAAAAACTTGCCCGTTGACTGTGAACACGGCTATCTTCTGACAACTTTCTCGGAAAGCTAAAATGGCTCCTGGTGAGGCTAAAAATAGCCCGTCGGAGGATTATTTTCACCAAAAATTCTGAGACATGGGTTTTGTCTGGAAAATGATTCTAAGACAACCCACAACGTCAAAATTGTGAAAAAATGCCGTTTAGCCTAACATGCATAGACTTTTCAGTCGAGAACTGCAGGGGTTTTAGAGCTTCCCAGGGCAATTTTTCTTGAGAAAATCTGGAACATGGGTTTTATGCACAATGGAATTCTGAACAAACCGGATGATCGCGATTTTTCAAAAGATGTAATTTAACCCGTCTGCGAAAATTCTCGGAAAAAAGCCGCGAGCTTGAGAATGAAGGCTCTGGGGGCAATTTTCTTGAAAAATCTAAGGCGTGGGTTTTGCCGCAAATCTTTGAAATATGCGAGGCGGATGATCCGGATTTTGAATGTGTTGAATTACTCACGGCATGCGAAGAGAAGTACCTAAAGGTGAGAAGCCAGAAATGAGCCGAGAGATAGAAAGTTTTGCTTATGCAGCTACGAAAAATCTGCCAACATCTTCTCGGAACCCGGTAGAGCTTCCGTACCAAAGTGATAAGTCTAGAATTGACTTCCTCACGAAGAATCCCCGAACTTCGTTGCTTGACGAAAGCGGACTTTGGATCACCTTCGGCTTGCTGGTCGCTCCAGAAAAATATGGAAGCGAGGAGGAAAGATGATGAAATAATGGACGCCATTCTTGAAATATATAGAATTTCATCTTTGAAAATTCGCATAAAGCAAGGAATGCTTGAAAATGGCGCTTGGCTTCTAATTGGACCTCATTACAGTTAACTGAAACTCGAACAAGCTAAATAAAGCACCATGCTTTA
Source organism: Sequoia sempervirens (assembly GCA_007258455.2). Lineage (NCBI taxonomy): Eukaryota > Viridiplantae > Streptophyta > Pinopsida > Cupressales > Cupressaceae > Sequoia > Sequoia sempervirens. The sequence continues at coordinate 158,995,281 of VDFB02353493.1, read as the reverse complement.
GGGTTTCCCTTTCAATCTTCAGTTGCAAACTTATTTAAAGCCTCATGCGAGTTAGACTTCAGTTAACATTCCTTGTTGAATTCGCCATCTTCATGCTTTAAATCTAAAAATAGCAACCCTTTCAAGACTTCAGTTGACATTCAAGAAGTGAATGAATTCGCCAACTTCACACTTATGCTTCAATTCTAAAAATAGCAACCCTTTTGGAACTTCAGTTGTCATTCCTTGTAAAGTGCGTGGCTTCACAAATTATGCTTCATCAATAAAATATCTAAACATGGCAACCCTTTTGATAAGTTCAGTTAACACTCAAATTCGCCATCTTCACAAATTTATGCTTCATCAAAATATGGCGACCCTTTTAGAACTCCAGTTAACACACAATGAAGCGCCATCTTCACTAAAACTTCACAATTTTGACCAAATTCACCATGCGTACAAACTTGATTGACATTCGATGGCCATCTTAGGTTAAGTGCAACATGCAATCAAGTTAACTCAACATGAGTAGTTAAGCGAACATGCAAAATGGATTAACTTCGACATGCGGTGAAAGAATCACTCAACATGCCAATATACAGGCGAAGATGACAACCCAGAAATCGTTTAGTCTAACTGCAGTCAGAACTCCAGTTAAGGCGTCCATTCAACTCACTTTCGAAAATTCAACTTTGAACTCTCAAGCGAATTCCAGACTTAGCCAAATTTCATGAAAATTTAAGCCAAAACCTCTGCCGAGACCTCTGTTCATCTCCTGACACTGGTTGACTGACTTCTCCGATTGGCTGGCTGACAGGTGCATCGCGAAGCTAAGCAAAAACTAATCAAAAGATATCTTGAGAGTGCACGTCATAATACTGACATCTGAAGGCTCAAAAATCCAAGCGCCATCTACAAAAGCTGCGCTTTTTCTCAGACTTAGTCAATTTTCAACATCTGTATCTCGAACGAAGGGAAAAACAAAATCCTTCGTAACTTCCGTTTTATCAACTTTGGGCCCGGAACTTCGAGGTTCAACTACTGACTAAACTCGTTAAACGCAAGGCACATTTCCCCGAGAAAACATGTCGAGGGTAGAAAAACAAAGGCGCCCTTTCAAAAGTTGCTCTTTTCATTCGGGGCTTAGCCATTTACGGAAAGCGACAAAAATAATATAAAAACCTCGTACTTGGTGTGAGACATCTTGTCGGCGGAGGCGAGCAGCGGAAGCGAAATAACACGGACACATTAGGTATCAAGAATCATCGAAGAAGAAAGCATTAAAGACACGAAATCTTGAAGCCTTTCTCAAAATGTGCTCTTTACCTTTTTCTTTTGATAGTTTGGTAGAGATTTGACGAGCGTTTGACCTACGAGGTTCGGCGCTTGACTAACTTCAATTCATCCTCGGCGGATGCATCATGAAGCGGAAACGAATGTAGAGATAAGCGTCTTGGATGGCGGTAGTCAAAACCATCGGCACCTCAAAAGATGGAAACCTTTACGAAAAGGCATGCTTTTCTCGGTCGATAACCAATTCACCAAACTTCGCCTCGTTTTTCGCGTATATATTGCTTCGAACAAAAGCGAGTCCGTTTGACAAGCTTGATAGCTCACTGCGAAGCTGACGTGATGCCGGACAAATGTCTGATGGAGGTGACAAACCCTAAAAACAGGATCTGAGCCCCTAAAAGATAGGGCGCCTATTTGAAAAAGTGCTCCCCTCTCCAGAGAGATAGAGGTACGGTAGGTTTTCCTTGATTTTCATTTTTCTTAAATCTCTTCATTAGCGGTGACATAGTCGCGACTGCAACTCCATATTTGAAAACCCCAAAAGCGACCTTTTTGACAACACTTTAACAAGATTAAGACTCAATTAAGCAAAATGCCTTGGTGAAGCAAAAATTTACACGGTTTTGGGTACAACAATACGATACGAACAAGACATCACTCAAATGAAGAGGGATGCCAGAATCTAGGTGAAAAGCGATGGCACCAGCACCTTTCACTGACTAGCAAGCATCATCTCTAATTATTACTTGAATGTTGGTTTCTCTTTCTACCAAATCTGAAAGATGCTCTCTATATCCTGTAATGTGTTGAGAAGCGCCACTATCAATCAACCATGTGCTACTATCGGTTGGAAAACTGCTTGATAGGGCAAAGATGAATAGAAATCCTCCTAAGTTGTCTCTTGAATCCTTCTAAGGAGAGACATCATCAACATCCGCAGTAGAGACATGTTGCTTTGGTCTTGTTGCACAATTTCTAGCATGTTGACCATACTTGTCACATATGAAGCATTGAATATGGGAGAGATCCTTCTTCTTTGATTCAGGAGCAGAATTCGATTTCCTGTCTCTATTCCTCTTGAAATTCCCTTTTCTCCCTTCTCTTCCTTTCCTCTTAGAAGTTTGAGCAGCAAGAACATGATTGTCTTCATTGTGAGAGCTTCGACCATTACTTCTTCCTGCCAACCTGGATTCCTCTTGAATGCAATCTTCTCTAAGACGATCAAACTTTGGTAACTTAGATCTTCCACTGATAACTTGGATAAAAGGCTCCTAAGATTGAGGAAGACCATTTAGTGCCAACATGACTAAGTCTCTGTCTTCAACTATATCTCCAATGGCATATAGTTGATCCTTCAATTCAGTAATCTTCATAAAGAAGGAGATGACTGAATCTACTTTAGCCATCTTGATGTGATGAAGTTGTTGCCTCAAAGCAAGAGCTTTGTTGGTCTTATTGATCTCATACAATCCCTCCAAAGTCTTGAACATCTCTCTAGCTGTCTTCAACTTGGAGATAATAGAAACAAGGTGATCCTTCACTAAATCAATCAATATCTTCTTGGCCTTGGTGCCATTCTTCCTCCATTGTGTTTTCTCAATCTCATCGGAAGGCTCAGGCACCTCGCTCTCCACGAACTCGAGAATATCATTTTCTTCCAATGCAATAAGAACTTTGAACTTCCAAGAGGTGAAGTTAGAGGCACCATCAAGTCTATCTTCAACCTTGAGTCCGTTCACCATTTTCGAAGCTAAGATAAACGCTCTTAGATGAGAAGAAGAGAAGAATATTTCGCTGCTTATACAAATCTGATCACAATCTTGCTTAAACCCGCACTAATACCATGTTAGTTTTATAACCAGATTTAAATTAAGCAGAAATAAGACATTCAAACAATATAACACAGCATATACCCTAGGAAAACCCTCCTTGAGGGAGAAAAACCCAACAACAATATATCACTTATATATTGAATAAATGAGCAGCAATTTCTTTACAATGATGCCAATCACAAGGCCGATATGACACAATAGTAATGGCACCACTTCTTGATGCAAATACACAACCAATGAAGAGTGTCGAACTTCTCCTCAAGTCGATCTATTGTAGCTATCGAACTCCTTCAGCAATTTATGCGAACTTACTTGAATAATGAATGAATGCCAAAAGGAAGTGAGAAGACTTGTATTTATACATATCGAAGTGCCTCTTCATGAAAGGTCCGCCTCATTCAAGTAGATGCGTCTTTCACAAAAGGTGGCAAGTATTTAATTTCGTCAGCCCATAAATAAAATAAGAATTACAATAAAAGGAGGTGTCACTTCACTTAGGATCGCCTCAAATAAATAGGAAGTCACGACTTTATTTATTTGATTAATATTTAATTCGGGTGAAGGATAATCCCGATGCTATAACATCAACACCATCCTCCTTCACAATAACCATTAATGACATAAAAGGGCTAGAATTGGATCTAATGTGACCCATCTCCAATAATTCTTTAATGGATTTCTCTTTGTTCTTTGTATATCCACATGTGGTTGGAAGAGGTGATCATAACATGCACAGAGCCTAGTTCCAACTCTATGATGTGTTAGAATCCCCTATTTGGTGGCAAATCTAAAGGTATATCACCAAATATTAAACATGCTTATCCAAAATGGTTTGAAAATCAACATGATAAACATAATGCTTACTAAAATGAAGTGGTGTGCATGCTTTTCATCACAAAGAAACTAGTTGCTCGTGCAAAATGTCTCTTGCCAAAGATCCTCTCCATACTCTTAGCTATTATTACGAGTGGTCACTCATCAAAAATACCTTTCAAATCTTTCCCTTGCGATTTGAATTTCAATTCCGTAAATTAATAATTTGGTGAATACTATCCAAGGGAGTGCAACCATTGTATTTCTAAGACCATTTGTATATCTACTAATCCAACTACAAAGAAATCATCACATACCTTGTAATCATCAAAAGATAATTACTTGTCGATTTACCTTAGTACATGTAATGGTGAATACATTAGCAACAATGACATTGAATCTAGTGAAGTCTTTATCCATCATCCCTTCTTCAACACCAAACCTTCATCAAGAAATGAAAGGCTTTTTACCCTCCAATTGCCAAGAAACTGTAATGTCCCCTACTTGGAGTATGCCTAAATTTGCCTTAAGGGACAATTACACAAAATAAAATTGTCTTTCAAATAATATTCCATAGTAAATTATATAATAGATATTGAACTTAAGAATAAATGAACTATTAACATTTATGAAATAATGAATAACTTAAACTTGAATCCAATCTATAGATTCTTTTTCCAATAACCAATCATGGTAGGGATTGGAGAGAAACTCATGATAGGGCACCAGAAAAACTATTCATCACAATTAAGCCCAAGGGCATGCTCATACCCCCCTCGCCCCAAGTGGCAAGAACATCCAACCAAGACAATTCCATCCAACTTGGGGTGGTGTACTTACGTTGTGAGAATATCCCAGTGGTAGGAACATCCAACCAAGACAATTCCCATACCGCCTTTCCCTAACATGTTTCCTTGCCAAATCCTAATAGGATTGCTTTATGAAAATCAAACAAATAAGAATCTATTATCCATATTTATATTAAAGAATCATAATTACTTATAAGGCTCAATAATTGCTGCAAGCATCATTATTGCATAATCATATATGAACCACATATATAGATATTATATATATATATATATATAGAATTATTTCTAATTAGATTTATAATAATCACTATTGCATGATCCTATATACTATTATTTTATTTATATATATATATAATTATAATTATATTAAACTTAATTCCCAAATATATTCTTGCTAATAATCACTCCACTAGATTTCTTATTATTTCTACTCCTTATTTCTCTTGTTTCTAATCTGCTTCTTCCTTCCCATGGATTTCTGCTGTATATCCCTTCCTTCTTTTCATTCCCAATTCATTGGTACCTCTCCCCACTCATTTGTTTCTCCTTTTATATCTCCCATGGTGGGGAGAGTCACATCTATTTATTCAGCAAGACACATCCCTTTATTCCATTGCATCCCTATCATGAGTTTCTCTCCAATCCGTACCATGATTGGTGATTGGAAAAAGAATCTATAGATTGGATTCAAGTTTAAGTTATTCATTATTTCATAAATGTTAAAGAGGAAGCTGCCAGCAAAAACATACTATAGAGAATATCATGGTAGCTTTAATTATTTGGTGCCATACTCTTGTGAAAGACTTGCAGATTTAGAAGCTTATCAAACTCCCTATGAGATAGATGCCACAAGGGTTTAATATTAGTACTGCGATTTAGGAAATAAAACAGGTCATCAGAGAAACCAAAGGGATTTCTTCCTCTAATCTCTAGAATCCAAGAGTTCTTGTCCTTCAATCTTATAGTTGAACACAAGGCTCAAACTATAACAGTAAAGGCTGAATAAATTGACATATGACTCAAAGGCAACCAAGCACCTCAATATATAGCACCAACAAGGCACAAATTTTGGCACTCACTTTTCCCCTCAAAATAGCAATTAAAACATTAATGAGATTCTTTCACCAAAATAGCCCCCACTTTGTCATGAATACCAACTTGTAACTACTTACCAATAAGCTGTCATGAAGAAGCTACCAAGTATCCTAGGGGCTACAACAATGCACTTCTAGGAACCCAATGCCCCACTAACACATTATTTTATCATTATTTATTTCTACTACAAATTTTCAAGGTCTAAGGCCTCATATAAAAGTATTTTCCAATCCATATCATGGACATAAGGATTGGGCCTATATAAACTGAAATAATTTAAAGGAGACATTACAGTCATAGGGTATGCCTAGGAGAGTCAAGACAGTATTTTAGTGAGCAGATTAAGTGCTTGCATTCATGGGCATCATTCAGCTATCAAAAGCATAGTAACGAGACTCGAACTCGGCTCAGACTCGGCGAGGGAGACTTGGGACTCAGACTCGGCGCAGACGCGGCAAAATGAAAAAAACTTGAAAAAACCCTAGAAATTTAGAGATTTTTAAGGATTTAAAACTTGTTTCAAGCACCCTTTATTGAATACAACACAAATAAAAGCAAATTTGATCACATGCACAAGTATACAACGATCACATAAGTATAAAGTACACAAATTGTAGTTGCGCTGCTGCTGCTGAAGGAAATAGCATACTTAGATATATAAAATTAGTCAAATGTATACAAAACTCATGGAATATGAAATCCATGACATCAAATGTTCCATACAAATATGAAATACCAAAAGTAAAACAATAGCTATAAGTCTATGACTCTATGCCCTATGGCATAGTGGAGCCAACATCCTTCCTACGAAGGCGTCTAAGGGTCTTGGATGATGTTGCAGCTGCAGCCATAGTCTCTGCCTGTTTCTAACTCTCCATGCCACTTGCACCGACAGCAGCTATGTCTCCTCGTGCTCTAGCTTCCTCCTCAGCCATGGCTACAACCTCGGCCTCTCTCTCTGCCTGGTCTACCCAATCAAGGTCCTCGTCACTAAAGACTGCATCTGTAGCCTCAGTGATCCACTCAGACTGTGGATCAACCTCCTCTAGACTGATCGGGGTTTTGTCGTGGTCAAAAAACTTTCTGTATCTGAGCCAAAGGTTGTAATGAACATATACCAAGTCATTCATCCTCTCCACTGTCAATCTATTGTGCTTCTTGGAGTGTATGTGCTCAAACATACTCCAATTGCGCTCACAACCAGATGAACTATATGGTTGGCTCAATATACGAATGGCAATATTTTGCAGGATCGGTGTATCAGAACCAAACATATGCCACCATCTATCTGAGATGAGAAAAAGAAACAAAATCGATCTCATTTCAAGTTTCAAGTTCAAGTTCAACATTTAATAATAAATTATAATATAAAAAGATGAAAATTATGCCCTTAAATATATGTTGTCCTATTATCTTTGCACATTTGACATGCAAAGAAGTCTCATTGTTCCTTAGTGAAGGCATCTATCTCCTGTACCACCTGTGTAGTAACAGCGGGCAACATCCGCTCTATCGTCGTGTAGAGCCCACTAAGAATTTCTCTATCTGCATGGAGATCACGGCGGAATTGGAAGGCCGGATTCAGGAAACATGCGGCTACATGGATGGGCCTATGAAGTTGGTTTTGCCATCTCCTATCAATGATATCCCAAATGGGACAATACTTCTCCTCAACTCCACCATAGACTGATCTAATGGCCTCTTTGGCCCTATCCATGCCCTCATATATGTAGCCCATTGCGGGCTTCTCCCCATCACCCAGCTTCGTGGGAGGGAACTAGCAAGGGCTCAATAAGCTATAGAGATGCAAACATGTTTCACAAATAGGAGTGTGAGCGAAAATAAACAAATAAAGTAAGATATGATTAAAAATTAAAACATAATAAAGAATTAAATTTTACCTTCACAATCTCGTCCATTGGTGTCCAAAACCCTTGCTCATCAAAAATGAAATCAGCCATAGAATTCTCTGCAGTGCTTGTGGAAAAGGATGAGGAAGACCACTCCTCACTAGTAAACATGCGCCTTAAAGCTGCCCTTGACCGAATCAAGGATTGCATCGTGATAAAATTTGTTGCAAACCTAGTGATGCCAGGACGAGACAACTCCCTCAACCCCATGTATTGCCTCATAAGGTTAAGCACCCATGTGTGATTGTATACAAATTTGCATATGTTTTTCTTTGCATGCACATGTTTTGATCATGCAGGGCTTTTAAGATCCTCAACATAGAGGTCAATGCAATGAAGCCATTGAGTCGAAATATAGTAGAAGTGCCTCTCATCAATAATCTACCGGCAGCAACATAATTTGCTGCATTATCTGTCACCACTTGCACTACATTCTTTTCCCCAACATCAACTATCACCTCCTCTATAGGCTCACATAGGTATGTGGCATTTTTGAATTGGGCAGAAGCATCAATGGACTTCATGAAGATGGTGTCACCTGAAAAAATAAGCAAAACCAATTATTCAATAAATTAAAAAACATAAATCAGCCATATTAAATTATTAATCACTAAATCAAATTCAAATTTCAATGCACTGAGGGAAGTACAATTACCTCCGGAGGAAACTAGGAAATTAAGCAGCGTCCTATTTCTCCTATCGGTCCAACCATCAATCATGATGGTGCAACCAATCATCCTCCACTGCTTGCGCTGCTCCTCTGATTGTGCTTTCACATCTGCCACCTTTTGAGTCAAAAGTGGGCCCTTTAATTCATCTTCAGTAGGGGCTTTGAACCCGCCCCACATATGGTTATGGCATCAACCATGTTTTGCCAAAAAGGTGACCTAAAACATGTCATAAATAAATTAATAAGTTACATAAGTATTGTAAAATGAAAAGTTTTAAGATTTTAACTTTAAATTTGAATTTGATAATGAGATACATTTAGATTCTAAATTTGTGTAAATTTTAAAACAATTAAGCAAAGTGCGGCTACATGGAAGGGAATGGATGCGATAGTACCAAAAGTACGCAATTGTCTTTTGTTTGCATCATGTAACGTCCTTGTTCAACCATGCTCCTCCAGCGATAGTTGGGAGCGAGGAGGTAGTCTTGCGATGAGTACAAAATATGAGTCCCACCTAGATTTCACGAACTCTAGGGTAATGCCTAATGCTACCACTACCACTAAGCATTAGCAGCGCCACCAGCACTAGAGATGCATATAGGCATAGGCGATGCAGAAATAGAAACACTAGCACTAGGACGGTATGGAGGCATGGAAGAAGCATCTCCAACAACACCAAGTCCCTGTCCAACTCCAACACTCACCAACTCCTGCTTCTGTTTCTTTTTCATTTCTTTTTGCATATCAAAAGTTTCTAATTGCACCTACACTTCACGAACAACCTTAGGAGGTGCTTTAGGGCAACCCACTGCATCATGGACGGGTATGCATGCAAGATGGTATTTTAATCGATTTATGCCTCCATGATATATTGTTTTGTAGTAGAAACATTTGGCGTCTCCTTTTTTGATTTCGGGAAAGATTTTAGCATGTTTCCAAGCAAGGTCTTTTCTGACTGGGGTTTGAGACATTGTGAAAATAATAATATGGTTTGATTTGCAAATGAATGTGGCTACAAAAGTAGGGTTTCTAAAATTATTTAAGTTGCAAGTAGGTTTTGTAAAAAAAATATGCAAACTCAAAAAAACAATGATTTTACAAATTACAATGAATTATTTGTTAAAACACAAAAAAATCAATTAAAAATCAAACTTAATTTTTTAGGATTTGGCTTGGAATGCAATGCAAACTCCTCCCTCATCAATCGGGTAATACGAGCTTCAATGCACCTCTTGCTGGCAGGCGAAGCTCCCAAATGATATATGCGACTTTAGATTTGTCTCAACAGCCTTGTTGGTTGCCCCTCTTTCTCCTATTTTTCTTTCTCACAACTCTCTTCTCCTCCTATTTTGCCACAAATGAATGAAATGAGGTTGCTTTAGGGCTAAGGAGATAATATAAGTCAAAAAAAGTTATAAAAAAACTTTGAGTTTATGTTTTTTTTTGGCCTTTTTGGCCTTGGTTGCGCCGGCCGCGTCCAGGGATCGGGACTCTCCTGGACATTGCGCGTCTGGCGCATCTGGCGCGTCCGGCCTGGACGCATCCACACCAATGCTCCCAGGACGCGGCCAGGGCTGCGAGGAGCACGACTCACCGCGTCCAAGCGCTTCCGGGCAAGTCTCAGGACTATGATCAAAAGTCATGAAAATAAGCACCTGGAACAATTAAGAGACAAGTCAATTGTCACCAATGGAGCAAAAGCACACTTGCAAGGTCAAAGAAGAGTTTAAATAACAAGAAGAGATCATGGGCATGCCTAGAACAGCAAGTTGAGCCCTTTAAGTGGTACAAGTGGACTAAGGCATGCCCAGGCAAGTTGGGACAGTTTTTAGATGAGCATGCACAAAAATGGGCGCACAACAGTCTGTTAACTGACATGAGTGGCTGATATGTGCACCTAGGAGGAAAAGTTCAAGGTTTAAGTGGCAAAAAGGGAAAAATGCACGCCTAATCAATTTGTGCTAGAGAAGATAACATGCACCGCAGATATAGGCAGTTCAAAAATGGGAAAAGACTAATTTATTGGCAAACATGCTATTGAGGCAGATCTAATGTGTTTTGTGCTATTTAAGTGTCACAAATTACCAAAATGAGTGCCTGGGTGTTAGTCAAGTGACGAGTGTCTAATATGGGTGCCTATGCATTTGAGGAATTTTTTTAAGTGACAAATGGCCCCATAGGTCATGCCTAGCAGTCAATTTGGTGGCAAACACCTATAAATGGAGTGTGCGAGTGGTAAAGGTCATCAAAATGGGCACCTCAATCTCATAGAGCAATATTCAAGAGGTAAATGTGAGAAAAGTTGGTACCGAAAGGAGAAAGAGCAGAATTTAAAAAGCATGGATGGCCAAAAGAGATGCCTAGGTGTAATGTCCCCAATCGGGCAACCTTAGGAAACAGATGAAACCTCAAACAATGTGTAAGCTAAAATGATGAACAAATACCAAATGCCTAATCATAGATGCCAAAATGTTACTGAAATTAATACTAATCAACAATGTATGTTAATTGCAAACCCTTGTTAATCAAATATGCAATCCCAAAATAACAAATACAAATCCTCAAGCTGATATGGATCTTGGATAAACTCCCAAATGCCAAATTAATGGACAATAATAGCAGTTTCAATTCTTACATGCCAAAATATTTGAGTGTGACAGCTGATCTACAGCTGATAATTACATGAATAGCTAATATAAATCTGATAACTATTATGCTCAGATCTGATCTATAACAGCCGAAAATCAGAATATTAATAAACCCTATATCTTGTATTTATGCCACCAACAACAATGCAATATTAAGTCTTTTTCAATGTTGATAATGGATGATCTTTTACAAGTATCTTTATCCAGAAAACCAAATAAAATATTCTAGCACAATATTAACAGCTAAATCCAATAACAATTTATTTTTTAATATCCTTAATTACAAGCAATATTCCAAATATTAAATAATATTTGCTAGCTCCCAATATGATGTAACATACCAAACAATATTCCCCCAACTTATACAGTGGAACCCACCTCAAGGATGCAATCAATACTCAAAATGGCAATGTTAGACTTGTATTATTCTCACTTTGTACGATGGTCCCCACAAACCCATTTGATGAACTGTGATTGACTTTCAAAGGCTGCAATTCAATATTTGTAAGGCTGAGGTAGCCATTGAGGTGCCCTTATGTGTTGTTCTACATTGTATGGCAACTTCTGAAGATGTGATTTGATTTGTATAGGGCCACTGTAAATAATTTGCTGTTCAGCAGCAAGCAAATATAAAATAGTAGCAATAATTCTTCTCTAAAAATGCTGGAAATTCTTCAACAGTAATAACTGAGATTACAAAGGATGTTGATTTGATGAAGCTGCACAATTTTCTTGCAAATATGAATTGAACAATTCATAATCACTAAGCCCAAATGCAATCATTGAGTAAAATCGCCTCAAATGGAGATGAGGGTTTTCATCCCCAAATCCACTATGCAAAACCATGAGGGTTTTTGTCCTCCAAATCTGCAACACCAAGGGTTTTTTTCCTTGAATGCTTCAAAACTCCAAATTGGAATGAACAACAAAATAACAATGGATAGATAGGATAGGATGTGAGCCTTGACCTATCTTTTATAGGCACCTACTTTGGGCGCTCTAATTTATTATTTTTTTATTTAATTTACTTCTTCCTTCCAAGTGTTCAAAAATACTTTTAAATTAGATCCAAAGGCCATTTTTGAATTACATTTTAAAATAAAGTGTTAAACACACTTATTTAAACATTACATAGGACCAAGAGTAATATTTAAATTGCCCTTTTAAAAATAAAGTGATTGGACCCACTTAAAATATTATTTCCCTTAAAGAAAATAGGTTATGGGCCTTCAATCAACTCTTTTTATTTTTGAGATGGGGACATGACATTAGGACAGATTATGGCATGTTTCAGTTGATCAGTGGGTTTATGTCTCTTTGAACAGCAAAAGGTGGTGTACAATTGTCCATACCAGCAGTTCTTCAAGTGGTCGATTGTGGCAGTTTATGCACTTTCTCCATGTTACAATTGTCTAAGCATTTGACAGTAATATGAACAGTTAGAAGAGCACTTTTTCTGCACAAGTTTCAGGCATTTTGGAGAAGGTAAAATAGGCTTATAAGGGTTGTGTGACAGCTTTGGCAAGTGACAGGTTTCAGCAGTTTAAAAATCAATTGGGCAACAGCTCTTCAACTTCATCTATTGCAAAATTTAATGACAATTTACTGTGTCAACTGCCAGTTTTGCCAAGTCTTGTGCCTAAGGTTTTGTCATATCTTCATTAAAAGATTCTGCCATGGTTTTCCCTGTTGTTAAAATACTAGGAAATGGTTTTCTCAATGTGCATATGGATCAAGAAGGTTAAGGTTGGTAAAACCATCCACAAGTTTAGGGTGCAGAGAACTAAACTTACTTTATTTCCATGGAGGATATCCATTCGAGCCACCAAGTTGGATAGATGAAGAATCATGGTAGTTAGGGTTTCAGGCATTTCAGTGAATTCAAGAAGTTTCAAAGTGAAAAATCACAATGGAAACTCATGTATCAAACTACTATTCTTGGCCACAGCTATTTATAGCAATTGCTATTTCTGAGGTTCTATTGTTGTTGGATAGTGGGTTAGGACCTATTTTTAGGTTGCTTGTAATTAGATTTTATTTATTCTTTCTTTAGGTTAGTTTTTGCTTTAAAGTTATTGGTTTCCTGCTTTTCAGAAGCTTTAGGTGTTTGTGGTTTAGAGCAATGGTTTTTGGGATAATACAATGAATATCCTAAATCCCGAAAATTGGGCCACTTGTAACCTATAAAAAATGTTTTGAGCAAAGGATATTAATAATGATAGTTGACATTACACTTATTATGCTGAAATATCATTCCATTTATTATTCTTGTGTTTGTGTTATTGTGTATGCAATTTCTTGAATTGAATCCAAGTAGATAATATAAATTAAAGCTTTGTATTGATGATATTCATCTATCTAGGTAGTAGATTTGCCTGCAAGGTAGCCTTTCAGTTCATGGAATTACGTGTTGTTCTTTGTTCAAGTTGTTTTTCCCTTTGAAATCTTGTTTGCACCTAATTATTGGTCTCTACTTTAGCCAGTAGGAAAATGTTGTCATTTGTGCATTTAGAGTTAGATGTTTTCAATTAAAATATATAAGATCTCACTTGTGAGGCAAGAGCTATTACCAGTCCTATGCTCATACCAAAGGCAAAAAGACAGGCAGATAGTGTTTCATAATTTCATTTATGCAAGGTCCCCCAGAAGAAATGCTGTAAATTGTAATATTAGTATATTTTGTCTATAGACTATATGCTAGTTTCTAGAATCAGTTTAGATTTCAAGGAGCTTAAACTTATAATTTGAAGATAAGTTTTAACACTAAAGAGACAAATATACACTAACACATTCATAATTTTTTCTTATATATCATAGCTTTCAATATTGACATTCACTCACTTTCTTGTTAAGTTCAAATTTCTACTTGATATGGACATGTATGCAGAATCTTATCGCCATTTTAAAATAACTGTATGTGCATTCCTATTTCTTTCTTAGATGTTATAGTTTTCAAACTCTATATAATTAATAGTTATTATTCCTTCTTAATAAATAAGGTGCCAAAACCAAGTCCTCTTGGACTCGATACTGAATTCTTAGTATTACTTTACAGCCAATTGGTTTCCCATTCAATCTAATAAAAATGCAGATAAGACTTTGAAACTTGAAAGATTTATCTACTAAATTTCAAGGAAGCAAGCCACAGAAAATTATGATGCTAATTTCAGGGGCATAAAATGTGTCATTCCATCCTATCATGTCCTTAATCTCTGTTACCGTCCTTTAGCTTAGCCCCCTCAACCCCAAAATATGTGGTTCGGTTCGGTTCGGTTTGTCTCAGCTGTTGTTCTTCAATTATCATTTCTCAGGTCCTTCACAGAAGGACCCACAGAGAACCTGGGTGGAAAACGGAGAACCCTAGCCGAACCCGGGGAGAACCCAGAAGGACTCGAGAGGACCCACGCCGTCCAGCCTTAAAAAAGGCAAAAAATCAACTTAAAAACAAAAAACAAAACCCTAAAAAGTGCCCAGATTGCCTTATATTGACTTGGCCGACCAAAAGAGGCTCATTTTGCAAACTCAAAAGAGCAAAAACACCATTTTTTTGCCTCCAAGCTAAAATAGTTGATTTTTGCAGGTTTTCTCTTTTTTTTCGAAGGTGAGATTGTAAGAGCTACGAAGGAGTTCAACTGATAGAAACAAGAGAGGAATAGTAATACTAAATTAAATAGTCTTGATTGTAATTTGAATTTTCAATGTGTAATGACATTTTAAGACTTGAGTATTTACTATTTACTTTTTTGAAAATTATGAATATGATTACAGATTATATGAGGTATTACCGTATGGCGTATTTCATTGTTTCAATATTCTATGGCATTATGGCATTATGATCATATGATTATAATTTTGAGCATGCTTATGAGTCTATGGCATTATCATTATGTTTATAAATTTTAAAATTTATGTAATATATATATATATATGTGTTTATATATTTATATATATATATATATATATATATATATATATATATATATATATATGTATTTATATATAGTAATGGCTGCATTCTAGAAAAAAAAATTGCCTAACCGGGCTAACCCTAACCCAACCCAGACTGAACTCCGCATCTTAACCGGACTTAGTCCTTAATTTTAACTTTGAGTTGAAAATGCAAGGCTTTACCACTATCAAGGAATGACTATCTATCAACATGGAGATACATAACTTTTGTACAATTACAGCATGTACCTTTTTCCTGGTTTCTCGATGCAAAGAAACCTAAGAAGCAAGGAGACTTGCAAATATATTAAACAATATATAGCATGTTCTAAGAAGAAATGATCAACTACAATACTCAGATTTGCACAAGCATGCCTCTCAGTCCAACAGTGGGATCATATACAAGTAAAAAGGACAAATGAAGAAACACTGTTTAACAGACCTTAGAATGTGTATGGCCAATGTTTGGTAGGAGTGCTCTCAGCAGTTGCTCTGACATTTCACTAAATATCCCATTTGAATGTTCCATAAGCATGACAATTGCCCTGGATGCTCCCTTTTTAATTTCATGAAACTGATCTCCAAGGGATATGCACAGGACCTATTATAGTACTCCAATCAATTTTTCTATACAATGTTCACATCATAAAACCAAGTGACCAAAAGACATCCAAACATCTGAAAAAAATCTACATTCCCCTCAAATTAATATCACTTACCTGAGTAAGCTCTTGTGCCACAAGCTTGAGAGTGTCTTCTGAGCATCGCTTTATGCACCCGCTGCAAATAAAATTCATCATTTGTAGGCGAATCTCTTCTGAACTCTCAATTAGTGGAAGATGACCTGCAGAGGGCACGACATAAAAACATAAAGCTTTCCTATCACAGAGTTCTCTAAACAAGGTTTCTAATCTACTAAGCAAAACACTGAAACAAAGGATGAAACACCCAGGGGCCTGGATAGTAGAAAGAAATGACAATATGCAAATCCAAACTCTGACTAAATATAACCCACAGAAACATTGCAAAAAGCTTAAGTAACTAGTAGCCTGTAAAAGAATTAAAGACAACCGAAAGGTATAGATGACAAAGCTAAAGGGTCCATGCTAACACATACCCATTCTTTGTGCTATTAATGGTATTACCAATGCCACTGTTTCATCGACCTGAAACAATCCGTAAAAGCACCAGATTTGAAAATACAGCAAGCTAAAGATATATGGTATATAGTAGTGACAAATTCACCTTAATAAAGTGGACCTTAGGAGGCACTCAACTATTACAAATGATGTGGGAATCTCTCAAAAACAAAAATATTGTCACCCTAACTGAATACGCATATGACCAAAATCAAAGATTAAAAAGAGATTACTATCTAGAATAAAATTATCTTAAAGGAAACAGAATAATAATCTGATTTTAGATTCTGGAGTACTTTTTGAATCCTGCTCACAACTCCATTTATAAGGAGAATAGAGAGCTCCCTGCACTTTTCAACACTGTCATTCAGAGCTTTCAAGATATTCTTGAGAATGGTATCATCCCATGCAACCTGCAATGAATAAACAACAAATCATGCAGGATAATAAAATTAATCATATAAATGCTGTTAGTGCAGCTCAATTGTATTTGCAACTGAAAGCATAGATATTCTGTTAGGAAACCTAGATAGTTATAGGCAGACATTGACTACTGTTGATATGCTTCTGTTATGCTCAAGGAGCCCCCAAAAACTTTACAGATTCTTATAAATTATAGCAATTGGCTACAATATGTTATGTCTCCTCTCTAGGCTTAGCCATGGGTAATATTAATTTAAACATTGAAGTTATAAGTTAAATTAAATATTTAACTTAGAGTTTATTAATAATATTAAAAGTAGAAAGAGAAATTTTAAAGTGGTGCCTAAGAGCATAAAGTTTATTTTTCTTAAAAAAAGTGAATTTAATGCTTACTAAGGAGGGCGTCCAAATTTGGAGTCATAAGGGAATTAAATTATAATAGAAGGTTGGAATTTCAAGAAAGGGGTGCAGGAGTTACGAAAGGAAGACTAAAAGTGTTTTGACCTCATTTTTGAGTAGGGGGTGGAGGAGTTTTTGAGAACAGGAAATTACTGGTTGAACAGAGTTCACCAAATGCTTTGTGAAGACGAAAACCTTCACAGAGGACATCGGCTGTGGAAGTGGAAGATCTTTCCTAGCCGGTTTGCTAACAGTTCCATATAGGGATTGTGCTTGAGCTTATTTGGTCGAGATTCAGTAAAATTCAGGATTTGAATTAAAGAACAATTTCAAGGATTAATTAATTCGCAGATAATCAGAGTTAAATTTTGGTACGGAGATTTCAGAAAATACAGTTAATTCTTTGAAGTTGTACTATGCTTATTAAGTGGCCGTACGTTCCATATTTTATAAGCCATATATTTTATTACTTGAGAAAGCCATACGGTTTAATATTCTAAGCAGTGTACCATTAAAAGGGTGGGAAGAAGGAAATGTTTGGAGGCTTTGGCGATTTCCTGAAGGTGACGCAGAGTTCGGATTTTAGGATGTTCAAGATTTTAATATTCAAATTTAATTAACTTGTTGCCACCGTACCTTTTTATGAAGTTGGGTGTACATGTTATATGTTTAAAGGCCGCATTGACGGGAGACTCAAAGAATACATGTGTGGCATATTAAAGGAGGCTTTTTCAGGAATGTGGTGGCTGTGACTTAAAAAACTAGCCGATACTCTAAAAGACAAAGGCATTGAATCAAACTTTGATAGATATGGTGATGTGGTCAAGGCTGAAGGAAGCGTGGAAAGCTTAGCTTCATTTCTTAGGACTGCCGCCTCTCTTTCCACTAGCCACCGCTTTATTCTATGACTCAAAACATTAGTGTGATAAAGTTCGTGTGAAAACTCTAAGGCTGCAGGTCTCTTGGAAGGGGCATATCAATGGTGGATGAGTTAATTTGCAGAAGGATTATATTTGGAAGGTGTTTCAAGCGTCAACTTCCTAATTGTTGGGTGAAGGAGTTCAGTTGGGAATACCATTATATGGCTGGCATAAGGATTAACATCAGTTGAGGCATTAGGAGCAGGTTTAAAAGATTGAAGCTTATGTACACTGGTCAAACTTATTCCTGGAGCTGGAATTGAAAGAGGTCTGTAGTGATTTGGAGGTCAGAAATTTACTGTTATCATATACTCGTATTTCATGATTTCAAATAGCCCTTGAATGTTTGAGTTTGCAATACTTTATTATCTAAAATCATGAAACAATTGTTTGCTGTAATATCTTATAAACGAGTTCGGCTCCAAGAGCTGCATATTTATCATATATCATTTTTTCAGTCAATCGGCAAAATTACACAAATCAAACCAACATCACATAAAGTGTTTGACAGAATGCATGTATGTTAGAGGACAAAAATTTAAAATTCAAAAAATTGGTTATTGTTTTGGAAAAAGTTGTAATAACCACCCCCAAATTTTTCCACAAATTTTCACCCATTAGCATTAGATGAAAAACAAGATAAGCAACTAAATAGCAACCCTCCACTTTCTAATCACCCAGATCCCTGAGTGGGCAAGGTGAGAGCATACAGTGAAAAGGGGATCTTGCAAATATTGAAAGCAACAAGCTAACTGAAATAACACCTTCCACTTTCTAATCATCCAGATCCCAATATGGGCAAGGTGAGAGCATACAGTGGTTGGCTTACAATAATGAACTTTGCTATGCTACCACTTCTTTAGTGGGGTGAATAGTAATAATCTAGTGCATGAAAAGTAAATATCCGCTTGTTCAACAGGAATTACAAGAAAAGGAAATGCACTTGGCGGCAAGCTAGCGACTTCCACTTTTCAGCTAGCAACAAGAAAGGAAATATAGAAACTCGACCACTTATTCAGCGAGAGTTAGAAGTACATAAAGCAAAGGCTCAACCACTTTCCAGCAAGAGCAACCACTTATTCAGTGGGGTAAGTATCAAAAATAACTAGAAATCAAATAGCTGATTGGTACTACCAATTCAACGTTACAATGAGAGTCCAATACAAGATAACATGAAGTAAATGAGTCAATATGATAGCCCAATGTATCAAACAATAATCCCAGCAACATAAGAATGATTAGGCATAATTAAACATGAAAGAACCAAGGAGTATCAGGTCTGATATGACTGGTGCAGCAGTCTGATATGCAAGAACAGCAAACAAGAAACACCAACCAGACCTCATAGAATGGTCATAACTCCTTCAAAACTCAATGGAATGATATGAAATCACTTGCAAAAGAAGCAGCAAGCCTAGGCGTCCAAGCTGAGATAGCAAGCCGCCACCAATAAGTATGAAATGCACCACAACGTTTCCCAAAGCACCATCAGCCAAGTGGTACGGCCCCCAAGGAGGTCGACCAGCTACTATAAATCAGACACATCTTCTAAAATCACCATATTTAGCAAGTAGGGTCACCCAAGCATGAGAAAGTCATAGAGCCAACACCCACAAATTAGTTTCAACTCCTCAAGACAATACGAGCAAAAACATGGGTCAGCTAAGCATAACCAACAACAACCAAAATCTGATAACACACTCCAAAAAGCCTTCAAACTGCAAACCAACACACTCACACTCCAAAATATACTAGAAAACATCAAAACCAACAATCACTGAAAGCAATATGTAAGCCATCACCATTGTAAGCTCAACTGCGACCCCCAAGATGAAGCTGCAACACTGTTCAGCTAGGAGATATCTCTCAATCTCGAAACTGAAGATGACTTGGAGGGGTTTCGTCCTCAAAGCCCAAAGAGTTCAATCTGCATTTCGGCAGCACTTCGTTGCATCAAAATAGCATAACAAATGAGAGCAAGAGAGGGCATATAAATAGGCTCAAAGAACTAGAAGTTTGAAATACATTTCCCCCCAAAAAGGGATGCCACCTTTTGGAGAAATATAATATTCAATTAAAATCACTTTAACCCTCATACTTTGGCGTCCACTCTTGATGTGCATAAATTTATCATTAAAATTGCTTAAGTCTTCAAGTAGGTGTCCAAGCACACATTCCCCTATTAAAAATAATTGAGTTGATCAACCTAGGCGTGGGGGACAAAAAGGCAACTCAACATTATAAAATGAACTTAAGTTATATTTTGCCTTTTCCAAACTCCAAGGACGATGGAAGCCAAAACTACCAAAAGTAATTGGACTCATCAATTGAAACTGCTAAAACTGGGAACCTTGCCTTGAAATGAAGCCAACACCATTGTCACTTACTAAAAATAGCATACTGCTAAAAATAGTGACTCCAATCTCAAAATGAGCACATTCCGAGTAGCCGTCGTGACTTACTAAAAATAATAGTGATTTCCCACCAAGGTTCTCAGAAAACCCAGAAAGACCCAAAAAGCATACTAGCAAACTCCTGAAATGTAGATAAGAAACCTCCAAGAATCTTGGAAACCTTAAAAACTGCCTCTGAGTGCCTACAGGTCTCCAAAAATAGGCTAACAATCATAGAAAAGCTTAGGGTCAAAAAGGGGACATTACAATTGTTTTCAGTTTAGGGTGGTTCTTTACAAAATAGCAAATACTTGTAATTACAATTATATTCAATTTCTCATCACAATTTGTGCTACAAGAATATCACTGACAATTGTATAACATTAAGATGACTTCATTATCAATGGACTTAGTACATAACATCATCACATCAAAGCAATCACAAGACTCTTTGCAAGTGGCCAAGTACTCTCAAGCTTGACTCAACTCTATTAAAACAATTACAAAGAACTCTATCAGAAGATCTCGACAAGTTAAAATTTTATTCAAAAAAAGGGAACAGATCTGCAACAACCATTACATAACTATTTAAGGCAAATAACTATTAGAAGATAGAATTCAATAACTCGAAAGACACTGAGACAAGCCTCTTTTATACCAAGAACCAGTAAAACTACTCAAGATCATTAATAAACTTGACAAAGCTGAAACTAAGAAGAGCTCTATCATATATTGCATAGACCAAGTTTGGCTCAGATCCAAGAATTCTTAAGTTAGTTCGTATGTGTTGATGTTAGCAACTTCGGGTTCAATTCTTCCAGCCCCAATTGAAGATATAAATTATTTATATGTGTAAATGGCAACATTATTTTTGGACGACTTCCTTGCATCATTCTTCCTTGGCCGACCTTCATTGTAATTCATTATTATTAATTGTATTTATTTCTTGGTGGCCGACCTAGTTTATTGAAAGGGTGCGACCTATCTAGCAATGTATTTATATGAGGTCATTTCCTCTCATTTGCACATCAAGCAAGTTCGATCTCCTTCTCCATTAAGTGCGAGCTCTTCAAGAAGAATAGTGCGAATTCATAGAGGAACAGATTGTGTGTTTATTCAAGTGCGAATTGAAGGTTAGACTACTAGTTTGTGTTACAGCCATTGCTGATGCTGATCTTTGGCCTTGTGTGTGGCCTCTTTGTAATGTAACTTGTTGCCATTGCTCATATATATAAGAGATATAATTGTTGCTGGGTTTTTCTCCCTCAAGAGGAGGGTTTTCCCAAGGTATCTGCTGTGTTATTGTGTCTGATTTTAAATTAATTTTCTATGCATTACATCTGATCATAAAATTAACAGCATGAAATTCTTAAGGATACTTTCAAGAATGACATCACTTCTAAAGAGATTTTTAATTTTAATGTATTGTGCTTGAACCAATAAGCTAATTCTTTCACATGAGAATGAGGAGAAAGGATTTGAGGAAAAAGACCCATCGCACTACCAAACCATAAGAGAGAGATAAGGAAAAAGCACTATGGATTTCTCCCTTAATCTTTTACAAGTCGGCATGGCATTGTTGTATCATTGTTCCAGTTATCTTCCATAGCCAACATTTTATGAAGACCTCAATGTGGCTGACTCAAGATATTGCCTATCAAACCATTATTACAGTATATAACAAAAGAGACCATATAAAGCAGCAACATTCGAAGGAAACAAAACAGCAGAGGAGAAAACGATTACAGGAGGTTGAGCAACAAAGCTCTTTCTTGTGGTCACTCTAACATAAAGGCCGCAAGAATAGACCATAGCACAAGACTTCTCATTACTCTCAAGACCAGAAGGAGAACCCAAACTCCATATGTAATAATCAACCCCCAAAAATTTTTTTGTTTTTTGATTTTTCCCTTGATTCCTCCAAACTGCTGTATGAGGTTCTCTGAGTTTGTTTCAGGTTTGTTGCTTGCTGCCTTTGTATATATGTATTGATTTTGCAATGGTTTATCATTGAGTTTGCATGTGTTCTGATATTTCATGGAGTGTACAACAGTAGCATAACATGTAGAGTAACATATTTGAAAAAAGAACACTTTCAGCAGCTATTCTAAATCTGATTATAAGATTAATTAGACAGTCATACATTTACATTTTCTAATCAGATTTCAAATATATTCAGACCTGGTTACAGGCGCCTCGAAGTAGACAATCATCATTTTCATGAGCTCGATCTTCACCCTTGATTAAGATCATGAAGCAGCCAGCCAACTGAGTTAAGGCGTCCTCACCCAGACTTCAAAAGACCTGGACTGGCAGCATGACAGCAGTATTGAATCTCCCGATAGCATTGAACTGAACAAGACTTGGTGCTGTTCTATCTCTTTCAATCATTCCCTAACGCTGCTTGACAGCCCTTAATAACCAGCACCCCGGCACCACTCTTTATGCAGATTGCAACTGTGAATGATGCTAAACAGAAGACTTGAAGCCTTCAACAAGTAGTGGAGTGGACCCCCAGCTTTGACCTTCAAAAACACTTGCTCCCCAACGCCCTGAGTTCAGCTACAATGACCCCCTTAATATTCAATAATGGCAGCTTATGGAACTGCAGATTGCAACTGAGGTTTTGTTACATCACAAATTGTGACGTTACAATTTACCATTACTAGATAAAGTAAATGTGAATTCTAGAGGTGAATTAATGATGCTTGTACCTTGTTTTCAATATGAATGTTGTTTCATTTGATGTTATTCTTGGTGAAATACTGCATAAAGGAGAATAGAAGGTTATTGATTTGTGAATAATCTAACTTTTGAAATGTTCATGTATTCTGCTATGTTTTGAGCATATGACTCCCGTTGTCGTGTCATGATGTGCAGGTAAGAGGACCATCCTCCAGGCAGAGGAGAGATATCACTCGGGGAGGAACTTGGTCGGGTAAACAGTAACGAGTACCAATTGGGCATACACACACATATTATAGACTGAGTAAGCTAAGTCATTTGTTGAGTTAAGGGTAAGTCATCCGTAGGCTTGTTTATTATCATTAGGAGTCGTATCTACTTCTGAATGTGTGAATAAGTGATGCTTGCAGTATAATCATATGTGGAATAATGTTTCTGGTTAGAGGTGGGCATGTGTATATGTATATATACATATAAATACGGTATGTACAAGTGTCCATAAGTATATTCATGTCGATACAACGTATGAGAGCAGATGGATATGCCATACGTGTGCATTGATATAAATGTATTTATGAATATGTATACATAAGAGAGGTATACAAGTAAATATACATGTATACATACCCACAACCAACCTATTATATATATGTGAATATGAATATATACTATGATGATATTACCTCGGAATTTACGTATACACATATATATACAGATACATGAGTACGTATAATGAAAGTATGCTGACTGGCTCGCAATATACGTACATGTAATTTAAAATGTATATGTAAATACATGTATATATGTAAAGGTAAATATATTTATATATTTAATATTATATTAAGTATGTATATAATATAGTGTTTACAAAATATAAATATGTATACGAGATTATTTAAATTATTAAATTTAAATAATTATACATAAATGTATAATGTAAATTAAAACTATATTATATATATATTCTAATATAATAAAATATATATAGATATATTTTATAAAATGGAATTGAAAATCAAATGAAGTTTAAACAAACATTTTTATTTAATATTCATTAAGTGTTGAAGTGAAATCACGAATTTAAAACATGAGGCGTTTTTCTCAAAAATGAATATTTCATTTAAAAGTCGAAATCAAATTATTGTGACTTCAAAATTAAATCGAATATTATTGTCACAATTTCGCCAAGATTCAAATATTTCTTTTTGGAACTATATCGAAA
>VDFB02353493.1:158953482-158971000 GCA_007258455.2 Sequoia sempervirens | reverse complement strand
AAAGTTAAACAAATAATGAGCCTAAGGCTCTTATTTATAGAAATCAAAGGAGTAGGCAACCCTAAAATCTCCTTGAGTTAACAATGAGTTCTTGCCAATCAATTAGCAAGATTTATTCCTAAAAAGGGGGAACAAGCAGTTAACTGGAAAACTACTTCAATTAACTGAAAGTCAACAAAGAGTCAACTGGAAACTACTTCAGTTGACTGAAAGTAAACTAAAGGTAAACTTTAATGAAAGTATCCCTCCAAAATAGACATCCACATTTAGTGGAGATCTAAGATCCACAAATCATGGAAGTCAAATAGACATCCTTAATCAGTGGGATCGGACAATGCATGATTTAAGGAAAGTGGAGTTAAACTTGGAAAGAAGCATCAAGTTAACTCCAACTACATTTAATATCATCTTGAGTTGACTTGGAAAGAAGCATCAAGTCAAACTCAAGTCTCATAAATGCCACTTGGAGGGTGTATGGCGTCCTTTTTGGGTGCATTTATAATTCGCCATTAATCAGCAGTGTCTCTATCCATTGATTGACTTCATTAGCTTCTGGGGAGTTAATGCTCTGTAGGATGATGACGTGGCGTCGTAGCATGATCTCACCCGTTGTGAGCTGATTTCCGAAGTCAATACACTGAGATGCTGCCTCTTCAAACTTGGTTGATAAAGCTGCTACCTTAGCCAGCTTGCAACCATCTGGATTATTAAGAAAGGTCCTGCGGATAACATCACTGAACTGGTTTTGTACAGTGACCATCTCGATGTATTCTCCTCCCTCACGCCGATATTCCATAAGCGGGAAGATATCAACATTCTTGCTGTTGATAATAGTGGCAACCACCACCGTAATCAATCAACTCTACTGAATGCGCGTCATAGGCTTTCACCTTGTACGCCAATTGTTCCTTCCAAGCAAAAAGATGTTGCTTGTTTTCCTCAGAGTATACTGATTGATATGCCAATTGCAAATCTGCAATTGTGCTTTCGTCTTCAAGCCTCTTTTCTGCAATCCTTTGTTCTGACTGCTGGATCTCTGCACGAAGTCCATGTGCTCTATCCCGTAACTGGTATAGGTTTGCCAGTATACATCTTCCCTTGAGAACAAACTCTTCCACTTGATCTCTCAAGTGTTTACCGAATGTTATCAATTGTCGATGATTTTGTTCGGCGGGGAGATCTAGTAGTCCTGCTGGTAAGGCTGAGACGTTTGGTGTGCCATGTATCAAGCTGGTTATGTAAGACCTCAGTTTCTGATTTTCAGCCTTTAAGGCTGCCTTTTCTTTACCATCCTTTGCCATCCTTTCCTGTGCGCTCACCAAAGCTATTCCAAGAAGGTCTGCCTCCACCTGTCGTATAGTCTTCCCGAGGTTAAGTTGAGACAAAGTGTAGTCTTCGACTTGGACCTCGTGTATGCCTTTTTCTACTGGTGGAGCGGCAGTCTCTATGATGATCTCACATTCTGTATTCCTTTCTATGTGAACTTGTTTCTTTAACTTCTTCGCCGACGTGTCTTGTGGGACGTGGTTGAATTCGGTAAAGTCAAGTTCATACGAGGGTTTTTCCCTCTTTCTTCCTCGGAAGCCTTCAAGCCAAATAGAATCTCGGCGAACTTCGCTAGGAGGGACGTGAGGCCCTTGAATGCTAGATGTGTGAGACTGTGCTGGAGCAATGTCTCTCGGTGGCGAATCCAAGTCGATGAGGACTTGTGTCTGCTGTGATACTGGTGATATTGGCGGCTCTGTTTCCATAACAGGCACCGTTTCTGCTACTGCTTCTACTATTGTTGCTTCTGCCATTGGCTCTTCAACAACTACTGCTGTTGGTTCCTCCGTGATAACTTCTGCTGAATCAGGGGTAGCAGTTTCTACTCTTTGTTCTGGGGCAGCAATACCCGTGATTATTTCAGGACTATGTGTGACTTTCTCCACTGGTGTCCTCTGTGTTCTAGGCTTTGACATCCTCATCCCTCGGGGAGGATTGCACCATTGCTTCTACCTAGGCTTCCTTTTTGAAGTGGAAGGTGGTGTAGACTGAACCTGTGGCAGCTCTGCTCTGTGAGGTATCACCTTCCTTGATTTCTTGCTGTCGAGATAGAGTTGGCTATTTCTAACCACTCTACTCGTTCTTTCTTCTATAGACGTGTCTTCTTTGGCATACCAATCCACTCTCGGGAGCAGTTGGGAGTCAACTGAATCTGCGAAGAATGAGGGGAGAGTGACTTCCCCTTCATCATCGGATAGGCCCTCGATGTCTGCTGACATAAAATCAGCAATTTGTGAGAGTCTGAACCTGCTGTAGTTCCTTCTTCGCACTTCATACTCGTCTTTGCAATTTACCCAATAATCTTCCATAGAAGACTTATGTGACGAGTGTTGCTCGAGGTGTGCTGCATAGAGTCCTCTGGGATCATAGGATCTTCTATCAATGAGATACTTGAGGTTAAACCTCGCTGTTTCCTGACTCATCATCTTAGCATCTGCCGCGAATCCACATCTATATAGTCCCATCTCAACAGGAAAGTTAACAGCTGTCTTCCTCTTCAAGCGCAAGTAGGCATGAACCTCGGACAACTGTCTCAGGAATTCCATGAAGACTACCCTATCTGAAGGGTATCTTGGTAGCATGGCGGGGTGGCCAATGTAGCCATACATGCGTATGTAGGAGAACGTAGGGAATTGAATGAACCAATCCGCCCAATCCGCCATTGCCTCTCTGGCTGTCTGTGAAATACGCACGTGCATCTCATGGTTAAGCTCACGTACTGTGTGCATAATGAAGTTATCACTCGTTCTCTTGAAGTGTCGCTCCGCTTGAGTAAACTCAAGACGTGCAAAATGTTCGTGAACCTTCTGCACACCTAAGGTTCCCACATTGTTCAATAACCTGAATTCACCTTGGAAGGCTATCAAGTATACCAGGTAAGAGCACATGTGGAACCTATGAGCTTCCAGATACCCAGTGATTTGTCGGTGGAGTGTGTCACTAATCAAAGTGGCCCAGTCATAATATTCCCTCTTGCCAATGATTTTAGCAATGATATAGTACATCCATGGCTGGAATTGACGACCATCTTCTTCTCCAGTGATTCTATTGAGTAGAGTGATTAACACTGCGTACTCATCTTTACATTCTCCTTGTCCCAACGGCTTAGGCAAGCTTGCCTTTGTCACTTTAAGCCATTTTTCAGCCATAACCTTTTGACATTTGTCCTTAGCTGTCTCAAATGCCCTCTCACATTCCGTCACTAATATGACTTTGCTGTTAGGACATGATGGAATATCAAAACACCGTTCGATATCCTGAGGCTTTAGACTGCAAACAATTCTTCCATCTGCTGCTCTGATTTCTCTGGTGGTAGGAGTGTAATGCTTGATACAAGCGATTACAAGCTCTACGCTCTGTAGTGTGATGGGAATTGATGCGGCCTGCAGCAACCCGGATTCTTCAATATTCTGCAATGTGATTTGATTCATGCCTTCTAGCTGCTCCAAATCAACCACTGGATTTACTTGGTGTAAATTTGTGTCAACTGTTTTCAAGTAATCATGGAGTAAGACCGTCTTGGTCTCGTATTGTACCTGGGAGTACTGCATCTTGAAAAACTTAAAGATTGACTGTAATCTTGACCTTGTTCAGATGATTTTCGGAAACCCTTGAAAATAGCGCCTCGCCGAGAAGTATTTTTCCGGAAAAAATCTGGCACATGGGTTTTGTTCGTGCTTCAATGTTGAACAAACCCAGTTCCTCAGAATTTGGATTCTGAAACTTTTTCGGAAAAACCCCCAAAAATAGGGGCAGCAAGTTTGCTGATTTTGGAAAATTTGTCGAGATGGGTTTCTCTAAAAAATAATGCTGAATCTACCCAGTTGATTTGATCTGATGTAGCCTGCTGCTTTTTCTGTCAAATGCAAGAAAACCTAAGACCAGAAGAGAGGAAATAGACAGAAGGTGGATTGGAGGTTTTATCTGATTCCTTGAAAAAAAATCTATCTCTAGATCCAATCCTCAAAATAGCAATCCTCTTCTGCTTCAGATCTGCAAGAAAAATTGAAGAACGGATGAAAACCTTGTTCAGATCTATCAATGGCATCCTTGAGAGCTTGTGGCTGATCTTGATCTCTTAACCTGCAATGAAATAATGAAATGGGACGCCTTCACCTTGAATATATATGTTTAAGCTTCAGATCCACAAGTTTGGGGACTTAACTCAAGCTCAAAAGGTGATTTTGGCTTGATCTAAAGTTGAAAAGATGATTTCCACCAATCGTGGAGCGTTTTAGCCAAAAAAAGCTCTTGACTTAGTCAACAAATTGACCCTTGACTTCTTTGGGCATCCCTTTTGGTTTCTTGCAAGTTTTTAAATATTTATTCTCCTGAAAGCCCTCTGTTTGATCCTGAATCTAGCGTTGTCTGTTGATCCTGAGATGTCGCGGACACATTCACTGCGGAGCTGGATCCAAACTGGAAAGAAGTGCCTGGGAGACATGATGATAAAAAGCTGAGTTTAGGTCTTCAAAAGAATGGGCGCCTTTTTCAAGAAAAGGCGCTTTTGCTAATGCCTTAGTGAATTTTCAAGCTTCGTTCTTCAGCCTTTTGAAATGACCTCTCGTGCTTTGACCTGGATTTCTCGTTGATCAGAGATTCAGATGATTTCGCTTGATGCTTCATCAGGTACCCAGCTCTGTTCTGCCAAGAATGACTGACTTCAGAAAACCTGGATCTTATTTTAGGGTCCCTTTATTCAAGGGCGCCCCCTCCTTGAAAAGGGCACTTTTGTCTTTTGGCTTGATTATTTCCATCTGAAAAGTTGCCTACTTTGATCCAGATTATCCGTTGACTGCCCTGTCCGGTGTTGGTGCTTGCAGTTGCGTTTCCGAGATCTACTTGGGCTGAGAAGGTTATTGTTGTGACCTTTTCACACATCGCCCCATTCAAAATGGGGACCCCCTAATTTTTTGCTCCATTCTGGTCTTTTGGCTTGGGTTTTTCTTTCTCTCTCTCGCTCCATCTCTTTTCTGATGTCCGCCTTTCAGGGGATTGTGCCCGTCATTGAGTTTAAGCGTGAAATTGGCCAAGTCTGAGAATTAGGGTTTCGTCTTTCCCAGTCAGTCCGAGGTCGAATAGGCTGAGTAAATTGAAAATTGAGCTTAACACTGTTGTCAGCATGTTTCCAACAGGTCTCCAGCAAGTTTTCATCGAATTCTAAGGTACTTACTATTTTTAGTAAGTGTGAAATTGCAGGCAATCAGTCAACATTTTTGAGATTCCAACAGTCACACTGCATTCAGAGCGCATCAGGTTGTTCGTATGCAAAATTTGAGCGAAAACAGACAACTTTCTATTTTTAGCAGTCCAGCTTCCGGCACAAATTTCAGGGCTCAGATGCAGAGTTTTTCTTTGCATGTTGGCATATTCCTTCTGGGTTTTCAGAGACCTTCGCGACGGTATAACATGCAAAACGAGACAACTTTCAGAATTCAGTCTTCCGAGGCTATTTTTAGGGTTTGCATGTCAGGGTTTCTTTTGCATGTCGGATGATTCCTGATGGGTTTTTCGAGAGCTTCGCGATGGTGTGACATGCAAATAAAGATAACCACTTAGTAAGGAACTTGCTATTTTTAGCAGGTGCGTCCCGGCAGCCGCTTCCCAGCAGTTCAGAATCACAAGCCGATCACAGTGCTACAAAAACGAGAGCAAACAGAAATCATTTGATGTGCATGCAGAGCAAATTAGGGTTTCCAGCTTCAGAGCCCAAAAAGAGGTGTAAAAAGTCAAAATTTTCAAAAACCGGTGTAAACCACCACGATCAGCGTCCTTCAGGCTATCCGCTGGTGAAATTTCAAGTCGAACGGAGCACTTACTATTTATAGTAAGTCAATTTGGAAACTGGCTAAAAATAGCAAGTCAGGCACATGCGTTGATGTCGACAGGCAGGTCACGTGGTGAGGAGCGCCTCATTCAAATTTCAAGTTAATCGGAGCAGTGGAACTATCAAAAGCAAGCAATTACTATTTATAGTAAATCATCTTCATAAATGGGCTATAAATAGCAGGTCAGCTAAAAATGGCAGTGTCGACAGAACAACAAGATCATGAGGATGCTACGTTTAAAATTTCAAGTCATTCCAGGCTTCAGAGATACAAAATTCAAAGGACTTGTTGTGACGTTTTTCACACATCGCCCCATTGCAAATGGGGACCCCCTAATTTTGGCTTTGCTTTTGGTTTGGTGTTGGTTTGTTTTTGTTGTTGTCTCTCTCTCGTTCTGTCTATCCTTTTGGGGTTGCGCCCATCAGCAAGATTAAGTGTGAAACTGACCAAGTCTGAAAATTAGGGTTTCATCGTTTCGTCACCCAAGGTCAATAAAGTCAATAAATTGAAAATTGAGGCTACCATTTACGTCGCGATGTTTTCCCAAAGAAAGTTTCATCGTGATTCCGAGGTACTTACTATTTTTAGTAAGTGTGCAATTGGCTGTGCACCAATAACATTTTTGAGATTCCAACAGCCACACTCCGGCATCTCAGAGCGATCGTGCTACTCAAGGCGTAATTGAGCCAAAAATGCATAACCTACTATTTTACCGCTCACCGACAAATTTCAGGGTTCAGATGCAGAGTTTTTCTTTGCATGTTGGCATATTCCTTCTGGGTTTTTCGAGACCTTCGCGATGATATAACATGCAAAACGAGACGACAACTTTCAGAATTCAATCTTCCGAGGCTATTTTCAGGGTTTGCATGTCAGGGTTTCTTTTGCATGTCGGATGATTCCTGATGGGTTTTTCGAGAGCTTCGCGATGGTGTGACATGCAAACGAAGATGCTCGCTCAGTAAGGAACTTGCTATTTTTAGCAGGTGTGTCCCGGCAGCCGCTTCCCAGCAGTTCAGAATCACGAGCTGATCGCAGTGCAGCAGAAACGAAGACAAACAAAGATCATTTGATACGCATGCAGAGCGAATTAGGGTTTCCAACTTCGGAGCCTGAAAAGAGGCGTAAAAGGTCAGAATTTTCGAAAACCGGTGTAAACCACCGCGATCAGTATCCTTCAGGCTATCTGCTGGTGAAATTTCAAGTCAAACGGAGCACTTACTATTTATAGTAAGTCAATTTGGAAACTGGCTAAAAATAGCAAGTCAGGTGCATGCGCCAATGTCAGCAGTCAGGTCACGTGGTGAGCGGGAAACAAGACATGTTAGGCGTGATATGTGCCTTCAAGGAAAATTTTCCAAGTGAAGCAAAATAAATTTTTCCTCACCACAGGCAAGGTGATCGAAGTTGAGTAAAAATTTTCCAAGGCACAAAATATTTTCTTCCTCTAGGAAAAACGCCTAGACTCTGAGGTGATAAGAATTTCCTATGATGAGTAAAATTTGTCGAAGATGAAGATGTTGGCATTGCAGGATGGATTTAAAAAAATATTTTCAAGTCAGAACAACAAGAAATCTTCACAGATGTGAAAAACGGATTTAAATTTCACAGGGAAATAATTTTCTAAGGTTCAAAATTCAAGAAAATTGAATGAACCCGTTCGTTGTGCACCCATGAATTCGACACGTTCCAGAGAAAATTTTCTTCTGGGTATTGAAGATTATCGATGAGGAGTTGATTTTAAAGTCTTCCATGCTTTGCCGAGGCCTTCAAGGTGAATATTTTTGATGGGCACCAGGTTGATGAATTTCCTAAGGGAAATTTGAAAATTTTTCTAAGGCAAGGAATAAATGATGTTGTTGAAGATAAAACGCCTTGGTAGATGAATTTGAAGGTGGTCGCCTAGATGATTTTTTATCAAATTCCTGATGAGGGGATTTTCCTCGAGCCTGAGTTGGATGAAATATCAGAATGAAGTGCGCCAGGCAGAATGCAAGATGGGTTGGAAAATTGGCTAAGGCATGAAGAATTTGAACATGAAGTTGACTAGCAAGGATGATGAACGCTTGGAAATTAGAGCGTGAAAATCAGGTAAGTTGAATTTATATTATAAAGTGTTTTAATACTCTTCTCCTTGCTTGTTTTGCAGGAGAAATGTTGAAGCCTGAGCACGATGACTTGAAGTGGTGAAGCACGATGATATTACAACCTTCGGAGGAAGATAAAGTTACGAGTTTCAATCTCGAAGGGAGAAGGTTGCAAGAAAATGGCTAAGTGTTGAGACTTAGTATAACTTAAGTGACAAAGATGAAGACCCTCAAGTGGAAGAAGTCAAAGAGCAACGTCAAGAAAGGAGATCAAGGATAGTGTGAACGCGTCTACAAATGGAATCTTCTAGAAGGATAATGGACATTATGGCTCATTTATTACCCCACTCTCCTTTGTGGCGGTTTTTAGGGCAAATCTTGTTTAGGGCTGAGGTGGCACGATCTAGGCCATCCAGCCGATTGTAATCTGAGCCGTCCGTTGGACTGGGCCATCTATAAAAGGGGGAGTCCCCCTCATTTGTAACTCATGAGACAGTAGAGAAGATTAGAATAGACATAGAGTAGAGGGACAACTTAGAAGTAGCTTAGTATAGATTGATAGTGTAGTTTGAAGAAGAGGGAAAGTTTTCCCTTTGAAAACTTTGTAAGAAATTGTTGTGAACACTCTCTCAATAAAAGAGTTTTTCATTGATGGTGAATTTCGTCTTTGTTGTGAGTAGCTAGCAAGGTTTCTTCGTCCTTCGGATTCAAATGGTAGCTCAAAGTAGTATAATTTTCATTCTATGCAAGTAGATGTTAGTTGTGGAATGTGGCGTTTGATCTAAGCAACTTCGTCTATCCATACCACTAGTGTATTTGCTGATGGTGAATGCGCCTTGTGTGGTCAACCGGAATATCATGCACTTAACTTCAATCACAGCTTGAATGATGGTATGCGTCGTTGTGATGGTATCTTCATGTCAAGTGGTGGTTTGAACATCTTTAGTCATCTCCCTTGAAGATTGCACCGACCAAGTGGAAGCTGTCCGGCGAGGCAAAGCGAAGTTTGGTTGAGGCTTGTGAAAATTGATCTCCATGTCCCACGCCTTAGAATAGATTTAGACTCTCTAAACCCACTCCCCTTTAAATTCAGAGACTTTCTCGATTAGAATAGGAAACCCACGCTTCATAGACAAATCTTTGAGCATTTGAATTCCTTTCTCCGCTGTGAACAATTCCGTAAGTCCCCTTGAAATACCAGCAAATCACATCGAGCCAAACTGAGCCTATTCGCACTGAAAGAACCTTGGAGTTGAACGCATGAACTTTCTTGCAATCTTAGCATGCGGAATACTTTGATCAAGAGAGAATAGGGAAGCCGTTGGCAACTTTATTCTGCGTTGGTGCGGTCACGAAAAACACATCAACAGGACTTACTATAAATAGCAGGGCATGAAGGCTGGCGAGAACAAGGAAAAAATTTCTAAGTCTGGAACTTCATCCAGTAGGCATGGCAAAATGCGCCCAGATAGAAGAGGAGGCATGAAAATTTCTAAAGAATGAAGCTCGTCCTTCACACAGGCCAAAATGCGCCCAAGCTGGAGAAAGTCAAAGGAAGTCAACACTTTCCATCCTTCTGCCTAGCCTAAATGCGCCTTCAAGCATATGCCTAGCACAAAAAATTCTAAGTATGAAGTTTATCCTTCATCAAGGGCAAAATGCGCCCAAAGTTCAAGTGGTCAAAGGAAAGTCAATGAAGTTTATCCTTCACACAGGCCAAAATGGGCCCAACTTGTAGAAAGAAAAGGATTAAAAAAAAAAAATTCTAAGTGTTGAACATATCCGCCACCCCCCTCCAAATGCGCCCATCCTTCTCAGGGGGTGAAATGCGCCCAAGTTGCAAGAAGGTCAAAGCGGTCAAAGAGTTTCATCCTCTTCCATGGGCAAAATGCGCCCAAATACATGCATGTAAGGACAAAAGAGGGAGGTGGAAGGTCACAAAGGACGTGGTCAAACAAGTCCATCCACCAGCAAGGCTAAAATGCGCCCAAAAGGCAAAGAGGTCAAACAAGTCAAAGTTCTTATCCTCCACCTACATGAAAATGCGCTCAAGTTAGAAGAGAGTCAAAAGGTCAAAGGAAATTCGTCCTCCTCACCCTCCTAAATGCGCCAAAACAAGCTCAAGTGAAGACAAAAGAGTGAAGTTGAAGAGTCATCTTTCACCTACATGGAAATGTGCCCAAGTTAGGATGGTAAAAGTAAGTGCAAGCTGGTAAGTGAGGTAAAAGATACTTCAAAGCGTGGTAAAAGGTGGTGAATGCTAGGCGTTATTCCTCTTCAAGTCCAAAATGCGCCCAAGGTGGTGTGTTAGAAAATATTCCAAGGTGGTGGAAATAAAATGCCAAGTATGTTATGCGCCTAGAGTGTGAAGTGAAATGTGAAGTAAAGCAACTTGCTAGGTGATGAAAAATTTTCAAAGCAAGGATGAATATCCTCCTTCATATGCAATATGCGCCTAAAGTTTTGAATGATAAAATAAAAAATAAAATATTGCCAAGGCGTTGGGACTTCAAATAAATATTTTTCAAGTGTGAAGAAGTGGGTAAAAAATAAAAATATGCTAAGCGCCCTCCCAAAGATTTTTTTCAAACAGAGTTGATGATTTTCTCCCAGGCAACGATGAGTAAGATCAAACAAAAAAATTTCTAAGGCAAAGTGCAAGATGATTTAAAAATTTTCTAAGGCAAAGGTATTTTCTTCCTTAGAAAATACGCCTAGAGCCCAGAGTGATGAATTTTCCTCTCAGAACACCGGCAAATTTTTCAGGGACGAAGTCAGAGATGGATAATAATGCAGGATGAATTCAAGTTCCTCAAGTCAGAGCAACACAGGATGATCACAGGCGAAGAATGAATTCAATTTGACAGAATAATATTTTTTTCTAAGGTTTAAAATTTTTAAATTAAATGAACCCGTTCGTTGAGTACCCATGGATTCCAAGCATTTCTGAAGAAAATTCTCTTCTGGGTACTGAACATTTGTGATGATAAATGGATTTCCACATCTTCCGCACTTCGCCAACACTTTTTCAGCAAAGAATTTAATCAGTGCTCAAATTGTGAATTTTCCTAAAGGAGATTTTAAAATTTTCTAAGGCAAAATGAATAAAATGTGTTTTCAAAGTGAATTTCTCCGAATGATGAATTTGAAGTAAGTTGCCTAGATGATTTTGTTTGAATTCTTCAGTGATGAATTTTCCAGAGATGATGAAGAGCTAAATTCGAATTTCAAGTGACAGAGCTCTGACTGGTGAATTAAAAGGATGGATTTAAATTAAACTTTTCGAAAATAAATTCAAAGATGCCAGTCAAAGTCAAGTGTCTAGAAGAGCAAGATTCCTCACGTCGAGAGACAAGTGTCAGAAATACCAGAGAGGCAAAATTCGAATTTTTGAAGTGGAGTAGTGGAAATTAAATGTACTAGCTATAATTGGCTTCTTCTAGAATTCGAATTTTGGCTATAAAATGAAGAAGTTTCTCCCTTATTTTTCACAGTTGAAGAAGTTGAATTTGCTCTGAGTAAGGATTGTTGCTAAGCTTGAAGAGTTCGAATTTTGGCTAAGTCTTGAGGTTGTTGAAGTTGCTAAGGCTGCTGAAGAGGGACGCCTTGAGTTGCTGGAGAAGTGCCATTGCTGAAGTCAAGAAGGGCATACTTGCAAGTTGCTGAAGATTCAAATCTGTAGTTGCCAGTGATGAGAAGGACGCCTTGAAGAAGTGAAGTTGCTGAGAGTTTCCAAAGTGTAAAATTGCTGATTGCTGGTGCAAAGTACGAATTTATAAAAGTTGCAGATTGGAGTTGCTGAAGAGTAGTGAAGTCACTGAAGTCTACTTAGAAACCTCTTCTAAGTGTTGAAGTTCGATTTTATTGGGAAAAGAAGCTGAGGTTTGCAAATAAGAAAAGTTATTGCAGCTTCTAAAGTCGACTGCAGCCCCTACACACAATGTCTTATTTTATTTTTATAAACTAAATTGTTGATGAATGTTATTGTTTGCAGGTGGTTGAGGCAAGGGCGACTGGCAAGGATAATAACGGTGCATCCAGACAGGCTGTGATCAAGAAGCTGAGTAAGACATTCATGCCAGAATCAAAATTCATTTCAAAGTTGGGCAAGCTGACGGACACCAACTTGGGCTCCATCAACCTGGAGACCTTCAAGAACAGAATGTTGGGCATTGGCAGTCATCGACCTTCAACTACTTCGCACAATATTGTTCGAAGTGGGTTATATGCAGCTGCTGGTTTCCCGCCAGCCATTTAGTGTTCGGAGCTGATGATGGAGTGCGCCAATTATTATGAGAAGGATCATCGGTCAATCATGTCACCAGATGGCCAAGTACTAGCCAATCTTACTCCTGCTGCCATTGGTGAGGCTTTCGGGATCCCGGTGCACACGTAAACATGATTTTACAAATCCAAAGAACGAGCTGAGCCGGATGTATGCTTCTGCATTCGAGATGCACGGAGACGATTAACACTCACTGGATGAGCACTCCCAAGCCTTCTCGTACAAAGTTGCCGAAACAAATCATAGCGGATGACTTGAAGCAAGAATACTGTGATCTCATCATGATGCTGAGCAGGGTTGGTGGTTGCCCGCAGTCATTCATTTTCGAGCCTTGGATGTTTTACTACATCAACCTCGTACTGGAGGGGAAAGACTATGTCAATTGGGCCGAGATGATAAGTGATAATTTGCATGAGCAGCTCCTGAGCCTGAGAAGGACGAAGACGTTTTACATGAGCTCCTACATCATCTATATGTTGGCTCGTATGACGAAGTACAGAGGGATCTCTTACAAGGAACCTGTCGGTTGTGGCTCCCACCAGTTTAAAATATATGATGCATGTCCACAGTTGCATTTGGCAAGCACAACTCACTACAAGCGTGTCAACGATTCCTTCACCATGTACATCACGAGGCTGCTTCAGGAGCGGTTACATCACAGAATCTCGAGGGAAGCCCAAGAGTTGATTGAAAGGTATGGGTGCTGGTTCATTCAGTTTCCAAGGTTTTCTTACATTAGGCTGCAAGGTTTTTCATCGTACCCATATAGGCTGCCTAAGTACCCAACAGATAGAATATTAATGCTAGAGATATCTAGGCAATTGCTTGCCTTTGATAAAATTCAAAAGAAGAAGAAGAAGGGAGGGGTAGAATTTCCAGTTGTCATGGGCAACTCGGATGAGGTGTGTCCTTCAATACAGGCAGCTAGAGAGGCTGAAAGTGAACTTCAATTTTATCATTTCTCATATCATATTAGCCGACAGCACTACGACCCACATCATAACATCAAATGGGTACTGTCAGAGGAGTTTAAACATAAGGCCACCATTGAGGATTATTGGGCTGATGCGGCTGATGAGATTGAAGTAAGGAAAAGGATGTTTTCTCGGTTGCGATTACTTTGATTAGGGAGTGTGAAGTGGTGCCGGTTCCAGACCAGGTGAACGAGGATATGGACGTTGTCCATCCCGATTATGCAGCAGTGAGAGATACTCCACTTCCACCTCCAGATTGGTCAGAGCCTGAGATTGCTGATTTGGATACACTTTCTATCCCGGTCCTGACATTCACTAGGGCATGGGTTGATAGGCGTGTAAGCAGGTTGAAGAGTAGGTCAATTGTTTTGACTTACAGCATGATGGGAGATCACAGGACACCCACCACAAACAGAAAGAAACAGATTACACGAGGTCCAGAGCCCAGAAAGAAAGAGCTAGTTCGACAGGAGCCTACTCAGCCAAAACCTCCACGAGTCACAGTTGCATCACCATTGGAGACCCGTTCTCCAAGTATACAGGAGGTTTCCTTGTTCGCTGATCAGAGGAATGCACTGAATCAGGTGCAAGTGGTACAGGATAATGCTCAGCCTCCACGGAGAGAATCGGTTGGCCAGAGCGTCAACGCACCTGTTAGGGCTGATCAGCAAGATGGTGAGGGGACTATTACTGACCCTCAGTTTCAGCAGGAATTAGAGGCGGCCTTGAATGATGATGATGATATAGTGTCAGGTGACACTCAGCCACTTGAGGACGATGAGCCTCGCCAGAATGATGAAGAGGTTGAGCAAGTTAGAGAGGTAGAAGCACAGGAACAGCAGCCCTTCGATATACAGTATGATGTGCCTGATTGGCTTAAGGACAGAATGAGAAGAAGCCCCAGTGAGGAGCTTGATCCGGCAGTTGAGATGGAAGAATTTTTGAACAGGATCAGTGCACCCCCACAGAAGAAGAAAGCAAGAAAGTTCTCGAAGATATCCACTGAAGAGGATGGCTCTCGCACCCTTCATGTAGCTGTGCCACGAGTTGAGTGTGACCGAAATGAAGCAGTACCTGAGAATTATGTGGTCACGACTCTGGATTTGGGATGCCCCACTGGTGCGCAGATTGTAGAGGAGTGTGATAACTCCTACCTCGCCCTCAAAGACAGATTATTCAAGAAGGAAGGAAAGTATAAAAGATTGAAAAGAGAACACAAGGCTTTAATCGGATATGTACAGCAGTTGTCTCGTTCTCGAGGGCAGGATATTCCAGTTACAGAGCCTCCAGCAGAGATACCTAGAGAGTCCATCAGTGGCTTGATGGAGTTAGGAAAGATGGCACAGGAGGCAGATAAGTGGGTCACCGGGGTTCGTGTTGAGACAGAGAAGTTTATGGAGGACCTTGCTTCTACTTTTCAGCAGGCCTCTAGTATTTTGACACGGATGGAGGCAGTGGATCATGCTTGGGGTGATGCTTCTATCTATCAGAGCAGAGTAATTCAGCGTCTTGAGGCATTGAGGCATGTTCCGTTGCGATTGTTGATTGATGGAGGTGTCATTCAGGAGAATGACAGGTATGATTTCTCGAGATGGTATTCTTCAGCGATCACGGGGCGTGGTTTCTTCGACGCTGCACAGGCAGATTCAGCCAGGGTACATAAGGCTATGGCCAATATCATTGATGGAGTTCAGAATACTTTCGAGGCCATATTTGCTAGCCGGTTGAATCCAAAGGAGGTGAATGTTGATAATTTGAGGGGTAGGCTGGTGCCTTTCTTTTTAGATGTTAAGACCTTTGTACTAGATGATTTCGAGAATACTTCTACTTTCTCCACCTTGATCCAGAACACGCAGGACTCTTTGATTGCTTGGAGAAAATCTTGTACGAGGCATGAGCATTCAGTCACAGTGTTGGAGTTTCAGCTAGATTGCATTCCACCTATTTCAGTTCAGGAGGTTGACGCTGTACTTCGCAGATTCGTAGAGTTTGCAGTCAGAGAGAAGGCAAATGGGAATGCACTACTGGACGAGGATCTTCTAGAAGACTGATAATGGATATTTATTGCCTTTACTATTTTTGGGAGTGAGTGGGAATCTTTGATTCATTTAATGTACCACTCCCCATTCTGGCAGTTTTTAGGGTTAGGGATGAGGTGGCACGATTCTGGCCACTCTATTGATTGTAACCCTAGCCGTCTTTTGGACTGGGCTAGCTATATAAAGGGGAAGTCCCCCTCATTTGTAATTCATTAGAACAGGAGATTAGAATCAGAATTGAGTTAGAGCTAGAGACTAGAGAGTAGAGCATTGTAGACATTTTGCATAGTGTGGAGAAGAAAGAAAGTTTTCCCTTTGAAAACTTTTGTGGAGATTGTTGTGTAACACTTTTCATGATAATAGATCTTTCCATTGATGGTGGAATTCGTCTTGTCATGAATAGCTAGCAAGGTCTCTTCTTCCTTTCGAATCCAAGTAGCTTAATTTTCATGCAAGTAGTTTACTTTGATGTGTGGTGTTTTATTGAGGTAGCTTCACTTTATTCCATACCACTAGCAACTTGTTGATGATAAGTTCGCCTTGCGTGGTCGACTGGACATTATCTTGAGTTTAACTTTGGTTATGGTTTGTATGCTTATATGCGTTGTT
The DNA here is from genome assembly GCA_007258455.2 of Sequoia sempervirens. Taxonomy (NCBI): domain Eukaryota; kingdom Viridiplantae; phylum Streptophyta; class Pinopsida; order Cupressales; family Cupressaceae; genus Sequoia; species Sequoia sempervirens. The sequence continues at coordinate 158,955,133 of VDFB02353493.1, read as the reverse complement.
GTGATGGTGTATGCATCCTAAATCATAATTTGAACATCCTTTGTTATCCCTTTGAAGATTGCACCAATTTTGCTGAAGCTGTCCGATGTGAGGCTAGGTGAGATTTGGTTGAATTTTACTAAAACGAAGCTCCACATATCTTGCATTTAGGATAGAATATAAGTTTCTTAGGCCCTATACTCTTTACTTTCCGCATATTTCTGATTAGTTTTAGGAAAACGAACTATATTGCCAAATCATACACGCAAGAATCCCCTTCAAATCATATACCAATCGCTAACCGCAAGAAGTCTCGAATAATTGTAAGTCCCTCGTAGCACAAAGAATATTAACATCAAACCAACCGAGGGTGGTTTCCTAAGAGCTGGAACCTTGAGTTGAACGTAACTTTCTCGCAATCTTAGCGCGATGGAATACTTTTGGATCAAGAGAGAATAGAGCATCCTTGGGAAACTTTGTTCTCAGGTTTGTGCAGTCTCAAACCACGCCAACAACGCAGGGTTCATATTTTTCTTCGCACCCGCACAAGCAAGTGTTCACCTTTCCATGTGGACTAGGCATATACAAATGTAGATCAGCAGTCGATTGCAAGTTGATGAGCAACAAGTTGTCAAAACTCCATCTCAAGTACCTTAGTGAGAAGTGCTCCTATGATCCTCTGGGTCTCTTTCCAACTCGGTTGGAGCAAAGTCATTCACACGTTACCACATTTCAGTCAATTAAGACGAATTCTTGAAGCACGCAGACGTTAATACCGCAGACTTACTCTTCCTCAACTTGCTGATTTTTATCGCATCTATCGCTGATACTTTCTTCTCAAACGATGACATAGAGGTAAAGCGAAGACATTCATCATGATCGTTGCCCACCAGCCACTTCGGTCAACCGGATTGGCACAATGTTGGCGCAACAACCAGCACCTCCGAGTAAGAAAGGTAACGGACAGCTGAAAAACACCACGCAATGAGTGTTTTCAAATTAGGAGGGAAGTTCTCTGCTAAAGCTTTTTGGACAAAAACACCACAGTTGCAACAAACCAAACCATTCCCTATCTTTTTTTTTTTTTTTTAGAGGTACAAGGCTTTCTCGAAAACTATATACGTTGCAGCTGAGAATTTTCTCTGGTTTCGCAGATTCGCTAACTACAACTAAACTTAATAACTTAAATTCTATCTAGTTCCCTCAAGAAAACAGAGCATGAGGAAACGGAGCAAGGTTATGACTATAACACGATAAACGCATTCAAATTCTCTACTTGAAGGCAAGGTGGCGCAACTATTATCTCAATCTGAACAAGTTTATTAGGTACAAAACAGATTTAAGAATCTACCAAGACAATCTTATGAAACCCTATGTGGCATAACACTTGATCATAACGGTAAAAGACTTCACAAACAGATTTATCATCACAATCTTATGAAACCCTATGTGGCATAACACTCGCTCATAACGGTAAAAGGTCACGAAACAGATTTATCATCACAATTGCATGAAACCCTATGTGGCATAACAATTGATTGTAATGATAAAGATGCACAAACAGATTTATCTAAACTATGGAAAGAGTTCACTATCACAATCGCATGAAACCCTATGTGGCATAACAATTAACTGTAATAGCAAAGACGCATGAACAAATACCAAAAGAGCA
>VDFB02353493.1:158787465-158953382 GCA_007258455.2 Sequoia sempervirens | reverse complement strand
CCACCTTGATAGTTTTGATATGCAGGCCGTGGAGGCATTGCTTGGTTCCGCTTGAGAGTTGTTATATCGTTTGCCATAGTCCGCAACATCTCCTTGAGGTCACCCATTTCATTCTTGGGAGGACCCGATGTGGAAGCCAAGTTTTTGGGAGCGGCTGCATATGAGTACGCTGACTGGGGAGTCACTGGCGCACTGGTCGACGCAACATCTTGTGCTGCATTTGATATCTCAGGAAATATCAGCACAACAGGTCGAGGAGGCAATTTCCCGCAGTCTATCAAGTGATTCTCTGCTTTGATAGCGGTGGCATATGCATCTGGTAAAGTGGCTCCTCCCAAAGACTTGATCATCATAGAAATGTCAGGATTGATGGACTTCAGATAAAACATGAACGCCAATTCTGGAGTTGGGCAGATAGTTACAGGAATCCTCTGCCAATTTGATTGAAATCGGGCATTGAAGTCCGTCAAAGCCTCCTGGGGTGCTCGTTTGATGACGAATAATTGATAATATAGCGAAGAACGATCTCCGTCATTTGAGAACCTTTCATAGAATGGATCTCCGAGATCATCCCAAGTGCGAATGGTATTAGGAGTTAGTGTTCAGTACCAATCTAGAGCTTTGCCTTTGAAGGACGCAGCAAGGAGCCTCAGGGCTATATTCTGCGCTGTGATACCGTGTACCAGACATACATCCGCTACATCCTGCAAATGCTCTGCTGGCATTTTTGTGTTATCTCTGGTGAATTTGGGAAGAGCATTCAGGGCCAAGACCGGAATAGCGCCCCAAACAGCAGGCGCTACCAGAGCTACCAGGGGGCTTCCAGCATCCCATGCTACATAGTTTCTGTTCGCGGCCAGCAACATGGTGAGAGGAAAGGGTGGTGGGAATGGAACGGTTACTAACTGATTTGTAGCCTGGACTGTCCCTAATGGAGGCACTAGTAAACCTGGGTTATTTGTAGTTTGGGATCTAGTTACAGGCCAATAGCTCATACACCCCTTTAGAAGACAATTTCATTAGTTTGGGTCCCACTAGGTGTGCCAGAAAAAAGGACAAACTGTTGACGCCAAAATTTGACGAGATAACAGTGCCTTATGGGAAACTCAGTTCAAGGGGGACCCTTTGCACCAAACTGAGTGACCTCCGGATTTTAAAGAAGCCGGCTTCTTCTATAATGAGTTTTTGGAAAGGGAAAAGGAAGCGGATATAATGAAACAAATATTAATCTAAGGCGATGCACCAAAGCTTACTGATAGGCACGATAAATCATAGACTTAAGGGCCTGAATGTTATTGTTATGTTCCAAAACATCGGAAACTTAAAGCTATAGCATAAACAATTCATTTAATTGACATAAAATAGTATTGCATACATTCTTACTGCTAAGAAGAGTCATTAAGACATGATTTAGATAAGCAAGTTTGCATTCAATGTATAGAAGTCTCCTCAAATGAAATGCTTAAGAGAATAAGAAGCACAGTTTATAGTTTAATCAAAACATGAAAAATAGAAAGGCTGAACAATAGGCACAGTCTGAAAGTTTCTTGCGAATAAACATGCAAAAGAGGCCTGGTGTCTCTTGCTAAAACCAGTATTCTTTCAAAAATCTTGGACCCCTCTCTCCTCGACAAAGAGAGTATATATAGCCGGAGAGCAAAATCCCACCGCTTTGGAGAGCCGTAACAGAAAGATCCCACAATCTCCCGTAATGATGCCTGAATAAGAATATTCCCAATGCTGTTACAAGAGCAACCAGTCAGAACACAGCATCCAGTCGATCGGTTGCAGGCGTTCCCTTTGTAATGATGGCAGCAGTCCCAACCAAGCTTCGAAGCGACAAGTGCCGCCCACCGCTTTAGAGAACCATGACAAGCAGCACCCGATAACACTATCCCGCTTAACCAGCCCATAGCTTGCTTTGATAATTAGTGTAAGGCACGTGGCAACAAATCACAGCCCGAATGAGAACTCCTCCTACTGCTGTCGAGAGCTTGTGAAGAAGTGACACGTGTTAGAAGGGCTGAGGTCGCTTTGAAAATGGAGGAAAGGCCATATGAACAAGGTGGCGAAAGACGCGTGGCCACGTTTCGCAACCCGCGGTGTTCTCATCCCTGCTGCTGTTAAAAGGCTGCGAACCGTTGACACGTGGCTGAAGGTAGGGCCCGCCAGGAAATAAAGAAGGCTTACAGAAATATTTTGCAGCCCGCAGCTGCATATTCTATCCCTGTAAGGAAAGTTTGCGATACGCCGCCACGTACCAAGATGCGTGCCCCTCTCAGAATATTAGGAGTGCTGGCCCTTTATGGAAGGCTTAGCAACCCGAAGAGAACACAAAGCAATAGAAAAAAAAAAAACCCCCGTAGGCAAGACACGTGGACGCCTAGCGCAGCATTTCAGGACCTGAAAGGCGAGCCGCTAGCCGAAGTTGCGAAGTGAGAAATGTGCAAAGGGAAAGATCAAAACCCACCAGGAAGCCGAATAAACTCGGAGATGCATAGGCCAGCGCATGAATGTGTACAAAAAGAACCCGAAGGGAGCTGCTTGAATCATTATTTCAACAATGACCATCAAAACCTACAGGTATAGGTTTGATTTCGACTACCGAGATGTCAGAAAAAAGTTGCAAAAGGGACACCAACACAGGTACCATTTTGAAGACATCTGGGCAGATTGCAGAGATGAAGAAGCCATTCACAAAATGGACTATTGCAGATTGACAGTTCAACAAATCAGAAATCTTGGTATCGCTGACCTACCAGAGGATTTTGAGGATCCAGGTGATATCATCAACGCTGTCTATGATGAGCAAGGCATTGCTAAAAGGTCGTTGCCTGCAATACAATGGTCTAGGAAAGAGGTTACCAGCATGAGAGAAAGGCTGAGACCAATCCTAGCCAACACAGAAGAATGGTTACATAAACATGGTCATGCAATGAAAAGTTTCAGAACAGACTCAGAAGGAGAGGAATCCGAAGCAGAAGCTCACCAACAGTAAGAACTCCGAGACAAAAACAAATCAGCGGCCATTCCCACTTCTTCACCAAGAGGCCCTAGGATCAAGTTCACTGTTGGTAAGAAAGATTCCCAGGCTGTCCAAGAGACAGAAATCACGGAATCTCATCCATCTCGCTCTAAGGGTAAAAAGTCTATTCTAGAGGAGATAGATTCCGATGAAGAAAAAACTTCAAGCGACCAATCCGCTGAAGATGAAGATTCAGCAGAAGCAGACTCTGATGCCGAAGAGGTTTCTGAAAGCGGGCAAGAGTCTGATGAAGATTCTGAAGAAGGATCTGAAGGTGACTTTGAAGGTGAGCCAGAATCGGAGAGACAAGAGGGTGATCAACAGGAACCCGGGCATGATCAAGAAATAACTACTTCTCCTCCTGATAATGTAGTTGAAGAAATTCCCAGAACATCATCGCCTGTGACTTCAAATGTTCCTCATACCCCTCCAGATTCAAGAACTCCTCCACCTCCTATTCCCTCGTCACCTATCCCTACCACATGCATTCCTGCAGCTGAGATATCCCCTATCCTTGCAGCGTCAACCTAGCTTGATACTCCTTCAGTGACAAGCATCCATATGGTTGATATACTGTCAAGCCCTCCATTGTTCGTTCCTAGCTTGTCTTCGCCAATGTATGATATCACTTCTGAAAACGAATTCAATCGTTTCATGAATGGGTCAATGCGTGATCAGCTCAATGTGTCATCTATAGGAGCAATGATGACAAATACTTCTCCAATTGTCACGATACCAATGGTGAGTTCAGATGTGACAATAACTTCAGAAGTGGCAATGGCGACTGAATTGACAGTAGATCCAGAATTTCACACTTCTTTTCTTCCTCCTTGGCTAATATCTCAAGTGTCGAAGCACAAAAAGCAAATGATTTCTCTAGAGGAGCTCGACCTTGAAGAGATAGTTCTTCCAAAAGCCAAAGGGAAGAAAAAGGCAAAGGTATACTCAAGGCTGATTGTTGATAAGTCTGGTCATAAGTATGCTGAAATTGGCATACCACCGAATCAAGAAGGTGATGTCAATATGGAGGACTACACAGTAACAAAGGTCCAGCTTGGCAAGGTTACCAACGAAGCGCAAAGCCGGCATGCAAGTCACTTTGGATATCTTGGCAGAAATTCGGATAAAGTCAAGCAAGCTCGTAACATGTACAAGAGAGGCGAGCATTATGCCGCTGTTAGAGAGACTGCCGGTTCTCCAAGTAATGCACAATGGCGTGCTTGGTAAATATTGAAGACCCAGTATCGAGAAACAGAAATTCGCCTCAAAGGTAGGTGTTATATGATTTCGTTGAAAAGATCATCGAACATCGGATCTCAGATAATTTGGCTGCGGATGAGAAAACTACTATGTTGGCCAAGCTCACCACAGAGCTTGATAAAGAAAAGAGCGCTTTCCCAGGAGCACAAAGACATGGAAAAATGCCTGTTGTCATGGTCGGAAATGAAACAGGTAAAGCTCAGCAAATTGGTGGAGGTTGGGGTAATTCCTGACAAAGAAAAGTTTGTAGAGGTAAGAGAATCACTGAAACACAGGATTCAAGTGGTTCAATCTCTCATAGAAGATCTTCACCAAATACATGAAGATGTCGACGGGCATCGCAACATTCTTGAAAAAAGTATTAGAGAGTTGCCTGGTCAACTTCTTGAGGAAAATCGTATCTTCCTACCGGCCACAGAAATATCCCTAATCTTCAAGGAAGCCATCATGAATTTGATTGACAGTTCAGACTTCTCAGAAGCTTCGTTGAACATCATTTGTGATACAAGGCTCACATTGGACAACCTGAAGACGCATCTTGACAGGTGCAAGAAGGTTCACTCATCTGCCATGAGATCGATCACGAGAATTCACACCATTGTGGATTACACCGTTGGTCCAGATGAGAAGTTCGTGCAGGAGACTAGGAGGAAATTTGAAGACTTCCGCGCCCAATGCAAAGGAACGTGAAGCAGCCCCCTATTCTCCAATGTTAGACATTTCCGGTGCATCCCATTATGCATATTGTAAATATTTCTCGACATTTTCGAATGTCATTTTGTAAATTGTAATTACACCAAGTCCAAAGATGTAATATTTTCAAAACAAATTACACTTTGACTTTGGTCAAAGTTAGAGTGAGATCTCCTAAAATCGCTCACCTAACTTTCCCTTAATTTTCTCAAATCTCTTTCCTTCTTTTCATCCCTCTTTCTACATATAAGGGGATTTTCGTAATATTATCCTTAGTGTTTTGCAACGAAGTTCCTTTTGAAGCAAATTTGTGAAACTTTGCGTTCATGCTTTGTGAATGAGATTCGATTAATAAAAGGATTGCAAGCCAAACTTTGCGTTGGATTCGATACTTTTGTGAGTTGATCTTATTTGGTAGTGATTAGCTTGAAAAATCTGAAGGACTCTAAGTAGTTTATGTAAACTTTGTGTTACATTTATTATTTAGATTGCATTGTTATTTCTATTTATCATTTGGTTGAATGATCTACAAGACTTTGTGCTTGTAATCATTCATGCTCTTATGTTCTGGTTGAGTGATCTACAAGACTTTGTGCTTGTAATTATTCATACTCTTGGATACTTTTGTTGGATGATCTACAAGACTTTGTGCTTGTAATCGTTCATGCTGTTCGAAGAATTGTTGCATCTAAGAAGACTTTGTGTTCTAACGTAGCAAACGGTACGTCCGCAGATCCAACACTGATAAAGCTACGGAACGACTTTGTGCCTTCGTGAGCTTTCCCTTTTTTTTACTTTATTTTTTTATTAATCACTTCTGGTATCTCTACGCTTCGCTTTGACGAGATAGAGATATTGGTATTACTGCTAGTTGTTAGTTTTAGGTTATTAAGAATTCTGAACTTCCAACGGTGAAGCATTGTAAACATCTTCTCTGAAAAAAGAGAGAAGGATGAATTTAACACACCCCCCCCACTCCGTGAGTTTCATGTACATTTTGTAATTATTTGTTTGATTTACTATCGCTTTTGTTAGCAGTAAGAAGGGTGCCTCCCCTTTCCGAGAGGAGAGATTCACATCTCACATAGTTGTGGCTGAAGTCCAAGTTGTGTAATCTATCGAAAAGCTGATTACATAATTTTCACCCAACAGTTTTTTGGCAACTCCGCTTTCCAAGAGGAGAGATTCACATCTCACATAGTTGTGGCTGAAGTCCAAGTTGTGTAATCTATCGAAAAGTTGATTACATAATTTTCACCCAACACGGCCATGAATATAATATTATTTAATTATGATAATATACTAATTAGTATTATTGTGGTAATTGGTTATAATTTTCTAATTAGTGTCATTATGGTAAATGGTTTCTAATGTAGGTGGAGGGATTCAATTAGGTGAAAGGTATTCTCTAACCCATTTTTTATTTAATTAAGGAATTATAGAAAATTTAGGGTAATCCTAGTTAGAGCACATTCCAAAATCAATACCCATTAAAACTTAATAACTCCTCCAATAGATGTGAGTAAAAAGGTGGGATAGTAGGAAAAGAGAGGCATCAACCAACAATGCCCAAGTATGATAAAAACACACCAAAAATGCCTCCAAAGCTGCAAATCATCACACACGTACCAAAATATATCTAGAAGACAATATAACTTAGACCTGAAAGAAACAAAGTAGCCATCACAAATATGAGCTCAACTACAACCCTTGAAATGGAGCTATACCACTATTCAGCTAGGAGATATCTTGAAATCTTGAAACTAAAGTTGACTGAGAGGGTGTTTGTCCTCAAAGTCCAAGGTGATAAATCTACATTTCGATAGCACTTTGTTATAAAAAATTAGCAATAACCAAATGAGAGCAAGTGAGGGCATACATGTAGGTTTTGAGATCCAGAAGTTTGAATCCCTTTTCCCTCCAAAAAGGGATTCCACACTTAGGAAGATAAACAAACTTTATTTAAAATCACTTAAGTCCTTATTTTTTGTGTCCACTATAGTTTTTCATAAAATTACTTTTTAGAAACAACTTAAGTCAACAAGTGCTAGGTGTGACGGTCAAAAGGGGTCACTTAGACAATATATAAATTAACTTAAGTTGTAAACCTTGATTTTTCGATATCCAAGGATGGTGGATAAGCCAACTGCCAAAAGTATCAAGATTCCAACAATTACAACTACCACCACAACCAAAAATAGTAACCTTGCATTGAACTACTCCCAAGACCAATGCCAAAATTAACAATTACTAAATATATAATACTGCTAAAAATATTTAGTGTGTCCAAACTCAAAATAACTACATTATGAGAAGTAGCTGTGACTTACTAAAAATATTAGTGACTTCCCACCAAGGATCTCAAAAATCTAGAAAGATCCAAAAAACCCTCTAGCAAACTCTTGCATCAACCTCTTGAAAAGCTAACAAGAAACCTCAAAAAATCTTGGAAATCCTAAATCGCCTTTGTATAGCCTATGGGAGGGACTCCAAAAATAGGCTAACAATCACTAAAAATCATAGGGGTAAAAAGGGGACATTATAGGCTAACTCATCTTGGAAGGTCCACACAACTTTCAATACTATTTTGGCTCCTTCGTGGACCAAGTCATTAACCATTGGTGCTCCAAAGACTTTAAAAATGGTCGCCACTAATAAATCTTAAAACCTTTTTTTTATGTTCCTTTGTTCAATCCAATTTCCCTCCATTCACTAATTTTAATATATAGGGTCTTTATCCCCACCATTTGACCCTTTGTTCCAACTAATATTTTCCCTAATCTACCCCACACCTCCCCTTTTGGAGTTAACCCCCTTACAAATAATTGACAACTAGTGACTAAGAAGAGTCCTAAATCAAATTTAAAAAATGTTTAAGGTCTTAGCTTTTGGCATGAAGCTTATGTTTCCCTAAATTGGAGATCCCCCAAATCTACCTCTCTCTACAGAGAAAGTTGAAATGAAAGAAGGTGAAATTTACCCTTCAACCTCCCATGGGAAAGGAGATGGAAAAAAAATCAAGAAAGTTCATTGATGTTGGTACCAATAAAAAGGTCCACTAAACCAATGTGAAACAATATCAAGATAAATTTGGTGAGAAGTAAGATCAGGTCACCAAAAGACCTTTGAGTTGACCTCCTTAAGAAACCTACATGAAAGAATATATTATCATGGAATATTTGAGGACTTATTAGTCCTTAGAAACAACTTCTACTCAAAAACTGTAACATGAGAAATAAACATGATATTTTGCTAATATAAGAAATCAAAGTGTCAAGAAAAAAATTAAAGCACACAAGGAATTAGTACTGGCTTAAGTTAGATTTTTTCCTAAGAAACACCAGTGGGGCTCTATGAGGCATTTCTATGCCTAGAAACAAAGATAGGTTTGATGGAATATTACTTAGCCACTCTAAAAACAACATTGAAACTATGTTAATAGAACATTGCTCCAAAAATCACTAGATTTTGTCTAATATCTATTTCCCTTAATATGAGGTTAAAAGGAATATTCTTTGGAAAAATATTCTCTTGTAAAGAAAATAATGATTATATCAATTGGTTGATGGTAGGAGACTTCAACACACACTCTTCCCATTTAAGAAATTTGGAGGCCTAAAGCATTATTAAGATAACATGATTTTTTTTATAATTAATTGCATAAGAAAGTATAATGGACATAGAACTTAAGGGCTCTTTATTCACATGGAAAAAGAGAAGAATTGAGCATTAATTGATTTAAGTGAAGGGTATGTGCAGGATCATGATGGGCCAAAAAGTGGCAATATGATGGGTATGTGGCTAACAACTTTTTTTTTACCCAAAATTGATGAAATGAAAAGCATTTTTAAATGAGATTCTCAGCTTTCCACCAATATAAATTATGCTTTAATTTGAATTTAATAAGTAATTATTATTCATTTTCTATTTGAATTAGGACTAAAGTCCTGATTGATAGGCTGATTGAAAAACATCTATAGCTTTCAAATGGTATCACATTTTTTGAATCCAAAATATGCATCACATTCTATGCTTCGCATACTATAGATTCAAAAAATAAAAATTGAATTTCATGAAGTTTTGACCAAGTTAAAGTGGTCAGACATAAAAGTTTTTATATTTTTTAAAATTTGTAATAAAAAAATCATAATTAATTATTTACTTGGAAAAAAATTACAAAAAGATATGACATGAGTCTTCTACTTATATCTAAAATCTTATAAAAAAATATTATCATTTTATTGTGGTTAGGGTGGTTAGACAGACACCTACTTCTTATTTTTTCCTAGAATTTAAGTACTATTGAATTGAAATTTCAAATTTTTAGAAAATAGATTTTTTTTTTTTAAATCCTAGTAGTTTAGAAACTACATTCAATTTGCTACAAATTCTATTCTTACATATTTTTGAAATAATATAGATAACTTATTCAAATTTTTACGTCAAGTAACTGCCTAACTCTGATTTTTCTAAATTTTTTGCCACTTAAGGGCCTATTTTTTCCATGATGATTCTGCACATAGCCTGAAGCTTGATAAGTTCCTCATTTCATGTAACTAGATATTTTTGTGAATGCAAATTCAAACACTTAGTCTTAAATCTAGGGCTCACCTTGTTAAGAAAGGGCTTTTTTTAATTTTTCGTAGGGGCTCTAAAGCTTTGTTCTGGGGGGATTCTTGGGATGGTCACCCTCCTCTTCTCTCAATATACCCTAATTTATAGGCTCTCAGTGATAGTTTTATTGGTGTTGGTTGGTGTAGGGTGGCTAATTATAAGTTAGTTCAACACTTGGGGCAGCATTTTATGTGCAATTGGAAAGATCCCCATGAATGGCCTCCTAGGGGGACTGAGTAGGAGCGATGAGATTTGGATAGGATTCTTGATAATAGGGAATGTTCATCTCTTTTGGACATGGATACTCTGGCTTGGGGACAGGATTCGATAGGGAAGTTTTTGGTGGCCTCTATGTACCTTCAGTTGGACAAGAAACTTTTTGGAAGGATTGGTGTTCCTTGGTGGAAACGAGTGTGGAACAAGTTCTCTTGGCCCAAATGTAACTTTTTTCTTTGGTTGCTAACTAAGAATCGATACCTCACTTGGGATAATTAGCAAAAAAGAGGTTTCAATGGCCCATATATTTGTGTTATGTGTCATAATAGTGAGGAGTGCTCTTCTCACATTTTCTTCTAGTGTTCTTTTGCTAGGGAGATGTGGTATCTCTAGTGCGGGGTTTGGAATCTACCCTGTTCGTATGTCTCTTTGTTGGTTGAGTTTTGGGCTTGTCTTGGTTTATTGCCAGTTAAGACTTCTTTTCTTCAGGTTGCTTGGTATATTGGGCCTTCCTTTATTCTTTGGAATATTTGGTTGGAATAGAATCATTGGATATTCCAAGGGGCACATTTGGCTATCAAGCAGTTGTGGCAACGAATTGTCTGCACTCTCTAGGAGATAGTCATGGCTAAGTGTGATCTTGGTAGTCTTATGGTTTCTGTTGATTTGAAGATTTTTAGAAGGTTGAGATTCCCTACTCAAGAGAATGGTATTCCTATTAGATAGAGGTGTAGACGGGTTAAGGAAAAAGTTGTTAGGGAAGGTAGATGGAATCCTCCCCCTCCTAGAGTACTAAAGATTAATACATATGGCTCTTCTAGACAAAATCCTGGCCCTGCAGGGATAGGTGGTATTGGTAGAGATAGTTCTAGAGATGTCCAGTTCTTCTTTTCTACTTATAAAGGGTTTCATACTAATAATTTTATGGAAGCCCTTGCTATTTGGTATGATTTCGAGAGAGCTTTTGCTCTGGGTTGGAGATGGGTCCTTTGTGAATCTGATTCATAGGTGGTGGTTTCTATGTTGACTGAGAGGTAGTTGGATGGGGATAATTGGAGGTTATCCCTAGTTATTTGTCAAATTCTTAGTTTGAGCGGCTCTTTTGACTCGGTTTCTTTTTCCCATATTTCTTGGGGGTGGAATGGTGTGGTGGATTGCTTGGCTAAATGGGCATCCAATGGGCTAGAAGGTTGGAATATTGTTGGCAGGAGTTCTTTGCCTTTGGATCTTTCTTGTATGTTAGATCAAGTACTTGATAAGGATAAGGTTGGTTAGTAGTTGGTTTTGATTTGGGCTTGATGCCCTTCTACTTTGTATTTCTTCTTTGAAATTAATAAATTTTTACCCCTTTTTTAAAAAAAAAAAGATCTAACCACAACTCCCTTCTCTTCTCATGGTTGGAGTTTTGAAAACTATAATTACTACCCACAAAATTATAATATATATTCTAATTTTTTTATAATTCAAACATTCTCTCTATAGTGATCATTTATCTCAAGACGTTTTGGAGACTATAATTACTACTCACAAAATTGTACACTCCATGGATAAGATTTAAAAATAATGGATTGGGCACTTTCTACTATTTTGGTATTATATTATACACCATTAAATTTTGTACACATATAGTTCATATTTACGGAAATCAAGTAACTAGCACTACCAATGTTTGTGTGCTTATTTATATTATGTTTATTTTACAAAATATGGAAAAATCTATTTTAGAAATTCCATTACATGAGGAAAGATGCTCGAAAGTTGCTCAAATGTGTTAAAATTGAACTATATTTATCACACTTAACTACAGTCATGTCTCATACAAGAGACACATCTCTTCATGATTTTTATGCATTTAAAGATCATTATGATACACATATAGAATTAAGAGAAAAAATCTATTCAATGTCCAATTTTAATAGTTGGTATCAGAGCAGGTTGAAGCATGATTGCAAAAATCATTGCTAAATTCTAGAGAAAATAATTACAACATTATTGCAGAAATAATTGTTGGTTTTTTAGAGGATAAAACTCCATTATCGGTCTCAAAGATCAATACAATTTTTTATTTTTATTTTTGATCACAAAGATCATCATAGATTTTTTTATCACAAAGATCATTGCAAAAACAAAAAATATTTATTTTTGATCGTAGAGATCATTACAAATGGAAAATAATTTATTGAGTTTCATCTCTATTAAGTTTTCTGGCGCTGAAAATTATGGAGAGTGGCATCATCAAATGGTCCAAATATTTTTCTTTTGGGAGACCTCACTTCCATTGTCAAAGGAACTATAACAAGACATCCCACAGATGCTCATCTACAAGATGAATTTGATAAAAATTCATGTCAAGCACTAGCTTTAATAAACTTGTCTATTAGTGGCACACTAATAGAAAATATGCAGAATGAAACCACACCAAAGGAAACTTGTGATGCAATCACTAAAATATTTGAGCACAATAATGATGTGAGAAAACACAAGCTTTGAACTCAATTATATAATCGAAGAATGGATGGATCTATAACTAACTGTTAAAATAAATATTCGAACAGCTCCCTTCGGGTTTATTTTTGTGAATGTGTGTGCGCCGGCCTGTGCGTCGCCGAGTCTGGTCGGCTTTCCATCGAGTTTTGATCTCCTGCTGTTCGCATCCTCTCTTCGCAACTTCGGGTAACGGCTTCCCTTTCGGCTCCTAAGAGGCTATGCTGGGCGTCCAGGTGTCTCACTTACGGAGGTTTTTATTTCCTTTTTGCCTTGAAGTCTCTTCGAGTTGCGAAAGCCTTCTGCCGGGGCCATCACTTCTAAAGATTGTCAGAGAGACCCACATCTTGCTACGTGGTGGCGTATAGCGAGTTTTTTCATGCGGGAATGAAATAAGCAGCTGCGAGCTACGAAGTGCTTCTGCAGGCCTTCTTTTATTGTTGGCCGGCCCCACCTCCTACTAGGTGGCAACCATTCGTATCTTTTAAAATCGGCAGAGGGGTGAGCGACCGCGGGCTGCGAAACACTGCCAAGCGTCTTTCGCACCCGGTTGATGTGGCTTTATCTCCACTGCAACAAAGACCTCAGCCTATGGGACACATGTTGCTACTTCGCAATCTCTCAGCAGCGGTAAGGGAAGTTTTCATTCGGGCAGCGGCAGGATGCCACGTACCTTATAACTGATCCATGAGGCGGGCGATAGGCTGGCTGGAGAAATTATGTTATTGGATGCCGCTCTTCATGGTTTTTCAAAGCGGTGGATGACGCTTGTTGCCTCGGGTATGGCTGGAACCACTGCCATCATTACAAAGGGTGCGCCTGCAACTGAATGACCAGATGTTGTGTTCTAGCTCATTGTTGTTGTAACGGCATTGGGAATCTTCCGATTCTGGCATCATTGCAGGGGATTGTGGGATCTTTTCTGTTATAGCTTTCCAAAGTGGTGGGAGTTTTCTCTCCAGGTATATATATGCTCTCTCTGTCACCCACCAACGAAGACGAACAAAAAAAGAAAATAGAGAAAATAGATCCAAGAGTTTAAGAAAAGGATACTGGTTTTAGCAAGAGACACCAAGCCTCTTTTACATGTTTATTTGCAAGAAACTTTCAGACTGTGCCCACTGTTGGGCCTTTCTACTTTTCATGTTTTAATCAAACTGTGAACTGTGCCTTTTATTGTCTCAAACATTTCATTTGACAAGACTTCTATGTATTGAATACAAGCTTGCTTATCTAAATCATGTCTAAATGACTCTTCTTAGTAGTAAGGATGTATGCGATATTATTTTATGTCAATAAATGAACTGTTTATGCTTTAGCTTTAAGTTTCTGACGTTTTGGAATGTGACAACACCATTCAGGCCCTTAAGTTTATGATTTATCGTGCCTATCAGCAAACTTTGGCGCATCACCTTAGATTAGATTTTGCTTCATTATATCTGCTTCCTTTTCCCTTTACAAAAAACCATTATAGAAGAAACCGACTTCTTTAAAAATTTGGAGGTTACTCAGTTTGGCGCAAAGAGGTCCCCCTTGAACTGAGTTTCCCATAAGGCACTGTTACCTCGTCAATTTTTGGAGTCAACAGTTTGTCCTTTTTCTGGCATGCCCGGTGGGACCCAAACTAATGAAATTACCTTATAGAAGGGTGTATGAGCCATCGGCCTGTAACTAGATCCCAGACTGCAAATAACCCAGGTTTACTAGTACCTCTGCTAGGGACAGTCCAAGCCACAAATCAGTTAGTAACTGTTCCATTCCCACCACCCCTTCCTCTCACCATGTTGTCGGCAGCGAACAGAAATTATGTAGCATGGGATGTTGGAAGTCCCCTGGTAGCTCTGGTAGCGCCTGCTGTGTGGGGCGCTATCCCGGTTTCGGCCCTGAAAGCTATTCCTAAATTTGTCGGGGACAACACAAAAACGCCAGCAGAACATTTGCAGGATGTGGCGGATGTATGTCTGGTACACGGTATTACAGCGCAGAATGTAGCCCTGAGGCTCCTCGCTGTGTCCTTCAAAGGCAAGGCCCTGGATTGGTACCGAACGCTGACTCTGAATTCAATTCGCACTTGGGATGACCTCGGAGATCCATTCTATGAAAGGTTCTCAAATGCCAGAGATCATTCTTCATTATATTATTAGCTATCCATCATAAGACGAGCACCCCAAGAGGCCCTGACAGATTTTAATGCCCGATTTCACTCAAATTGGCAGAGGATTCCTGTGACTATCCGCCCGACTCCAGAACTGGCATTCATATTTTATCTGAAGTCCATTAACCCCGACATTTCTGTGATGATCAAGGCTTTGGGAGGAGCCACTTTACCAGATGCTTATGCTACCGCTATCAAAGCGAAAAATCATTTGATAGATTGCGAGAAATTGCCTCCTCGACCTATTGTGCCGATATTTCCTGAAATATCAAACGCAGCACAAGAGGTTGCGTCGACCAGTGCGCCAGCAACTCCCCAGTCGATGTACTCATATGCAGCCACTCCTGAAAACTTGGCTTCCACATCAAGTTCTCCCAAGGATGAAATGGGCGACCTCAAGGAGATGTTGCGAACTATGGCGAATGATATAACAACTCTCAAGCGGAACCAAGCAACGCCTCCACGGCCCGCATATCAAAACTATCAAGGTGGGCGGGCTACTTATCAGAAAAATCAATATCAGAGTGCGCCTCACACTAATCCATCAGCGCCGACTACCAACCAAATGGTCCCGGTGCCTACGCCGCTGATAGGTGCGTCGCCAAGCTCATGTAGAGAATTAACCGCGGGACAAAACAATCTTATTGATGACATCAATCTGTGGTGTTTCCCCTGCAATGATGCACATATGCCCCGAAATTGTCCGCGTGGCAACTTACAACAGAAGGTGGCAGAACAATGCAATCAAGGTACTGCTACAGAAAATGGAGAATACATATATGCCTCGGCAATGGAGAATGCGGTCCTTACCGCGCAAATGCAAGGAATGTCCTTAGAGCAAGAGTCTGATATTGTGCTTGATCACGTGCTCTTCTCATGGATGGAAGATGAGGAAATGCTGTTTGCCGATGACACGTCCACAGCCGAAACGTCACAGGTACAGTCTGACTATAGCACACACTCAAAGAGGAGATTCACCGGTGAGCCTGTTGTTTCACTTTCGGACAACCCGCAATGCAAAGGCGTGTCCGATCAAATTCCCAGCACTTCGACCGTCTCTTCGCCTTCTCAACCACGAAAGGAAATTATTATAACAAAAGAAAAGGAGTAGAAATCTTTGAGCTCGTCACCTTTTAATGTGGTGGAGCAATTGAAGAAATCATCCGCTAATGTGTCTTTATGGGACATACTAGCTATCCCGGATTAGAAAACTATGTTACAAAAGGTGCTTCAACAAGAGATCAATTCAGCACCAACAGAACCATCTGCCAGTACAGAGGGGGTTTATCAAATGCCGCCAACTAAAATTCTTGCAGACAAGACGAAGGGATCCCATGCGGAAGGCGGAGGTAGGCCAAAACCTCAACCCTTCTTCTTGACTCTCATTGTAGGGAAGAAGCTATTACACAATGCTATGATTGATTATGGCGCTAGTACAACGGTTATGCCAAAACTGTAGCCGAAGCCTTAGGGCTCAGCTACGAACCTATGAAAAAGGGGGTGATGCAGCTAGATGGAAATAAAGTTGATACAGTGGGTGTCATCAAAGTGCTTCCGTTAACTCTATTTGCTTGCCCAAGTATCATGGTCCCGCAAGATATTGTAATCATAGATGTTCCTCCTATGTTCGGTCTCTATCTATCTCAAGAATTTACTTCAAAGGTGGGCGGATATTTTTCCTTAGATTGGTCACATCTGATACTTAGGACCAAGCATGGTGCAAAAATGAAGATAGAATCGGAGGCTCTACATTCCGAACACATGGCAGATGAGGCCCTGATCAATTTTGAGGCCGTACATACCTCCATCACCAAGCAGGACATGTACAATGTCGAATTGCTAGAGGAGGAGGAGGTGAGCGGAGACCGAAATGATAAGGAAGATGCTCTGTTGAGCGAACACATAAACAATGATCCTTTCAAGAATTATCATGCTACCAGATTGGGCACATATGTGATTTATGACGAAGACCAAGTTCTTCCGAAGGTCGTCAAAGAATCTGATGATAACCAAGCAAATGAGCTGTGGACGTTGTATTTTGACGGAGCAAGGAGCAAAGTTGGAGCTGGAGCCAGGGTATGTCTAATATCCCCGCAGAATGAGAAATTGTTGAGGTCTTTCCGATTCCAATTCGCCTGTTCAAACAACGAGGCTGAATATGAAGGGTTAGTCCAAGGCCTAAACCTAGCGGAACGAATGGGTATTAAGCAATTGATTGTGTTCAGAGATTCTGAACTAGTAGTTAATCAGGTCCGGGGAATCTCCGCAGTGAAGAATGTCTGAATGAGATCCTATCAGCATCGAATCGGGGACCTGATTGAAGGATTTGAAGCTTTTAACATCCTGACCATTCCCCGAATGCAGAATAGCGATGCAGATCACATGGCGGTGATCGGCACTCAGTTTGATCCTGTCTCTGACTTGCTTCGGAATGAATATTCAGTACGAGTGCTTGTTCGACTAGCGATTCCCGAAAATGATCAGAGTTGGCAAGTCTTTGAGAGCGATGAGCACATCGCCTCGTTTATCCAACACTCGGGAGAATTCGCTGATCAACTTCAACCGAAGATCGCCGAGGCCTATGAAGGACAAATTATGTAGCTCAGGTCAAATAAACTTCCAAAAGGGTTAGTTACTCTCGAGAATTTTTTCAATTGTAATGACGCCCGAAATGATAAGCGAAAATTCGTGGCAAACAAAAGTGATTATGAAAACCTTCAAGTCTTCGATGACAGGAATCTTCGGGTCGGGAAAGATGTCCCACAATGAGATAGAGAAAGGCTTATCGGTTTCTGCAAAAAATATGGAGTAGTGGCCTGGTCCTACGATGATCTGGAGGGTTACGACCCTGGCATCATTGAGCACACTATTGAACTAACAGAAGGTGCAAAACCAGTCCGACAGAACCAGAGGCCAGTCAACCCTAAAGTTGAGGCCCTAATGGCACAAGAGCTAACCAAGCTCATTGATTCACGTATTGTCTTCCCAATTAAACATAGTACTTGGGTATCAAATCTGGTACCAGTCCGAAAGAAGAATGGTGATATCCACTTATGCATGGACTTTCGAGACCTCAACAAAGCATCTCTGAAGGATCACTACCCATTGCCTTCTATGGAGTCAATTCTCCAAACTGTTGCAGGATCGGAAATGTTCTCTCTGCTAGATGGCTTCTCTGGCTATAACCAGATTCGTGTTAAAGAAGAAGATCAGCACAAGACTACGTTCACCACCAAGTGGGGAACATTTGCATATGCTAAAATGTCTTTTGGTTTATCCAATGCAGGGGCAACTTTCCAGCGAGCTATGGACATCGCATTCAGCGAACTGATCAATAAGTTTATTCTAATCTATTTGGATAACTTTACTGTGTTCTCTAAATCTAAAGATGATCATTTTGATCATTTGGAATTAGTTTTTCAAAAATGTCAGGAGTTCAGGGTTTCCTTAAATCCAAAGAAATGTGTTTTCGGAGTACCGCAGGGTAAGCTGTTAGAGTATGTTGTGTCTAAAGAAGGTATTTCAATTCACCCCGAAAGAGTAAGGGCTATCAAGGAGCTTCCCCTTCCGGTAAATAAGAAAGGTGTCCAGTCTTTTCTTGGCAAGGTAAATTTCGTCAGCAAATTTATTTCCAATTTTGCGGGAATGATTAGGCCAATCACTCTAATGCTAAAAAAAGATCAAGCTTTCAAATGGACAACAGAAGCTCGAGAGGCTTTCGAAAAGGTCAAGGAAGCGATCTCCACAGCCCCGGTGCTGATTAATCCAGATCAATGCAAGGATTTTATAATGTATCCTTTCAGTAGCAAGTCCAGTATTGCTACTGTCCTGACTCAAAAGGATAGTGAAGGAAAGGGAGAGCATCCAGTGGCGTTCTATTCCCGAACGCTAAAGGAATATGAGGCGAATTATAACTTCGTCAAAAGACAGGACTTTGCATTAGTAAAGGGACTTAAAAAGTTTCGCCATCTAATTTCCTGTAACAAAGTTCTAGTATATGTCGCGCATTCTAGTGTGCGGGAATATATCATGGAAGGAGAGATTACAGAAAAAAGGGCTAATTGGATTACCAAGATCCTAGAGTATGACATCGAGGTCAGGCCTACCAAGACTGTTAAGGGAAGAGGATTGTGTGAGTATATGGCACAGAACGAGGAGGTACATGCCAAGAAGGAACAGCCAGAGCTCGTCCTGATAAATGAATCAGGATTGGAAGACAATTGGCTGACAGATAGAGTGAACTTCATGCAAACCAGAAGGTATCCGCCAGGCCTCTCATCCCAAAAAAGAAGGTATTACCGGCTTCAGAATTGCGGATATACGATGATAGAAGGACTTCTGTTCAAAAGAAATTTCAATGGTGTGCTCCTGTGATGCGTTACTTCAGGGGAGGCGCAGAGGATCCTCAACGCATTTCACAATAGCGACGAGGGTGGACATTTCTCCGCCAAAACTACCGCCATCAAGGTCCTGAGAGCTGGATATTACTAGCCTACACTTTTCAGTAATTCCTACTCTCTCGTAAGGGCTTGTAAAAAATGTCAGTTATTCTCTGACAGAAGGAAGAATTTAGCGATGCCCCTCAAACCTATCATGGCGGATGAACTATTTGCGTAGTGGGGCCTGGACTTCATCGGAATGATCAATCCGGTTTCTAGTGCCGGACATAAGTGGATTTTTAACAGCTACTGACTACTTCACAAGGTGGGCGGAAGCTGTTCCCCTTAAGGGGGCAACAGAAACAGAGATTGTAGACTTCCTTGAAGCACTGGTGACAAGGTTCAGCCCTCCGAAGATAATCATTTCGGACAACACCAGAGCATTTCTAGGTACAAAGGTATGTCACTTTGCATTAAAAAATGGCATATTCCTTAAAACATCATCAAACTATTATCCACAGGGAAATGGCCTAGCCGAGTCGACAAACAAAAGTTTAGTCCGACTCCTTAAAAAGGTTGGCTCAGAACACCAGAGGGAATGGCATAAAAATCTCTAAAAAGCGCTCTGGGCCAACCGTATAACTCCCAAGCAAGTCCTCAAGACTTCGCCCTATGAGCTGGTATATGGGAAGGAGGCGCTGTTACCTATCTCCATAGAGATTCCAGCAATACAGTTACTGAAATCCCTTGAGATAGAACAAAATGGAGCCATGGAGGTTCGGCTTGCCGAACTGTTGGAAGTACAAGAAAAAAGGGAGAATTCCCTAATAGCAATGAGAAGTCGTCAACAGGTGGTTAAACGATGGTTTGACAAGAAGGCTTCTGACCAAGGTCTGAAAAGTGGAGACTTAGTACTAAAATATGACAGCAGGGCTGCAAAGCCAGGTCAGCACGGTAAATTTGATAGCCTATGGGAGGGACCTTTCAAAATCATTCGGTGCATGCAATACAATGCTTTTGAGCTGGAAAATATGGAACAAGAGCCGTTAGGAATCCCGGTCAATGGGATTCATCTTAAGTTGTTCCATTAAGCATTATGCCATACCTTGTACAGTTGTAAATAACGCTTTTGTTTCCTTTCTTGTGTGTGGCCTGTTCTTTTTCTAAAATCAGTTGTCTTTCTACGCATTTGCTCATCGTCGTTGGCGGGTAAAACATCGGAGTTGATTTTACACAAAATGCACTCATGCATGGGGAAATAGCATACAAAACTAACAAACCCAGAAAATTTTAAACACAAAAAAAAAAAGGGAGCATGGATTTTCCTTAAAACAAGAAGTGTGTATTTATATATATGTTCTTCAGTTACAAAATGGCTGGGAGGCCGATTTACAAAATATACAAGTATCTGGGTACATTATATATACGGGAGTCTTTTATCAGGCTCATCTAAAACAGGAAAGTTACATGTTGAACAAGCAGGCAAGGGAGTTATCTATCCAAAGGAATGGCTGGCAGCAACTGACGCATCCACTGCAGCGTCCGCTTCTTCCTCGTCCACATCCTCGTCGGGGGCACTGGTAGCATCATTTGGCGCAACCGCTAGTGGCGGTGGGAACACCAGGTTTCTGAAGTCAGTGTACCAGTCTACGTCGTAGAAAGGTATCACGTTGTAGCTCCGAAACAGAAAGTGAAGGGCCTGAGTAACCCTCTGCTGGTGCTGGTCACGGGTCTATAGGCGGAATTCGCTAAGAAATGGCAGCCAAACGACAACAGCCTCTTCTTCGATAAAGCGACACAGGTCGCTAGCTGTTGGCAGGCCTATCCCATATGCAGCATGTGCAATGACCTCACCAAGCCCATTCAGGTATTTCTTCAGGAAGATTTCCTTCACTAGCCTCAGGATAAGTGGCCGGGGAACGCTGATGTCCAGCATGGACGCTACAAAGTGTGAACATATGTCAGTATTCACCCTATACTTATCCTCATATTCTACGCAATCCTTGCCTAGGACCCACTTAATGGCCACCAGAACCAGCGAATGCTTGTTCTTTGTCATCCTTTTCAGCCTTCTAGTAGAGATCTCACCTAAGAATGTCGTCTGTGATTTAAACGAGGTTAGGCGAATTAGGGTATCCATTCGTCCTAACACTGTCCCTAAGTCTCCTAAGATAATGCCGAATTTGCTCACCACCTAACCTATGAAGGGACTTGCTTAGCAATCTGCTACTGACCTATCACCTCTTAAACGCTAAGTATGTTTGCTCACTATCTACTGGCCTATTTATAAAAAAATTGACAAGACATATGCCAATCCGCCTCTAAGAAACGTGATGTATGTTGGCTGCCATCTCAAAGGCCGAGTCTGCATTTGTTCACATTTTGGGCTGGTACATGCATGATAGCACGACTCAAGGCGTGCTTAATTGAATGAAGTTGATTAATTAGCTTTAAAAGGGTGGCACTTATTGGTGAAAGGACATATGGCCGTAGGCTATTGTGTCATATCTCAAGCGCATCCCAGAGCCCAAGGCGATACTCGTATCTTTTTCAGGCGGTGATCGTTTGCTTGGTGTAATCATTCCGACCGGGATATTAATTGCCAGCGCATGTTAACGCAGCGTTGGAAGACCAGTTGCAAGTTCAATTTCCAAGGAAATCAAGGCGTATCACACGATCTCTTGAAAGCAATGATGAAATATGACCGCCTCAAAATAGCAATCAGTTCATCTTGCACGAGTTGTAGGATTAACAGTACATGCCGAGTTTAATGCAAAAGGCTTGCTTTCACCTACCACCTTGGGAAAGGTTGCTATTATCGCAACAAAAAGGCTTAAATATTTCAAAGGCTTTTACAAACGCAGGGAAGTGCAAAGTGTTTTCGGTCTGTCTGTCTAGAGCAAGCAAATTCACAGGCCAGGAGCTTACAGATTCTGCAGAGAAAAGAAAAAATGTCAGAATCTTCAGCCCAGCAGATGCAGGGAGAGATTAGCCAGGAACTGTTCACGGCTATTTGTTCTTCGGCCAAGGCATACATGTACGAGGATGTAGCATACACCACGCCTGGTATACCCACGAAGATGAAAAGAGCCCACACAGAAGAGTTGGATAGACCCAAGGAATGGAGTAACCAGAAAAGGGTTAGAGAAAAATGGGATAATATCTACGACCCAAAGCTTGCAAAGAACCCTAAATCTCTTAGAGAGGCGGCTTGTGCAAAGTTATCAGCAGCAAAGGCAGACCAGTCCATGGCAGGTAGAGTCTGGTATAGCGGTCTCCCACAATACATGGTCCCATTGGTGCACTACTGCCCGGAGGTGGTCGACGCGGATTTTCAGCACTATAATCCAGATACCCACTACATTAAAGGTCGCAATTTAAGGGTTCAAATCAACCCAAAAGCTATCTGGCACATGTTATGTATCCTGGATCCAAGCAGAAGGAAGGAGACTATCGAACCTTTTCGCCCAAGCAAGGGGGAGAAAATATGGAAGAAAATGAAAACTGGCTCCGATTTCTTGTTAGAGGAAACTAGTAAGAAAGGTATCGCGTCCGCTAAAGCACCAAGTATCTCATTATCGCGTGGTTCATTCCGCGATGATCTTCAGGACCCCATGTCCATGCTGGCATTTGTTTGCGGCCAAGACTCCGATGAGAAGATCGAGGCTTTTCAGCTGGGCCCTGCAATACAGTTTCGCAAACAGCATGAACTCTTCTGGTATGATTTTGCTGAATTCATGGTTGAAGAGATGATACATCAAATGGAGAATTATCAGGTGGAAAAGAAGTTTAGATTTCTTTCCTACCTGGTCCACATGTTCCTACATCAGAATCCGGATTTCTTCGCCCGATTTCTTCCGCTATCAATTTTTGATGAGTAGAACAAAAGAAAGTCGGTGTCAACATGGACACCTTTCCTTTCTGCAACCTATGACTATTATGCCTTCGCGGACTATTTCATAGCCCCGGTTTTGAATGATTTGATCGGAGAAGGTGATATCGTCCGGCTCACCACGGAGCAAACTGGATTTATGCAAAGCTACACCCCTGCTTGTGACTGGTTCTTAGGCAAGGATTTCACAATCCTCCGAATGCGGGGTTTTACTGGCAAACCTTTCCTGCTCCCGGCTTGCGTCACCAATAGAGTGCTCGCGCTGGAGGTTTTCCGACAGGTATGCGTCATTGATTTCACCTTCTGTAGTAGCAAAAGTGTCAAGAAGAAGGGATCCTTCACTTGCTCGAATAGTTTCAAGTCGGTAACGCTGGTTAAAAAATAGTCACACGAGTTGCTAGAGGAGAAGTTGGCACATCTAGGATTGGTACTGGTAAATGATAAGTGGGATTACAACCCTTTCAACAACCTACCAGAGCCACATATGAAGGTTACCCATGTTCTCCGACCATACTGGGAGAAGCGGCTTAATAAGCGGACTGATAAAGAGGAAGATTTTGTTGAATTAGCGCAAATCCCTACACCGGATACCACGGGCCCATGGCACAAGTTCTACTTTCCAGTGGTTGTGGCCAGGGACAATCTTCCGATAGAGCGCAGCATGTATAACAAGTTGAAAAAGGGCGAAGAATGGAGCGATGAAAAGATAAGAGCTTTCTTGAAATATCGCCAGGAAACGGCACAGTTGAACGCTCCTTATAATCAATTGAAGGACGACCAGGAATTTGATAGATGGTGGAATGAAGGCCACCCCAGCCCGAACTCTAGTGCTGATAGGACTGAAGAGGGAGAGGAGTCTGAGGAGCATGAAGAAGAAGCGGCGGTATCATCCTCTTCGGCGCAAAAAGCTGAGGCTTCCAAGCAAACCGCCTATGTGGCCACTAATGTGCGTTTTAATATATCAAGGGGTTCACTTACACACACTTGGGCCGCTAAACCAGCTCGGCTAACGCCTCATCAGAAGGATCTGACTGCCGAAGTTAGTGAGGGCCCGCCTGCGAAAAGGCAGCACACAGAAAGTATTATCGGAGGTGTTTTGCAAGAACCCGTCGGAGGAGAAGTGCCCGTTGCTAGCCAAATGCCGGAGTTTTCGGGAGAGTCACGAACAATCCTGCAACCACCGCCGACCAGTCAACAAGTACATTTTGCTCCTTCTTCTCTTGCATCTCATTCCTTTGTATCCACCCCTGCTCCGTTGGCAACTCCTGCCATAAGCCCGAGCCCTCCACCTTCTGCTTCTGGTCCAGCTTATTCTGTTGGATTTGCCCAGTATTCGCAGGCCCAACCGTTTATAATTACTCCTCCGAGTATGCTCACGCCTACTGCTGCCGCTCAGTCTTTCCTCACCTCGCTTTTGGAAAATGTTCCCCCTATCGGCCCCCATTCTTTTTCCGCTATGCTTACTGATCCCCGTCCGTTGCAACAAGCTGACACCCCGTTAGCAACTCCCTTTTTCCAGCCAATTAGCCTTATGACTGAATCTTTGATTCAGCCGCTACAAATGTCTAGCCCTGCTAATAGTTCTCAGGCCAAGCTATGGAACGTGCCACACTTTTCTCCGCAAACTGTCACTCTCCAGAAGAAGAAAATGCGTGCGCCTATGAAAATTACCTATCCCTATGCCCTGCCTTCTGGTGTTCCTTTCGCAGGTGGGCTGGTATCATCACCAACCGAATTCATAGCACAGATAGATTGTGGAAAAGAAGCGCGTGCAAATAGAATGAGGCGACGCAGGGTAAAGGATGACAATGCTCCCGCCGAGCCGAGAGTTCAAACTTCGTATGATGAGGCCCGGCAAGAATTAAAATTTGCAACCATGTACCCACGGATAAGCAAACCTCAAGGAGAAATGCAGCCCGAAGATTATGAGATCTACGCTGTCGAACTCGACATGAAGGTAGCCCGGCCGCAAGATAAAGTCGAAATCATGGAGGAGACGCAACGGGTGGTCACTTCCGACTTCCTCAAAACTGGCCGCCAGTTAAAGAAGAAAGATGAGCAACTCAGGGCAGCCAAGGAAAGGGTGAGCTTTCTAGAGACAAAGGAGAAATCCTTGGAGGCAGATATCGCCCGAATGACTGAAAGGGCGCTAACCACAGAGAATGAGAGGAACAGGCTTCAGGGCGAAATTGTGAAAACCCAGGTTGCCGACCCAAGTTTAGTAAAAAAATTGCAAAGTCAGAACCAAGCAGCACAGTAGAGCCTACGGTCAAAAGAGGAAAAGCTCGAACGCATCCACCTTGAATATAGTCAGGGGATGGCACAAAAGGGTGAGGAGTTGGACGCCTACAAGAGCAGTATCAGCAAAAGGTACAGGAGAAGGAGGCCGAATTCAAAAGCCTGAAGACTAAACTAGAAGAGGAGCTCCGAGAGACAAAGGCTTCTCTGGAGGAGCAATTGGCTAACCACTCCTAAGCTGAACAAAATTGGAATAAAGAAATGAACAGCTATGCAGAGCAGTTAGCGTCCGAAAAAAAGAAAAAAGGTAGAATTAGCCGAGGCCCTCATTTCAAGAGACGCGGAGATTTCTTCACTTAAAGCCTCTCTACTACCTGCCCCTGCCCAACCTGATGTCATCCCGCTGGTTAGGCAATTATACATTTCTCACTGGGAGAAAGTCAAGACCTTCTACCTAACACTGCAGCCTACCCTCTGATTCATCAACAAGGCATCAAGACTCAATCAAGAAGCTCACGACACAATGGAGTAGTTCCCGTGTTTCATCCTGGAAAAGGTTCCTGAGGCAAGGGACTTGCTCAACAAGCTATACTCCGTCTCGGACGAAATCCTTGCTGAGGCGGGTATCGAAGATCGGGACATTGCTACTCAAATTGCCAATAAATTCATCCATTGTCACTCCGCTTTCCAGCGCACTAGGGCATCGGCAGCTTTTCTAAGCAAGGCGCTTGACGACATACGGGGAAGTTTCTCTGAGTTAGGCAAGCTAGGGCTACCATCCCCATTCCTCGAGGATGGCTCCATTGCCACAACTACACAGATTGCGGAGGCTATTGAGCAGAAGGAGAATGACCCGGAGGCATTCAGAGAATTCGGCAGCTCCCCATCGGCAGTCGACATTGAGGCAATCATTCATCCACTCTCCCAGCTGCTTTTCCATATCCAAGCAGGTGTCGGCCTACCTGAGGTGCTACCTCACAAAGAAGCTATTAACCTCCGCGGGGCACAAGAAAATTTGCGCAGCATGGCAAAACTGCCCGAAAGTGAATGGTCGCCCTTGCAAGCTACTCTTTCCAAACTCTAACTCCATTCGCCCTATGGATAAAAGCTCTGGTCTGCAGAACTAGAGAGTTTTTGGGTTCTACATTCCTTGTCCGAAACGCCCCTGATAGTCACCAAAAGCTGTTAAAATAAATATTCGAACAGCTCCCTTCGGGTTTCTTTTTGTGAATGTGTGTGTGCCTGCCTGTGCGTCGCCGAGTCTGGTCGGCTTTCCATCAAGTTTTGATCTCCCGCTGTTCACATCCTCTCTTCGCAACTTCGGGTAACGGCTTCCCTTTCGGCTCCTAAGAGGCTGCGTTGGGCGTCCACGTGTCTCACTTACGGAGGTTTTTATTTCCTTTTTTCCTTGAAGTCTCTTCGAGTTGCGAAAGCCTTCTGCCAGGGCCATCACTTCTAAAGATTGTCAGAGAGACCCACATCTTGCTACGTGGCGGCGTATCGCGAGTTTTTTCATGCGGGAATGAAATAAGCAGCTGCGAGCTACGAAGTGCTTCCGCAGGCCTTCTTTTATTGTTGGTCGGCCCCACCTCCTGCTAGGTGGTAACCATTCGCATCTTTTAAAATTGGCAGAGGGGTGAGCGACCGTGGGCTGCGAAACGCTGCCAAGCGTCTTTCGCACCCGGTTGATGCGGCTTTATCTCCACTGCAACAAAGACCTCAACCTATGGGACACGTGTTGCTACTTCGCAATCTCTCAGCAGCGGTAAGGGAAGTTTTCATTCGAGCAGCAGCAGGATGCCACGTACCTTATAACTGATCCTTGAGGTAGGCGATAGGCTGGCTGGCGAAATTATGTTATTGGATGCCGCTCTTCATGGTTTTTCAAAGCGGTGGATGACGCTTGTCGCCTCGGGTATGGCTGGAACCACTACCATCATTACAAAGGGCACGCCTGCAACTGAATGACCAGATGTTGTGTTCTAGCTCATTGCTGTTGTAACGGCATTGGGAATCTTCCGATTCTGGCATCATTGCAGGGGATTGTGGGATTTTTTCTGTTACAGCTTTCCAAAGCGGTGGGAGTTTTCTCTCCAGCTATATATATGCTCTCTCTGTCACCCACCAAAGAAGACGAACAAAAAAAGAAAAAAGAGAAAATAGATCCAAGAGTTTAAGAAAAGGATACTAGTTTTAGCAAGAGACACCAGGCCTCTTTTACATGTTTATTTGCAAGAAACTTTCAGACTGTGCCCACTGTTGGGCCTTTCTGCTTTTCATGTTTCAATCAAACTGTGAACTGTGCCTTTTATTGTCTCAAACATTTCATTTGACAAGACTTCTATATATTGAATACAAGCTTGCTTATCTAAATCATGTCTAAATGACTCTTCTTAGTAGTAAGGATGTATGCGATATTATTTTATGTCAATAAATGAACTGCTTATGCTTTAGCTTTAAGTTTCTGACGTTTTGGAACATGACAACACCATTCAAGCCCTTAAGTCTATGATTTATCGTGCCCATCAGCAAACTTTGGCGCATTGCCTTAGATTAGATTTTGCTTCATTATATCTGCTTCCTTTTCCCTTTACAAAAAACCATTATAGAAGAAGCCGACTTCTTTAAAAATCTGGAGGTTACTCAGTTTGGCACAAAGAGGTCCCCCTTGAACTGAGTTTCCCATAAGGCACTGTTACCTCGTCAATTTTTGGCGTCAACACTAACCATCTATCAAAAATTAAGGGTATTTTAAATCAACTTGCTAATGTAGGTGAGACTATAGCTAATAAAGATATTGTCTCCATATCTCTTAATAGTTTACCAAAATCGTTTGATAATTTCAAGACTACACTCACATTAAGTGGAAAGTTGTCAACCCTAAAACTCAATGATCTAGAGGGCCTATTGTTGCAACATGAGGAAATGTTTAATAGAGATAATGAAGTGGAATCAACAATTGCTTTTGCCTCTAGGTTCAAGGAATAAAGTTTCATTGGAAAATAAATGCTAATATGGATAATAATGGACAAAGGAAAGAAAGGTTTTGTGATTATTGCAATCGTCCAGGTCATTCTGAAGAGAAATGCTTTAAAAAAATTATTGCAAATGATATGAAAAATACTTTTGAAAAAGGAATGTGTGAAGTGTATGATAGTGAAGGAAAATTAATTTTTGATAGATATATGAAAGGAGGCCTATTTTACTTGAGGAAAAACTCCTCTAAGCTCTAGTTCCAAGAATTTTCTCAACAAATCAGCTATGCCATGAAAGGCTTGGCCACATTAATCCTCAATCACTAAAGAAAATGTTTGATCAAAATATAGCATATGGTATTCCACCCATCACTACAGAGAAACATTTTTGTGAAGCTTGTCTCATGGGGAAACAACATAGAGAAAAAAATGATTATGGAAAAAAAATGATTATGGAAAAGCTTGGAGAGCCTCCAATAAGTTGGAATTGGTTCATTTTGATCTTTGTGGACCTATGAAAACAACTTCTATAGGAAAATGTCGATATTTCATGACATTCATTGATGACTTCACTCAAAAGGTTTGGGTTTATTTTTTAAAGAATAAATTTGAAGCGTTTGATATTTTCAAAGAGTTTGTACATCAAGTTGAGAATGAAAGTGATAAAAAAATTAAAATGCTAAGATCAGATAATGGGGGGAATATACTTCATATGAGTTCATCAACTTTTGTAAACAAAAAGGAATTAAGAGACAATTTTTAGCTCCATATACTCCACAACAAAATGAAGTAGCTGAAAGAATGAATAGAAAACTTCAAGAGAAACCTAAGTCCATGCTCAAGGCTTGTAATCTTGATGACAAATTATGGGAAGAAGTAGTTCATACAATAGCTTATTTGATCAATTGAAGTTTGACTAATAGTTTAGAAGGAATCTCTCTAGAAGAAGTGTGGTCAGGAAGGAAACCTACAGTTAGGCATTTGAGAATTTTTGGGAACATTGCCTATAGGCATATTCCACAAGAGAAGAGAAGAAAATTTGATGATAAGAGTAAAAAATGCATCCTTGTAGGCTATGATGACTCTAGTAAATCTTATTAGTTATATGATGCTAAAACCAACAAACTTCACATCTCTAGAGATGTCAAATTTGAAGAAGAGCATCCCCTTCCATCCATTTTCCATGATGATGTATTAGAAGAGAAGGATGATAGTGGGACATCATCATACTCACCCAAAAATGATGAAGTACAAACAAAAATTCCTATTGAATCTACAAAAGAAGGGGAAGAAATTGATGAGCCAAATTCAAGCATGATGTCTACTCCACAATCTCATGTTCCTCTAAGGAGATCCGAATGAGCCAAAAAAACACCTATCAGGTTGCAAGACTATGAGATCAATTATGCATTAGTGTCAAGTTTTCTAAGTGCTCATGAACCAAGCACTTTTGATGAAGCAATAAATGATGAAAAATGAAAAAATGCTATGAATCAAGAGTTAAATTCAATTCATCAAAACAAAACATGGGAGTTGTTTCCCTTGCCTGTTGGAAAAAGGCTATTGATTGTAAATGGGTAAACTAACAATCCTATTTTTATAGGAGGCCCTGATCATCTAGTTTGGTTACCGTGTGATAAAATAAAATTTATGGAGGAGGTGTTAAAATTAAACTATATTTATAACACTTAAAGTAACTACAGTCATGTCTCATGCAAGAGACACATCTCTTCATAAGTTTTATATATAAAGATCATTATCATCCACATATAGAATGAAGAGAAAAAATCTATTCAATGTCCAATTTTAACAGCATGTTCCCCAAATTTTCTTATGGGAGGTTGTAGGTTTCGATGCTTGATAAACAAAAGAAATAAGCTTTATGGCTTGGCTCTATTATGTTTTATTGGTAGCTTTATGTTTGGGCAGATGTACAATCAGGTGGGGTGATTGTTGTACTGATCATGTGAAAATCATCAATTTTCCTATCTCCATGAGGTATTCCATTTTGGACCATTTTTTTTATAGCCTTACCAATTGAACTTGATTTCAGCATAGGTGCTTTGCAATACAGACATTCCTTCTAATTCTTATGTCTGCAGTTGAAACCCTTTCCATGTTTCTATAGCTTGTTATGTAGATACTTTTAACTTTTGTTTCTATATCTCATGGCTTTGAGTAGTTTGCATATATAGTACATACCTTCTATTTTTGTTTGAATGCAATTAAAATTTCATTATGCCCTTGTTTGCTTTTATCTGCAATCTCGCCGTTATCATCAAATCTGTAATTTGCTACTTTGAATAATCACTGTTCACAAGTTCTGTGGAGATATATGTACATCTTTGTAAATTTTTAATTTTTTTGATGAAATCTGTCGTTGTCCTATTCTTTAGATTGTTAATATACAGTTTAATGTTTATTTAAATTAGGTAGAATGGCCATGTGGCATGTATTCTTTAGCACTTTTTGTTGTCTTGTTAAAAAAAAATTGTGCATAAGCATTAATTTATATATTATTGATGTCATCACAATCAAAATGGAGTTTTTTTTAATGTAGGATCATATTTCAACAAAATAATTTATAGTAACTGTCTCATTTTTAATTTATATCGAATGACATGCTTAAGAAAATGTTAATATTATGTAATGCTTCCTGATGTCCATCTCCTCTTGTATGTAGGTTAAATATGTTAGAGATAACGAATAATTTCTCCCAGTTCTGCATGTCTGCGGTGGAGATAACTGGCGATAGACTTCAGTTTAATTTTGTTTTGCATTAGATGAACTCGCATGTTGTAATCTGTAGTTCAATTTTATTCGTTGCATAGATAGACTTTAGTCTTTAGTTGCTTAATTTTTGTAGTCTCTTATCTATAATAACCGCTTTTTGATCTGCTACATTTATAATCTACATTAAAAGGAGTGCGCCACATTGAGCCAGTTAGAAATTCTTAAAGACAAGGAAGCCCCTTTTACTATCTACACTTTTAAATGCCAGTGTCCCGTAGATGATAACATGGAAACAAAAAGTAATTACGAGCATAGCATCATGGAAAAGACATTGCTCTATGACCGGAGATATTTTACAAGTGGTTAAAGAGTTATATAAGCAGGCAGACTGGTAATCATCCTTTATAGCATTGCAAGAAGAATGAACATAATACTATGGAGACTAATTACAATAGCATTGCTTACGGAAATAATACACAAAGTGCTCCTTTACTCTGGAATAGATGTACTGAATAATAAATCAACAAGTCTTGCATATGAATTTTTTTTTATAGAGGACTTAGACATTTTTATTTGAATCGATTAAATCATGTTACAATCTTACAAAAGTGAAATTACATTCTCTTCTTGATACTACGAGCTTGTTTGTTTGACACTCTTCATATGCCATCAAGTTCTCTTCTTGATACCACAAACTTTTATGGCATTCCTCGTATACCATCAAGTTGTGCAACATCCATCAAGTTGCGCAACATTACTTCTGTGAGCTTTATTTTCCAATACCACCTATACCATAACATTGAAAAACATAACATTCATTTTTCAATATGACTATTTCTACTCTCCTAATATTCATTTTCCCAATACCACCTTTAACAAACACTCCAATTTAGAAACACTATTCTTCCCATACTACTTTGTGCAGCTATATGAAAACTTTATAGCACAATTATCATTTCTTGGCTGAAAACAAATGCAATATATAGAGTCCGTTGGTGTTGGAAGTCATGCTTTTTGAATGCTCTTGAAGTCATGCTTTTTGCATGCTCTTGAAATCATGCTTGCCGAGCAGCATCCTGTATGAGCATATAATTTTCAAGTCAACCCAAATCTGAATCAAAATAAACGTATGGAAAAATCAAAATATAAAATTCTCCATTAACATCATAACCTAAAATCTAAAATACCCCAGATTTTACCCTATTGTCTTCTAAATTTTCCATTGAAATACCATTGGAACCCACACAAAAATCAAACTTCAGATAACCCAAACTTGTCTGAATGTACACAAGTCTCTCCTACATTTTTATGAAGCTTTCACTCATCTAACTTACATTCCTATGAACTTGTATAATTTCATTACTCTCTTACTATAGAAGTGGTTTAATGGAGGGTGACTTAAAAAAATTCAGTTAGTGTTCTTAAAATTTTTAAGATTATTTTAAAGTGTTTCATGAATTTTGTAATGTAGTTAAAATTAAAAAAATTAAGCTAAAAAATTTATGGAAACTGGTAATGAATTTTATTACTTTCTATATTCAACCCCCAAAAGTTATTATTTTGTTAATAATAAATAAATATAAAATAAAATAAACATTAAAATTTGATGAAAATTTTAAAAATTCATATGATTGACAAGTGGCAAGGAAAAAAACTTAAGCTGATGGACCAATTTCTAGCCCCACCCCATTTACACTTGCTTAAATTTTCAAGCTAAAAAGTAAAAGAAAGGTCACTATTGTAATCTTCTTGTATTTTTTTCGCTTCATGGGATCCTTAAGCACCCAATGGAACCGCACCCTAAACACTAATCATCTTTCATGAAATCACACACTAAACATTTTTTAGAATCTAATTATCTTTGACTCTACCAAACTACCACTTAATGAGACTATTTAATAAGAAAATCCAATTAACCACTAAAAAAGTTATGAAAAAACAGATAGCCTAAATTATATAAAATAATTTTAAAATTGAAATAAGACTCACACCTCATAAACACAAGTGAAAATACAAAAGTTATCACACCTTGTAAAAACAAGTGACCATACAAAAGTGGTTATACCTTATAAACTCAGGTGAACATACAAAAGTGGTCTCACTTTATAAACACATAAGATTACAAAAAGGATCACACCATATACACGCGCAAAATTGCCAAACAGTCACGCTGATAAAATTTTAAAATTGATAAGACACAGGAGAACAATAAATAATTACTATGAGCACATTGAAATCCACATCAAACTGAAGTTATTAACATTTCACTGAAACCGCCTTCAACACGCACAAAACCCCCAACAAATCAAAATAGGCATACTTAAGGTGTCATGAGCCAGCACCGTTTTAAAATTAGACAGATGACAATAAATTGTCTAAAGAGAAAAAATAAAAATAAAAATTCATGACCTAGCCAATATAATTAAAAAAACACTAAAGTTAAAGCCATACTAAACGATTGTACACATTGTCAAAAAAGAACTTCAAACATACAACTTTATGCTAAAATCACAAATACAAACGTAAACAGCCTCTATAATTGCCTATAACTGTCATTTTATGACATATGACATTAAACCGTTAAAAAAAGATAGCAAAAAATCAATGACATAGCCAATATATTGTACCGATACCCTAAACTGAAATCTATAGCAAACAAATGATGCTAACAAGACCAACACTCGGTGAAATTGCTGCAACTGCATGGAAAATATTGTGCTTGAAATAATAAGAATAAGGAAGCATGTGAAAAAGCAACATCGAGATTCTTACTTGAATAGACACAAACACTGGCAGTTGGAATAGATGTCAACAGGATAGTATATAAATTATTGCACAGTGAATGAAAAGATAATAGGCTAAAATTTCTCTAAGTTATCCTGAGAAAAATAGCTACCCCTATAGAAGCCATAGATAAAAAGAAAAGCAGACATGACCAAAGAACACCAAATGTATTTTTAGAATTTGGCATCCAACTAGGAGGTCATCGCTCAACGATTAGAACCACCAACAAATTTATCTTGTCACACACAGATTCAAAGAAAAAATGTCGGAATAATCAACGCAAAAACTATAGATTATCTAATTAAACATCTATATGGGGATCGTGCTAAAAATCTAACATTACCTTCAAAGAAATTAGACCACATCTAAATGCAAATTCATAAACCTTGTATCCTCGCAGGTAATGCTCAGTTAAGTTCAAGAATCAGACCAGAAAAAGTTGTAGACACAATCAGAGAACAATTATGCAGAAAACAGCTAACATAAGAAACAAAAAATGAGACAAACGTATGCTACAGCATACAACATATATTTTATTGAACTGCTAGCATAATAACAAAATACAGAGATATCTGTGTTTTTTATCAAATCTGTATATCTATCATACAATTACATTTCCAAGCAACCTTATTTATAGATGTATAATGTCGGTTAAACATTGTTGGTGGACTAAAAGGTAAAAAGATAAGATAGGAATAAGAATGGTCTGCGTGGAATAAGAATGTATTTTTAATATATATAATTATTTGCTTACTGTTTAATTTTAATGATGGTAGTTACAGAGGTAAAGGCAGTAAAAACAACGACGCATTTGGTGTGAGCAGACACAAAGTTGGTCATGCAGAAAAGATGTTATGTACAACCTTTAACAGTTGTAAAAAGAGCGACACATTTGCTGTGAGCAGAATTAAAATTGTTAACAGCCATAGGTATGTGTTTTTGTGCTACTGCAGTGGCAGCTGGCAAATAAATTTGTACAATTATTAACTGCTGTATATAGGAAGATAAGCAGTGAATGCAGTTTTCCAAGCATACTGCATGATATATT
Source organism: Sequoia sempervirens (assembly GCA_007258455.2). Classification (NCBI taxonomy): domain Eukaryota; kingdom Viridiplantae; phylum Streptophyta; class Pinopsida; order Cupressales; family Cupressaceae; genus Sequoia; species Sequoia sempervirens. Next base: position 158,918,886 of record VDFB02353493.1, on the reverse strand, counting down.
TTTAGTAGCCAGTCTGTATAAAACTAGCACTTGCACCAATGAGGTGCAATACTTACACCGATAGGCTGTTCCTCCACATTATCCTGAAGAAACAAAACCGAAAAAAAGGGGTTTGCATTCGGTAGAAGAAATTTTGAATCAACTTTATAAGGACAATTTGATTAATGAAATGGAAAACCCTTAAATTAGTAGAGAGATAATGTAAGCCGCTAGAGGTTACAAACCTACTTTCAAATATTCTTGCAAGAAGTTCAGCTTTTTCCTTCTCTGCATTTTTATGTTCCTCGATCTTTCTACTCTTGTTCACCCATGATAAAATTTCTAATCCACCTTCTGACTTCTACTTAATTCTTTCCTCCCTCAGTCTTCAAAACATTAAAATGCTATTACTAAAATATTATGTTTTTTAAAATACTTGTAACATGCTTCTCAAAACAATAATAATTTGTATTATATCATAAACAAAAGGCAATGTCAATTAAAATACTTGTAACATGCTTCTCAAAATAATAATATTTTTTATTATATCATAAACAAAAGGCAATGTCAAGCATTACTCCAGAATATTGCTTATTGCATGGAACTCATGAAAACCATTGTTCTAAGGAAGATAAAGTTATATATCATGTATCAAATAATAGCAATGGAGATTCAGAGTATCATGGACTGAATGAAATGGAAAGAAAGTGAAATGCCGGACAGATTCAACAAACAGCTCAAAAACTGACAATTTAAGGCGAATATTTTATCAGTTCTTAAACTATTATCACCGCCTCACATACTTGGTATTATCAATAGAGTTGAAAGATATTTTTTCTTAAAAGTCTTACCATTTTTCGCTGCGAGAAAATGAGAATTTTTTGAGGCATTTTTAAAGCATACCTGAATTGGCTGCAGATTCGCTGATTTTTTCACTTGTGCAGCAAATTTAAGAGGGTTTGGAAGGCTTCCACGACCGCCATTGTTTTGTCCTTTGCATTTTAACCATGGATTGTCAATTCAAGAGGCAATCTAACAACATAACTTTACAATACAGTTTTGAAAACACCTAAAGAATCCAAAACTTGTGTCAACCTTTGAACCTACAAAGATAACTCATCCTATGATTCTTAAATGCATATTTTCAATGACTAAACCACTCACCCAAAGATATGTTTATATAGGCAAGTAGCTCACTTGGAAACCATTAGTGACGTATTCAAAACAATGGGCTAACCAACATAATATCTCATTAGGTAGTTCCATAGGGGTTCTATGAGGTGGTATATTTAATTTCAAATATTCTCTTAAAATTATTCGATGATGTGTCCTAACAAGATTGCACATTACAACTATATCAAAGATAGATAATCTTCATGTTAATAAATTTGTCACATCTCAATCAAATTTACTCTTAAAATTGTCCTTATAATTTTAACTTTTAACACACCTAATCAATATTACATTCAATATGACACCCAACCCAGTAGAAAGGATTAATGCCCCTAGTAATGGTTAAGGTTTTGCAGAAAGAGTTTTCCAGTTGGTTTTCTATTTCATTATGAAGATTTTCCTTTGCCAGTATCCTCTCTGCCTGCACCCAAAAGGGAGCTTTGGAACAGGATATGTACATCCATCAAAGCATAAAAGATGGAGGCATTCGGTTTGTCAGGTTGTCAACACAGCTTACATCAAGCTTGATTTGTCTCATTTTGGTGGAATGTAGAGCTTAAGAAGAAGCATCTGGACTTTCCACATGAAAATGGGGTTCATATTTGATATAATTTGCTGTGCGAATGTGATATTACTCAATCTTCTTTCATGGGATTGACCCGCCTACCTTTATCTGGCGAGAAGAGACAAACGCCGAATGGATTTGAAGATTAACAAAAATGTGATAGATTTTAGCCAGTGATCTTATCTCTGTCTGCGCCAGCCATTGGAAATTTTAGTCATCGATTCTGTATCAGGAGGGGGCCACTTAACTCGTTCATCATAAACATTCCTTTCTGATGTGCGCGCCTATATAAAGAGCTGCGCGCACCACAGCATTTTATAAAAGCAATAACCAGCGGCCCGTTTCCTCTACTGCTTTTTAAGAGAATTTGTAGTGCAATTTTACAAGGAAAATGGGCATTCCAGTGATAGACATGAAAAACATAGATGGAGGAGACAGAGAGGTGATCATGGCTGAAATAGCAAAGGCCTGTGAGAGTACTGGTTTCTTTCAGGTGAGCACAATTGATCATATTTTTTCACATTTATAATACACACTTACTAATCATGGTAGTGATAGCACCTAGCAGAAAGAACGATGAAGTGATTTCTCATTCTGTGCTTGCAGCTTTTGAACCATGGCATAGAGCATGAACTTATGGACCGCGTAAAGAAAGTTTGCTCGGAGCACTATAAGCTTAACAGAGAGCAGAGCTTCAATGACTCTTTGCCTATAAGGTTGTTGACCAACGCTCTCGCGGCTCAAGACAGTGATGAGGCTAATAAGATTGAGAACGTTGATTGGGAGGATGTTTTTCAAGTACACGAGATGCAGGAGACCGATTCATGGCCTTCCCAACCCAGTGATTTCAAGTACAACAACTCAGCTATTCTATTGCCGCTTGAGTGACATAATAGAATACAATTTAAACGTTTGTATAAATATGCGTAGAAATTGTAAAATTAGCAAAATATTCGTCATAACTATGTATATACAAGTGTTTCTGGATATTGAAAAGGAAATACCCCAAGGGTGTGACTGATACATTATATTGCATTTTACTCGGGGAAACCATCCAGGAGTTTCGAAACCAGATATTTTCATTGACAGAAAAGCTGTTGGAACTAATAAGCTTGAATCTGGGGCTAGAGAAAGAGTACCTGAAAGAGGCATTTGCAGAAGGAGAGAAGCCATTCTTCGGCACCAAAGTGAGCCATTATCCTCCTTGCCCTAGACCGGACCTCATCAATGGCATCCGTGCACACACAGATGCAGGTGGCCTCATTCTCTTATACCAAGACGATCAGGTCTCCGGTTTGCAGGTTCTCCACAATGGCACTTGGGTTGACGTACAACCCATTCCATACGCAATAGTTGTTGACATTGGGGACCAGTTGGAAGCCGGGGACCATTCACTGCTGGCTGTTGGTGCTGCCGAGGCCAAGTACAGCTCTTCCAGGCACCGCTTCGACACTGTCCTCATTAACGCCTAACCCATACCTATACAGTAATGAATGGACTGTACATCGTACGCTGGTTAGCCGAATGCGCAGGGAAGCTCTGCCATCGCACGTGACGGATACGTTTTGCAGGCCGGAAGGCGTTCCCGGAATAGTTCGTGGGGTTCCCGCCGGCATCTGACTGCTGGAAATGCCGGTGGGGTTCCCCCACGTAAATAGCCTATCGGCTAAATATATTTTTAGAACTGCATTTACTGCAGTGCATGAATCTGGCCACTGCATGAAAAGATTTTGGACCGCCTTACTTTTAGTCTCTGCAAAGCTACCATTAAGTAATATGATAAACCAAGTAAAGCATAAGAAGAAACGGGATATCTGTGAAGTCCCAGAGCTGCCGTATTCAGATCTTTACTGATCTCATTCCAAAACCTTCTACTCAATTACTTATAGTTAGAAATCATATATATAACATGCCGATCATAATCATAGTTTTGGCCTTTTCAAAACATACCTGTAAACGTACTCAAGTGCTTCTACTATTTTGGACTGAGAAAATGGACCTCCCGGTGAGCTATGCAGTTGTCCCTTCCTCAACATTTTACTCTTTTAGGTGGCACATAAATGCTACAAGAGAAGTCTAGGAAAATAGGGAAATAAGTGTTTATGAAGGGATAGAAGATAATTGTCTTCAGGATATTAATGCTTCAATCAATTAGAAGAATAATTTAGTTGAACATTTAGAAAATTCCAAATGGTAGTTTATCTATCTAATTAGTATAGCTTAAGCTTCTAAATATTACATATCTACCCAAGAACATACTAGACTATAAACAATGAAAAAATAAATATTTCTTCTAAGAATCACATGCTTTCAAGAATCTTCAAATAGAATCATTAGCTATTGTCACAAATATTTATCTTTCTATCTATTATGCACAATGTCAAACTTTGTATTTAATAAATTATTCTAATTTAAATATGTAGATTTTTAAAAAAAAACACAACCTTTGTAAGCCTATTTAATTTGATTAAAACCACAACAATCACTTCAAAAATTTATTATATTACATATAAAGCTTAGAAAGGATTAATGTTCAATTTTGTTCTATCTATAAATTAGGATTCATACAATCTAAAAATTTATTATACTGCATATAAAGCTTAGAAAGGATTAAGCTTAGAAAGGATTAATGTTCAATATTTGTTCTATCTATAAATTAGGATTCATACAATCTGAAAAAAGGAGAACACATAAAATAAATCTTTGAACGTGGAGTTGGTCCCTTCTAATCACAATATAAAATAGGACTCTATTACATTTTGCAAGCCATCAATTAGGTTTTTATGGGATTGATTTCTTGTCATTTTAATGAAATTTATTGTACTAGTAGATATGAGAAAAAAATAATGGCATTTAGCTTTAAAAATGAGTTGTTGATGTTTCAATTACATATTAAATTATTTAATTTCTTAGTAGCTTTTACATATTTTAATATATGCAAAATAATTTAGATAACTTGACTCCAACAAAAAGACATCTAAAGCATTGGAGACTTGATTTAAGCAAGATATCTTTATCAACAATAATAAATTTGTTATTTACTAAATTTGGAAAAGTTTAACACATCTTGGGTTTTTTATGAACAACACATACATACATATCTCACCTAAACCATTTGCATTATTTACTTATATGAAAAAAATCACTTCACCTATGTACAAATCACACCATTAAGCTTATTTAAATCATTCTTCATGTCATAGAATAAAAAATCTCTAAAAAACCATTAACTATAATTTTCAACAATTTTTTCACTTTTAAATTTCATAAAAATCACATTTAAATCACACATAAATTATTAATCAATCTCATTCCAACTTATTAAACCCTTTAAACTAGAAAAATGGAAAAATATTTTATGAATAACATATACACATGATATTTTTAGGTCATGACTACAAATAGAATCTCATTGGGATGTGGGATGTGTATAGAAGGAGCAATTAGTTGCAAAGTGGCAAGGAGTCAGGATGTGATGCATTTGAGTCAAATGTAGGAAATTTTTGATGTAACACCATTGTAAATGTATTCTATAACTTCACACCATAAAAATATTATTTACACAAAATTTGACCAACACATACAAATAGATGAATAATTTTAATACAAATTGAAAATAAAGACTACGAATTATAGTGTTGATCTTCACAACCACCACAACAATATGTTATCTATTCTACTAAAAAAGAATACTCATAAAAAAACAAACAAACCAAGAAATTTTTGAAATGCAAATCATTAAGAATACAAAAAATTGTACTAAAAATTGTTGACATACCAAATTTTAGAATTTATTTTGAATATCAAAACATATTCAAATTTCTCTCAAAAATTTTATATCAAGATTTCCCACCTTCATCTATAGAACTAGCACTTGCACCCATTGGGGGTTCAAGGAAAACGCCGATAGGAAATTGAAGGTGTGGAAGTAAAATGTGGATAATGTGTACAAAATGGATTTTGCAAGGAAGCTCTCAAAACCTTTGAATTAATGAAGCAGTCAAGGAATAGATCAGAGGTGTGATCAAATCAAAGAGATCATAATCATATTAATCGAAATTATGAATGTATGCTTAAATCCTCCAATAGTCAGATTGATTGATAATAATGGCTTTCAGAAAGAATGTGACAAGTACAAAATAATGATGGATTTTATTGTGCTTTAAGTCAAATATACAAATGAAAGTTGAGCTCCCCTGGGAGACAATTCTCATCTGAAAAATATTGATAAAGTTCAAAAGAGAAGTGCAAATGCAGATGATTTTGTTCTTGATCAGAGAGCATTTGAAAATTATCTACATAAATGCCCCCAAGTAGATGCTACAACTAGAAAGAGAAAAATGAATCTCATACGATAAGAGCAAAGTAACTATAACATAATGAGATGATAATGAAATTCATTTGCAGAAAGGTGGCACCATTTCATTTTTTATCCATATCTGTGAACCCTGTCATAAATGCTCATACAGAATTATTGAATGTTTTCAATTACAACCAAATGGAACCCAAAGGTATCTGTAATGCATCAAAGATTGGGTTAGGGTACTAGTTCCTTCCTCATGTTGTCACATAAGCCCAAATTATATGAGCAACCGCACTGTATCATATAAATTAATAAAACGTGCTCACTTTTAAACAACAAGACACAGGAACATGAAAAATTAAACATTCCCTATCACAATGGAAAGGAAGAATCCTACATAGAAACCATATGAATGAAATGGTTGGTTTTCGTCCAATTTACAAACAATACAGAGACATTTTTTAAGATTGTTCAAAATTATTATGATCTTTATCATCATTAGGTCAAACGTCAGTTGTTTATAGCCTTTCTAAAATGTGATGACAATGGAGCTTAACTCCTAAACATGTACTCTCCATGAACATTTATTAAGTAACATAAGTTGTTCCTTTGCCATACAATTGTGTGTACCCTGTGTTGAAAGCCTTACATTCCTGTATGGCTAACTTATAATTCTAAGCATATTGATAATATAAAATAAAGGTAAGAATCTCATCATTCCGTTAGATTGAACAAAACTCTTTTGTTGGTTATTTGTTTATGGATCTCCATACCCTACTCTAGAGCTATCGTTTTGGCACACCCCAGATAGATGTTGGCTTGACATCTGAATATTGCATTTGCTTTAAATTTTAACATCTCCAAGGCTTCTTCAACAAGCCCATTTTGCGCATATCCAACAATTATTGCATTCCTTGAAACCAAATTAGGTTGTACCATTTCTTCAAAAAGTTGTAGAGCTTCATCGACAACGTGCATATGCTATAATCATTGCATTCCAGGAAACCATGTCTAATGTGGATTTTCTTGCTCCCTAAAAGGGCTTTCTTGGAAATATAGGCCTGCAATAGTTGAATATATGTGGAAGACTTTACAAGATTGTATGTAGTAAATAGAATGTGGAGGCCATCAGGAGACATGAATTTTTAGTGTTAAAATTGGATAAACATAGCTTCACCTGTTGAAATTAACTGAGCAGGCCATAGGCTAACCCCAGGTACATGCAAGCCCAAGAGTGTAATGAGGGCAACATAATTGAGATGGATAATATGCACAGTAGAATTAAATCGCCCTAAAATATATTGCAATGAAACATTTCTCTTACCAAGTAAGAGTAGATGCGGGTATTGCAAGTTGCTAGTCTTCACTGCCTTCCCTAAAATTTTACCCTCAAAGTATCACCAAACATTTCTGGAGCCTTCAAATAGAAGGTTGCATGGTGATCTAAACCAAAAGGGAGACAAAGCATGAATTTTTCTATATCAAAATGAAAGAGTAAACATAAACAATATACAAATGTCATGGGAAAAAAAGACAAGGCATGTGAAACGTTTGACAGAAAGTGCCGCTCAAGTGAATGCTATTGGCAGATGTAAAATCCAAGAAGCCCTACCTGCGATGGAATGAAGGCGTATACAAAACGTGAACTCTGAAAAAATTCTCAACAAAGAAATGTGGTCTATGGAATGTGGTCTCATCAATGCATGCGGTGATTGAAAATTAGGGGAATAGAGAGAAACTCATAAAAGATCAAACAGGGTCCCCTGTTCCTTGACCTATATTTCTTGAATGCTAAAAAAAGGTAAACAACGCATAGCTAGATCAACAAGAGGTACGAATGTTACCTGTTCAAACATGAACGAGTGCTGGTGTAGAGCTTTTGAGCCTTGAAGGCTTTCAATGACAGAGATCGACGGTGCCTTGATCTATAAACAAGTCGGGACATTTATGCAAGTTGGGGACGGTGGTCTTAGGTAGAAGAGCTTCTCTTGTGAGGTGTCGTCCATCCCATGCAATATTTTCTAGCCTGCATTGTGCCTAATGTAAGAAAAGGATACCCGTGCAACATCTATGCCCTTCATTTGATAGCTGCCCAATTCTCCAAGGTGGCAAATAGTTGACCAGACAGTAGCAGCTTTGCTAAGTCACTGGGAGGTTTACAGTGAACCGGACACTGCTTGACGGTAGTCGTTCCTGTTCTCAGGCGTGAGATAGGTTTTCAGACGAATTATGCCCTAGGGATCCCAGAGGTAGAGCCTATCGGCTAAATATAGGTGGATCAAAATTTATCTACTAGTAAAATTCCATACTAAAAATCAAGCTAAATCCTAGAAAAGTCAATTCTGATCATTAGGTGGTTCGATCGCTTCTAACTTTTTCCAATTTTCATCAATTTGCAATTTCTTTTCTATATAGCTAGGCATTAGATTTCCCCTCTCCATGCTTCTACAAAATTTATCTCCAAGACACTATACTAGGTGTGGGGATATTATGGAGGAATTTTGTAAAAGTTTCTTGAATATAACTCCTAAATGAATTGATTATTCCACTCCTCCCATGACATTGGCAATTCCAAATTGCCTCCACTCCTTAATTTGGCATCCATAATGAATGTGAAATATTATAGGGGCATTTAAAAATATCAGGGGACCCAATTTATTTGTATTAATGATAGCCCAATACTTGGGCATTGTACTTTTCTTTTTCGGGCATTTAAACAATTTATTTTTTTTATATTTTTTACAATTTTGGTGCCCAATTTATAAAATTCTTTGCAAATTTAAAATAAAATCATCCTAGAACTTAGTACCCTTCAATAAATTAACCTTGAGAGCTACATAAAATTCCTAGAAAGACAATAATTTGAACAAAATCTGGAATTATGTTGAACTTCATGTCAGAAGGAGTACCTACAATTTTATAGAAAACGAAATAGAAAACAAAGGTTAGAAACAAAAATATGTTTGGTGATGCAATATTGCTCAAATCCCCTTATATGATCCCACATTAGACACTTGGGGGTAAGAAGAGATGTTTCATGAGCTAGAACTCTTAAACATTGAAGATCCTATGCTTGTTCTTCATCCATTGTTCTTGTTTAATTGACTTTTCTTCTTCTTTACCTTGCTCTAAAAATTTCTCTCTTCCTTTGTTCACCATTCCTCTCTTTCTTCTTCTCATACAATTCATCTCTCTACAAATTAAACTCCTCCATGACTCATCTTCCCACTCTATCTCATCATCTTGAGCATTTGCATACAAATCATTACTAACAATCTAATAGAAATAAAAAAAATTATCTCTTGTGTTGAACATCCAAAATATTGAGAAGGGGGTGAATCAATATTCCATTAAACCAATTAAACATAAGCCATTCAATTAAAAACATACATGCAACAACAATAATGAATTAAATCATGAAACATCCACAAGATCACATGACACATGAACACCAGTATTTTTATGTGGAAAACCCAAAAAGGGAAAAACCACAGTGAGGGTTAGCTAATAATATATTACATTCGAATATATAGTATATTACAAAAAGACTCACTACCAGGTGGACTCACTATCCAAGTGAACTCACTGCTCATAGAGAATGAGAAAGAAGAAAGAATGGGTGGCCAAACAGTGTATTTAAACTGATACAAACACATATCGTACTTTTATGTTTACAGGCCAAAGTTTTAGTACATGAAAGTAGAAGTATATACTTTATATGATATAAACCATCTCGATTCATTGATCCACTGTAGTAATAAAAAATATTTATCCAAATTCAATCGAATCGATCGAGGATATCATTATTTGATAGACTGGTCCAAGACAATTTACTAATTGGCCACCCTGAGATGTCACAAAACTTTTCTTTAGCCAAAAAGAAAAGAATTGATCTAATCGGACCTATTGGGTTTAATTCATTGGTAATGAGATCGGTAATGAATAAATTATCTAGCATCTATTATATGGTATACTATAGTTTCAATGAGGTATAAAAATTATCTTCACATAGATCTGAACCAATGCTCTACTCTACTCACAATCTGCTCAACTCTGCTTATATTTGCTTCACACACATGTAGGTGTAACACCATACATGTCATATGTCTCTTATTACTCGCATACAATCTATTCGCTCTATTACTTCACCATTATCATCATCATACAAAACTCTAAAGTTAATCTCCTATATATATCCATATCAAGTGTAGTAACTTCAATTAGGCCAACTTAATTAGAAGTAACACACAAAATTAAACAAGCTGTCCTCGAAAATTTTTATCCACATTTCGCACCATAATTAAAAATTTAATTCACCTTAAGGTAGATTAGGATGGACCTAATATAGATCCCTCATAAGATAAAGTTACTTGCATGTCCTCCACAAAAAATCAAACATGTTAGGTCGGCCCAAAATAAGACCTAAACAAAAAGTTCCTTCATTTGTACATACAATTCACCATACGTGTGACTTCAAAAAATGATCTCTCTTTAAATTCCCACTCAACCAACATCTAATAGCTTATCCTCATCATCATACAATAAAATAATTATCCACGAAGAAATTTAGAATCTCCCACACTAATACACTATACAAGGAATGACTGCAATATATAGAGTTGAACTTTTTCATTTATATCTTTCGAAATGCTTCACAAAATGTCACGAAATATTGAATGCAGATGCATCTAATGATCTAAGAACTACAATTAGAATTGCAAATTGATATCTCTACTTGCGATGGAGTGTGGAACCAAAAACTAACACACTGAACCACAATACTATCAGAAGGAATACTTAGCCAAATTCATGTATAACCATATTCTCTAGATCAACTTGTTCTATCTAAATGCCTTCAAGAATACTTCCAAGCCACGCTAGAATGATCATAACAATGTTGACATCAATGACAACACTAGATCACATATAATTTACATATCATGCTCATGTTTCCAAGCTACATCAAGCTTCTAACAATCTCCCCTTGACTTCAACATCTTCTTCCTTACCTATTTATGCTTCATCCTCTTCTCCCTTTATTTTAAAAAATTAACCATACCTTGTTGTAGTTCAGCATGTAACCCATTATTTCTGCCCTTTACCAATTTTCCTACTTCATATTATTTCACCATGTAATTCAAACAAAAATCAGCATTATCACCATTTTTACAAAATGTAGAAAAATACCTCATTACCTTGGTTTTCTTCCCCTTGATTACTGCTGCAATATAATTTTTAATTTTCTCATCTTCATCCATTCCAACTATATCAGTTGCATAGATATCAAATTCATCAAAAAATTCATTAAATTTAGATTTTAGCTCATCATCCACTACTACAAGTTTTGCTTCAACTCTTATCAATGTGAGCAACTTTTTCCAACTACTACAACTTCCTCTTCTATGCATGCAAACTTCTTATCTTCCAATTTATTTCCTTTAAATAGGCATATATCAATAACAAGCTCTTTCTTGTCATCATTTTCTTTTGTCATTTCCCTTCCAAAGAATTTGTATATTCCCCTTATCCCCTTTTTCAACAAGAGACTATCTTCTTCTTCATTAACCTCTTTGTCAAACATAGAACTATCAAAGTTCATTCTATGAACTACCACAACTTCATTGTTATCTACCTCAATAATACCATATTTTCCATTATTTTATACATCCACAAGATCATGTAACTAAACATCAAATTTATTTTCATTAATTTTAGAAAAATCATATGATACATGTGTAACCTCTTGTCTCTTTCTTGTTGCTCAAACTTTTCCCTCATGAAAATTTACTTTCACATTTTTCATACTTTAAACTTCCACCTTTTCTTTGTCCTCTCTAATTTTTGCAAACAAAAAAAAGCACTAGATAAAAAAAATTCTTCAAAATTACTATGGTTCATAGTGACCATTCTCTCTTTGTTTCTCCATTCTTACTTTATGCTTCTTTTCTTTTCTTACTTTCTTTCAACTACCATTGTGTAGGACGATCCCACATGGTCCTCCTTCCATAACCTTCTCATCATAGGGTTGCAAGAATGCATTTTCTCATCTTTCTTCTTGTTGTCCTCTTTTCTAAATCTCTATATTTCATAAGAGAAAAAAAATTCTTCTTCCTCTTCATCCACGACAATTGTTGGTTCAACATTCTCCAACTCTACTCCTTCACTCTTCTCATTTTCTAGACATGGTTACTCCATTGCTTCATTATTTATACTCACCATTCTATTCTCCTTTTCATTTTTTAAATTTTATCCTCTTCAAAGAGGATTCTCTTCTCACATTTTCTTCTCTTTGCTTAAGCTTTACCACATCTAGTCTAGCCTAGATCATTTTAAACTCCTCAAATATAAATTTCTCAAACCTCTTGTCTTTTTATTCTTGTTGAACAGTTGAAATACTGATGGGGGGTGAATCAGTATTCATTGAAAATTATTAACTTAAAAGTGCATTTCAAAGCATCTCATTAAGCTTGCAGAAATGGAAAGGAACAATTAAAGCATGCATCACAACAATCAACATAAGAAGACTAGATTTACATGGAAAACCCTTGGAAGGGAAAAATCATGGTGAGCATTAGCCCACAATATATCATAACCAGTTAAAATAGATTACAAAAGGCTCACTACTTGAAGGGATCACTGCCCTAGAAGACTCATTGTCTAGAAAATAGGAGGTATCACTACCCAAGGAAGATCAATTCTTCCAAAATTACAAAATATATACAAAAGGATGGCTCACTGCTAAAATTTGAACTACTTATAATGCATTTGCTAAATGCTGATGATACAATTCCACATTAGACTAAAAAAACTAGCTTTACACACTTCGCCATTCACTATCACAAGATCACCACTATCACATTTCACACTTCACAATATCACATCATCATTCCATCACTGGGTTGTCCTTGTATATATGCATATATTCTACAAATAATCATACCATCAATTAAGTCAGCCTAGTTAGATGAAACATGTGATTCCAAAACTTATCAGTACAAAACTCCATAAAACATGCCTTGCAAAAGTAACCAAAGTGTTTTCTTCACCAAAATAGGTCACCATAACCTATAGTCACTCTTATGAATCCACTCCATACTTAATTTAATACTGCATGACCCCAAAATCCTTAGTTTGGCACTACACAACAAAATTGGTGAAGAAACAACTGAATGAACTAACTATTCACCCCAAAAATTGACATGCGGACCACCAAGCTACTTGACACTCAGAGTGCACACATATCTAACATCTTCAAGAATTCTCTAAAATCCACACAATATAATGATCACTTGCAGTAGAATGTGGAGCATTCCAACATGAACTCAACAATTGTAACTTTGTCTCTACTTAGTCTAATACTCTATTATTAATATCTTTAGTTGCAAAAGAAATAAAACCTTAAGAAATGGATATTGACTCCTTCAATATGTACCATTAATACCTCAAAACCATATGATGAGATAATGCAGTGGGGAGTAATGCGACCACAAAATTGTTCCTTTGTTACATCACTATTTTAGTTTGGAACTTAGCCAATTTTAAAAAAAACTTGATCTTCTTCGAACTAATACATCATCAATTCTAGAATGGGTTGACATCAATGACAACACAATACACAAAACCCATACACCATTATGCTTATGTTACCAACAATCTCCCCTTTTGTTATTGATGGAAACACACTTCTCTACTTCACTCCACCTTACTGATATATTTACATGAGAATAGATCCCCCTTTTTATGATATCCATTACCAAAAATATATAAAAGAAACTGCAGAACCATCTACTAACTCTACATATGTATATTATGATAAAAAATGCCTACACAATTCAAAAATGTACACCTTAACTGGATGAGGGTAATATACCCTTATATGATACCTTTAGTTTTGTAAGGTGTGCCTCCTAATCCTTCTTCATAATCTCCTAATCCTTCTTGGAAAAGTAAATTATGGAAATAACTTTCAAACTATACACAAAGATCTTCTTTTAGATAACTAGGCACTATTGTCTTTTGCATAACCTTCTCCATATTGGCCAACACTACATAGAGGTCTTCTCCTTTCGGAGAACTGGGCACTATTTTCTTTTACACAACCTTATCTATATTGGCAAAAACTTCAATTAAATATGTAAGTCTTAGACTTACCATATCTCATAGCTTATTGTATTTCTTTATGATTAAATTCTCTTTTTGTTCCTAGAATAGGAAGAATTAAGTGTATAGATTTTTAATAGCAACTATGATTGCTCCATCTCCATCATTCACTAGTTCATATACGCTTGAATCTTGAGCAATTAAAGACTCAATTGAGTCCATCTGATCCTTTATTCTCTTTGTAGATAATGGCCACTTCAAAAAAATAAAACAATAGTTTGGCTTCCTTCAAACACTTTTGAACATCCTCCAAGTTGCCTTGTAACTTGGCATGTGTAGTACCACATTTATTTGAGGCATCTGTTAGCCTCTTATCATTCACCTTCTTTGTTATTTTCTTAGATATATCTTCTCTTCCAAACAAGCAAATTGTACTCCTTAAAGGAATCTATCAATAACTTCAACTATTGCACACCTAACAAAGAAGTATCAATAGATACTTCACGAAGGCCTTCTTGCAATACCTTGAAAACTTCATCAACTAACTTTGTGCTCTTATAGTGAGTTTGTAGTGTCTCCTTTCTAGTAGTGGTAATAAAAGCATCACCACTTGTTGCAACTTATGGAGAGGAGAGATCATATCCATATCCACTTGACCTTGTTGCATTGGAATTTGTAGTAGTTGTGCAAACACTATTGGTTGGAAATACAATTGCATATCTAGAAGATCTTTGAATGAATCATAGGAGGGTGTAGAGGATTCACCACCAATTTTTGTGCTCTCTTCTGCATGAGTGTCATCCTTCTCCTTCTCTCCATTGTCAAAACACTCTTATGCAATCTTCTCAACTTCCAGAGGAGGCATATATTATGTATTCTGGGCTTTAATCTTCTCAAGGACTCCTTTCTCATCTTCTTTTCTTTGCTCAACAACTATCTCCACATCTAAAGGGGTGTTCTCTATCAACATTTCTTCTTTCTCATGCTTTCATTGCTCACCAATTG
Organism: Sequoia sempervirens; assembly: GCA_007258455.2. Lineage (NCBI taxonomy): Eukaryota > Viridiplantae > Streptophyta > Pinopsida > Cupressales > Cupressaceae > Sequoia > Sequoia sempervirens. Next base: position 158,903,761 of record VDFB02353493.1, on the reverse strand, counting down.
GAACATTGCTTTTTCAGGAGGGGTGTGTCTAGCTACATTTGATCTTTATCACCTAGAGAGGCTCTCAATTCTTTAACAAGTATTTCAACTATTTATAGCATTTCTTGAATCATTAGCTTCTCTATATCATCCTTGTCCTTGCCCATAAGAGTATTTACTCTTTTATTTGTCCTAAATTCTTGGGCATACAATTAAGAAAACATAACTCTTTCCTCATGAGTTAATGAGGAACCAATCTTCTCCAAGGAAAAATTTCTCCTCCTTGCATCTTCTACAATAGCCTATTGTCTTATTGCACTCAATACTTCTTTTAGCTCATCCAACAACTAATCCTCTATCTCACTTAGGATAAAATTAAATGTCACCATGTGTATTTGGCAATGGCCTCTTAAATTGTTTCCTTATCTACATCATTAGCATTTGGATATAATTCAATTGTATTCTTGAGGATTCCATACTCTGAAATACCACTAAAAAAGGCATCTAGCTTCATGGGAGTATGTTGATGAACTAGAAGGGTCTTCTCTTTCTCCTTTCCCTTTTCTATACGTGCCTCTTCTTGAGAGACTTTTGATTTCCTTTTGAAGACCAATTGTTGTTCTTCCTCTTTAGAGCTGACATACCTACCTCTTGTTTATTTTTCCCTCTTTCATCTCTTTGAATCATTTCATTGTATGGGGGTATTGGATGTGTCTTTCTTCTTAGAACCACCCATTGGTTTTGTTTTGAGGGACTTTGTAATAGTAGGTGTGGAGGTAGAAGTCCTACCTAACCTTCTTGTTGTTGGCATAGTCTTTGGAGGAGAAATGTGTCTTAAGATTTCTCTACAAGGTCCATAGGGTTACCTATAGAGTCTAAGCTAATGTGTTGTAAACTTGGTAGAGCTTACACAATTTGGAGGTTTAACTAATTGAACAGTCCACTTAACATTGCTTAAGACTACATTAAATTACCAACCCAAGGATTGTAAGCTTGTGATGGTTCAACATTGTATATTCCTTCAATGACTCAAACTACCTAAACTGCATTATTTAAGTTATCCTAATTACTAGAAATTCACAGAATTGAAAAATAGTAAAAACAAAAATCAGAACTAATAATAACTTAATGTCTCAACTAAACTATCCTCTAGAGTGTTATTGATTAATGGTTGCATCTGTATTCATAAGCATTCATTGAAAATAAGCAAGATATGAAATACTAATTAACTTGCATATGATTCATGAAATAATAATGAACTAATAACAACTAGTAAACAGAAATAAATAATTCAAAGATGAAGTGTGGAATAGTACCTTGAGTGGCCTTCTCAAATGGTTGTTCTCACTTTAACTAAACCCAAATAAATAGCTAATAGATTCTATGCATCCTATAAATTGATCTTCATTCATTGTTGAAAAGGGAAAGTTTGTGTTCTCTTTTGCTTCTAGGGTTTTGGACCTAAAAGGAGAGAGACAAAACTACACTATTCACTCAAGAAAAAACCATTGAGATTTTAATGCAAAGCAGATTGAAATCTAACAAAGGGAGAGTTCTAGGGGAAGGATAATAGAAAATGATGGTTCACCACCAAGTGTAAACTTGGAAAATGTAAGATGTTTTAAAACACAGTGTGATATGCAAACAGAGGGAAAATGCCCTAGAAATGCAACAAAAACATAACAAAATGGTAAGAATGCAAATCGTGTGCACCTAGAAACCTTCAAGGGGCTGGGAATAGCTTTGAAATTCTAGAAATCTAGACTTTTTATGCCATTGGGACTCATTTGCCAACCTAGGCAAATTAGTCCCAGATCCTATTTTCTACATGGGAGCCCGTTTCTAGAAAAGGGGTATCGAAATCTATAGATGGATCTAAAAAATAGTAGCAATGGGACTCATTCACCACTATTGGTGAATTAGTCTAGTTCCACTTTTCTAAAAACTGAAGGTTCTAATATGCACTTTAACATCTGCCTTTTCCTTCTAGTTTGAGTCTTGAGCCCAAATTTGTGAAAAATGCCTATAAAATAGAATTCAAAGGGATTTTATAATGGGGGGTTTTCCTTGGTCAAACCCCTAGTTTGGTAATTAAACCTTGGTAGAAATGTGCATAAAAAACCTAGCCTTGAGTGTGTTCAAGAATAGGAAATGTAAGATATGATGCAATCCTATTATAATGTGCAAGAATATGATGTAATAATGGAAATGCAAAGATGAATAACTCACTTGTGATAATCTCCAATCACCCCATGTGAACTCCAATGATGCTTGTACCTTCCTTAGACTATGTAAAGAGTGATAATGGAAGATGGAATCACTTAGGAAACAAGTCTTTAGGATTGACTTGATGGCTAGTTGCATCTCCCCAACCTAGAATCCATAATGATTTACTATAGGAATCCATGATCAACCCTTAAAAATACTAGATCTTGATAGAAGGTGAGCTTGAAGACCTACAAAAATGCTTTGATGTTGCCCCCAATGCTTCAACTTTGCTTACTTTTGGAATTAGAATGCTATTGTGAAAGACTCTTAATGCTTGATATTTGCTCAAAGTGCTTGAATTATGCTTTCTCTCTTGAAAAATGACTTAGAAGTTTGCTTTCATAGGTATTGACACCTAATTGACCATTATTTTGATCTCAAAGGCTGGCCTTTACAAAAAATATGATTTGAATTAATGAAGTCCCACTCAAATTTGAAAAATACCTCAAATGGGACTCATTCGCTACACTTGGCGAATGGATCCCACCTAAGGGGACTCATTCGCCCAAGGTGGCGAGTGAGTCCCACCTTAGATGTTTGAGTTGGGTTTTCATAGTTTTTAGGGATTTGAATATTTTTATGTGATCTTAAATGATTTTTGAGTGAAATGAGCCTTGAGATCTAAAATAATGGGTCTTAGGGGCCTATAAAAGGTGATTTTTAAAGGGGGATAATGCAAGGGTGCAAACATGGGTCCAAATTAAGTGTGAAATTACCTCTTTCTTCAAGTGGACAATTTTGACACTACAATTGCATAACATAAAAGATGTAGTAATGGAAAAAGTAGCCTTTTCCTTGCTTGCTTGAATAATTGGCATTAAAATTGAACTAATGGTGTCTTGGAGTGGTGTTGTAATGTCTTGTAAACATTCAAAAAAATATAAGACCTTTATTTAACAAAATCATGCCTAAATTGGTCCTTTGCAAAGGTGTTGTAAAGTGTTCTACCACACTTTCATGCTTTTCTAGGATGTATTTGCTTAATTAAGCCTAATGGGCCCCTTTTCAATAAAAATATACATAATGTATGCCTTTTTTAGGTGTTTTAAAGTGTTTTAAATAACTTTCAAACTTATCTAGGTGGTCCTAATTCATTGTGGTTAATTGGAGTTAGTAACCCCCTTTTGATTCAAATTTAGGCCTTAATTTTGACACCTCCCAAGGATCTTTCATGATAATCATAAATTAAATATCAAATTATTTCATTGGGAAAAATTTGGTCCTATTAAGTTGAGCCAAGGTCCATCCGCCCTTAATGGTGAATGGGTCCTCTCTTAATAGGACCCCCCCTTTTTAGTTGATCTGGAATGGGTTTTTGGCCTTCTTTCAGCGCCTTGAAGCTTGGTCCTGGAAACTTAGCTAGGACCCATTCACCTTTGGTTGCGAATGGGTCCTCCCTTAATGAGATCCTCATTTATTAATTTCATTTTGCGAGAATTTAATTACCTTTCTCTCTCAATCTGGTGTTAGCCTTAATTCTTTGAATTTCAGGGTTAGTTTCCTAATTTAGTATAAATAAGGGGTTAATTCACATTATTTCACCTAATATTTTCAAGAGAGCATCCTAATACTTCACAAGAGCATTATGGAGCATTTCAGAGGCATCTACAAGACATTTCAAGGTAGATTTCAAGTGATTATTGCAACAATTCAAGGTCTTATCATCATTTCAAGGGTTTAATGCATGCATGTGTGTTGAGCTAAGAAGTAAATGTTGCATTGAGGATCCATTTAAAAGGATTACCTTACATCGAAGATCTACATTCTTCATGGACACTACATGTTAGTATGTAGATTTTCTTCACAAGACATCGTATAAGGTGACATAAATTGCATTATTTCATGTTCATGCTTCATTTCTTTTATTTCATCAATTGGTTTAATTACCTACAAGGGGTTTGATTGAGGCAAACCCCCACTCACTAATAGATCAACTAGTTTTCTACCCTTGAATGTGTGATTGCAGATTTTACAAGTTGAGCAAGATTTGGAGCAAAGTTGCAAAGTTGTCAAAGTCACAAAAAGTTGTCATCTAGATTGCAAGATCACAGAAAGAGCTCTATAAAATTGACTACATGCTTCTAGAACTTGATAACAAGGATTTCAAGAGTATAGACATCAAGGTACAGGATCTTGAAATCAGTTTTCTGAAACCCTAAAAGGACCCATTCGCCACTAAAAGTGAATGAGTCCTTCATAGCTCAAACACAACAACTTTCTGGCTAGGTATACAAATTTTTATGCTCTAAAAACTGCCCTCATAGTTTCTATAACAGTTAGGTTGCATTTTTTATTATTTTTGGCATCTTATTTTGCATAATTTGAAGTGAAATTGGTTTGAAAAATAGGTGATCTATCCATCTTAATCATTCATTATGGATCTGAGATCCAATTTTTCACCATTTCATTTTTGGTGAACCTGACTCATTCAACATTGCACTATTCTCATTTTTGGAGTCTCCCATTGCATGTTAAGTTAAAATCTTGTATTCATTGCATTTAGACTTGCATTGAATTAGGGTTTCTTCTTTTACACTAAAATCTTGCATATCATATAGGGTTTAGATTCGCATTATTTTTCACTTCTTAAATCTAAAAATTACAAAAATAAATTAATCATTTTACATTTCATTTAGATCTCATTCAATTACATTTGAAAATAATAAAAAAATTGTATTTCAAACTAGGTCTTTCATTTCATCTTTCTATTGCATTTTTCCATTGAAATTCTGGAAAATTTAAAGCTACATTTCACTGTCTACAACCTAGAATTGAAAGATAAATCTGAGAACATTTAAATCATTACAAAATAGTTTAAAAATACCTAACCAATACCCATTCACCTTTACTAGCGAATAAGTCCCTAATCAGGCTTAATCTACACCTTCTGGCATTTGAAAAGGTATTGAATTTGAGTTTGAAATCCACTGAAAAATCTCAGAAAGCCCTAACTAGGACCCATTCACCCTTACTGGTGAATGGTTCCTAGTTACCTATAGATCTGCAATTTCAAGACATTAAAATCTTAATTCTTAGCTTCTATTTTTTGCATTTACCTTGCTATTTCAGTTTCTATATTTGTTGTTTCATCAATTTCTTTGCATTTAGCTTAAATTGCTTCATTTCAGTGCATTTTTAAGAGTTCAAAATTGCATCAAAACACTTCATTTTCATTTCATTGCATTGAATCACCATGTTTAGGTCTGAAATTATGAAAATGGAGAATCATTTAGGCAATGCGTGAAAGTCCTTGTTCTCTTTGGTTGATGTTTCAAATTGTGTTTTTGGTAATGAACCGAATGGCAGTGAACTCACTCATGCTCACACAACTCCTAATGCATTTCATCCTCATGATGTTGACATCATTGTAGAATATGATGACAGCATAAGTGAATTCATAAATGATTTCCTTAACAACCTTGAGTCCAATGCATCCTTTTATCCTTCCCTAAAACAACCAACACAACTTGAAATGTTTGACCTTTTACATCCTGAAACTAAGTCACAAGTTGAACCTAAGTTCCCTACCATAGGTGAACCTAGCACCTCTAAACAAGAAAACATTCAACCATCCTATGCCAATAAAGTGACCAACACATCAATCAACCTTGAAGAGACATATGGAAAAAGATTTATGATCTTACACAAACAAGGATGTGATACAACAAGTGAACATAACATTCATCAAGCCCTAGAACAAATAACAACTGAAGAAACCAAAGGGATAGGGTATCAAGAATCCCCTTGAAACATAAGTGCTCCTAGAGAATACCTAAGGCTTTGTAGTGATGGTATGGTAGTCTTAGATCCTCCTCTTGATATAAGTGTGCTCCTTCCAAAAGAGCAACACACACCTCCTAAGGATAGGGATAACAAAGACAAGATCATCTCAGGACCTACTGCCCTAATCCCATCTAGAGAATTTGATGAATCTAGCAAGTGCAAGAGGACTTACAAGCTACATAAACTAAAGTTCCCTTGTCCACCGCCTGAAAGTGAAAGGAAACTACAACTACTTCTAAATAAAGAACTCATAACTTTACCACCAATGAAAGAAAAGCTTATACTATATCCTAAAGATGTAAATGTGCCACATTGTCGATACCACAAAACTCTTGGACATAGTGTTGATGAGTGTCATGCACTTAAATTAGTACTGAACAACTTTCACTTCGATGGCAATGATTAACTTTGGGAGATTGCATAACATAACTTTCTACTCCTTGCCACGTAATAGTTGAAGAATATTAAAACATTCTCACTATTACATGTTTTACACTTGTTGCAAATAATTTTCTTTAATGCAAGGAGCTCATTTTCCTCACTCACCTCAGCTCATTCTTATCTTGCACATAGTGGGGGCAAGAATTTGATAGCCTTGTCCTAGTAATTCATTGTCATTGTCTCTTTGGCTACTTGCCCACCTTCCATTTAGAGTGATCAAGATTGGGAGCCTGAGACAACCTGCTTTAGGTTGATTCGCTTGTGCCTTACTAGTCTTTTTATTTTTATCTTTTCTTTGTGATTGCATGTGCTTAATGTGATCCCTTGTAACATTTCGTCCTTCTGTCTTTTGTGAATTCTTCTATATGTACCATCATTCTTCTCTATGTCATAATTTTATTTTTTATTTGTCTTGTGTTTTCCTTTTGGGGATGACGCAAGGCATCGAGACATTCATGTCTCTTCCATGTTGACCCAAAAGCTATTCCTTTTTCTTTTTCATTTATCTTGTTTTTTCCTTTTGGGGATGACACAAGGTGTCGAAACATTCATGTTTCTTCCATGTTGACACAAAATACTTTTTCTTTGTTTTTTCTCTCTTTGTGTGATTCTTCTAGTTCTATGAGTATTTGGGAAATGATAGAAATTCCATGCTCTATGAAAATATTCTAGCATAGACATACTAACCCCAAATCCATAGATCCCTTATGTCTTTGTGGGGGCAACCCTTCCTTCCTATTTCCTGACACAACTTTCTTTGGAAACATATGAATAGGCATAGGGTTTTCCAAGGAAATATCTCATGTCTTAGGATAAAAAATATTGGCTACTTTAAAGCAATTGCTCACAGTGATGGTGTAGCAACCGCTTTAAAGTGGGGGCATACAACAATGACATATTTTGGAAAATTTCATGGCATTATTTTTCTTTCTTCTTGTGATATGTCCTCTTCTTGGTGGTGTCATTGGGTTTGATGTTGTCCAAGAGTGTAAGATCTTCTATCATGGCATGATGTGAATGATGCATCCCATGGGTAGTAATTTGTAACTTTGGCTTTTCCTCTCTTGGAGACATTAGGCACAATCTAAGAGGAAGATTGTTACATGAACAAAGCAAAATCCCCTTTTACAAAATTTTTACATGGCATTCAAAATCATTTACAAAAGAATTTTTATTGTGGTGCCTTATCAAAGTTGTCAGGAGGATAACTTTGTTATGGTATGAGAGGCTAATTTGATTCTCTCATTTGCCACCTCATTGGGATAACTCACCTAGTGGATAGACTGAGGTTCCACTACTCCAGAGTGAGCATACATATTTTGGGACAACTCACCTAGTGGATAGACTAAGGTTCCACTACCCTAGAGTGAAAAGCATATGTTATGGACAAACAACCACTGCTTCACATCGCATTGAATCAATTGTGCTTGATCCTTTATTTTTATTTTTATTTTTGGCCTTTGATAGGGTATGATCATGTATCTGTGTAATTTTTGCATACATAAGTGTCTTTAATGTCTACTTTAGTGTGATTTTGACATGGGATCATCCTCTCACTCAAGTGGGGGAAAATGTAGTAATGAAAAAAGTAGCTTTTTCCTTGCTTGCTTGAATAATTGACATTAAAACTGAACTAGTGGTGTTTTGGAGTGGTGTTGTAATTTCTTGTACACATTCACACCATTCTAAGACCTTTTTTTAACTACATAATGCATAAATTGGTCCTCTCCAAAGGTGTTGTAAAGTGTTGTACCAAACTTTCATGCTTTTCTAGGACTTATTTGCTTAATTAAGCCTCATGGGCACCTTTTCAATAAAAATGTACATAATGTGTGCCTTGTTTAGGTGTTGTAAAGTGTTTTAAAGAAATTTCACACTTATCTAGGTGGTCCTCATTCATTGTAGTTAATTGGAGTTACTACGCCCCTTTTGATTCAAATTTAGGCCTTAATTTTGACACCTCTCGAGGATCTTTCCTGACTGTGGACACTGAAATTGTACTCCTTTCTTGGAGATAGTACAATCCTTAGTCTAATTTGAACCTATCTTGGGTGCCCTTACATTAATCATCCTTTAAATCAACATTTATAGGCCCCTAGAACTCATTATTTTGGACCTTAAGGCTTATTCCACTCAAAAATTCATACAAATCTCAACAAATAACACTTAAATCATTCAAATCTCAAAAACCCACCTAGACAACATCAAGTGGGACCCATTCACCACTTTGGGCGAATGGGTCCCAAAGTCTATCTATAGCAAATTTGAAGCTTTAGGGTAGAATTCAAGGGTTTTTTTAGGTCTTCAAGCTCACCTTTTGTCAAAGATATTACATTGTTTAGGGTTGATCATGGATGCCTATGGAGAATCATGAAGAATTCTAGGTTGGGGAGATGCAACTAGCCATCAAGTCAAGACTAAGGACTTATTTTCTAAGTGATTCCATCTTCCATTTTCTCTCTATTTTCAGCCTAAGGAACATTTGCATGTCATTGGGATTAATTTCTAATGTGATTTAGGATCTATTAGAGAGAGTCTTACATCATTGGGTATGTGCATGATCATGATGGGCCAAAAAGTGGCGATATGAGGGGTATGTGGCTGACGACTTTTTTTATCCAAAATTGATGAAACAAAAAGGGTTTTTAAAGGAGATTCCCAGCTTTCCACCAATATAAATTATGCTTTACTTTGAATTTAATAAATAATTATTATTCATTTTCTATTTGAATTACGACTAAAGTCAAACTGATTGATAGGTTGAATGAAAAACATCTATAGATTTCAAATGGTATCACATTTTTTGAATCTAAAACATGTGTCACATTCTATGCTTCACATACTATAGGATTTTTTTTAAAAAAGTGAATTTCATGAAGTTTTGACTAAGTTAAGGTGGTTAGACATATGAGTTTTTGTATTTTCTAAAAGTTGTAATAAAAAAATCATAATTAATTATTTACTTGGAAAAAAATGCATCACATCAGGATATGAGTCCTCTACTTATATCTAAAATCTTATAAAAAAATATTATCATTTTATTGTGGTTAGGGTGGTCAGATAGACACCTTATTTTTTCCCTGAAATTTAAGTACTATTTCATTGAAATTTCAAATTGTCACCAAATAGATATTTTTTTTAAATAAACCTAGTAATTTAGAAGCTACATTCAATTTGCTATAGATTCTATTCTTACATATTTTTGAAATAATATAGATAACTTATTCAAATTTTTACTTCAAGTTTCCTAACTCTAATTTTTCTAAAATTTTTGCCACTTAACGGCCTGTTTTTTCCATGATGATCTTCCACATACCCCATTCTAGTTTCATTTATGCATATTAGATTAGGGTTGCATCTTGCTTCAGATTTCTTGGCCTTAGATACACTTAGGGCTAAGGTTTTCTATAGATTTCATTATTTCTTCAAAGGTTTAAATAACAACTAGGAGTTTTACCAAGGCAAATCCCCCATTAGAAACCAAATTATATTCTATTTTGTAAGTGTTTTCATGGAACCGGATCCGAGTTTCAGTCTAGGAATGAAGTGCAAGTGTTGGAGTATATATCTGTGATTTCAATTTTTGAAAAAGCGGAAAAGGACTAATAAGCCATTAGTGGCGTATGAGTCCCATTGGAGGTGTTTCTGAAAATAGTTTGTAGATTCCAATACCCATTTTTTTGAAACAACTTTCTGGGCAGAAATCCTTATACCGGACTAAGTCACCCAGCTTGGCGTATGAGTCTCAGTTGGTCAGAAAATAAAATTTTCCAAAATTTCAAAGACATTTATAGTCTTCACTCTAGCCTCTTAGTTTCTTGGTGCACTCTCTCGGTTTGACTTCTCTATCTTGTTTTATATTGCATTCAATCTATCTTTCTACATATCACATGTTTTCAAACACTATATTTTCTAAGTTTTGTATTAATATTCAACCTCTTTTATCAATCTCTAACCATAAGAACAATCTCCTTTGATAGATTTCAATCTTCTTTGCATTGGAATGTCACAGATTTTTTCTTGAGTGTGAACTTTGTGAAACTGGATTCCTCTTCCTTCATTCCCCTTTTAGGTGTGGATAAAGGAAGTTGTGCAATCCATTTCCATAGTCCACATTTTGGTGAACTCAACTTTAGAAGCTTCATATTTCTGATTTGGAGAATATTTATGTCCTAGAATTAGCTTGCATTACATTGTTTAAATTGCATTAGACTAGGGCTTTAAAATTTGCATTAGTGAAAAATAATTGAGCTTGCATTATTGCACTTAATTTCATTGAAAAATAGTAAAATTCTGCATTTTCACTTTACATCTACACTACAAAGCATTGAACACATAAAAATCAAACAGAAAATTTAGAAAAATTTAAAAAATACCCTTACTGGGACTCATTCGCCACCCTGGGTGAATTTGTTCCACTACACATTTTTCATTATTGTTTTCAGAATCATGTTTCCAATTTTTAAGCTTTTGTTTGTTCTCAGTTACCTTTTTTTTTCCGTTCAGTTATCTTCGCTTACATTGAAATCATTAGACTTAGCATCATTTAATTTCATGGCAATCATGGATAGCATTATATTTTTACAATTTTCATTTTTAGCATTAGTTCCTAGTTCATTTAGATTAGATTCATCAGAATATGAAAACAAACAACTAAAAACATCAAATGAAATAATAACAACAATGCTTCAGTTTAGAAAATCTATATCATCCAAACCTTTTAGTAGTGATGACTTGGATAAGTTAGATGAAGCTCTACAGGGATTGCTCTCACTAAGTTCATCCACTAAGGTTTTTTTGATGGGTTTTTTGTACACTTTCTCAACACAGGTAGTGCATATGTACACTACCTCTCTTGAGAGGAAATCTCCAACAAGAAGTTCCTGAAAATCCCCCCAAGGTCTCTAGGGTGTTAGATCATGACTTGCATGGAACTCCTCGGTTGATGTTTAATGTGATTTTGCTAGTAATCATAGGGCGGAATTACATAGCTGGATGTAGAGTGGATCTTAAAATATGAAGTTTCTGAGATGGGATTCAAGGTGCATTTTGTTGTAGGTTTAGACAACAGTCTAAAACTTCAATGTTTTCTTCAAGTTATGGCTTTACAATGTGCAATGAACCTTAGCATAGGTCACTAATTAAAAAAAAGGAAAAGAGGCAAGGAAGAGAGAAGGTTCCTGGATCTGCAACTAACTATGAATAGTAATCATGGAGTTCCTGCCATGGATGGCTTCCTTCAAATAGAATTTCACTTAACCAAAAAATTCACAGTCTAATGAAATTTTTCCTATCTTCTAAGGCCTGCAGGTATTTCACCATTCATTCATCATATACATGCATGAACAAAGATAAAAATTTGGAGCAGCTTTAAATTCAAGCCTAGACTAACTTTGCACAGCCATTTACCAACAACAAACAACAAAAAGTATGGGCTAGGAAGGCGTCTACATAGCAGTAATTTTCACAACTACAGAAAAGCATTACTAAAATCTATCTAAGCAATTTAAATCTAACTCAAAACAACAATGTAAATCTAGATAAAGCATTTAACAATGGAGTTTGAATCATGAAACATGTGAAGAACTTAGAAAAGGCAACAAGTCAATGTATTTTCATTGGAAATTCCAGCAACATGTCTTTACAATAACTCAACTCTCTTTGGAAATGAAAGGATACTCCCTATTTATAGTGCCAAAAAAGTAGAATGAATGGCCAAGATTTAATCTTTTTGTGTGGCCAAAATTCACTACAAACTAGGGTTCTACCTACCCCCCAATATATTACAATTTAAAAATACACTTTTGTCCATATCCCTATTTCGTCATCTAGTGACAACACTGTAGCATTTTGTCTTTTGTTGATTGCTCTTTTTGTTGTAGCTATTCCTTCATAAGCTCTTCACAGACAATAGGGTCGCCCTCCTGCTTCCTTAGAGCTGCATACTCCATGAATTTCAGAATCACTAGTTGGAGCTTGTTGACTTCTATAATCTCAGACTGTAGCACTTGATAGCTCCATTCTTTTGAGTTGTCCTCAAGTCTCTTCCAATCTTCATCATATTTAGTGGTGTAATCCCTGAACAGCTCAGACTGGGCGAATGCATGGGAAGCAAAACTCATGAAATTCGTTGTTATCTCATTTGACATCCCATCCTCCATCTTCTTTTGGAAATGAGGCTTTATCTTTTCTTGATCAATTTGTACCGCGGGCATGTCATATTATGTCATTAGCTTCAGATATCAGGTGCAATCCGACCTAATTTCTTTGACCCATGTTCGATATCTGGATCCACTTTATCCATTACCCGCTCCAACCTTTCTCTTATGTTATCAAAGTCCCACTTCCACACATCCATTAGCCAATGGCCGTCCCTTTTGAACCCGAGCTCATTTTCCCATGTCGTGCTTGGTAGCTAGAGGATAGCCTCGATCTTTGGATAGGTGGACTCATAACTTGTAGGGAAGTCAGTGCAAAGCCTCTTAGTGCCTTCCAGGGATTGCTGTAGATCCAGGAACTTGTTGGTTGTTCGAATAGCCTGACTGATACCCATGTTCCCAACGTATAGAACCTGTTGGAACTAGCTCTTTGTAGTTTTGTCCAAGTTCTTGCTCTTTTCCAGTTTTTCAATCTGTTCCTTGGACAGTAGTTGGGGTGGAGCAACGGATGTGGTAGGCATGTCTTCAACTGAAAACCATTGTTGAATGGAATTTTTCAAGGCGGCCACCTACGCTTTGAGCTCGTCTTTCAAGACCTTGTCCTGTTGTATTAGGTGCACTACCATAGCCATAGATTCCTCGAGATTCCCCACCTTCTGCTCTCTAGTAGTAGTCCCCAAGTTGATGGTGGAGACATTGTAGCTTACTCTCTCTTGACTTACCACCAGTGTTGCTATTTGTATAGATCGGGACCCAGAAGCATCCATTGTTACCTTGGATCTAACTTTGGGCTTCTTCTCCCTCCTGGTTGAGATTTGTGCCCAGGCTAGGATAGCTTCTAGCCTCCCTCTTGGATACTTCTAGGCAGGAGTCTTCTTTTCAAGCTGTTTCTCCAACCATTCAGGCATAGTGGATTTTCCTTGGGAAATTCTCGACCACCCTTGCCTTCCTCTATCTAGATCTCTATTTGCTCACCTGTGGGAGCCCTTTCTTCCATTCTAGTGTCATCTCCCTCTTCCTCATCGAAGTCTTGGGTGAACGTGAGGCGTTTGATGGGAGGCTTAGTAGGAAATTTCTTTCGTGGGCCTTCTTCTATCTCAATTTATTTCTCTTTCTCATCCTTAGTTTATTTGTCCTCGTGCCCATGCTCCTCAGGTTTTTCCTCTTCTACATCTCCTTCCTCTCTGTAAGGAGGTGGCACAACCTCCACCTGTCTCCCTGTAGGGAGTTCTACCATTTCTGTTATCCTACCACCTTCTTTCTCCTCTTTGGGAGGTGACCTTTCTATCTCTTCTTCATCATGCTTTAGTTTCCTAGCCATTTCTTCTTTGAGATCATCATCGAAGGTTTTACAATAGTCCTACCACCTGTACCCTCCTCTTCATCTCTGCTCTCAGAAGATCTTGTTCCTTCTTCCTCGTAGACCACCCTGTCAATTTTTTGGTGTTCATACTCTGAGTGTTCATGGTACTCATCAGCTTCCTCCTCCATTACCTTCGAGACCTCTTTCTTCCACCTCTCCCATTCTTCAAAGATTAACATTGTGGCTTCCATTGCTGGCGGCCCCGTTGGAGGTTGTGAAGGTGTAGCACTAGTAAGGACCTGTGCTACGGTAGCCTAGATGGTGGGATCCAAAAGGATCTGAGAAATTTCAGAGGGGACATTCTGCATGTGCCACAAGAAAGCCTCCAGTAATGCCAGTGCAGGTATTGGTGTTGTCACTGCTGTTAATGGGAGTGATGTAGTAGGTGACATGGTGGCGGAGGGAGGTAGAGTAGTTGTGGCAGAGGAAGAGTCAATCATTATTACAGGCCCCGCCAGGGGAGAGGAGGTGAGATGGACCAAGATGTCCACTACAGGTGGGGATGTAGCGACCATGGCCTGGGAAATAGGTGGAAGGGTGGCAGAGACAAGGAAAGCTGGAGGAGGTCTTGGCTGATCTATCTGCCCTTCCTCACCCTCTTGAAGGGGATCTTCTTGAATTGGTGGCTGCTCTGCAATGCTTCCCATCCATTTGGGCCTCTTAGAAGCTGAGTCTCCAAGTCTTTCCTTGAATAAACTTTGGGATCTAGAGATTGCTCTGTTTCAGTTCCTTTCCTCTTTTTTAACCTGGTGAGTGGGGCAGATTTGGATGTTCCACTCGTTGAAGTTGTAGCAGTGACATCCTCTATGGCACTGGGCTCACTCTTGACCCCTTCATATGTCAGGACAATGCCTTGTTGCTTTAATTAGGCTACTTGTCCATCAATCCATTCTTTGGTTTGAGCCATGATTTATTTAGTCACATTGTTGAGGTCATCGACCTCCTATTCATCCCATTCTATCATTGGCAGCGGAAAATTAGTGACTGTTGGATACCTAGGGTCCATGACTATGCTCCCATCCTCCTCAACCTGATCTGGTATGGGAAATAGCTACACCCTTCTTGTAGATGGTGAAATCTGCATTTTTCTCAAAACAAATAGCACACATTAGCATGTTAGTTTAAAACAAAGCAAATAACAACATCCATATGAAATAATCCAATCATGTTTTACAATGCAAACAAATGACAAGATGACTAAAAAAAAGCACATAAAAACATGATATCCATTCTATCTCATATTGGATTGGTGCTTCTATGGAAAGAAGCCCTTTCCCAATCCTTGCTCAAGATAAGCTAGTGATGAAATTGCTATGAAGAATGATATGGATGAGCAAAATCAGTTCTCAAGGAGAGTGACTTTGCATATGATTTGAGGATCAAACTGTGGAGGATTTGCTTGAAGAATGAAGCCTCTATTTGTAGATTTTCAAATGCTGAGTGTTGAAGAGGGACCAATGTGGGACTAAGAAATAGGCCAATGAAAAGAGGCCACTTGTCATCATGTGAGTGGTTGATGCATGTGCAAGATTTGGGAAGTGTGCCCAAGAGGGGGGGAATTTGAATTCAAATTTGTGCAATGAATGCTGAGTTTGACCTTTGGAAGGGGACATGTAAGAGACATGTAAGGCCTATTAAATGCCCTATTGGATGTACATTTCAACTTGATTTTGAATTCAAACTTTATGGAATATTCCCCATAAATGCCATGATGAGTGAAAGTGAGGATTTTAATAAATCAATAAATTGATTTATTTGTGCAAGTGGAGATATCTAGAGAATGCAAGTTGGTAAGATTAGCATTTAATCATGGTTAGATTAAATTAATGATGATTAGGATGTTTTGACCAATTTGACTTGATTTAGGGATTTAAATCAAATCAAAGAGAGAAATATGAATTGGATTTCAATTAAATAAAGTCCTGATTTATTTAATTAAAGGGATGATGATAGGATCAAGTTTGATTTATTTGATTTAAGCTTGATGACTTTAGGAGATTGATAAATAAACTTGATTTATTTGTTGAATGGAATATGATCTAGTTGAATGCATTATGCCAATTTTGCATGTCTACATTTTGCCCCTCTTTGAAGCAATGTACTTGTTGCATTGGTTCAAAGAATAATCTTGCCGCGATCAAAATTTAAAATTTTCTGATTTTTCGAATGCCCCAACGGAAAGAAGTACATTGGTACATTGCCCCCTTGAGAGATCGAGTGAAAATATTTGATTTGAGGGTCGATCTCACGGTAAAGAGGTTCAAAATGGATGGTTATGGACGATGATGCAAATGAGATGATTTTAAGATGCTTAGAATAACAAATCTATATTATCCTAAACAACTTAAATGATGATATGATGTGAGATGGATGGGATGGATGACGTGATATGCTATGATTATGCAATGGATGATTTATCAGATGCTTAGACTAACAGATCTATATTATGATGATGATGCAAATGCAATGCATGTGAAATGATCAATGTTTCCTATTATGTATGATATGAATGATATGTGGTATGTGGATCGTTTGTGGATGCAGGATGGATGAATGATGGATGCATTGGTGATGATGATTTTAGTGCGGAAATGAGATGATGACAAGAGGATCCCACAAGTCCATGATCTGACGAGACTTTATTAGAGATGATGATGATGATAATGATGATGATAGATGATAAATGATGATGATTTGCTTATCAAGGATTGGGATTTTAAAAGGGCTACTTACTTTATGTTTGGTAACACATGTAGGTATGATGCATCAAGGTATAAAGAACCAGGATGGCATTGTACCTAGTGCGATGGACTTTGACTCAACAAATAGATAGGAGTATTCTTGTTCACACTTGACATACGGAAACCTTGCTAGGACATACCTAACAAAGAAAGTATTCGACAAGTTATTTTACAAGAATGTCCAACAAGCACAATAGACAAAAGAATAATGATCGTTGCCCCATTCCTATCTCTCTAAATCCTTCATTTGGATATCATTGAGAGGTCATTGGAATGAGCGCAATAAGATAAATCAAAAGAAAAGATCAAGTACGCAAACAAGTCAATGTTCTTCATATCTCTAGCCAAAGGGATTTGTTTTGATAGGATAAGAATCCAAAGTGATATCGAAAATGATGCCCATTGTCGAAACGATATATCCTAGGACATGCATTGTATAGGATGATGATGTTTTGATAAGTTGATTGATAGGCTATTGATATGAGGTCAATTGATATGTCTGAAAATGATCAAGAGTTTGATTTTTGATTTTGCGATTGAAGCTTTCTTTTGCTAATTGTTGTGATTGTTTCTGTTTGTTTTGCCAAAGGATGAAGGTGACGATCAATTTATTATGGATGATTGATTATTTCGAGTGCAAGCGAGATGAGACAGATGGATTTTTCAAATATTTGATGTTTTTGACGTTTTGAAATGTTTTGAGGTTGTTTTGGTGTTTTTCAAAGTTTTGGATGTTTTTGGATTTTGATATGTTTTGGATTTTGATGTTTTCGAATGTTTTGGATTTTGATGTTTTTTAATATTTTTTGGATTTTGATTTTTTTTGAATGTTTTTGGATTTTGATGTTTTTTGAATGTTTTTGGATTTTGATGTCTCGGGGGCTGATCGGGGATTAGCCTTGCCTACGTTTAAGCTTAGAGACGACGTAGTTCAGATTCCAATGTTTTTGATGTTTTTCTCACTTTTTGAGTGTTTTTTGGATTTTTGGATTTTCTGATGTTTTTTAATTTTCATATGATTTTGACAATTTGGATATGGACATGTGTGACGATATCAGTGCTCTGTTTGGGATTCTGTTGAAGACCAAGCTAAGGTTGATTGATCGGATCGATGGATTGATGATGATGATAACATTGTTGAGGATACACAACAATGCAAGGATAGTGTTAAGAAACATAAGGATTGAGATTTTGATCGGATTGATGATGATAACATTGTTGAGGATACACAACAATGCAAGGATAGTGTTAAGCAACACAAGGATATCCTGAGATGATGATTTTTTGATTGGATTTGTTTGATCATGATTGATGAAGCTTGATTTGGAACAAAAGTTGTTCGAATGATTGATGTGATGTTCGAGGTGCAACTTAGATGTGACTGATATTGATTGTTTGGATCGATGTTTGATGAAAGATGAAGACTGATAAGGAATGTCATCTTGTCAAAATATGCCATGGGCTAGTGATTTGGATTTTGGATCACAAATGCCTTGACCAATTTGGTTTCATGTTTGCCAATGTTCGGATCACCACATAAGTTGGAGGATATAGATCAAGATTTATTCCCGAAGCAAGATGTAAATATCTGCCCCCAATGTCTAGCAATTTACGGAATGTTATGGATGGATGCTTGGATAGGTGTATGGATGGATGGATATGGATTATCTTACGATAAGATAAGGTGTTCAGATAAAGAATGCTCATTGGATAATGCTTCATAGCTCAGATATTGCTAAGTGGAATAGGATCAATAAAAATGGCCCATGTCAAGATGTTTACCATAAGCAAGCGTAAAGTGTGCCCCAAAATTTTATCAAGATCAAGATAACTTGGATAAAGGATGCAGATGGATGAAAATGGATTGGATCAATGGTTTATGGATTTACTATGGATAAGATGGACAGAATGCTTGATTTATTATGGATGGGATGAGATGCTTTCACCTGAACTGGCACACGTAGATGCTCAATTCTACTCATGATGCTTGTTTGCCAGGTTTTCATCATGGTATTTCCCAAAGCACCACCGTAGTGGTTTTCACTAGAGGACGATTTTTCTCTTTACTGTTTTCAATCCTTTTTCTAATTTTTTTGGATTTTCATATTTTTTTGATTTTTTTGATTTTTCTGAAAGATTTTAAACTCATGCTAAATCACAAGGTGTTGCTGATGTAGATGCCCCTATCATAATGTGCCATCGATATCCTGCTTGAAGAAGTTGCTTTGCTAAGATACGTGCACTTGAATATAACTTTTGGGATTCTTGATCTACTTCGTCGATACTGGAGTTAACTCTGTCTCTATGCGCACATCGCGATAGAGTGCCTTCAGAATCCTTATGATGAAGGGTTGTTCCCAATACATGGTCAATGTGAGAACTGTACATCATGCGTGGAGGCGTGGATGGAGTGTGTTTAGGGCTAAAAGATGGATTGGTTGATAGTTTGGAACCTTTGACTCTCCAAACTTGGAAAGATGAGCAATGATGGGTGGATATGGAAGTGTGCATGGAATTAGGACCAACTGCTTGATATACTTTGTACGTCACTTGAGAAGCCTTCTTTTGCTTTTGTGGACATCTTTGATGGATACTTTTCCCTTTTTTATTTTTCCCCATAGTTTATTTGACTAATGGAGTTTGATAGGGATAATCTTTCTTTATATGTTTTGGTATCCATGTGCATTTGATTTGTCCATTATGCTTCTCAACTTCTTTTTCTTTGATAACATTCTTCATACTTTGATTAAATTCTTTCTTTTGACGTTGGTCCCAATTCATGAATGGGGTGATGGGTGGATGAAGATTCATGACATGACTGGTTGTAGTGTTGGCATCGATTTCAACATAAAGATTCTTCATGCTCCCTATGTTGATGTTTGCTTGAGATGAAGTTGCCCCCAATATTGTGGAAGTAGTACCTTCATGCATTGATTCTTCATGTTCTGAGATGTCTTGTTCAATAAACATGCTCTAACAAATGACCACTATAGATGATATTGTTTCAATTTTTCGCTCTGCTATCTCTAGATTATACTGTTCTATCTGATTTTCTTCTTTGAGTGGATAATGTTTGATATCTTTATTCATGATTTCCTCAATCTGAGTTTGGGATATATCTGATCTTGATGTTGATAACTTTGTTTGACTATAGGAGTTAATAATTTTCTCTTTTGTGTAACAAAATCTTGTTCTAGATGAAGATCATCTACGTGTCCATCCATAGAAAGCATCTCATGGGTAGATGGAGGAGTATGAGCTACATGGATATGATCATCTTGCATAGATAGGATAGTGTCCATTAGACTATTGTAGTATCTTGAAGATACAAATTCTTGATCTTGAATGATTTCGGAGATGCTTTTGACATGCTTTGGATCAAGTTCTTGACATGGATCAATTTCAAAGGATGGATTGCTTACAAAGGGTTCTTGGATGTCATCATTAGACATGGTAAGTGGTTCAATATCCTCAAGTGTCGAGTTCAGGGTTCCTTCAGTATCTATAATCATGAGGTTGAAGGAGGTCAACATGTCTTGAAAAGGACCATTGCTAGACTTTGGTGAAAGATGTTGATCATGCTTTGGAATAAATTCTTGAGATACGTCCTCTAACTCATTAGGTGATGTAGAGACATTTTCGTCATGATCATTAGTTGATGGATCATGCATTATGTCAATAGGATCAAATAATCCTAACACTCCTTGAAAGAGATCACTAAAAAGTGGATCTTGATGTATGGTGAGTTGATCATTGGATGGGGTAGAAACATCCTCAATGTGCTCCTTAATTGAGAGATTTTGAACATTGTTTTCAAAAATTATGGTGGAGAGATCATGAATTTCTTCAACCATAGGGTCAAGCGATGTTGACATTTCTTGAATTGGATCATTGTCAAGTATTGTTGATGGATTTTGATCATGATTGAAAAGTGACTCTTGACATATGTTGATTTGATCATTGGATGAAGTAGACATAGTTTCAAAGTGTTCAGTGGTGGATTGATCTTGATCCTTGTTCTCAACAGTTGTCATTTTTTGTGTTTGTGCTTGTGTTTTTTGGGTAGCTTGAGAGGCTTGGGCAACTTGAGAGGCTTGTTGCACTTGTTGAGCTTGTGTTGCTTGTTGTGTGGCTAGATATTGCTGGAATCCCCTTTGAAAAGCAGCTTGTAATTCCGCATTGTATTGGCTTGATGTGGTGGAAGTTGGTGGTGGTGGGGGTGGTGGTGGATTTGGAATCATGTTGGATGTAGTGACAAGTGGTTGAGATATTCTTGGAGCAATCATGGTAATGAGGGGTTGAGATATGATGGATGTGATAGGGGTGGATGGAGTGATCGAGGTGATAGGAATGGTCAGAATGACTGAGGTGATAGGTCCTTGGGAAACCATATTTTTATTTGGGATCAATTTTATTTTTTGATTAGATACCATCTATTGGTGCGATGTCGATGGTATATTCAAAGGATTTGATGTGATGGATTGATTGGAGTTAGGTGGATTGATTTGGATGGAGTGATTGGTGCTAGGTAAAGGGGGAAGCCCTAAACCAAGGAATGACATGGGTAATGGTGGTGGAGATTTCCCTTGGCGCAATGACTCAACTATTTTGGTAAGTGTAGCAATTTGATCTCGCCAAATTTTTCTTGATTTTGATCTTGACTCCCTTGATATAGCTGATTTGGTTTTTGTTCATACAGATTTGGAGTGTGTACTTGTGTTTGATTTTGGACAATGTTTTGATTTGGGATGACACTCAGATTTGGCATGATAAGTTGAAATTGACCATTGTTCATGTTTGGAATATTCGTATAATTTGAAAATGTATCCATCCCAAAGTTTGCTGGATTCATGTTTCGAAAACTTGTGCTTGGTACATTTTCATTTGGCTTGTAAGGATTTGGTGGTATGATGTTGTTCATTTGAAGGCTCGTGCTTTGATTGTTCGGTTGACAAACTTGTAGGTTTGGATTTAGATCTACCATCGGGAAATGTGTTCCAATATTTGATCTGGGCATACTCACACTTGTTGTGCCTTTGACATTTGTAGAAGGTAATGATCCCATGTACAGATTGTATAGATGTGAGTGTTGATAATTAATTGGTGTTGTAAGGTTTTGATAGCTTAGTTGACTTGGATTACTCATGATGTATGGATCAATTTTGTATTCCATGTTCCTCTTGTGTTTTGACCTTGTTGCAAAAGTGACCTCTAGGTTTCTTAGGACTTAATGACAAGATGAAGGATGAAAGGTGTAAATGATATGAGTGTTGAACATTTAGGGACTTTGGATCAATGCTAGACTTAGGGTTTGATTTTGATTGGTTTGATTTGGATAATGAACTTCTAAACCCTAAGATGTTGGATGTGATCTTAGGATGAATTTTTTCAAAGGATTTCTGATTTAATTAAATGTATGAGAAAGGATGCATTCCCATACACCTCACTAAACAAGGTGATTTTGATTTTGATGATTTACCCAAGTCTAGAATGATGTTTCCAAAAGCTCTAAAGTTGTTTGGTGAGATGGATTTTGATAGATGTTTGGATGGATGAAGTGTTTGATTTTCTCGTAAATGAACCTAGGAAGGACTTGTTTACTAGGCCAAGATAGTGAAGAACATGCCTTTCTCTAAGAGTTGTTCAAAATCAAAAGACCAATGTTTGCATAAAAAACTATACAATTGAAAGATGCCAAGCACATGTGTGGGGTCCAATTGATTTAATCTTTGCTTAATGGATTCTTTTTACCACAAACACACTCTTGATTAGGTTTTCAACTAAATGTCCAATGTCCTAATTCCCTTTCATCCCACAAAATGCATTATGCGGAAATCAAGGAAATCAAGGCAAAGGTTTCCTAATGTTGACTTTAGTAGGAGAAAATTGAGATGAAATCCAAATGTTTAGAAACCTCTGAGGATGTGAATCCCAAGGGCAAGCAATAACATGTGAATTTGTTCAAGGATATTTGCCTCTCCTAAAGGGTTTGCAATTTTGATGATTCATTGAATGTTGGTTTTCAAATGTTTTTGATAAAAGCACTGTATTTTCAAACCACAAGCAATATGACATCCTAGCTCAATTGGTATGTTTTTCTTAGTGGGCTTGCCTCATGCCCTTCATAGAAGAGATGATTTTACATGCAACCAAGGAAAAAATATAAAGGTATGTTAAGAATGAAGTCTTTACCTCTATATTTCAACCAAGATCAAACATGGCAAGTAACTTCTTGGAATCTAAGTTCCAATGCACCACTTTGATAAACTCGCTCAATGGATCAATAGGCCACTATAAAACAAGGGTTCTAGTTTGGACTATCCGTTCGTAGGAGTTGACCCAACATGGCAAGAGTCCCCTTTCGGATGCATCACTGCGTGATATTGGCATTTCTTCCAATATCCACATTTATATCCCGGGTGGAAATACTCTTGGCTTTAGAGTGTTACCAACTGAGTCGTTCCGGTGAGTACTTTTTCCCCAAGGCAGGACCTCTAGGATAAACAAAAGCAAGCAAGGACACAATTCGTAACTCGATCAATCTTTGACGACTCAAAGAAAGAGAATATGTGCGATGATGCTCTACTCACACTCGCACAAGATGCTCAATTTTAAACCCAAATCAAAGTGTGTATGGGCAATTATTTACGCAACTTAATGTCACCAAAAGCCTTTTGATTCTCAAGATCGTCGTGAGGCGTGAGAGAAGCGCATACGTCTTTTGATGATATTAGTTTGTGTAAATAATTACAAAACAATAAAAGCA
Source organism: Sequoia sempervirens (assembly GCA_007258455.2). NCBI lineage: Eukaryota > Viridiplantae > Streptophyta > Pinopsida > Cupressales > Cupressaceae > Sequoia > Sequoia sempervirens. The sequence continues at coordinate 158,880,262 of VDFB02353493.1, read as the reverse complement.
TACATTCATTTTATCCTTCAAAGCAATGATTTGATTTGTTTTAAGCACCGAAGGAAAGATGAAGATTGCTTTGTTCAATTTTAGCTCAAATTGAAATCTAGTAGGTGTCTAAGTTTCAATTTTAACCCTTTGCAAAAAATCAAAGTGTTCTTTTTAACCCCAAATGAAAAGATAAGAAATTTCATAAAAAGTGTTTAAAACAAACACTAAAGTGTTAAAAAACACTTTAATCTTCCCCAAAACATCATCTTCATTCTCCTCCTTTGGTTTTTCTTCTTCGTTTCACCTTCGCTTTCCTTGATTTCCTCGCTTTCCTTCGTTTCCTATTCCATCAAACAAAAAAGACAATTACGTGAGAATACAAAATATTAAGTTCATTTTAATCCTTGATTTCAACCAAGAGAACAATTTCAAATAATATAGGCTCAATGATTTTAGACTGATAAATGACAAAGATCAATACAATACCATATTAGGCTTAATCATCAATTCCAAAATAAAAGAATGACCTCACACAACAAAAACTCAAGGATTAATAAAAGAAGAGAAAAGAAAAGTATTTAACAAGAGTCCTTTATGTTTTGAAGAAAACATTGATCAAAACGAGATTGCTTTTGTCTTAAAAAGAAAATTTCAACTCCTTTGGGTATTAATAAAATAATTGCAGCGTCCCTTTCAAAGCTAGCTGAGCAAATTTCTCCTTCCACCAAGATTTTAAACGACAGGGTATGATGTTTTCTGTCACATCTATTACACCTTCCTCCGTAGAACATTCAACTAAACCATGAATGAAATTATATCTTGAATATCTCATGCCAGACAAAGGTTTAATTTGAACTTCTTCAAGTTCATAGTGTCTGTAGCAGCTGATCATGGGTGGAAATGAAGAACCCGGTTTCTGAATGTGTTGTTAGCGCTCCAACGCAGCAATTTCAATGCCATGTCATGTGCTCTCCTCTGTAGATGGCCTGAACGCTAGCGTCCCATATGTGACTAATGGCGTGGATCAATGTTTAGTGAATTTTGGCGTCTACTAATGAATTTTCTATTGCCAGGAGCAGCTAAACGCTAATGATCAGACCCCCAATCTTTGCCCAACAAATAAATGGATTGCACAACCTTTCCCCAACATCCTCTATAAATGAAATTAATAGAGTTGCAGAAGACATAAATGGCTACACAGATACTGCGAAAGTCATGTCAAAATTTATATTGGAAATCAAAATACACAACTTCTACGTATTTCAAATCTATGGCATTGAATATGATTGACCAAGCGAGTGAAATAAACAACACCATTTAAGTTTACTTGGAATAAAATATACTTCCCTAACATTGTGTACCATCCATTACGCTGCGCATTCTCTAGATTATCTAGCACATTTCTTTTCTGCTAATCCCGTTGATAGTTGCGAGGCCGGCTAGCATTTTACCACTCCCTCTCTTCTTGTCAGGTGTGAGGGCACAAAAGTGATGGCACGGGTCTATTAGCAGATGTAAGGCCGAAGGCCAGGTTAGATGAAAATGTCCATACTTTTAGCTCTAATGAATGTGCGCCAGTATATCTGCCAGTATATCTACGCAAGTTGTAGCTTATTGCAAGAAAGCAGTATAGGGTCTTGGATACAGTGAGGGATTGTGTTGTTTAGAGTTGTAAGATTGGCACTAGCAAATAAATAGATTTTAGGAAACTAGTACAATTAACACAACTGGCAGGAAGTAACCTCTCACAGCAAGTGCCTTCCCTCAAGTGTAGGAAGTCTTGCAGGCTGACTAGGAATATATGACGCCACCATTGATGCTTGCGCCCCTCAAAATTCCCATCAAGACTCCATTTTCCTACTCAAACACATTGATTCTTTCTCTAGCTTCGCCCTCAACGCTATTCCTTGAGTCCTTTGTACTGTTGAGCCCCCTACGCGATGATGTTGAAGTCATCAATCTGAAGCTATAATTCTGCCTTTCCATGCTCCTTACGCGACCTGAGCCAAAGAAGAAGAGGGGAACATGGCTTGATTAGTATGACAACCCACACATGGATGCTCAGGGCTATAATGTAGCTGCTCTCTTTTTGAAGGGCCAATCTGTGTTGCTCTCCATTTGAAGGGCCAAATCTGTGCTACTCAATCGCCGGCCTTTCTTTAACAAATGTTAAACAGCAAAATGGAAAAAAGAAAAAATATTTTGCAAAGTAAATGTTCACAAGGCGATGAAATCAAACAAAGAGACTTAGTGTTACTTATGTTGAATAAAGCACAAAACTGATCTAAAAATAGCAATGACGCACATATGGACTGTAAGAAAAATTTTCTTTACTTCCTTTATATTCATGAATCGGTGCCTACCAAGCCTTCTTTAAACCTTTATTGATCCTATTTTCTATAAACTTGCAGCCTTCTAACTTTACCAGCATGCAACGATTGTTCTCTATAAGTTCAAGGTTGAAAGGTAGTCAAATATGGCCAAACAAGACCAGACAATCATGGTATTTTATCCATGCTTTGAACTTTATCAAAAAAAATAGCAGAATCAGTTGGTCATAGATACCATTTGAAGCTTTTCTCTCATAACTCTGAGCTCTAAACATAAATTGGCAATGATGCATTGTCCTCCCATGGAGAAATACAAGAAATCAAAGTTGGGGAAATACAGGAAATCATAAGGAGGCGTGTTTGACATAGCAGGAAAAATTTAAAAACAAATGTGTATGAATTCAAATTTTTATTGTAGTGTTGGTGTTGTCAGCTTAGTGTACATTTTCCATTTACCACTTGAAGCATGCAAAGTTTGCATTTTAATGAACAAAAGACATTGCATTTTTTATCTGAATCAAGAATCAACAAAGCTGGAAACAAAAACATAGAAAATACATGATAAAAACAAAGCGAAGACTACCCTCCTTCTAGCGCCAAAATGTAGATGGTGAAATCTGTAGTTTGCTCAAAACAAATAGCACACATTAGCATGTTAGTTTAAAACAAAGCAAATAACAACATCCATATGAAATAATCCAATCATGTTTTACAATGCAAACAAATAACAAGATGACTAAAACAAAAGCACATAAAAACATGATATCCATTCTATCTCATATTCGATTGGTGCTTCTATGGAAAGAATCCCTTTCCCAATCCTTGCTCAAGATAAGCTAGTGATGAAATTGCTATGAAGAATGATATGGATGAGCAAAATTAGTTCTCAAGGAGAGTGAATTTGCATATGATTTGAGGATCAAATTGTGGAGGATTTGCTTGAAGAATGAAGCCTCTATTTGTAGATTTTCAAATGTTGAGTGTTGAAGAGGGACCAATGTGGGACTAAGAAACAGTACAATGAAAAGAGGCCACTTGTCATCATGTGAGTGGTTGATGCATGTGCAAGATTTGGGAAGTGTGCCCAAGAGGGGGCAAATTTGAATTCAAATTTCTGCAATGAATGTTGAGTTTGACCTTTGGAAGGGGACATGTAAGAGACATGTATGGCCTATTAAATGCCCTATTGGATGTATATTTCAACTTGATTTTGAATTCAAACTTTATGGAATATTCCTCATAAATGCCATGTTGAGTGAAAATGAGGATTTTAATAAATCAATAAATTGATTTATTTGTGCAAGTGGAGATATCTAGAGAATGCAAGTGAGTAAGATTAGCATTTAATCATGGTTAGATTAAATTAATGATGATTAGGATGTTTCAACCAATTTGACTTGATTTAGGGATTTAAATCAAATCAAAGAGAGAAATATGAATTGGATTTCAATTAAATAAAGTCCTGATTTATTTAATTAAAGGGATGATGATAGGATCAAGTTTGATTTATTTGATTTAAGTTGATGACTTTAGGAGATTGATAAATAAACTTGATTTATTTGTTGAATGGAATATGATCTAGTTGAATGTATTATGCCAATTTTGCATGTCTACACTTTTTACAAATTAGGCGGTCATCCGCATGTAATGCCTTGCACGCTCCTCCTTGTCATCTCGACAATCTGCCCAAAAATATTCAATGTGATGTAGGTGGGCATACCCTGGTCCCATTGCTTTTCTTATATGCCCATATGGGTCCATCCATGGGCGAGCAGTGTGTTGGCGGAAATGGTACTCTGCCAACTCCTTTTCAAAATTCCCAGCACACTAGGAAGTTTGCAATTTATATATCCCCTAACCAAAGGCTAAGGGATAAGCGATCCCTGCCAAGTGTTTACCATCGAGGACTAAATGTATATGTTGTAGCTGCCAAGAAAGTTCTAACAATATGATCTGGTCATTGGGGTACCGAGGTAGCTTATTTGGCCTTTCTATGAAACCCTGGGCATGAATATATGTGAATTTGGGGAATTGTATAAATAGGAAGACATACTGCTTTAAGAAATCCTATGCGCTATGTGAGACCCTTCTCTCAAAATCCCCTTCGAGCAACTAGATGATGTGGCTGATGAAGGTAGCATTCACCCTACAGTAGTCCTTGTTGAAGTTTCTAAATTATAGCTGGGGATAGCAGTCATAGGCCTTAAATCTTTGGCCTAGCTCCCCATTAGGTGCCATAAATAATCCACTGTATTGCCTCTGCTCAGCCAATGAGTAGACCAGATAGGAGGTCATGTAGAATTTGGAGCTCTTCTTCACATTCATGAACTGCTCATGGAAGCAGTCGCTTATGATGCCTCCCCAGTAGGATGAGGCTTTTGTGGTGACATCTTCATTCCCATAGAGGATTTTCTCAACAAAATACACCATCCATTCTTGGAAAAATGTAGTAGTGGGGAGGCCCATCACCCTACTCAACATGGTTACTAGGTCGTGGTAGTCTTCATAGAAATTGTTGTGAAAGAGTTCTTGAGGAACCTTCACAATGCTGCCTCTTTTCTCCTTGAGCCAGTATTGATTTATTAATTTCTTACAACCCATCGGGTTTTCATCCCATGTTGCATTTCCTTCCTCCATGGTGGGAATCTCCATCTCTTCAAAGGTAGGAATGTGAAAGGTTCTCGTAATTCCCTCAGCTGACATATCAATGAGGACATTCCCGTCTCTATCAATGATGGTTCTTGTATGTGGCTGGTAGGCTTGCTAGTAGGCCATAACCAATTCAAGGGCTATGAGAGATGGGGGGAAGCCTACAGCTTTTGCAATCCCACTTTGCTAGATTAATCTAACATTATCAGTTTTTGGGTGAACCCTGACCCTTTGTTTGAATTCATCAATATCGACGTGGCTGATATTGATGTCTGTGATCTCCTTCCAGTTAGTGACGACTTTCGAATGTAGAGGCTCACCCTAAAATTGAAACTTCATCTACTCTTTGTCCTCTCTTCCACGAGGAGTCTTGCCTCCTTTCTTTCCTTTGTCTTTCTCTATAGCTGCCCTCGAGGGTCCTACACCCGATTCCATATATCCTGCAAACATAGACGTAATGAGTACAACCAATTACGAAAGTGTTAACATTAGCCAAAATCTCATGGAAAAAATCTAATTAGACATCATATGATTAATGAAATTAAATTTTACTATCAGATGTCGTTAGTCATTTCTGAAGGGATTTTTGAAAAACCAGGCCCAAGGGTCCGGACTTCCCTGGCAAGAATGTTGTCTTGAAAAGGAAAACAGGTTGGGGTGATCCGGGTGAATTCTCTCGTCTTCATGCTTTGATGGTTTAAAAGGCTTGTGTTGAAGAGGGTTGAATTTTACACATGGGTCAAGATTGGTTTTCAAATTTGAGGTTATTTTGACTGCTTTAGGAACACCCGGAGGTTCAAGGCCAGAAAGCTGTTAGGACTTTGTTGTTTGAAATAGCTAGGAAGAAATGGAGTTCTAGGGACAGAAGTCCAGGCTCCAGGATCCGGGAGGTCGAAAGGCGGTCGATGTTCACTTTCTATTTCGAGGCATTCAGGTTTGAAGGGGCAGGAAGTTGTCAAGGTTTCACCTTTTAAATTGGTGGTTGAGGCAAGGAAACTCGGTGGGAGCAGCCCGGCGGATCGGACCCGGCTCTAAACTTGGACGTCATATTTCCTCTTGAGTTTTCTTTTAGTGCCTAACACGGCGGGTCCTGGAGGTCAAGAAGACGTGCATGATTTTCCCTTGTGAGACGGAGAAGGCAAGACAGAATCCCGAAGGGTGGAGCCCGGTGAGGGCAAGGACGCCAAAGTTCATCATTGTTTGTTTCTCGCAGCAAATGGAAGGTTGGGACTCGAGAGGCGGGAGGTCACCACTAGATGACTATTTGAAACAATGAAGTCTCCATGGTGACCCGTGAACGGAAGTCCATGGAATGGGACCCGACGAAGCATTGGTACAGCCCTTGTAAATCTAACATTTCAGATGGAAACTAGGTAGATGGACCTTGCAGGGAGGAAAGGCGCACCCACTTTGTCATTTGGGAATGGTGGGGGTGAGGTAGAGTCCCGAGGACAAAAGTTCGAAGGGACGGGCCCGAGATGGGTGAGAGCAGTGTCAAGATGTTACACTTTTCAACAGATGGAATTCGGTGAGCCAGGACCCTGGGTTTGGGAAGGTGGGAGCCTTCTGCCATTTGAGAATGGTGAACACCCTGGGGAAACCCATCGGGGCAGGCCCGAGGGTTTGAAAGGGAGGCCAGATTTTGTGTGTTTGCAAATTTTGACGGTAATCAGCCGACAGAGACCTAGGGTGGTGAGCCCAAGAGGGAATTTTGTCGCTGGAAAAACATATTGCTTTCTAAGTTTCTTAATGGCAGAGGGAGGGATCAGGCCCGGAGGGCAAAAATGCCCTGCGTGAAGAACGACGGCAGCAATGTTTGGTTCCGGCCTGATCTTGACAGGTGATTTTGGAGGTTTTTTTTTAAATTTAAAGACATGGATATTGAGGTCTGATTGTGTTTTGTCAATTAAATTCATTTTTAGCCCATGTTCATTATTTTAAGCACAAAATCATGAAAAACCTCTCGAGAGGGTAGATGGAAAACTTACCTCGAGAGTCCAATGGGGGAAGTCATGAAATCCACTGAGAGATGTCGAATGATGATCTCAGACGCGAGGGCAACGGGTGACGAGTGCACTAATCTCCTCTAGAAAGCACTTTGATCTCTCTAGAAAACTTGACAAATGAAAATAGCAGGTCGGCCCCTATATTTATACCCTCATATGCATTTAATGTCCATATGACTGACAGGTGGGTTGGTGGATTTTAAATTTGTGGATGACGGCAGGAGGTTCGGGGCTTGGGGGCTCGAAGGATGTGGGTCGATGGTTGTTTTGAACTGCTCTTTGTAAGTTGACAGCAAAGGAAAACCCTGAGTCGAGATATCGGAGTGCCATCAAAGTTTTGTTGTCAGAAACAGTGAAGACAGAAGGGAAATCTAAGAACGGAAGTCCGGTGGGCTGGACTTGGTGTGAGCAAAGGCATTCTGAAACTTGCAAATTTAAAACAGGCGGCAAAGGAGGAGTCGAGGCCTAGGGTTTGGGAAGGTGGGAGCCTTCCACCATTTGGGAATGGAAAACACCAAGGAGAAACCTAGCGAGGCAGGCCTGCCAAGCCCCTAGGCCGCTGGCAGAGGCAAACTGCCAAGGAGAGTTCACAAGGCGCTAGGACTTAGCCAAAATGAAGGGGATGAAACATAGTCAACTTAAGATGAGACTTGAAGGTATGTTGACCATTTGAGACACCAAAAATGGGGGCACACAAAATGAGGCAGCGATAGAACGACCTGGGAAGGCGACAGAAAAGAGGGTCCCCATTTCGAACAGGGTGTGTGTGCTGAGGGTACAATAGGTTTGTCATGAAAATCCCAAACCACTCGACGATAACATACCTCTCAAACCTTTTATTCATGATGACTTTGAAATGTTAGATGAAGTCCTTCAGGACTTCATCTCAGAAAATCCATCCACTAAGGTTTGTTGTGAGAAACCTACGACCAAATATGTCAGTGTAATTCAACCTCAACTCATCCTTTACCCACCTTCAAATAAGTCTCAACCTTCACCTAAACCCGAGTTTACCCTTTATCCACCTAAACATGATGTTGTTGCTCATACGTACAACTTTAGAAATAATCTGCAACCACAACAACCCACCCCAACACCCTTACCTTTTTCCAATCCCATATTGTATAGTGCTCCTCATTTTCCTCCACATAGTGGGAAGGAGTATGATCTTGTTGAACAACTTAAGAATACTATTGCAAAAATATCCCTTTGGGTTCTAATTCATAATTCACCAAACTATCACACTATGCTTCAAATAGCATTGCAAAAAATAGTGGTTCCTCCTAGTATGAATGTAAATGATGTGGCAGCTCTAATACAAGGAATGAATACAGTTATTGTAGACATTATCTTTTATCAACATGAGCTCCCTCCCTTGGAATTGAGAAAGAAAAATGATGCCTTTATGATAATAGCCCAATTCAATCGAATAGGTATAAAAAGGACCCTTGTTGATCATAATGGCTTAACCCTTTGTGTAGTGTTAAACTCTTAGACAGATTGTGTGTAGTCAAATCCAAAATCAAGTCCGGCTCTTATCAATAAGAGGATTTGACAATGTCAGCAAGAAACTACTTGATGTAACTACCTTACCTATTACGGTTGGAAAGGCTACCTTAGAAACTCCTATTCATGTTATGCCTCATGACCTTTCATACAATCTTCTTTTGGGAAGACCCTAGATTCATGAGATGCATGCAGTGTCTTCCATCCCTCATCATATCATGAAATATGTCTATAACAACAAGGTTTACCAAGTTGAAATAGACCTCGAGCCTGAAATTTTCTTACAACTTGAAAAAGGAATGACAAGTCCTCTCAACAAATTGATTCCAATATCTAACATAGAACCTCTTGAGATAGACAAACAAGATGAAGAACTAGTGTCCAAAATTTTTGGTGATGATTGGGGATCATTGGAATTCACACCTACCTTTATAGGAGAGTATATAATCACAAGAAAAGAGGATGAAAAGAAAGAACAACAATTAGTGATGTCCACTCAGAATCCAAAAGAACCTTCACAAGTATTCACCTCATCTCCTTTGAAAGAAACTACAAGTTACACAACTAATTTTGATGAGATAGATTACCAACAGCCTCTGAACCTGAAAGACATGGAAAAAATTTATGGGAGAGGTTATGAACTTGGGAAACAATTGGGATAAAGTCATAAAGGATGTGGAAAGAATGAACAAGGCATTCGTGTTCCTATATAACCTAACACGCAAGAGACAAAGACTAGTTTAGGGTATTCTTTTTCTAAGACAACAAAAGAAAACAAGAGACCATCATTAAATATCAACACTATCATGTGCAAGCCACGAACCAATCTTACTATAAAACATCTTGAATTACTTGGCCTAACTTCCCCACCATCATGGAAGTATTTTGAAAGCAATGAAGCCTTGAAACAAATGTTAGGAGTTTATGAAGAGTCGTCTCTTACTCCTCCAAAGAAAAAGGTTACATGTGCTATGATCAGTACTAAACAAAAAGATGTGGTAGGAAAAATTAATTAGCAAGACACGGGATTGGACCAATATGACCCTAAATTTCTTAAGTCAAATGTGCTTCCCTTGAGAGATGCAATTGATATACTAATGGACATAGATGATAAAGAAAAGTTGATTAAGATAGGAAAGTTTCTCGATGATGAAGAATAAGAAGACACTACAATCTTGCTCCATGACTTTCCTAAAAAAATTTCTTGGGAATACCCATATATGCCAGGAATATACCCAAAGATAGTCACACATAATATTGTCCTTATTGACAATGCTAAGCCTGTTCAACAAAAGAAATGAAAGATGAATCCTAAAATAGCCTTGGTTGTTAAAGGAGAACTTGAAAAAATCCTTGATGTAGGTTTCATTTGATCTATTGATTATTGTCCTTGGATCTCAAACATTGTCGTAATTACAAAACTTGACAATCGTATTAGGATGTGTGGATTTTTGTGACTTGAATAAAGCCTCTTTAAAAGATGATTTTCCCCTTCCTAATATCAATATGATAGTGGAATCAACTGTAGGACATGCTTTGTTGTCATTCATGGATGGATTTTTTGGATATAATCAAATCTTCATCAATCCACAAGATCAATATAAGACAACATTTAAAATCGTTTGGGGGAAATTTTGTTAGGTTATGGTGCCTTTTGGATTAAAAAAAGTAGGAAAAACCTATCAACAATCCATGAAATTGATATTTCATGATTACATACATAAAATCTTGGAAGATTATGTAGATGGAATCTTAGAAAAATCATTACCTAGACATGACAATGTGAACTTCCTTTAGAATATCTTTGAAAGGATGAAAAAATATAACATGTGATTAAATCTGAGAAAGTGTGTCTTTGGAGTAGATAGTGGAAAATTTTTAGGGTTTATCATATCTCACAGAGGCATCAAGGTTGACACAAAGAAAACTGATGCTATAATCAACATGCGACCACCAAGAAACATTTCTCAATTGCATACATTAGAAGGAAGAATTCAATCCATCTGTTGTTTCGTCGCATCCTTAGCTGATCAAACGTTACCTTTCACACATCTCCTCAAAAATAATGTGCATTTTGATTGGAATGAGGATTGTAAATAGTCCTTTGAGATTTTAAAGGAATACCTTGCAACTCCACCTATTCTACAACCCACTATGCGAAGTAAACCATTCATCCTTTATATAGTTGTATCAGCCCATGCTCTTGCAACACTATTGGTTTAGCAAGACACCAATGATAAAGAACATTTTGTTTATTATGTTAGTCAAACTCTAATATATTATGAAAATTGCTACACACCAATCAAAAAAAAATGTCTCGCTCTTGTCTTCACTACTAAGTTGTGACACTATTTACTAAATGTGGAAATACAAGTAATGACAAAATTTGATCCTCTAAAACAAGTTTTCAATAAAACAAACTTATCAGGATGTCTAGCTAAATGGGTAATGTTGTTGACTGAGTTTGACATAAGTTTGTTTCACAAAAATCCATCAAAGTTCAAGCCTTGACTAACCACGTAGTTGATGCTCCTTGTCATTTGGCATTACCTAGCACCCCCTCTTTCCCCAATGATAATGTGTTGGCAATTGAACCTAATACATGGGAGTTCTATTTTGATGGATATTAGTGTAGAACTAGCTTTGGTGTTGGGGTTATACTTATCCCACCTACAAGAAAATCCTATTCCCTTGTCATATCGATTAAATTTCCTATGTACAAATAACACAGTTGAATATGAGGTGTTAATTGCTAGATTATGTGCTACTTTAATCATGGGTGTTAAAGATATTAAGATATTTGGTGATTCAAAATTAGTGATAAAAAAAAAAACAAATTATACCAAGCAAAATATGACAAACTATCAAAATACAAGGATCTTACAAGGTGATCCCACAATACTGGTTTACAATTTTTGGGCAAACTGGAAACTGAACTAATTTTTTCTAACTAAATCTTAACTTTCGGGCACCTATAGCGACTAAAACATGAGGAATTTGAAGATGATGCAAACTAGTAATTTGTGACATTTTGTCTGTATATTTTAAATATATTTTCTTCAAAATTTAGGGAATCGGATTGCACTTCTTTTTCCATCTCCTTCGAAAACTAGTTTTTTTCAGTAAACACCATTTTTAAGGAGTGATGCTCACTATGTAACACAATGTTTTTTCCATAAAGGATAAAATTCTATTTTTTTCAAATTTAGATTTGTAACTATGATTTATAGTGCTTCCAATTGGTTTCATAGTGTTTTGAAGTCAAACCAATTACAATTCACACATAGGTGAACCGTATAACACATAACTGTTTTTGCATGTATCAAAATTCAATTTTTTATTTTTTTTGTTGGATCAAGGACTTCAATATCTAGTGCACACATATTTTTTAAAATTTTATTTTGATAATATTCTATTTTTCCACATGTGCAGAACAAAGAGCTTGATTTTCGGTGAAAACCTACATTCACAAGAAATAAAAAATAAATATAATAATAAAATTAAATTTATTTAAAATTATACTTTTTGGGAAGCTTATAATAATTAATGCATACTTACAAAAATTAAATTTTAAATGAATTCATTTGTTCCCCCAAAAGGGAAATCAAAAGTGGTTTTTTATTAGTATTTTGATAGGTATAAAGGAGACTCCATTATAGGTATGCTTTAAAACTAGTGAGGTTCTATCCAAGGGGGTTTGATATAAGGTAGTCTGATCAAACCCCCTTCAATTGGAATGCTTTAAATGGAACTTTTTAAGGCTTAAATCATTATATTTTCTAAAAATGTGTGATTTCAGCAAAAATTAGAATCTCCCAGAAATTGTAAACTAGCTTTGTGGGATCACCCTACAATGCACTTGTTACAAAATTTTGAGTCATTTACCATTGATAACATCCCACGAAAAGATAATTGGATTTCCGATGCAATGGCAAGTGCAACTTATTTTATATCACCTCAAGATCCTTCAAAAGATTTCACATTCACCATTCATCCCATCATGAAACCTTCAATCGATGATAAATTGGAAGATGTGCTAACAACCACTCAGGAAGACTCAAGTGAATGGTACTATGCAATATTTAATTATTTGAAAAATGGTACCTTTCCTGAGTTGAAAACCAAGAACATCTGAGCTCATTTGCACAAACTCACATCTAAGTATATCATTGTCGCTAACGTGTTGTATCAGAGATCATTCCATGGTCTCTTACTTAGATGCTTAAAAACATCTGAGATACCCATAGCCCTTGAGCAAGCCCATGCAGGTGCTTGTGGTGCTCATTTTGGAGGAAAAACATTGGTTCAAAAACTCATTCGTGTTGGATACTATTGGGGAAATATGGAACAAGAATGCTTTGATTACATTAGAAAATGATAGAAATATCAGGAGAAGAGCAGCTTAACCCATACTCTTGCTTGTGAACTTCATGCTCAAGTTATGGTATGGCCCTTTGTGGTTTGGGGATTAGACATTATAGAAAATATATCACCTCCTTTTGTTGGGAATACATTTATCATCACTGCAACCAATTACTTTACAAAATAGGTAGAGGCCATTCCCCTTCAATCCAAAAAAACTAAGGTAATATGTCGTTTCATATTGGCACACATTATTTCTTGCTTTGGCCTTCCTTTCACGTTAGTCTCTAATAATTGTACACCATTTAAGAATAACGATGTGAAGAAATTATTAGAGAAATTTAACATACAACATCATTTTTCAACACCTTATTACCCACAATCTAACGGTCAAGTTGAATCCACTAATAAGGTTATCGAACAAATCCTGAAGAAAATTGTTAACAAACATCATAAAGATTGGCATACACAATTACACTATGCGCTCTGCGCTTATCACACTAGTGTTAAATCCTCTACAAGGACTACACCTTACAATATTGTATATGGTAGTGAGGCAATAATGCCACTAGAGTTAGAGATCCCTACCTTAAGAATCGCTCTTCAAGGACTTATTGATGATAGAAACTATAAAGAGAAAATATTACATCAGCTTGAAATGCTCAATGAATAATGCATCAACACTCTTGAACATCTTCAAGATTATGGCAAAAGGAAGCAATGCAATTACAATCTCAATGTCATCCCTTGAACATTTAACAAAGGAAATTTAGTCATATATGAAAATCAACTCAACATCAATGTTGATCCCAATGAAAGAGGAAAATTTAGTCCTAATTCGTTAGGACCATACATAATTGACAAAAACTTTGGGTCTAGTGCATACGTATTAACAGAACTAGATGGCACACCTCTTAAAGAACATATCAATTTCATGCATCTATGTTGGTATTATGTCTAAGTCCTTTGAATAATATCAATGATAAAGCAGTGTTGATAGAGCTATCAGATTATATCCTATATGCTTTCACATTGCTTCGTTCTTGACAGCCAGTTATGTGTGTCTATTGAGCACTAAAGTGAATATTTAATTTATTTTTATAGTTACTTTAGGTTTCATACTATTCAAAATTCATCTCATGTGTTATGTTATATTATAGCTACATAAAAAACTTAATCACAATGTTGTATCTAAGAGAAACTATAGTAGGTTTTAATTAGATCACATAAAATATTTTAAATCATGAAGAAATTAATTAAGTAATTTAATTAATCACATTGTCATTTAACATTCCACACATAGAGACAAGTCATGAAACATCACATGCTCATATATATATCAAAAAAATTATGTACATGTCATCAATATATACAATATCACTGAGGTCTATGGCTGCTAGAACCCTCGGGATCTAGTACCCACACTAGTCTGGTAGTGGTACATCGGGAGATAGTATTGTATGATCATGATCATGATCTGTTGAATCTAAGAGAAAAATCTAAACCCCATATCTAACCTAGGTCCTCCTGATGTGCTCCTACTATGTGATCCCTCTCTACCTGTAGCCGAGCTATCTCTAACTTTAGTCTTTCAAACTCTGTTGGAGTTTGGGATGACTATACCTTTGCTGTAGCACTAGCTCGATGGACTCACCTCCTCAAACTCTCATAAGTTTCCCACAATCTCGCAAATGGCCTGAGTAACTTTGGATCCTAATCCACAATGGGTGGGGGCACATAATCTGAGTCTATTACCTCCTCACCGATAAATGTTGGCACTATCTCTATAGCTGCCTATTGATAGAGATCTCACCAGTCTCTCATAGATCCTACAAGGTAGAAACAATACACAATTAGTACACACCATGATATATATAAAGCATAAGCATAAGCATAAATTACATGCATACATAAAATATCATCACCTATATCTTTGGTAGGCTAAGAAACATCAACCTCATCCTATGTAGGGGGCATGGAAGATGTGTTAGCCTCTCCATGACTGTGGGTACTGATGCCTGTTGTGGCCACTACTCATGATCTAGTCATACAAATGGGTGAGGGCTCTCCCCAGTTGTGTTGATCCTTGGCTACTACCTCATCACCCTCTCTCATGAGTGGCTCCTCCTCCTCCTCCTCCTGTTCCTCCTCCTCCTCATCCTCCTCCCCTCCATCCTGGTCATCATAATTAGGATCAACATCCTCATCATACTAATCATCAATGAGATCTATAAATATTTTTGTAGCCCTGTACCATGTCTCCTCAGCCCTGTACTCTATCTCATCTCCCTCATTTGGAAATGGTCCTACATCTCCTATAGGCTCATTAATAAAAAATATAGGAGTTGGTTGTGATACTGTCCACCACTCCTCATAATCATCTGTGGCACTGATGTTATCTACATCAGAGATTGGAGGCTCATCATGATCTGAGTACTCAGAGTCACTCTCAACAACATTATCTATAGTGAGCCATACTATATCACCTATTCTCTGAGCACTCCACACTGATCTCCTAAAAAAGGTTCATGCCCTAGGTGGTGTCTAGATCTGCCCAAACTGTTGCATGACCCAATTGTAGTAGAAGGGATGCACTACATATTCATGTTAGCCAACCAAAAATCTATCTAGTTGTAATCTCCTCATCTGCCTCATGTGATTTGACCATTGAATTGTAAGCTAGTAGGGTCTCCAGAGGATCTTGTCCTCCTCTAGTACGCCAAATCTCACTCTCCAAAAGTGTAAATCTTTGTATTGCCATAACCATCATAGAGGGTAGCTAAAGGCCCATGGATACCCTACTCCAGTCAGACATATGAAGCCATTAGGTCTGGTACTTGCGATATGCTCAAGGCATCAAACCTATAGAAGCGTACAGTGTACCATGTTGTCCACCTCCCCAAAAACAAACTGCCCAAGACCATAATATAGGTGCGCTAGGATACAGTGCCCCCAAGCATATACTGTCCTATGCTCTACCATCTTGTGTATTAGGTGTCCTATTCCTTCCTCTAGGTGCACTACACACCCATCTGGAACAAGTACTAGTGTAATTGTGTGCATCATAATTCGTCTCACCACCAGGGCTCGTGAATATAGTAGCATCAGAAGATTGATCCATTCCCTCACCCGCTCGTTCTGTAATGGCCCATCTAGGCAATACTGCATGTCAACCTTCTACTCGTAAAATGTATGATCTCTCTAGAAGCGTACCCACTCTCCTCGAATGGGAACTTGAAGAATTCAGTGGAAATCCTCTAGAGTGATCATCATCTCACTAGTAGGAAAGTGGAATGTACATGTGTCTGAATCCCAGTGCTTGGCCAGAACCATCAACATCACATCATGGTACCTCATGGGGGGCATGAGGTACACCCAATATATTCCAATAGTCTATAAGTGCTCTGTGTCCTCCACTGAAAGTGCGGGGACTAGGTTTCTAAGAAAGCTAAGTTGTTTACCACCTACATGCTAAAGCAAACAGGTATGTACCTATCAATAAAGCAAAAATATACCCTACAAGCAATCTCAAATCTTTAAATTTTACATAATTCATCATGAAGAAATGGGACACTTCACGAAGAAAGGGGACACTTTGTAAAATTTTTCTTAGGATCCTAAATTAACCTAGAAATACATAAAAATCATCCAATAAATGCGTAGAAACAAAGCGAAGGTAGCAGAATCAACTCATCTCATGTTGACACTCATCACGTGCCACCTGATCTCATAGCATGTCCAGTCTCATAGGCTTGTAGTTTCATCTACTCGACATCTTTCACTATTCTCTCATCAATATTAAGCTACAAGAAGGTATAATGACAAAGTAACTTACAATTTACTTCACTTTTAACTCTTATGTATAAAACTATGGTTTTTACTATATTACAGTTAAAAAGGTGCTTTTATCCAAATCAACACAACAGGTGCTAGTGAGCTCCGTTTTCGACGCCTTTTGTTGCGTTGAAATCATACTTCCACTCCCAAAATCCTTAATTTCCTATCGTTATGTGGCATGGTACTTGGAAATTCCCTATGATATGATTGGCCCTCTTCGATGTGGTTAGATTGCTACCTTGATTCCACCTCCGTAAACAAGCGGAATCAAGGGGGGGCATACATATACCCTCGAATCTGATTTCTAGAAATTGAATAAGAGGATTTTTGGGCAACTAACAAATTCATGTTGTAGGATGTGGTTCCTAATGTTGTGGTTTTGTAGATAACTACACCAGGGGCTTCATTCTCCCATCTTTGAATAAGTATCCTTTATGAAATAAAATGTACTGTTTAGAGTCCTTTAGATTGCATATGCACGTAGAGTCATGTGGACGCTAAAGTGGGGGCTAAATGTGGACACTGAAATTGTACTCCCTTCTTGGAGATAGTACAATCCTTGGTCTAATTTGAACCTATCTTGGGTTCCCTTGCATTAATCATCCATTAAATCAACATTTATAGGCCCTTAAGACCCAATATTTTGGACCTTGAGGCTTATTCCACTCAAAAATTTATATAAATCCTAACAACTAACACTTAAATCATTCAAATCTCAAAAGCCCACCTCAAAAACCTCAAGTGGGACCCATTCACCTAGAGTAGTGAATGAGTCCCTTTTGGGTAATTTTTCAATTTTGAGTGATAAATTCACTGACCTAATTCAAATTTCTAATGGATGTCAGCCTTTGAGGTCTAAATAATAATCAATTAGGTATGAGTGCCTATAAATATAAGTTTTTAGGTCATTTTCACAATAAGTAGTCATTTTTAACAAGCAACTTCAAGATTCAAGTGTTGAATATCTTTCACAAGAAGATTCACAAGTCTATCTACAACAAAGTTGAAGCTTTAGGGTAGCATTCAATGGTTTTTTGCAAGTCTCCAAGCTCACTTTTTGTCCAAGATATTGCATTGTTTAGGGTTGATCATGGATGCGTATGGAGAATCATGAAGAGTTCTAGGTTGGGGAGATGCAACTAGCCATCAAGCCAAGCCTAAGGACTTGTTTTCTAAGCACGATTCCATCTTCCATTTTCTCTCTATTTTCAACCTAAGGAAGGTTTGCATGTAATTGAGATTCATTTCTAATGTGATTTAGGATCTATTAGAGTGATTCTTACATCATTCTAGTTTCAATTATGCATCGTATTCATGCATATTAGAATAGGGTTGCATCTTGCTTCAGAAACCAGATCTGAGTTTTAGTCTGGGAACGAAGTGCATGTGTTGGAGTACAGATCTGTGATTTCAATTTTTGAAAAAGTAGAAAAGGACTAATACACCATTAGTGGTGTATGAATCCCACTGGAGGTGTTTGTCAAAATAGTTTGCATATTCCAATACCCATTTCTCATAAACAACTTTTTGGGTAGAAACCCTTATCAGGGTAAGTTGCCCAACTTGGCGTATTAGTCCCAGTTGGTCAGAAAATTAGATTTTCAAGAATTTCTAAGACATTTACAGTCTTCACTTTGGCCTCTATCAGTTTCCAAGTGCACTCTTTGTTTAGTTTCTCTATCTTGTTTTATATTGCATTCAATCTATCTTAATGCATATCACACCATGTTTTCAAACACTATATTTTCTTAGTTTTGCATTAATAGTCAACCTCTTTTATCAATTTCCAGCCTTAAGAATAATCTCCTTTGACAGATTTCAATCTTCTTTGCATTGGAATCTCACATATTTGTTCTTGAGTGTGAACTTTGTGAAATTAGATTCATCTTCCTTCATTCCCCTTTTAGGTGTGGATAAAGGAAGTTGTGCACTCCATTTCCATAGTCCACACTGATAATCATAAATTAAATATCAAACTATTTCATTGGGAAAAATTTGGTCCTAGTAAGTTGAGCCAAGACCCATTTTCCCTTAATGGTGAATGGGCCCCCTCTTAATAGCACCCCCTTTTCCAATTGATCTTGAATGGGTTTTTGGCCTTCTTTTAGCTCCCCGAAGCTTGGTCCTGGAAACTTAGCCAAGACCAATTTTCCTTTGCTGGCAAATAGGTCCTCTCTTAATTAGACCCTAATTTTTGAATTTCATTCTAGTGGGAATTTAATTATCTTTCTTTCCAAATTTGGTGTCAGCCTTAATTATTTGAATTTCGGGGTTAATTCACATTGTTTCGCCTAATATTTTCAAGAGATCATTCTAATACTTCACAAGAGCATTATAGAGCATTTCAAAGGCATCTACAAGGCATTTCAAGGCAGATTTCAAGTGATTATTATAGTAATTCAAGGTCTTATCATTATTTCAAGGGTTTAATGCATGCATGTGTGTTGACC
Source organism: Sequoia sempervirens (assembly GCA_007258455.2). Lineage (NCBI taxonomy): Eukaryota > Viridiplantae > Streptophyta > Pinopsida > Cupressales > Cupressaceae > Sequoia > Sequoia sempervirens. Next base: position 158,861,140 of record VDFB02353493.1, on the reverse strand, counting down.
TAAGAAGTGAATGTTGCATTGAGGACCCATTTACATGCATTATCTTACATCGAAGATCTACATTCTTCATGGCCACTACATTTTAGTATGCATATTTGCTTCACAAGACATCATCCAAGGTGATATCAATTGCATTATTTCATGTTCATGCTTCATTTCCTTTATTTCATCAATTGGTATAATTTCCTACAAGGGGTTTGGTTGATGAAAACCCCCATTCACTAACAAATCAACAAGTTTGTCACCCTTGAATGTGTGATTGCAGATTTTATAGGTTGAGCAATATTTGGAGAAAATTTGCAAAGTTGTCAAAGTTGCAAAATGTTGTCATCTACATTGCAAGATCACAAAAAGAGCTCTACAAAATTAACTATAGGCTTTTGAAACTTGATAGCTGGGATTTCAAGAGTGCAGACATCAAGGTACAGGATCCTGTAATCAATTTTTGAAAATCCTAAAAGGAACCATTTTCCATTGAAGGTGAATGAGTCCATAGCTCAAAAATAACAACTTTTTGGCCATGTACAAAGCTTTTTATTCTCTAAAAACTCCCCTCATAGTTGTTATAATAGTTAGGTTGCATTTTTTATTATTTTTGGCATCTTATTTTGCATAATTTGAAGTAAAATTGGTTTAAAAAATAGGAGATACGTCCTCTTGCTCTTGCATTTGGATTTAGATCCTCTTTTTCACCATTTCAAAATATTACAAAAGATCTTTGCATAGATACAAGTACTCAATCACTCTGAATATATAATGTATTCAAACTAAAAGTAATTGATAACATAAAAATTAAAAAAACCAACTAACTATCATACAGAATCAACCAACAACTATATACAAGTTGAAGGAATCTTTATTCAAAACAACAACTTAAATAAATCAATTCCACTCCTAGATAATAGAGTGTAGAATTAAGATTGATTTATTCAACCTATAACTGAAAAGGAAAGAGAATCCTATCAAGACTAGAACTCTATCAAAACATAATGCATGCAAACATAAAACCATCTGTCAAAATTCCATAAGTGAAGGAGACCTCTTATTCAATGTTTATTAACTGATTATAATGGCATGCATTCAATCTTCATTAAGTGCCTTTAATAAATGATCATCATGTTCAACTTATCCTAGATTTTCCCCTATTTTAGTTTCTAGTGTTCTTTTTGTTGTGGGTTCATCTTATAACTATTGTGTGCCACAGTTCCTCTTTAGCTACAAACAAGTTAGTTTTGAAAAATATGTACACAAGGATAACTAGTACAATTAAATATAGCATTCCATCAACACTCCATACACATATTCATATAAACCATTTAATGCTAATATATTATAACCATAATTCCATCATCATGCCTTTGGGTTTAAGTCTGCATAATGGATGTAAAAGGATATTATAATATGGAATATTGTCTAGAAAGTGTGTTTAAAAGAATCTTAAAGTCTGTATAAAACCAATAAAAAATATGTTCCAAGATGGTGTGTCCCTTGGTCTTCCTTTTCCATCACAACACTTGGGTTTGTGACATGGTTTAACTATCTCATGTGGATCTTATCTAAAGGTTGTATCAAGCATTGACAGGTCAACCTTTTGATGCAACAAAAAGGCCAACAATTGGTACCAGAGCAGAGGTCATAGGTTCAAACCCTTCACTTGTGCTAGGGGGGATTGTTGCAAGATGGTGTGTCCCTTGGTCTTCCTCGTCCAACACAGCACTTGGGTTTGCAACATGGTTTAACTACCTCTTGTGGATCTTATCTGAAGCTTGTATCAGGCATTGGCAGGTTGACCTTTTGGTGCAATAGCAAGGCCAACAAAATAAGCTATTATCTAGACATATCATTCCCCCCAACTTTATTTTTTTCTTGTCCATAAGAAAAACACTAGGGGTCTTAATTATACTATAGAGGAATTTGTCTTAGGTCCATAACTATACTAACACACTAAATCTGCTTCAAATAAAAACATTCATATATTGAAGGTTGCCTCATCATGATAGCTCCTACCCTCTCAAATTCATCACTTTTCTCCCCAGTCCAATGTGGGATTGGATAAAGGAGAAAAGGTGGATGGTACGTGAGAGGTACCCAATGAACTCCTTTGTTGACACCAATTTCCATATATTTATGTACCCTCTAGAGCATAGCAGTGAAATTGTACATAGAATGTGGTTCTTTCTTCTGCAATTTAGGTGTTAGAATGTTCCATCGATTATGCACATACTTATAACACTATTGTCCAATACCTACAACTGGCACCTTGATTCTTTCATAGTCTTCCTCTCTAAGTTTAATTATTTTCTAACCAACTCCTTAATGCTTAAGAAGTTTCATCCACTCATCAATGACTGCATCTGGATCCTTAGCCTCTCTTCTTATTGGAAGTGGAATGGATTTCTCTTTTTCATCACACTCTTCCATAATCTCACCTCTAAGTTGCTCATTCTTGTAATAAGAGGCAAGTGCTATGATTTGGAGATCCCCTACAAACATTAAGGGTTTCCATTCTATCTCATCAAGTATCACATAGTTGTGTAGATAAAGCTCACACAACTAATCATGTTCTTCAAATTTGGAAGTAGCAAAAATTTCAAGAAATTCAAAAGGTTGATTCATAGCAACAGATTGTTTTCTAACTAGTCTATTGAGTTGAACGCATAAAAAACCTTTCTCGTAGAAAAAAAATGCATAACTTCCTTTGTGGAGGCCTACACCTAACAATTTGTGTAGCCTTATCTGTAACTTCCTCCAACGGAACTATTGATTTATTCAAATCCATATCTTTCTTTTTCAATTCCTTCATATATCCTTCCTTTTCCTTCTTTCATTTCTCTTTTTCTCGTGCAAACTCATTAGTTACACTCCATAGTTGGTAGCCTAGCAAGAAGGTTGTGTGATGGTCAGGAGTTTTGAGAGGAGGGGGCTTCTCATTTGGCATTGTCAGTTCCTTTTCCTCGATATTGGTGACAGCCAGTTGTGCCAACAAATCTAGCTTAGTGCCATGACCATTTAGCTATAGTTTTTCCTCCATCTCCTACATCTTTACTTCCCTTTTTATCCTTTTTCTCATAATTTTTCACCAACTCATCCAGGTGTTTAATCTGGTCCAATGCCTCTTGGAGTTATTTTCTCACATTTATTTCTTCAATATAAAACATCTTTGTTTCTTCAAAATGTTAATTACCTTCTTTATAGTCCCCATGTACAGGGTTGTTTGGAGTTTTAGTCCTTAATTTCTTTGTAGTAAATAAATCCTCTAGTTCAAAATCAAAGGTTTCCACCACATATCTTCTCTTTTACATTGGTATTTCACATTACCAAGAACATCCCCACCTAATTTAGAATCATTTTCTACAATCATAACATTGTCCTATTGTTGTTCCTCTAGGTGTTGCTCTTCCTGAGGTTTTTCTTTACTCACCTCTTCTCCTTCAGGTTCCCCTATACTTTCCTTTGTAGCACTTTTTTTCTTGAGCCTACCAAAGCATCTTGGTATAAGTATTTTTGCTTCAATTTTCCTCTTTCCTTTTTAATGCTCTTCTTCTTTTTCATAGAATTCTCCATCTTTTTCTTCTGAGCACCCCTCTTTCTCTTTGAAATATCTTCTTCTAGTTTTGAGGGTGTATAGGAGGTAAATGCGCTACCTCTCTCACTCTTAGATTTTCATGACTTAGAAGAAGAAGGTAATTCCACAATTATGGGCGACCCAGACTCTGGACGAGGCCACAGGTGAAACATGAGGGTTTTCCTCTTTAGGCTCATGTTGGGGCTCATTTTGGGTTTTTGTATCCTTAGGCACTATGGGTGCATCCAAAAAATTATTAATGCCTATGCATTCCTTGGCCTTGAAATCCTCCCAGTTCACTTGTGGGTATTGAATCCTTAAACTTCACTTTATCAATAAGGTAACTAGACAGTGATGAGAGAGAGAAGTATCACATTGTTTTCTTTGGTATTCTAAGGCCATTCATTTCAAAAATTTGTAAAGAAAATTTGGAACATTCACTACCCTATTATGTTTGAGATGATTCAACCATTTGAAATGGACTGTATACAAAAGATTTTGTCTCCCATCACAGGTAATGTATCTAATAATGTAAGAGGCACACCTTTCCCACAACCATTGGAGAGAAATTCTCTTCATACCTTGCGATGAGGAATCCAATTCCTCTCCTCATATGCAGAAGTCTTCTTAAGTTGCAACAGCATCGACCCAAGCTGGGAATTTTGTTCTTGTTCTTGTTAGTCATGTAACTTGTGCAATGGCATTTTTAAAGGTTTCAACTAGTGATCATTTTACCATCACCTCATCATATTGAAGAGTATGCAAATCTTCTTGTTAATTTATCACTGAACTCTATTAGTTTTAAGAAATAGTGAGCCATCCAACCCTTGTAAATATGTGTAGGACTGTTGCATCCTCTAGAATTGGTTGATGAGTCACTGGCTCCCTTGTTATAACATCTTATCTCATCCTTCCTTACTTCTCTACTCAATGTACTAAATTCAAATTTGAAAATTCAATTCAACCCTTCCTACCACCTTCAAACTTCTCTATCATGTCAAAACCTTTGTCTTCTCATATATCCTTACTACTATACCATACTACAACAACAAATTCCCTTCTAAATTCAACTCTAGTCTCAACTGAGCTGAAGTTCTCATAAGTTCTCAAGATTTCAAGTTTAGTAATTTTGAAAATGACAATGGAAATAGCAGCAAAAAATAAAACACAACTAAGGGTTTTGCATGTCATAATATTTATTAAATTTGGTTTGGGTGGCAAATTCGAAAGGATTGGTGAAAAGACCGAGTAAGGTGTACCCTCCCACCAACTTAATTGGTAAAGTGACCTCACTTCATGTTTATTATTTGGAGGTGGTGTAATCATGAAATGATGGTAATTAGTGATATAATATTTCACATGCATGGAACTATATAATAAAGTGCATGAAAGTTTAAAGAATACTAGATTAATCATAACATCGTACCTTAAGTACTGCCTTGAGAAAATAACCATCCTTCATGCGTGGAAACTGAAAGAATATATTTATTCATTGATTTGATGTGACAAATATTAACTACAAGATAATGAATAGTGGGTGATGAGTGGATATGATGGGATGGTTATGAGCTCGTGATTTGACAACTTTAAATATTTGAAATGAAAGTGGGAAATAAAGGAATTATGTCACGATATGTAGCATGAAATGATGGATATGATATGTGAATAATCTTGCAATAAATATGGTTCCAAGTGAGTTAATTTTCCTTTCAGTCAACAGCTATTGCAATGGGCATCTACAATGTCAGGTCCCTTCTGAACATTGATAGTAATATGAGGCTACAAGTCCCTACGACATAAGGCCCCTTTGTGAATATTGATAACAAGTCCCTTTGAAGATATCATGAACATTATTATAGTGTAGTGTGTGCTTATGAGAGAAAATTGAGTGTAAGAGAGGGGGACCAACCACATCAAGGCTCTAGATCATGGACAGTTGAGAGTGGAGGGCTTCCCTTTAACTTACCTCACTCTAAAGGAAGGGGATCAAGAATGAAGAGCACTATGTAGTACTTTTGTCACTCTTCAGACCTGAGTTTCAAGTTTAGGCTAGGTGAGTTGGTTTTTGGAGTCTGTATTGTCTCTCAGACAGCTCTTTCTCTGAGGATCACAACATGGTACATTGGCATCTCTTTGGTGCGCTGGTGTTCGTATGACTAGAAAATAGGAAGTGCAATAAAGATTTCCTAAAAATGTACTAATAGCCTAGCTAGTTGGTTTTAGGTGGAAAAAATAGAATGAGGAAATATAGAAAGTAAAGATGAATATGATAAAGCAAGTAAAGGAGAGCTAAGGTGACAAAGATAATCTCACACAAGTGCTATTTCTCTAGCTAGATCCACATGTATGTTCACCTATACACAAGCAAGAGGGAAAATTTTTGGGGGTTGTATAGGGGAATGCCTCAGTCAAACCCTTGTTTTGGTACATTTCCACCTCCATAGATAGCTAGAAAGCAACATAGTACAATATGTGATAAAGGAAAGAAAAGGAAATGAAGAACACTAAAAACAATATTATGCTACTCAGTCAAATCAAAAAGGAGAGGAGTGAAGCATTACCACCTCCACCCAAAAGCTTACTAGCCAATGGAGGAGAAAGCGAGCTACGAACTTGGAAAAGTCACCACCACTGCAACTATGGTGGAGGGAGGTCTCACAAGACTCCAAGATCGCAACGTATATAATGGCCTCACACTTGCAATTTGGAGTTGATGGAGTGTTGCTGCTACAATGCTCAAAATTAGAAGGCTAGAATGCTACTTGAGAGTGAAAGAGTGAAGAGAAATTGCTAGAATTCCAAGAATATTTCCAGAGAGTGTGAAGGAGATAGATTCAATGAATGAAGGATGAATTTGAAGGTAGAATGAGGAAGAATTTATCATTTTTGGGTTAGTTGGTCAAAGAGGGACATTACAATTCAGCCCTAATCGAGTGTGTAATGCCTCTGCCAACTTCAAACATAGGAATCCATCAGGGATGACAGTGTGTCACATAGACATTTTTCAACCGCGTGTGTGTCCCCAAAAAATATTCTCTCACCAATGCACAAGACAAATTCCAAGTGGATTGAAGGCCAAAGGGTGATGTGTAATTTCTCCTTCGGATTTGATTTTCTAAGGTGAGGGTATGTAAAAGGGTAAGTTTTCCAAGGGGTGTAAATTCACTCCTATACATTTTACCCCAACTTTAGCGAGCACGAATACTAATGAGTACCTCATAAAGTAGATCGAAGAGTTAGTAGGGTTAGAAATGTATACCTGAACCATCGAAGAAGCATACCACAATCTGGTGAACTTGAAAGCATGGGATAGGCATGGGACTCCACAGGTACTCTCCCTGAGGATTTTCGAACAAAAGGACTCCATAGCCCCACAAAACTATGAAGCTACAAAAATTATACCGAAGGCCCTTGGACCAACGATAGAAAAATATTGTAGGATGAAAGTGTCTCACAGGCCCGCAAACCTGCAAGAACGTAACCCCCAAGTTCTCTCTCATGAAGGAGCCACAGAGAAGTAAGCGCCTTACAAGCTCGAAGACCTGCAAGGATACGCCCCCCAAGTTCTCTCTCATGAGGGAAGCCTAGAGAAGTAAGCTCCTTACAGGCCCATAGAACTGCAAGGAGGCATCCGCCAAGTTCTCTCTCTTGAGGGAAACCCAATGAAGTAAGTTCCTTATAGGCCTACAGACCTCCAAGGAGGTATCCCCCAAGTTCTCTCTCATGAGGGAAACCCAAAGGGGACTCCATTGAGTCGGATTGGAAAGTGGCTTTACAGGTGCACCTACAAAGTGACATGTTAATCCATAGATAAAACATGTTAGAAAACAAAGTAGCCATGTAGGAAAGCAAGCAGATAGTCATTCAGACCATTGACAATTTGGAAGGATTTCAAAGGGGCTCCTCGAGAACCCTTCAAAAGAAGAGAGGTCCACTCAAGGATGCATTGTTTGAAAGTGTAAAGAGACATTTTTTATGAAATTAATTCATCATTAAGGAATCCTTTTCAAAGATGTTACTTTATCAAGGAATTCAAAAGGAAGAAAATTCCCCCTCGCAAGGGGAAGTTCGAGGCTTCTCCTACAGGAAAAATCTACTCCCACATAGGAGGATAGTTCTCAAGTTTCTTTCTTTGTAAACCATGATGAAGGAAACGCGTTCTATTAGGGGTTTAAGTTGAGAACATGATTTTTTGAAAAAAGGTTGCAAGGAATTTCAAGAAAATATTTGTTTGCCACGAATGCATTTCCTAAAAATTTAAGTATCATAGAAAGGGGTGTTATCACACATGAGAGAGAAAAATCATGCAAAGAAGAGAGAGATATAAGAAAAGAGGAAAAGAGAAACAATCACAAACAAGAGACATAGGGGGATCTAGTTTCGCGAGGTTAGATTTGCTCATGCTCAGCTCTTGTGGAGCTATGGACAGAAAGGACTATGCCTGAGATTCACCGCTTGGCTCACCAAGTGATTCGGGAGTGGTGAAAAACTTAGGGGAAGCCATGACTTGTTTCGTCACTAGAACAAAACAAGCTAGCACAGGACCACCCTTTGAAGAAGATGGGATCATCTTATGCCCTCCATTGTTGGAAGGGCTATCCTCTACCTTCTACTACATTAGGGGATGTGAACTCCCCAAAGACGAGGAAAGAGGCACGAAGAGGAGGAGAAAACTGTGGTGGACACCACTAAAGTATTTGGCATGTCCATGGGTCTAGGGAATGGTGGGATGTATGGAAGGGACATCAACAAGGGTGGCTCAACAAAAGGAGCAATGAACACCTACACCTTTTTGGGGTTAGGTGAACTCATAGTAGGAGGCAAAAGCGATACTAAGCTTGGTTGAATGGAAGCAGAGGGGAGGAGAGAGAAGGACGCATCAGGAGGCCTTGAAGCAAGCGTGGTCATCTCCTCTTCCTTCTTCTACAAAGAAGCCTACTCAGTCGCCAAATCCTTTCGCTAGCGCTTTCCCTCATGCGCAAGGTAGTTTCTACGACTCTTTGAGGTAGAGGTCAAGAGCTGCAAAGGGATAGAAGGCTCCTGCTCATCCATAGGGTGTCCATTACAGCCATTTATGGTAGAGGGACAGACCCCTGAATGAGAGCACAAGGGATAGATTGGGAAACAATGGGGGAAGTTAGCTCTAATGCCTCAGCGGCGGGCCTCTTCCCATTCACTGCTTTAGGAGAAGGAGTGGTGGGAGACTACGCAGTTCGTGACATAGATGATTCCCCGTGGCAACCCTTCCTTCTACTATATCAAATGGGCCTAGGATTTGTGGGAAGAACAAGAAGTTCAACTGTAGTACGCTTGGACTTTCGCCAAGCAGGCACCATAAGTTTATCCCATAAATGTGGATCAGAGTTTGATGGTAATGCAACAGGTTGAGAGGAAGCATCAGGCTAGACAATAGAAGAGGAAGAAGAGGAACCTCAAGAGTGCTTCTCTTCTTCTCTTATATGGGCTATGGCAGCATCACTATCAACTTTTAAACATGCCCTATGCAAAACAACATAAGGTGATGGAGGGTATCTCACTCTAGGCATTAAGCTCCCTTTCTTGTAATTTTGATATGTTTTATGCAAGAGTTCTTTTGTAGGTGGGAGAGGACCAATGGGTGTTGGCCAAAAGTGGTCTAAGGAATAACTATCTCATGCAATCGGTGGTCTATAACTAGTGCCATGGATCACATGCACGAAACCCTCATAAATAAACTTCATACATTTATGCACAACTCAGGGAACTATGTTCATAGTTACCAACCAGGGGATACCCAGCTTCACTCTAAAGAGCTCAAACCCCAAGATTATGTTAAAAATCATGTTTACAGATTGAGGTTTGACAAGGACCGACAAAATAATTCTACCAAGGGGAGGTATAGAAAGTTCGTTATAAATAAGGATGGTGTTTGTAGGTGTGTCGTACCCATATTTATTCATAAAGTTAATTAACATAATCTCTTCAGTTAAGATATTCCCCTGAGACATCTGGTCAACAAGAACACCTACTACTATGTTCTCATTGATTCGCACAGGGATATAAAGAGGAGATGGTTCTCTATTGAAACACATTAGTAGATCCTGTGAGGTGAAGGTTATACTTGGACTACTACTCACATCCTCTGCAAAGGGGATAGGAAAATGTAGAAAAGAGGCCATCACCCACACTAAACGATACTCTCACAAATCTCCCCAAAGGTTGTAAGATAGGACAGTGACCCGGTTAAGGCTTCATTCTGCAATACTTATGGAACCTTCCAGCTATGCCTACTAGGGGTCATAGGTTGGGTTGTAAGGAAAAAGGCCTCATGTCACTCACACTTACAATGCTCCTAGAACATGAAGAAAGGACCCTTTAGCACTGCCAAATGGAACCAAAATGGTTCACGTTGGGTTCACCAAAAATGTAAGAGAGGGGGACCAACCATGTCAAGGTTCTACGTAATGTAGAGCTGAGAGCAGAGGGCTGCACTAACTTACCTCACTCTAAAGGAAGGGGATAAAAAATGAAGAGCATTATGTAGTATGTATATCACTCTTCAGACCTGAGTTTCAGGTTTAGGCTAGGCAAGTTGGTTTTTGGAGTTTTTGCTACACCTCAGACAACTCTCTTTCTTAGGATGGTAGCATAGTTTTCGGATGATAGCTTGGTGCACTAGCATCTCTTTGGTGCACTGGCAATATAATAAAGATTGCCTAAAAAAATACTAATGACCTAGCTAGTTGGTTTTAGGTGGAAAAAATAGAATGAGGAAATACAAAAAGTAAAGACAAATATGATAAAGCATGTAAAGGAGAGCTAAGGTGAGGAAGATAATCTCATACATTTGCTAGTTCACTAGCTAGATCCACATGTACATTCACCTATACACTAGAAAGAGAGAAAATTGTTGGGGGTTGTATAGGGACCTGCCTCAGTCAGACCCTCATTTTGGTGTTTCCACCTCCATGGAAAACTAGAAAGCAACAGAGTAGAATATGTGATAAAGGAAAGAAAAGGAAGAAAATAACACTATAAAGAATATTATCCTACTCAATCAAATAAAAAAGGAGAGGAGTGAATTGTTACCACCTCCACCCAAAAGCTCACTAGCCAATGGAGGAGAAAGCAAGCTACAAACTTGGAAAAGTCACCACTGCCACAACAATGGTGAAGGGAGGTCTCACAAGACTCAAAGATCATAACATCTATGGAGGCCTCACACTTGCAATGTGGAGTTGATGGATTACTGTTGGTGCAATGCTCAAAAGTAGAAGGCTAGAATGTTGCTTGAGAGTGAAAGAGTGAAGAGAAATTGCTAGAATGCTAAGAAGATTGCTAGAGAGTGTGAAGGAGATAGATTAAATGAATGAAGGATGAATTTGAAGGTAGAATGAGGAATAATTTTCCATTTTCAGGTCGGTTGGTTCAAAGAGGGACTTTACAATTTGGCCCCAATTGGGTGTGTAATGCCTTTACCAACTTCAGACATAGGAATCTGTCAAGGATGAAAGCGTGTCATATGGACATATTTCTGCCACACATGTATCGCAAACAAATATTCTCTCACTGACGCACAGGAAAAATGCCAAGTGGATGGAAGACCAGAGGGTGATGTGGAATTTTTCCTTCAGATTTGATTTTCTAAGGTGAGGGTATGTAAAGGGGGAATTCACCCAATGGGTGCAAATTTTCTCCTATACAATGAGAAATCAATCCTGAGTGAGCCCAGGGGCTGAGCTATGTAGCTCAGTCTCTGGTTCACTAGAAGTTCTAGGTACATCATGTATTTTGGAAGTAGTACTCTATGTATGAGATTTTGTATCTAGTTCACTAAGAGTACCATATTGCTAGAATAGTGAAAATATTAAGTCATCCTTATGTAATGGCTTCTTATATAACTTCAACCTATGGCCATTTACAAGAAGTGAAAATAGGATTTCATGAATAGTATATAGCTAGATAGATCCATTTGGGTAAACTTTGCTAATCTCATAGGGGCCCAGCCACCTGGACTGAAATTTTCCCTTGAAGTCCTTTTACCATGAATCATATAATAGTGCCTAGTCCCCCATAGTGTACTCCTTGGTTTTAATGTAATGATCATGCCACTTCATCCACTTTTTTTGTACTACCTCTGTATAATGTAATTTTTCCATTCTTATCTCATCCAACTCATTTAAAGTATGCAATCTTTCCTTCTATGCTTCTATTAAATCCATTCCCAGATCTATTACTTTCCTCAATGTTTAATATTCAAATTCAATAGGAATGACTGTTGCTTTTCCATCGACTAACTCATAAGGGGTGAATCCAATGGTGGTTTTCCATGTAGTTTTGTATGCCCAGACTGCTTCAGGTAACCTTGAAACCCAATCTTTCCTATGCAACTACATTGTCTTGGTGAGAATACTTTCAATCTCCCTATTGGTAACTTCCACCTAACCATTAGCCTATGGGTGATAAGGTGTGGATTTCTTGTGTCTAATTTGGTATTCCTTAACCAACCTAGCAATTAGATCAGAAGTAAATTGAGGCCCTTGATTAGTGACTATTTCCCTAGGCACTCCATACCTAGTAAAGATATCTTCATATATGAACTTAGCCATCTTACCATCTCTAGAAAATTGTAAGGCTTGTACTTCCACTCATTTTGTCAAGTAGTCAATGCAAACAAGGATATATTCCTTGTTGTTAGATGTAGGAGATATTGGCCCAATGAATTCTAAACCACATTTTTCAAAAGGTACCAATGTCAACAAAGGTTGTAAGAGCATCTCATAACTTTTGATTGGTCTTACCATCCTTTGACACCTATCACAACTTCTAGTATATTTAACAACATCCTTGTGCAAAGTAGGCCAATAATAGCTAGTTGTAAGGATCTTAAAGGATATTCTTTTTGCTACAAAATTACCTCCACATGGCTCATCATGACATACCTTCATGATGTCAAATATCTCATCCTCCCTAGTACACCTTCTCATGATGTTATCAGGCCTTGTATAGAATAGATAGCCAGATACCTAGGAATATGGGAAACATTTATGAACCAACTATCTCTTCTCTCTTGGAGAGAAATGTGGTAGAATCTACCCTATGACCAAACAATTAGCAACATTTTCATACCAAGGCACTTGCACTTGTAAAGTAAATAAGTGTTCATCTTGGAATGAATCATCCACCACTCCTTTAGTTGTTTGTGTTGGCAGTCATGACAAGAAATATTCCACCACATTTGCTACTAGCTTTATCTATTATGGTAATTTCAAATTCCTATAAAAGTAGTAGCCATCTAACCAATCTTCCCTGAACTACTGGCTTGTTCATCAAATACCTGATAAATTGTATGGTCTGTATGGACCAAAATAGAATCACTAGTAATATAGTGTCTAAATTTATTGATAGCATATACTACAGAAAGCATCTCTTTTTTTGTTACAGTATAGTTCAATTATGCCCCTTGAAGATTCTTGATGATATAATAAATTGCATACTCCTTGTTGCCATCCTTCTAACCTAGAATTTCTCCAATGGAAAAGTCTGAACCATTTGTATGTATGTGATAAGGTAGAGTCCAATTAGGGCCTCTCAACATTGGTGCCTAAGTCAGAGCTTTCTTCAGTTCTTCAAATGAGTGTTGACACTCAAAGGTCCATTCAAATTCAATGTCCTTACTTAGAAAAAAATAAAGGTGCAACAATTTTACTAAAATCCTTGAAAAACTACCTCTATTAGCCTACATGACAAAGGAAGCTCCTGATATTTCTTTATTTCTGAGGAACAGGTAAGGTGGGTATAATTTCTATTTAGTGCGGATCAACCTAAATTCATGCACTAGATATAAAGTGTCCTAACAAAATCCCTTGTGTCATTATCATGAAACACTTTTCATTGCTAAGTGACAAGTTGTGCTATTTACATCTTTTTAGCACCTTTTCTAGATTATTGATAGCTTCCTCATAACTTTCACCATAAGTAGTGAAGTCATCTATGTATATCTTCATGCAATCATTTGCATAATTAGAAAAGATACTAAGTACTACTCTTTGAAAGGTAGTTGGAGCATTGCATAGGACAAAGGGTAGAATAGAATAAGCTTAAGTCCCCCAAGGGCATGTGAATTTAGTCTTATCCTAATCTTCTAGGGAAATTTTAATTTGGTTATAACCACTAAAACCATCAAGAAAAGAGAAATACTTCTTTCCAGCTAGAGAATCAAGTACTTGATCTATCAAGGGTAGAGGAAAGCGATCTTTCCTAGTGGTTGTATTCAATTCCTTATAGTCTACACAAACTCTCCATTTTCCACCTTTCTTGGGATCAATTAACAAGGGTGAGACCCATTCACTGTCTGATATTGGATAGATAAACCCTACATCAAGGATCTTTTGTAGCTTAGCTTTCACTATTTCCATTAAAGCATGATTCATATGTCTTTGTGGTTGTCGAATGGGTCTATAGACTTCATTAATATAAATATTGTGCATACATAAATTAGGATATATGGCTTTCATATCATGGTAATCCCATGCATATGCAATTGAGTGTGCTTGCAACACTGTTTGCAGAGAATTCTACTGGTCCTTTGTTAAGGCATTATTTATATTTAACTTCCTTCCTGGCATGATTTCCAATTCCTTTGATGACTCTTGAATAGATGAGAGATCAAGGCTTGGTATGATGGGTAGACATTGTTGAGGTAGTAATGAACGAAATATCTAAGATATTTCTTTGATAGAATTATTTGGTATAATACTTTGTAAGGAATATTGTAGGCATATGATGCAATCTTGTTGTTGCATGCTCCAACCACAACCATTTTGGATTATGTGAGCAATGAACTCATCTTCATCCCGATCATCCAATAAGGGGTTGTGATCTATAGTCATTAGTTTCTGTAGAGAATAGTTATCCTCCTTGTCATCCAAATCGGGCCAAATAGCTTGCTCAAAGTCAGCATATGGTTGGGCTAGTGGATAAATAACCAAGTTCTTTGTAACTCTCCCATTAGATACTATCATTTTATTAGACCTACAACCTATAAATCCACTGATTGTGGCTAACAAAGGTCTACCTAAGATGAGTGGGTAACCTGCAAGATTAAATTTTGGTTATAACACCATGAAGTTAGCAGGTTAATCCCAAGAATCCAATGCAATGACTAGGTCTTCAATAATTCCCTCAAGTTTGATCATGGACCTATCAACTAGTTGCAAAATAGTTTATGTGGGCCTGAGGTTGACTAACTAAAGCAGCTGCATTATCTCTTTTTTATGACATTGATTGCTACCCCCAAGTCTATCAAAGTATTCTTAATGAGGGTTCCATTGATCTTAACATCCACAACTAGACTACCAAGTTCTATATAATTAGGGATTGTAATGTTCCCTAACATGGTATCTATAAGATTTCCCAAGACATGAACTATTTGGGGATCTTTTCCTTCCTATTTTCTTAAGACATAAATCCCTTATAGTTTTTGCATAGATAGGGATATCTTTGATAGCTTGGATAAGGGGAATCTTGATGCTCACATCTGTTCAATTGGCCTAAAAGATCTATCTCAGCCTGTGTGTGATTCCTTTGAATAGCTAGGCATTTAGGAAGAGGTGGATTGGGACTTGAGATAGTTTGGTGTACCTGACTTGACTTATATTCAAAAGATGGTTTGTCAAAAGCCTCAATTGTAGGTTCCTCATCCTCCATTTCTATAATTTTGGGGGATGAAGGTCTAGCAAGTTGTTTTCTTGATCTGAGGTGGACATCACTCACCTCTACCCCATATGTGGGGTATTGCATAGCTTCGTTAGTATAAGCATGTTGAATAGGCTTAGTGTTAGGGTTAGGTGTAGGTTGGGTAGTTATTTGTGGCTGCTTAGGTGTTGAGATGTAGGATTTTATGGAGGCATTAAAGCATGGAGGGGGGACCATAGGCTATTAGTAGTTCATATTTTGTTATTGCCATTGCTGGCCTTTCTGCCACTAAGGCTGCCAATGGTTCTATTGGGTTGGCCATTGTGGATTATAAGTGGAACCTTGGATTTTTTGTTGTATCAAAGGGTTTGGCTATTGGATCCAATTTGGTTGGGCTTGTGGACATTGTTGAGGGTTATTCCACTGGTTTGGATTTATTTGCCAGGGCTAGGAGTTCCAACCAAAAAAAATTTGATTCCCCATGTGAAAGGATGGATTAAAGCTAAGAGAGTCTTGTGGCATACCTTTTCTTTGTTGCCATATCCTCCTTTGTGCTACATATAAGAGATGTCCATCATCTCCTTCAATTGGCTAGAAATCAGGTTTCAAAACTTTATCTTGCTAGATACTAGCCACTCTTTTGCATTTGCAATTTGCTTTTCGTTGCCTACAACTTGGACAATATTCAGTAATCATAGCCTCAACTTCCTCCTTTTTATTAATGTGGAGAGTATCCAACTAAGTTGTAATATGACTAATAATATCCTCCTTCATGTTGGATAACAAATTTCTTACCTCAATCTTTGAAACTCCATTAGATGATTTACCCATAACTAATGTCTTATCTCCTCTTGGCCTTTTAGTGAATTTCCTAGAATAATTCAGATAGACCTTACAAATTTTTGTAAATGGTAGCTCTGATAAATATCTCCCTAGATAATGAGGTTCAAGGCATCCATGTAGTCATCATTTACTCCTCTCAAGAAGACTAACTTGAGAGACTCTTCTGACAACTTGTTTTGTGGAATTTTCTTTAGAACAAATAGAAATATCTCCACATAATCCTCCAAGGATTCATCATCCTTTTATGTCATTCTAAAAATGGCATCCTTCCTCTTGTCAGGTCCCCTACAGTATTCTTGACAATTTTCTAAGAACAATGTCTTCATAGTGTCCCAATCAGGAATAGCATCCTTTCCTAATCCCATGAACCAACTTAGAGATGTATCCTTTAGGGTGGAAGGAAAAATATTTAGCCTATGTGCATCAAAAGTATAGTCGTAACTTCTACATAGGACATCAAATTCAAAGAGGAATGTATCTAGGTCCTTAGTCATTAACCCATAGAAGACTAGTAATGCTAAAGGAGGAATGTTCTTTAGCACTGTAGCCCTTTGTTGATCAGTGATAGGGAACTCGAATGTTGTTCGTTCAACATCATCATCTTCTACATCACCCGTGGTGTGGTATGTCCCTTCTATATGTGTGTTAGATGTAGATAAAAAGGAAATTTCTTCTTTAGTGGTACCTTTGCTTTGAGTACTATATTAACCAATTTTTCTATAGCTTCCTAGAATATGGAGGGAAGGAATCTACCCAGGGAATCTCTCTCCCTCCACATACATGAAATATGGCTTTAGATTCAACAGTCCTACACAATGATAAGTGTATTTTTGGTGTTGAAAAGAGATTGTATCTAATATTTCTAATACTGGAAAGTGAAATTAACTATGAAAGCTATAAAAAAAAATTCAATAAAGATAGCACCATCCCCGACAATGGCACCAAAAATGTAGAGTCTAATATAATGTGTTATAAACTTTGTAGAGCTTACACAATTTAGAGGTTTAACTAATTGAATAGTCCACTTAACATTGCTTGAGACTAAATTAAATTATCAACCTAGGGCTTGTAAGATTGTGATGGTGAAACATTATATATGTATTCAATGACTCAAACTACCTAAACCACTTTATTTAAGTTATCTTAATTGCTAAAAATTCACAGAACTAAAAAGTAGTAAAAACAGAAATCAGAACTAATTATGGGTACCTACAGCTTAGGTTGTAGCTAAATTGCTACTAATGGAATAAATTTTTATCAATTGAAAACTAATAAAGACTCAATGACTCAAATAAACTATCCTTTTAAGTGTTATTAATTAATTGTTACATGTGTATTCATAAGCTAGTGATCCCACAATAGTGGTTTACAATTTTTTTGCAAAATTGGACACTAATTTTTTATTTTTTTTAACTAAATCTTCACTTTCAGGCATCTATAGCAGCTAAACCATGAGGAATTTGAAGATGATGTGAACTAGAGTTTCATGAAATTTTGTCTATAGATTCTAAATATATTTTTTTCAAAATTTTTGGAATCAGATTGCACTTCTTTTTCCATCTCCCTCGAAAACTAGTTTTTTTTAGAAAACAACATTTTAAAAAAGTGACGCTCACCGTATAATGCATAAATTTTTTTCCATGAAGGATAAAATTATAATTCTTTCAAATTTAGATTTTCAACTCTTATATCTAGTGCTTCCACTTGGTTAGATATTTTTTTATTGAATATTTTTTCTTTAATTAAGTTTCAAATTTAAACCAATTATAATTCAGACATAGTGCGACCGTATAATGAATAACTTTTTTTGTATGTATTCAAATTAATTTTTTTTTTCTTTGTTGGATCAAGAACTTAAATATCTGGTGCACTAATATTTTTAATTTTTTTTTTTAATAATCTGCTATTTTTCCACATGTGCAAAACAAAGAGCTTGATTTTCGGTGAAAAACCTACATTCACGAGAAATAAAAAATAAATATAATAATCAAATTAAATTTATTTAAAATTATATGTTTTGGGAAGCTTATAATAAGGACTACATACTTGAAATAAATAAATTTTAATTGAATTCATTTGATCCCCCAAAAGGTAAATCAAAAGTGGTTTTTTATCAGCATTTTGAAAGGTGTAAAGGAGACTCTGTTATAGGAATGGTTTAAAACTAGTGGGGTTTTATCCAAGGGGGTTTGATTTAAGGTAGTTTGATCAAACCCTTTTCAATTAGAATTCTTTAAATGGAAATTTTCAAGGCTTAAACCATTATATTTTCTAAAAATATGTGAATTCAGCAAAAATCAGTTCCTCCCAGAAATTGTAAACCACTATTGTGGTAGCATTAAAGCAAGATATGAAATACTAATTAACTTGAATATGATTCATGAAATAATAATGAACTAATAACAACTAGTAAATAGAAATAAATATCTAAAAGATGAAGTGAGGAACAATACCTTGAGTGGCTTGCTCTAGTGGTTGTTCTCACTTTAACTAAACCCAAATCTAGCTAATAGATTATATGCATCCCATAAATTGACCTTCATGCATTGCATAACATAAAATATTACAAAAGATATTTGCACAAATTGTACTCAATCATTTTGAATATCTCATTTCTTTAAACTAAAAGCAACTAATAACATAAAACTGAGAAAAACCAACTAACTATCTTATAGATTCAACCAACAGCTATATACAAGTTGAGGGAATCTTTATTCAAAACAACTTAACTGAAATCATTAATTCCATCCCCAAATAATAGAGCATATAATTAAGAATAAATAATTCAACCTATAACTAAAAAGGAAAGAGAATCCTATCAAGATTAGAACTTTTTCAAAATAGAATGCATGCAAACATACAACCATCTATCAAAATTCCATAAGTGAAGGATACCTCTTCTTCAGTGTTTATTAACTGATCATAATAACATGCATTCAATCTTCATTAAGTGCCTTTAATTAATGATTGTCATGTTCATCTCGTCTTGGATTTTCCCTTGTTTTGGTGTTCAACATTCCTTTTGTTGCGGGTTCATCCTACAACTGCTATGTGCCACAGTTCCTCTTTATCCTACAAACACGTTAGTTTCACAAAAAATATACACAAGGATAACTATCACAATTAAACATAGCATTCCATCAACATTCCATACACATATTCATATAAACCATTTAATGTTAATGTATTATAACCATAATTACATCATCATGTCTTTGGGTTTAAGTCTACATAATAGATATAAAAGGATAGATAATGTGGAATATTGTTTGGAAAGTGTGTTTAAAAGCATCTTAAAGTCTATATAAAACAACAGAAAATAAGCTATTATATAGTCCTATCAATACCAAACTCCTTTTCCAACTCAACCTTCATCTTTTCAACCTTTTCTTCAATATCTTTTTTCTTCTTCTCTAGGTTCATTTGACTTGATTTATCTTCAGAAGTACCAAACCTTTCAACTGTTGTATCTCTAGGTTTACTCAATATAATATTTGGAAGGCCAATGACCTCAGATGAACTGTTACCTTATAACCCAACTCTTGAACCCAAATAGTTTTGGGTTCATCTACTTCCATGTAGCATTAATCTCTGCTAACCATAAATGTTATGTCATTTTTATACTTATTCATAACTTCTCTTGGAACTATTTCTCTCTCTTGTATCCAAGCTTGAAAGGTTTTGAAAAGCCCCCATGACAACATTGTCTTGTGAGAGTCAAAGTCTACAAATCTCCTTAAATGATCTCTAATTTAAACAAATACAGGGATATCTTTTTTTCATACTACATCCTTTGTTCAGGGCATCTTTTTAAGAAAGTAAAATAACAAGAAAATGATAAGAGTACCATACCAAAAAGGGTACCTTGACTCCTTTTTCTTCTACAAATTTTCCAGCAATTGTAATCTCAAGAGCTCACATAGATCAAATTCTTTACATTTTTTGACCATTTGATATGTGGTGTGTATCGTGGTGGCAGAGACATAATTCTCCCAATTTGTATAGGGGTGAGTGCATAATCATGGGGGTCCAAATAGTGGCAATATGACCAAAAAGTGGTTGACGACCTTTTTATTATCCAAATTTGATAAAATGAAAAGGGTTTATTAAGAAAATTGCCAGCTTTCTACCAATATAAGATATGCCTTATTTGGAATTAAATAAATAATTATTATTTATCGTCTACATGCATTTTGACTAAAATCCTGATTGATAGGCTAATTGAAAAACATCTATAATTCTTAAACAATTTAACATTTTTTGAATCCAAAAGATGTGGCACATTCTATGCTTCCCATACTATAGGATAAAAAAAAAATTGCATTTCATTAATTTTTTATTAAGTTATAGTGGTCAGACAAACAAGTTTTAATGTTTTTTAAAAAATTTAATAAAAAATTCATAACTAATTATTTACTTGCAAAAGAAATACATAAAAAATAGTGGCACATCCAAGCATGTGTCCCTACTTATATTGAAAGTTTCCAAAAAAAATTACTTTTTCTTGTACTTGGGTTGGTTATACATACACTTGCTTTTTATTTTTTCCTAAAAATTTAGTACTACTACATTGAAATTTTAAATTTTTACCAAACAGATTTACTCTTTTCCCAAAAAGGACTAATATCTTTCAAACTACATTCAATTTGCTACAAATTTCTTTCTTACATATTTTTCCAATTATGTTAATAACTTATTCAAATTTTCATGTCAAGTTTCCTAACTCTATTTTTTTTAATTTTCATTGCCACTTAAGGGCCTAGTTTGGACCCTCATGATCTCGCACTGACCCATAGAATATATTGTAACCAATCATCAATTCAACATATTTGACTATCAATCTTCAATTTCATCCACATCTAGGGCACGCTTGTCAAACTTGGCTCTGGTAAGCTTCATCACCACTTCATTATTTACCGCCTTCAATGTTGGGGCTAGTCATATATAGAGCTCAAACTAGTAACAACCCTAATTTCTTCTTTGGTTATCATATGCGACATTTCCATGCCCAACCACATGAATTTTTCATGTATTCTACTCAGAACATACTTCACCCACTCATATTCAAAATAAAAGTTAAGAAAAATTGTCTGTACATCCAAAATTTTCTCTGGAAAGCAAGCATACTATAGTTTCAATTGGAAATCATCTACAGTTAGCATCTTTTCCCTAAAATCAGCCAACTTGAAGTGGTCATATTCATCCATCTTAGAATGAATGTAAATTTTTACATCCTTTGTGTGAATCACATTTGATGAAACCCTAGAGAACATAGGTCTTTATTATTTGTTTCCATTGATTTATATGGCTGCTTCTTGAATTTAGGCCCCAGACTCTCAAGCACATCAATATACTAAGGAGTATACATTATGAACTTCTCTAAGCTAGGTTTTGCAAGAAATTATAAATTCCTTGAAGAATTTTGTCGGTAGGGTTTCATTCAATGCACTAAAATTTCCTTTGATCTTCTCTCCTATTCTAATTTCTCAAACATAAATTCCTGAGTATGCAAAATGAAATATAAACACATTTCCTATGACCTAAAATATGCATTAAATGAAGTAGTGAAAACTTAGGTCATTTATACTAGTTATCAAGCCTTCTTTATGTCATCGCATGCACTCCTAAGCATTCTACAAATCTATGCATCAAGATATTTCTCACAGAACATTTCATCCATGGATCAAGCATATCAACCTATACATGCACAATATGCTAAAGACATTAGCATCTCATCTTTGGGAGTGGGTTTAGAATTTTTTTTGTTAAAAATATCCCTGATCCAATGCTCTTTATCTAATTTCTAGAAGAAACATCTACACCAAAAGTTGGCACAGATTCATTCTTCACATCATTATCTTCCTTTTTTCTTTTAGATCTTGTTCATCTCCTCCTTTGGACCTCAACCAAATCAATCTTATTTTTTGGAATAGAAGGTTTCACATTCTTTCCTGTGCAAAACCTAGTTATGTGTCCTAGTTTATTGTATTTATAGCATATGACGCCTTGTTGCAAAGCAAACTTCTTTCTATTTTATATTTGCATTCAGAAGTCTTATACCCAAACCCATTACATGTATAATAGTAACCAGGGAATGATTGAGACATCATACCATTATTGTAACCTTTCATCATCTATCTTGTGCATTCACTAGCCTTATGATCAAATATATTGGATGTATAATATTGACCAAAAAATGATTTATAATTATGATTCATCCTACTTTTACATTCTAGAGCTCTATGCCTAAATTTATTGCAAGAATACCACTAACCTTTAAAAGATGGACACCTTTGTGCAACTAGTTGTCAGAGAGGAGGTCTCTTGAAATAATTCTTTTGGTTCTAGATATATTTGATGTTTCTCTTGTTATCTCCAGTCTTACTTTCTTCATTATTCTCCTTTTCAACATTGTTTGAAGTTTTTTTTCCTTTGAGCTTTCTCCTTTTAAAACCTTAATCCTTCTTTATCCTTAGAAGAATTTTGACTACCAAGCATATCATCAAGCAAGGTAAACTCTTTCTTTAATTTATCCTCTTGAATCTTTGATTTATCTAGATCTTTCCTTAGAGACACAATCTCTTCTTCAATCTTTGAGAATTTTGTAGACTTTTATTTCAACTTGGAATTCAAGTAGTCTTCAACTCTTCTTACATCTTCAACCTACAATTTCAAATTAGCGATTGTCTCATTTGATTGTTTAAGTTGCTAATTTTTTTCCTTGAGTTGATCTTTAACTTTCTTGACTTGATTCCTTAGCTTCTTGATACACTCATCTACTTCCTTAAGATTTTCTTTCAAATATGTATTCTCACATTCTTCTTTATCTAGGTCATAAAGAGAAAATTTGAGTTCTCGTTCCATATCAAATTCATAGTCTTCTTTTGTGAACCCTTCCATTATAATTTCTTCTAGAGGGATATGATACTTCCTAGTTGCCATTTGTTAAACCTCCAAGATCTACCTCCGTTGTTAAGCAAATTGAAGGAACCAAGCTCTGATACCAATTTTTGAACACCCATGATACTGAAAAGGAGGATGAATCAATATTCCCTAAAATTTATTAACTTAGAAGTGTATTTCAAATCATCTCATTAAACTTGTAGAAATGGAAAGGAACAATTAAAGAATGCATCACAACAATCAATACAAGAACACTAGATTTATATGGAAAACCCTTGGAAAAGAAAAACCACAGTGAGGATTAGCTCACAATATATCATAACTTGATATAATAGATTACAAGAGGCTCACTACCTGAAGGGTTCACTACCCAAAGGACTTGCTATCCAAAAAATAGGAGGGCTCAAGTTATCCAAGAAAGATCACTTCTAGAATTACAAAACATATACAAAAGGATGGATCACTGCTAGAATTTGAACTACTTATAATGCATCTGCTATATACTAAAGATACAATTCAATATTAAGCTTGAAACATAAATTTTTGGGACCTGAATGCTACTCTTACACTCTTAGGGTTTTTCACCCAAAAGGAGAGAGATTGGGTCCAAAAATGCTTATGATTCACTCAAATTAATATGTATGCAATGTTTTTTTGATGTAAATGAAATTAAATAAATGCAATTGACTAATCTAAATGTTTGAAAATGAATGCAAAAATTCCAATTACAACTATGTTTGAAAACACATTGTGATATGCAAACAACTATGTAAATGAAGAAATAATGCAAAACAAAAAGGACATGGATCAATCTGAGTGCACCTGGAGGTAGATTGATGTTACTATAATGTCTTAGAAAACACTATCAATGGCCACTACGACTAATTCACCATGCATGGCAAATTAGTCCTGCTTCTAATGAAAAGTTTTAGAACCCTGTTTCTGACTACCGGGAGCTGAATTCTAACAAAATCATTTTTTAGGCCCATACATGGGACTCATTTTCCATGGGTGGTGAATTAGTCCACCTATAGGAATCTATAAATTTTGGAGTTGATTCTATGGAGCTAGATATATAATTCTGCTTCCTATAGGTGTCTGCTTCTAAAACTGTCATATTCGGGTCTGAAAATGACCTTTTGTTGATGTTTTGAATTAAATGATGAATACATGACTTAAATGACTTTGAAATGCAATATTCAATGATTCATATTCCTTCAAGAGTCTTAAATCTGCAAACAAACAAGACAAAAGAGAGATATGTTGAATGTTAGGGCATGGGGGTTTGCCTTAGTCAAACCCCATTTAGGTAATTAAACCAAAATGATCAAATAAAGTAATGAAACATACAAAATGGAAGTGATTACCTTGTCATGATGATTTCATCTTGAAATCCTGCAGCATAACATGAAGATTTAGCCCTTGAATGCTTTAGAAAGCTAACTTGATGACTTCTAATGAAGAAACCCTAACTTGCTTGACTTGGATGAGAAGATAGAAGATGAATCAATGATGAGAGATGTAAAAATGACTTGTTAGATGTAAATGACTTGATAGACAATTACATGCTGTAGTATCCTGATTATTCCTCATCACAAGTTGACATGAAGCAAAATTAATTCAAATTTCACTTTATTTCTAGCTCAAAAGTCAAAATGGGGCCAGATAGGGCTCATTCACCACACATGGTGAATGAGTCCCACCAGGATGGGACTAATTCACCATTCATGGCGAATGGGTCCCAAAGGGGCCATTCTAACACCTAAGAAGCCAAGGAATTAGGAAATAAGGTCTAAAATGCCATCTTGTAGGGTATTTGATCAATTAAAGCCTCGAGATGCACAATATGGGTTAATTAGGGCATATTAGTGATGATGTAAATGTTAAATAGGGCTTGGGACACATAAATCAATGTGCAAGTGTGACTAAATACACTTTTCAACACTAAAATTAGGTCCACATAGCCTAGAAAACCACAAAAACCAATGTGAATGTACAAGACACATTACAACACTAGTTTATCATCAATTTTACATTAAGAACCTTCTATATTGATGTAAGGATGTTATTAAACACATTTTATAATGTTGAATTAGGGAGAAATAGGTTAATTAAGTATAGAAAAGCGTGAAAGTCCTTTACAAGACTTTACAACACCTTTACAAGACGTCGTTAAAAGCATGTTATTTGATTTATAAGGGTCCAAGACCTAGTGTGGAATCATAAAATGCCTCACAACACTAGATTAAGACCTCATTAAGTTCGATCAATCATGAATTAATCCCATGTCAAGCAAAGGGTCATTTTTTCTATAGCACAAAGCTCAAAAAATTGACTTTACACACTTCATAATTCACTATCACAAGATCACCACTATCACATTTCATAATTCACAATCTCACATCATCATCCCAACACTAATTTTTCCTTATATATATGCATATATTCTGTAAACAATGATACCATTAAATTGGTTAGCCTAGTTAGATGAAACATGTGATTCCAAAACCTACCCGCTCAAACCTGTTTAAAACATGCCTTGCAAAAGTAATCGAA
Source organism: Sequoia sempervirens (assembly GCA_007258455.2). Taxonomy (NCBI): domain Eukaryota; kingdom Viridiplantae; phylum Streptophyta; class Pinopsida; order Cupressales; family Cupressaceae; genus Sequoia; species Sequoia sempervirens. The sequence continues at coordinate 158,835,597 of VDFB02353493.1, read as the reverse complement.
GTGTTTTATTCACCAAAATAAATCGAAATGACCTATAGTCACTCCTATGAATCCACTCCTATGAATCCACTCCATACTTGATTTAATACCACATAACCCTCAAAACCCTTAGGTTGGTACCACACAACAAAACTGGTGAAGCAACAATTGAATGAACCAACTGTTCATCCCAAAACTTGACACGCAAACCACCAAAACACTTGACACTTGGAGTTCACACACATATGACATCTTCAAGAATTCCTTGAAATCCTCACAACATAATGATCATTGGAGATGGAATGCAGAGCATTCCAACATGAACTCGGTAACTATAACTTTATCTCTACTTAGTTTGATACTCTATCGTTAATATCTTTAGTTGCAAAACACATAGAACCTTGAAAACTTGGATATTGAATTTAATGCTAATTTAAGCTCTTTCTATATAATTTTTTTGCTTTCTCTGAATATTACAGTGTTATAGTTTTATATTTTTATAGTGTTATTACTAGATGTGAAGAGGTAATGTTATGTGTAGGTCATCTTTGTCTTCATAAAATTTTATCCTTCTATCAAGTTGTAGGATGAAAAACCTTAGCTACCTAAAAACATCAACCTCATGTTTATATGTAACCCAATATTACACCAAGATGTCCATTTTTTATGATATCAAAATCTTGGTCATTGTGATATTGTATTCTTACTTTGATATTATGCATATCTATCCTAAAATTCATTTTGTGTTTAACTTTTACTTCTACTTTATATGAGCTAGTATTTTGACTAAGTTTGAAGGTTTGGTTTAATGTAGAAAAGCTTTTGAATGTAACATGGTTTTGTATTTTGAATCTTTGAAAGTGTATAATTCATGCCTATTTAACTCTCCTTGTTATGATAAATGGTTTCTTTTTATCGATTAATTATATTTTATTTGGATGATATATGATTTGAAGTTTCCCACTTTAAAATTTCTCAATGATAAAACACTTTTTCTTTTATTATTATGAGATGAAAACTTGTTTATTGTTGAAATAAATAAGTGTTTTACCTGTCTAGGTCCTATTTACATGTTAATTCCACTTAGGTTCTAGGAGGGTATCTTTCTAGATAGAATTAATTGGGGAGGATCCTTCTAGATAAGTATTAGTTGTCACTTATCTTTTGACATTTAATGCTTGTGTCATGAGTCATTTAGTATTTGTTTGGGTAGTTGTCTCATTATTTAGGATTAAGACACATGTCAAGATCATGTCTAATTATCCTATCCCATATTTTTCCTCTATAAGAAAGGAATCCTTTGTACATCATGAACAATTTTTCAATTGTGTAAGTCCAATATATCACTACAATCTTGAGTTTTGCAAATTCACCATATCTTGCATCCATTATTGCAATTTAATCTTCTTTCTTTTCCCTCTTCTACAAGTTTTTTTTTTGGTTTTTGTAGGTGATCCCAAAGGCTTGATTCCTTGAGTGACTCTAACATGGTATTAGAGCTCTAGAATTGCAAAACCCCTTCTCAAATCGAAGGGTGATTCAAGCTTGAGATTTTGTTAGGTGTACATTGGGGAAAAAAGGACCTCTCAATCAAGTTAAAAAGGCCCAAAAACCCCTATTTTCATATGAAACACTTCATATTTAGGTGAAAAAAAATTGGGACATTCTTGGAGGGTTTAATAGAATTCACAAAAACATTGTCCATACAATCATACAAAATCTAAACAGTACTAATCCATACAATCCATACAAATTTGTATCATACTTCATCAACAATCGCTAGTCTACATGACATATTCTATGGAATTAACATCAAAATTGACATATTCCTCTATGTATGTTTCTATGATCCTAAATGTTTATCCTATTCTAAAGATGCAAAACCACTATTATGCAGTAAGGAAAAATACAAAGGGACACCTTAAGATTAGCCTAAGGAATTGTTAACACAAAGAAATAAAATGAAAGAAGATCGCAATTTATTATACCTTCTCTTATCAAATGAAATTCCTTGGTTGGCCCTTGATTTTGAGTACTTGTGTGCTCTTTGGATGGCTATTGATATGATTAAATGAAAATTTGACTATATGATAGGATGCAAATGCAAATGGCTAAAATGGCTTGGCTAAGTAAGAGGAAATGCTTGTGAGTTGAGTATTCAAAATGACAGCATGTAGGTGCAAAATGACTAAGTGTTTTTTAAATGCATTAGAAGAGGGGGTATTTATAGGGAAATTTGAATTCTCTAGAGAATTCAATAGTTGAGATTGAGCCACCAAGGTCAAGATGTAGGGCTATGGTGAGTTGAGGACTCACAAGCCCTCACATCTTGACATGTGGAATGTGAGATGGCCTAGGATAAGATGATGTCGAAGTGAGGTGGAAGGGAGCTACATGATGTGGAGGAAGGACAAGTACCTTGGAAGAATAAATGTGAATTATTAAAAATTCACATGCTTGGGAGAATCTAGTGGATAAGAGAGGGTCTCCAAAAAGGTGGGAGTTTGTCACATGTGACTTGATGTGACAAGTCAAATGTTCTAGAAGTTGCATGGGGATAAGGTAAACCTTGAAAGGATAAAATGTGAATTAAAAATTCACATAGGGAGGAGAGAGACCTAAGATAAATAAATGTGAATTAAAAATTCACATAGAAAAGAGGGTCAATGCTAAGAAAGCTAAATGAAAAGGTTGACTAAAAAGGGGTGCTAAATGTGGCTAATGACTTTTGATTAAGGTTGTGCAAATACTTGATTAGGATAATTAGTGAGAGATTAGAAGCAAGTGGAAAATGTAGGAGGATGTGACATTAATCCTTGATTAAGAGGATGCAAATCTTAATCATGAATTAATTAAATTAATCCAAACTAGAAAGGGATTATGGAGGATGTGACAAGGAGAGAGAAACATGAAGAATTTTAAATTGATTTTATTCAAAAAGGTCAAATGACTAAATTAAATAAATTGATATATTTATTTAATTTAGAGAGGAAAAGGTGTAAGGTAAAACATTTAATTGTTAAATTAAATACTTTAGGGACCTTAGGCAGACCATGAAATATTAAGTGATTTAATTAATACTAACCAAGAGGGCAAGGTGTATGAATTAAAGGGATGAATAAGGAGATGAATTTGACCTTATGGAAGTGGTCAAATTTGGATGTCTACATTTTGCCCCTCTTCAAAATATTGTTAGAATAACAGTGTTTCAAAGAAAAATAAAATATAGATGATGAAGGAAGTGATGGGGCTTGATTCCCCAACATGAAAGAGGTTGAATGAGCTGCCAAGTGGAGGGAAAAAAGACGGAGATGCCCCAGTGACTGTGCCAAAAGAATGGAGGAAACGTGGGAGGGTATGCCCCCTCGAGAAGGTGGTTGGGGAAGAAAAAGGGGTCCCAGGCGACTTCTCAAAAGTATGACATGGTATATGTCATTGGAAAGAGCACAAAAAACTGAGAAGATTGGCATTTGAACGAAGTCAGTCAAAGACACAGTTTACAAATGGAGGCTCTAGGAAGTTAGGGGCCTAGGGCACTTTTTCCTCAGCTTGGGGGTGCTTCCACCCCAGATTGGGGCGTTTCCACCCTGGTGCAGGGGCACTTCCACCCCAGATTGGCGTGCATCCGCCCCAAGGCCGGGGCGCTTCCGCCCCAGCTTGGGGTGCTTCCGCCCTGCCACGGGGGCACTTCTGCCCCAGCTTGGAGTGCATCCACCCCAGCTTGGGGGTGCTTCTGCCCCAGCACAAGGGTGTATCTACCCCAGGTTGGGGTGCTTCCACCCTATTGCAGGGGTGCTTCTACCCTGGCTTGGGGCACTTCCACCCTGATGCAAGGGCACTTCCGTCCTGGTGCAGGGGTGCTTCCACCGCGATGCAGGGGTGCTTCCATTACTACTGCAAGACAGGTTTGCCTTGACTAAGGTGAAGCAGGAGGGGTGAGGAAAAATAAACTAAGAGAGTTCTAAGAAAAAGAGATGTGACGTATTTACACAACCAAAATCATAGGGTGAATACAATGCAACGGTAATGACCATGAAATGTGATCCTAATATGATTTTCCATCTTCGGAGCATTGAGTTTTGATATAGCATAAGACACGATACACCAAGGTATGATGGACCAAGGCAGATTGGTGTCTAATGCATAAAACAAACACAACAGACAAGAAGGCTATCCCAACACCCCAAAGTAACAAAGGCTTTGGCCGGGCTAGGCATTGGGATAACCACAAGCACAAAGGGATGTCCTAGCATAACATAAGATCACATGGGTCTTGATGAATACTACGTGGGACAACCCAACATACAACAATAGTAAAAGATCAAGATACACCCCTATGTTGACTAGTCAAAGCACACTGTGATATGATGGATCAAGGCGACCATGACAAGTGATGATAGGGTGCTCAAAGGATAAACAAAATCCAAAAGCATCAAAAGAGTGTAATCAAGTTTCAAATGTACTTTTCCATAGGATCAAGGGGATGGATGGGATTGATGAGGTTTGTTAGGAAGGATGCATTTTGTTGAGACCGATGATGGATACTAAACTAAAAGATTGATATGATGCAGGATATTTAGAACCGATTAGATCTGATGATACTAGTGGAACTCATTTGTTAAGAACCAGCTAGATAAGGGAATAGCTTGATGACACGACAAAAGGGAGACAAGACATGAGACTGACACACCCTAAATACCTAGGGGTTTAGGGGCCGATTAAAGATTAGCCTTGCCTACATGAAAACGCAGAGCCCTCGTAGTTCGATAAAAGGCTAATGGCTGACCACGATGGAGACCTCGATGGATGATAAAGACAAGATGGATAGAATTAGAATGACCGATGATATATGATAAAGGATCCCCGAGGGTGGATCAAAGGATCAACCTTGCCTACGTGAAAGTGCAGGGGAAACGTAGTTCAACAAAAGATCAAAGATAAACGATGGATAAAGGATGGCAAGATGATCACTGATAAGGGGATAAAATGATGGGACTGATATGATGAGACAAGATAGACCTATTGGATTGGATAGGATTATGGTGATCACACAAAGCTCAGGAATGGGAAAGTGGTCCAAATCATCAAAATGAATTGGGAGGATGATATAATAGAGAGATGAATGATGAGAAAGGATAGGAGATTGAAAAGATGTGTAAAATAAGTAGAAGTGATGGCGATGAGATAAATGGCATTGGGTTTCATGGAGGGAGGCCTATAGCTAGATACCAATGACAAGGGATTGTGAGATGGGATGAGGATAAAGATGAAAGAATGGATAGGGTATGTGCAGGATCATGATGGGCCAAAAGTGGCAATATGATGGGTAGGTGGCTAATGACTATTTTTTTACCCAAAATTGATGAAATAAAAAAGGTTTTTAAAGGAGATTCTTTGCTTTCCACTGATATAAATTATGGTTTACTTTGAATTTAATAAGTAATTATTATTTAATTTCTATTCAAATTATGACTAAAGTCCTGATTGATAGGCTGATTGAAAAACATCTATAGCTTTCAAACAGTGTCACATTTTTTGAATCCAAAACATGTGTCACATTCTATGCTTCACATACTATAGGATTAAAAAAAGAAAAATAATTTCATGAAGTTTTGACCAAGTTAAGGTGGTCATACATGATTTTATATTTAAAAAAATAATAATAAAATTCATAATTAATTATTTACTTGGAAAAAAATTACAAAAAATATGCATCACATCGGAATGAGTCCTTTACTTATATCTAAAATCTTATAAAAATATATTATCATTTTATTGTGGTTAGGGTGGTCAGACAAACACCTACTTCTTATTTTTCCTGAAATTTAAGTACCACTACATTGAAATTTCAATTTTTCACCAAATAGATTTAAAAAAACAAACCTAGTAGTTTAGAAACTACATTCAATTTTCTGTAGATTCTATTCTTACATATTTTTGAAGTAATATAGATAACTTATTTAAATTTTTACGTCAAGTTTCCTAACTCTGATTTTTCTAAAATTTTTGCCACTTAAGGGCCTATTTTTTCCATGATGATTCTGCACATACCCGATAGAGAGATAGGGATGGGGGATGGAAGGGATTGTTTGGATGGATAGGAAGATAAGGATTGGGAGATGAAAGGGATGCTAAGATAGATGGATAGGAAGATAAGGATGGGGAGATGGAAGGGATGTTGTGATAGATGGATAGGGAGATGAAGGAATGTTATGATAGATTATGTCTCCAAGGACTATGTCACAAAGGAAGTATATGCCCCCACTTTAGATATCTCATGTATGATGAGGCATGAGGGATAGAAGATGAGTGGATGGGAAGATAAAGGATATAACTAGGGGAGGATAGGATGGGTGACTAAGGAATACGATAGATCATGGATGAAGGGAATGTATACCAAGAGGTGTCCAAAGCATGCATAGATAGGTGCCCCTGTTTTGATCAAGATCACAAGAAGGATGGAGGGATGGGAGATAAATGGGATATGATGGTAGGATGTGGAAGAAAGGTGGGATGGAGGGGATGAATGAAGAGGACGTATAGTAGGACGACGGGTGCATAGCTGGAAGCATAGCAAGAAGCATAGCAGATGGAGGGAATGCATATCAGGAAGTTGCCCCCAAGTGTGGAAAAGGATGGATGGGGATTTATGCATGATGCCCGTTTGCCAAGTTTTCATCATGGTACTTATCCAAGGAACTTTTTTTCCAATTTTTCACCATTGGATGAAGGATTTCTCTTTACTATTTTATTTTATTTTACTAACCAGTTTTTGCTTTTTCTGATTTGTTTGTATTTTTTTTTGGATTTTTGGATAGAATGTGGGTGGAGATGGATAAGTATAGGGAGGTGGATAAGCGGATGCGGAAGACATGTGATAAGGATATGGATGGACTCAAGCATCCAATTCCATACGAAGTATTAAGAGCCCACATTTGAAGCGACTATTGAATGTTGGTACAACCTTAGTTATGACAATGGAGGAATTATGCAAGGGTAGGTATTAAAGGGATTTGATGGGGGAGGTATGTGGAATAATGGCTAAAATTTTGGAAAGTGTATGGGTGGAATGATGGAGTAAATGTATGATGGAGAGGCATGTTCAAGACCAACATTGGCACATGTGGTGGGGAGTGTGAAAGGATAGGACAATTAATGGTTCGATGATGTGGGGCTAATGGAGGGTGTAATGGAGGATGTGGAGATAATGGAGGAGAGGTGATAGAAAATTTTGGGACATAAGGACCCAAAATGGATTTAGGAGGATTTGCATGATTAGCTTTTGGAGTAGCAACTCTGGATATTGTTATGAAGGCTTCATTTGAAGGCATTACATCTATTTTCTTTGGGATTCACATGGTTTTGATTTTTGCTTTGGTGGGCCTTTGCAGCCTATGGGTTTGATTTGGATTTTGGATTTGATTTTTATTTTCTTCAACATGTCTTTTAGAGGGGACATGAGGAAATTTTGATTCATGTGGATGTTTAGATTTATGAATTTGTACTTTGGCATCCAATGTGTGTTTAGTAGCAATGGGATGGGTGTGAGCGGATGGAAGATGTGGAGGGAATATGAATGGAGGGATGGAGGTAAGATTTTGAGGATGATATGTGAATGGATGATGTATAGGTACATGCCTTTGCTGATCCTAATTAGGGAGCATGAGAGTGGGATAGTTATGATGGGTGACATGGATAGGTGATGGATGGCTAATAGGATGAGATAGAGGAGGTGATTTTGGGATGTAAGGTCCCAAAATGGACTTAGGACCCGAAGTATATGTGATGGGGGATAGGGGAACATAAGGACCCAAAATGGACAGAGCAGATGAAGGAGGAATATGGATGGTTGTTTTGAAGCGATATGATGAAGGAGGGGGGATGGCAGCAAATGATCTAGTGGAGTTATGGGAGGAGCCTCTTATCTTTTTAGAAGAGGATCAGGGAAGATGTGTGGAGGTTGTACCAACATTCTTGGATTGCGAGTTGTGTGTAGTACATCCAAGACCTTGTGTATACAAATGTTCTTTAGCTTGGATGGGCTCTATAATATCTTGCTCATGAAGGCCTAAACCTTTTCCATGATAGTTCATTCTCTTGAGAATTCGATCTAGGATAAGATTTTTTTTATTATGGGAGAATGATGCGAGTCCATTATTAGGTGGGGGAGGATGGGTGGCGTATATGCTCTATTTTTCTACTATGAGGAGACCACCATGGAGGAATGAGAGGGGACTAAGGGGATATGGAATAGGCAGTGATGGAGGATCATGAGATGGAGATGATGGGGTAGTAGCATCCTAACTGGGCAGAGTAAGCAGTAAGGGATCAGGAGAGGAATTAGGTGATATGATAGGATCAAGATTCATGGTAGTAGGTGATAAGGGCTCGTGCGATGGAGTGATTGGATCTAGAGTGTCAAGGGGATCATGGGTCAGAATGGATGAAGGACTATGAGCTTGAGATGGACTAGATGGGATTGTGGGATCTTGATGTGGAGGATGGGATATGGTGGTATGCTTTGAATCAAACTCTTGGCACGACTCATCTTGTGTGGGTGACATGATAACGGAGTGTTGGAGGGACTCTTCAAGTGGGGGAAATGAAAGTATGGAGGATTCATGAGGTTCATGGAAATGGGTTTCAGTGTTACTGGGAGTGGGAGGAGTGGATTGGATTTGGGTATCTTCAATGGAGTGGGTGGATCTAGGAGTAGAGGGAGTGGATTGGACTTAGGTGTCTTCAATGGATTTAGTGGCTCTCAGAGTAGGAGATGGGGGTTCAATGGATTCAATGGGTTTGATGGTTTCAATGGTTTGAGTAGTGCTAGGGGTGGTAACAACAATGATAAGTGTGGTATGGAGAAGGGTCTCATCACTAGTGACCATGGATGATGGATTGGGATGGCATGGTTCCATGACTACAATGTGTGGAGTGGGGGATGTCTTCTTTGTTATAAGTCCTTGGAGAACTTCTAGAGTGACAAAATTGCATACTCTAGATTGAGATGGCATGATAGGAATAGGTGGAGGATTATGGATTGGTGGAGGACTAGGATTATGGATTGGTGGCCTAGGGTGAGATGGAGGAATATGATTGGATGCAAGACTAGGAGTAGATGGAGGATTAAGATTAGATGGAGGGTTAAAGTAGGGATATTGGTATGGTGAATTAAGATATGTGGATGGTGGATTAAGAAAAGAGGATGTGATTGGTAGATTCTAGTAAGGATATTGGGATGGTGGATTAAGATTTGAAGACGTGGATGTTGGATCAGGATAGAGAGATGTGAATGTTGGATTAGGGTAAGTTGATGGGGTTGATTAGGATGGAGGATTAGGATAGTGTGACATGGGTGCAAGATTATGATAAGAGTATTGGGATGGTAGATTAGGATAAGAGGAAGGTGTAGATGAAGGATATGATGGATATGCAAATGAGGAAGATATTGGACATCCCTTGTTAAAGGTAGTATAAGGAGCGTGATTAGGCATGGGTGAAGACATAACGGGATAGTTTGAAGGGGTGGCTGGATTTTGGGAAGCAAGTGGAGAAATTTTACTAGCGATGATAGCGTCAAGGGGATCTATGTCATATACCTTTTGATCAAAAAGACTTTCATTATTGTCATTGACGTAATTAGGGTTTCCCTTGAGTACTATTGATGGAGGGTAAGGGTTCATGATGATGAAAGGATAAATAGGATGGGTCAAAGATTTTGGATGGAAGCAGACTAAAGCTCAGATTAGGATGATTGGATGATGCGATGGGATTGATTCTGATGATAGGATCTATTATCAAAGGATTATTACGACACTGAATCTACCTCAAGATGGAAGTAGATTGATTGGGTCGAAGGTGATTGGATAAGGATGCAATTGGATTGGATTTTATAAGATCAATCGATGATTGATAAGATGGAATAATGGATTGGATAGGATGATGAGAGGGATTGGAAAACCCCATTTGGAGATTACCTTGGGTGACTTAGGATACTGATTGATTGGATTAAAAGATGAATGGATGATTGCAACACTAAATCCACCTTGAGATTAAAGGTGAATTGATAGGGTCGACGATGATGATTAACTAAGGATAGATGACAATCCTAAGTAGATGTTGATGATGATGATCAATTCAAACACTTAGGTCAATTTGGATAATAACCTGAAACAAAGTTCAAGGGATTTGGATGGGGAAACGATAAAGGATGTTTAACTTAGAGATGCTTGAGGATGATGTATTGATATGATTTTGATGATAAATGAATAAGCTTGGTAGAATGTGGATTGACCAAAGCTTAGATTGGGATTAGATTAAAGCTCAAATTAGGATTGGATTGAAGGATATGATGGGATTAGTTCCACCGGTCAGATTTTGGAACTAGATCTATTTATTGTTTGTTTGCCAAATTTTTGCTGCAAAGGGGTGAATTTTCCCTTCTGAGGTAGATCTACTCTCACAGAGGGGTGAATTTTCCCTTCTGTAGGGAAAATTCACCCCACTATAGGGTAGATTCACCCCACTGTGGGGAAAATTCACCCTAGTCCTTTGTGGACTCTCTGAGTAGGTAAACGGGCTATTAGAATGAAGAGACAGGTGATTGGAATAGGGTGTTAGATAATTGGATTGAGGAAATAGATAATTGGATTGGGAAAATGAATGATAGGAGTTGATGAACAAGCACTCGGAACTAGTAAACGATTGCTTAGAATGGATGAACGATTCTCAGGTCACGTAAACGAAAGCTTGAAACGAGTAAACAATTGATTAGAAAGGATGAACAACTCTTGGAATGAGGAGATGGATACTTGGAATGGATGAAAGATTACTCAAAATGAGTGAATGGAGGATTGAAAGGGATGAAAGACTACTTGGTCAAATGGATGTTTGGAATGGTCAAACGAAGGCTCAGAATGATTAAACAAATGTTTGGAATGGTCAAACGGACGTTTGGAATGATCAAATGGAGGCTCAAAATGATTAAATGGAGGTTACATATGTTTAGAATGGAAAAATAGAGGTTTGGAATTAAACAATGGTTTAGAGGGTAAATGGACCTAAACGGGGTGATTTTGATTGTTCAGGAGGGAAAATTTGCCCCATTGCAGTAAATAGGAGGGAAAATTCACCCCACTGCAACAAATAGAAGGGAAAATTTACCCCACTATAGTGAACAGGGACTTGGTTTAGATGAAAAAGACTATGGCAAGGACTTAAAATGACAACAATAAGGCCAACTTGTCAAAAAATTTACTAGTTTCTCACAAGAAAACACTTTCAAACAAGCACAATCCTACGATTAGTGTTAAGGGTATGGTCAATAAAGGTCTTAATCTAGGATCCACAAGGTGTCTAGGGAGTCCTAGATATACTCTCAGTACATGAGACACAACCGTGAACACCAGCCCATCACAAGCGTGAGTTAGGAACCCTAGCAAGATACTAAAGGGCTCAAACCAACTCTTCACATCTATCTAGGTATCACCCTAGCTTTGACGCTCCACCAATTACGACATGACTAGATTGAGGTATAGCTTTCACTCTCCCCCCTTTATATACCCTATCGGTACACGTGGTGGGAATCATCCCTTGGGTGATGAAATCCCCAAGTAGGTCCCACTAGAAAGAAGGCACTAATTGTTTCCAACTACTCCCTAGGCTCACATGAAGTGCAAGGGGAAAGTGAAAAAAAAATAATGCCCCCTTTGGGTAACACAAAAAGATAGACATAGTAAACAACGGATATTACCTCCCTTAATTAAACTATGTTCTTAGATTAGTGAAAATAGTAAGGATAGATTTTAAAATCTGAACAAACAGATAGCCCTACAAGCAAATGTTAGTTGTTTTATCCTCGTTCTTCATCAATTACACAAGAATATGCTACAAAATGTTAGCAAAAACAAAAATATCCTTGCAAAAAAAATGTTAGGAGGTTAAGATAAATGAAAGCAATAAAAAATGGGAGCAAAAATGAAGCCAAAATGGTTGTTTTACCTTCCAAACTATGTTTTTTTGGGGCGTATCCACCCCACTGCAATAAAAAGATGGCATAGTTGAACTTCTGTAGCAAACAGAAGGGCATAGTTGAACTTCTGCAGTAGCAAAACAACGTAGTTGAACTTCTACAGCAACAAAATGGCGTAGTTGAACTTCTGCAGCAAATAGAAGGGCATAGTTGAACTTCTGCCACAATAGAAGGGCACAGTTGAACTTTTACAGCAAACAGGAGGGTGTAGTTGACCTTCTACAGCAAATAGGAGGGCGTAGTTAAACTTCTACAACCAAACAGGAGGGCGTAGTTGAACTTCTGCAGTAGCAGAAGGGCGTAGTTGAACTTCTACAGCAGCAGGAGGGCGCAATTGAACTTCTGCAATAAACAAAAGGGCGTAGTTGAACTTCTTCAATAGCAAGAGGGCGTAGTTGAACTTCTGCAGAAGTAGGAGGGTGTAGTTGAACTTCTGTAGCAGTAAGAGGGCGCAGTTGAACTTCTATAGTAGTAGAAGGGTGTAGTTAAACTTCTGCAACAATACGAGGGCGTATTTGAACTTCTACAGTAGCATAAGGTTGTAGTTGAACTTCTGCAACAGCAGAAGGGCGTAGTTGAACTTTTGCAGGAAACAGAAGGGTGTAGTTGAACTTTTGTAGCAAACAGAAGGGTGTAGTTGAACTTTTGCAGTGTACAGGAGGGCGTAGTCACCCCTCTGCAGCATACAAAAGGGTGTAGTTGCCCCTCTACAGTGACTAGGAGGGTGTAGTCACCTCTCTGCAACCTGTTCCTGCAAACAATCTCAACAACAACAAATGTAAAATAGGGGAACCCATTTGTGGGTCCCACCTGGCATGCCAGAAATGTGATCCTAAATGTTTATCCTATTCTAAAGATGCAAAACCACTATTATGCAGTAAGGAAAAACACAAAGGGACACCTCAAGATTAGCCTAAGGAATTGTTAACATAAAGAAATAAGATGAAAGAAGATTGCAAATGATTATACCTTCTCTTTGTAGCTAAAATTCCTTGGTTGGCCCTTGATTTTGAGTACTTGTGTGCTCCTTGGATGGCTATTGATATGACTAAATGTAAAATTGACTATATGATAGGATGCAAATGCAAATGGTTAAAATGGCTTGGCTAAGTAAGAGGAAATGCTTGTGAGTTGAGTATTCAAAATGACAGCATGTAGGTGCAAAATGACTAAGTGTTTTTTAAATGCATTAGAAGAGGGGGTATTTATAGGGAAATTTGAATTCTCTAGAGAATTCAATGGTTGAGATTTTTCCACCAAGGTCAAGATGTAGGGCTATGGTGAGTTGAGGACTCACAAGCCCTCACATCTTGACATGTGGAATGTGAGATGGCCTAGGATAAGATGATGTGGAAGTGAGGTGGAAGGGAGGTATATGATGTGGAGGAAGGACAAGTACCTTGGAAGAATAAATGTGAATTAAAAATTCACATGCTTGGGAGAATCTAGTGGATAAGAGAGGGTCTCTAAAAAGGTGGGAGTTTGTCACATGTGACTTGATGTGACAAGTCAAATGTTCTAGAAGTTGCATGGGGATAAGGTAAACCTTGAAAGGATAAAATATGAATTAAAAATTCACATGGGGAGGAGAGAGACCTAGGATAAATAAATGTGAATTAAAATTTCACATGGGAAAGAGGGTCAATGCTAAGAAAGGCAAATGAAAAAGTTGACTAAAAAGGGGTGCTAAATGTGGCTAATGACTTTTGATTAAGGTTGTGCAAATACCTAATTAGGATAATTAATGAGAGATTAGAAGCAATTGGCAAATGTAGGAGGATGTGACATTAATCTTTGATTAAGAGGATGCACATCCTAATCATGAATTAATCAAATTAATCCAGATTAGAAAGGGATTATGGAGGATGTAACAAGGAGAGAGAAAAGTGAAGAATTTTAAATTGATTTTATTCAAAAAGGTCAAATGACTAAATTAAATAAATTGATATATTTATGTAATTTAGAGAGGAAAAGGTGTAAGGTAAAGCATTTAATTGTTAAATTAAATACTTTAGGGGCCTTAGGCAGACCATGAAATATTAAGTGATTTAATTAATATTGACCAAGAGGATGAGGTGCATGAGTTAAAGGGATGAATAAGGAGACCAATTTGACCATATGGAAGTAGTCAAATTTGGATGTCTATAGTTTCAACACATACCTCTTTGCATCACCTAGTATAAAGTTGGCATCACATGGTCTGAAATTGTAGGTTTATTATTTTTTAATCATTGTTTATTTTTTTCATCAGAAAAGTGTTTTTTGTGATTATCAATTCATTTCCCAAAAGGTGTCAATTTTTATCACCTATCATTTAAGCACTTGGTTGCAGCATGCAACTCCATGAGGATTGTGAGGGGGGGTTCCAGCCTTCAGCTCGCTACCAGGCTATTGCTCCACCTATGCGGAGGCACGGATAGGTGGGTGATGCTTTATATTTTTAAAAATTGTAGGAAAGTAGTCATATGTGCTTCCAAATGCTTATTTTTTGACCCTAAAGTGCTAAATATATCCCCTAAGTGCCCAAATAGGGAAATTTTTTCCTCTAGACCATAACTTTAGGTCCAGGTATCAAAAATTGTAAACGAGACTTTAACAGGATGCTGGTTCTGATAACGTCATAGTGATATAAGCCATAATTTTGAAATTTTGCCTCAAGTGAATTTTATTGCTATTTGAAGTTAAGTTTTCTCTTTTGGACTCCCAAGTGTTGGTGTCAATAAAGTCTTGTACCTAGTTAATTCTTTTACTAGGGACTTAAGGGACTTTTTTCACATGTTAAGTTTACTTAGGATAAAAGATTCCTCCTAGAAATATTAGTTGTCTTATCTAGAATTCATAGTTGTCTTATCTAGACTTTACATTATCCTAGGTAGTTATGAGCTAGTTGTCTCATGTGATAGGATTAAGACACTTCTCATGAACTTTCCTAATCCTATCTCTCATCCTTTCCTTTATAAGCAAGGAATCTCTAGCATATTTTACATTTTATTGTATTCTATATTATATCATATTGAAATTCTTGTTTGGTAGAATAGCATCTTCCATTGTTGCTTCTATCTATCTCTTCTGGAGGTTATTGGGTGTTTCAAATTGAAGATCTTGGTTTCTCACTCCAACATGGTATCAAAGCTTTCAATCTTGCAAGCCCCTTCCTTTTTTCATTAGAGGGTTTTTTTCATCAAGTTTTCTATTGTGATTTGAGTTTCTTGTATGATCTTGCAAATTCCCCTTATGCTCTTCTCTTGCATTTCAATACAATCTTGAGAATCAAAAAGGGTTTGCAAATATTTTTTAATCCTATATTGCATGTATGCATTTTGGTGAGATTTGTTGGAAACAAGCAACACTAAGAGGGGGGGTGAATCAGTGTTGTGCAAAAAAATAATTTTATTATTCTACTCTTTAACTTACTTAACCATTCAACAAAGGAAATATGCATGAACAGAAAAAACATAATCACAACACCATAACACCAGGATTTTTACCTAGAAACCCTATTAGGGGAAATACCATAGTGGATGGCCTATCCACAATATAGTCTGAGTATACCTAGAAGAAATATTACAAAATGGTAATGCACTTGCATTCAGGCACACTGCCTAGAATTCACTGCTCAAATAAGATAGGCTCACTGCCTTACAATGATTTGGATTGAATCCAAAAGGGTGAACTAATAGAACAACATCTACAATGCTTGATTACAGTTCCGTTTAAGATTTGCAATCAATCTTTTGTCCTTCTGACTGATTCAACAATTTTGCTCTACTCTGCACAAACTCACACTTTAATGCACAAGTGAAACTATGCATAATTGAATAATCATCATTCTAATGTTCACAACACACTTCTAAACTTCTTACACACACTTCAAATGATATGAGTGATCTCTTATATATATCTGCAACAAGGATCTTTATATGTTAGGTTAGCCTCAAGATAAAATATAAAATATTCTTCATGTGTCGGCTCAAATCATAAACAATTTTTGATGTGCACCCATACAAGTTGGCTATGACATAGCTTGGACCCAAAACAAAATACTTAAACATAAAAACATTTAAATAATTACTCCTTATACATCCACAACATGCCACATCCATTGAGTCGGCCATAATGAGCAAATAAACAAAAACATCTTGCCGGATCTCCTAAGTCATACCCCGATTAATTCAATACAAAAAAAATTCAATAATAAGATAACATACATGTTTAACAAACTATCCCGGGGATCCAAAACTCAAAAAGATGATCTGGTGAAGCATACAGATTGACGTAGTAACCGGATACCTTGTTCTTCATATTTTTGTCAGTAATATTTTATTCTCAACTCCTCTTGTTGGTATGACCAAATTCTGATATGTGGACCAAAGTAATGACTTCAGTTGCCATCAATGACAACATTAGAAGCCATATGCCAACAATCTCCCCCTTTGGCATTGATGGCAACACTTAGTGAAAAATGACTAAGTGTCAAGACTAGTAAGTACACTACCAAAGTTCAAAATTTCAAAACATAGCTTCTTTTCAAAATACTACTCCCCTTTAGAATGTCAAAGCATTTTTCACTACACTCTCTTCCCCTTTCACATCAATGAAAAAATTTGGGAAATCCAAAATTTCAAAATTTCAAGACTGTTCAAACATAACCTGTGACTTACAGAAAATTGAAGACATCTGCAAAGTCATTCTTCAACACACTTAAGTTTGAGTCCCAAACACTTTTCAAACTTTCCAAAATGGTTATGTGACCACAAAGTAGATAAGACAGAGTTTCTACAATTTCAAGATTTACTAGGTCAGGAGCGACCATAGCATCTTTAGCCTCTTTCAATGCATTTACCAATACCTCAATATTTGGACTGATTTGTCCTTTGAGTTCACATACTCTCCCAACAATCCTCTCATTTTCAAGCTTCAGACTCTTTATTTTTTCAAGAAAGGACATTAACTAACCTTCTTGTTTACCAATATTACCAGCTAATGGGTCAAAAGCATTAGAAATAGTGACCAACTACTTTTCAATATCCTTCACCTACTTTTCATTTGCTTCAGTGAATTTTGGCAAGACTAAACAAGAATTATATGCTTTTCCTCCTTCAAACAAAGTATCTTGAATATTTTTCATGCAAGTAGCTAATAAAGTTTTGTCTTTTGCAATCATTTCATTCAAACTACCTAATCTCTTTTCCTTAAACTCCTTCACCTTAATCAAGGCTAATTTCTCAAAAGATTCAAAGTGAGAACTTACAAAATTTATTAGCTTCTTTAGCTCACTAGATGAGTAACCAAATGGATCCATGACATGGCTAGGCATTAATTTATGCAGAACTCCAAATGCAAGGCTTAGCAATTCATTGTCTTGTATGTGAGACTTTAGAATCTTCTCACTAGCTTTGGCTTGAGAAATTGAAGCAACCTTCATCATCTGAATTGGGGAAAAATTGGATAGATTGATTGAACTTTCATCTAATTCAGGATCTAATTCTTCCTGTTGCTCCATTAGAGATCTCTTCACAACCTTGGTAGAGTCTCTTGCCTCTATTCTGATTTCTTGAGCTTTTTCTTCTTCAACCTTGGGTTCTACAAGGATTGTTTTTGGATTTCCTTCAGTCACTTCAACCTCTTCATTTTGCACCTCCTTCTCTTCAGCTAACACCTCCTTAGGAACTTCAGCTTCCATAAACATCTCTGTATTTTCCAATTCAGGAGGATTTTGGAAATTTTCAACATCAGCATTCACTTCCTCATTTTCTGGAACATTTTCAGTATCTACTTCTTGAAAATTTACCTTATCCCTTGTCAGAAGCTCTTCCAAAATCTTCTTGGTTTCACAAACAACAACATCAGTGTCACCAATCATGAGTTTATTCACTCTTGTCTTGCTCTTAAATTCCTTTTTGACCTTTTCAAGGAGTGAATTTGTCTCCTCAATTGACATCTTCAGACATAAATAGCAAGAATTATATTCCTCATATTTTCTTCTTCTGTTCTGGCACTCAACCTTCTAGACTCCAAAATATTATACAGAATTTTGGGCAAACCAGACATGATTTCAACAAGAACTTTATTGAAAATATTCATATGCTTTATTGTAGCTTCTTCAAGAATTCTCTGACCAGGTTCATCAAAGGTTTCATACCAATCATAGAGTGGCTTGAGATTACCATCTTTCACAACTACATTCTCAACTTCCTCAATAGTCATACTAGGTTTGACAACTTTTTCCTTTTTCTCTACTCCTTGTCCTATACCAAAAAAATTTCTTTTGTTTAACTTGACAGGCTGAGTCCCAATAGCCTTTATCTATTTCACTAATTCTTCTAATTCAGTCCCTTACTCTCCATCTTCAGAAACATGTTCATATGTTCTTGTGCTTTTATTCTTCTTCCTTTTTCCGAAAGCCTTGGCTTGAGTTGACTGGGCTGCAGGGGAACTCTTGGTAGATCTAGTGTGAACAAAAGACATTTCTGGACTAGCAGATTCTATTTTTGCTTTCTCTTTTGCTGCTTTAGCCTCATCTCTCTTCCTTCGTATTTCTTTCAATTTCTCCACAGGTATGCCCATATTTTCTACAAAAACTTCTACTTCTTTTCTTACTCTTCTACCTATCATCAACTTTTTCAATTCTGAATGGACTTGCAAGCTTTTCTCTGCATAATTTCCAAATATTTCTTCCTGCAGATCCTAAGGTGAACTCAACAAATTTTTTGCATACATTTTCAAAATTTTATCCTCTACTTTGTAACCCATAGGCATGATCCAAATTGTTCTAGGATCAACATCTTCCATATGGCACTGATCAATGTCTACCATGAAGTAGATAGTATCTTTATACTGTTCCACTATTGAGGTAGGAATTCTCTCCCTGGCATGCATCATATTCTGAATTTTTTTAAAGTATCTCCAGAGAATAGTATTCTGGGTCTAACAATCACCCATTCCAAACAACATGTTCCTTATCTGAACAACTACTAGCTCATCATTTTTCCATTTCACTTTTCCAATTCCTGGAACCTCATCCAAAAAGTAGAAAAATATACATAGCAGCAAGTTACCATATTTGAATGTATTCTTCTGTTCTTTCTTGATTTTCCACATATTCTCCATTAACTAACTTTTGAGTAATTCACATAGATCATAGTCTGCATTTTGTTTCACCATCTCATAAACTGCATAGATAGTCGTACCGGATACAGAGTTCTCCCAGCTTGAGCGATAGATCTTATAAGCAATAACCATTGATGCGAATTTTACATCTACTATAGTAATATCCTCTATTGTCCTTGCTCTTTTGTCCCATTGAAAACCTGTTGCCTCAACGACCTTATCATTCTTTACGGACTTCAAAACTAGAAGTCTACCAGTGGAATTTAGACCTGTGACTCCACATATAGCCTCTTTCGTGATCTTAAATGACACATCCAACCACATGAATTCATCATGCACATGGCTCAACACATATTGAACCCATTCATTTTCCACAAATATTGAAAATTTTGCAAACTACGCAAACTTCTTTTCCTCTAGGGTTTTAAATTTTGGCTTTACAATAAAATCTTCTTGAATTATATGATGAGAATATAGATTTATCAAATGAGAGCTTCCCAATTCTTCAGTATTTTCATGTATGTAAGCCCTAATATCCTCAATGTGCAAGACTATGTATGACACAGATGAAAACGCACCTAAGGGGTTTGTCGCTACAAACTTATAAGGATGTCATTTAAACTTTGGACACGACCTATCCTATACTTCAACTACCAGAGGAGTGGAAATGATTGCAATCTCACAAAGTTAGGTCCAAATGAAATTTGATCGTAGGTGCTTCTTTACACTTGAATCTCTCCACAATTTGGCGACGATCACTCCAAAGCTCTCCAACTTGCTTTTCTCCAAAATGCAAAGTGAAAAATGAGGGAAGAGAATGTTCTTTTATCATCTACATACCTAACTCCCTTTTCGATGCAATAAATTATTTTACCCTAGTTCATCTGGTTTCCTGTCTTATATGAACAAAGACAAATGATTCTTTTGTGGATCTTCAAAATTCTTTAATAATGCCTCCAATTTGTTGAAAAACATCTAAAAAACATCAATGCACTTGATGGAATCATCCAAATTCTAGTACCAATCACTGGTAGGGGGTTTAAAAGATTTACTTGGCAGCTCCCCCTAGGCCAGAGGCCTAAAACTAATTCCTGGAGGGATTACTAGAAGTTGCTTCTGGTGCAGCCATATTTCCTTCAACAAAGGGATTCTTCTTCACCCATTTCTTCTGCATTTTCCTTTTGATCATATCAGTAGTGACTTTACTTTTTCCTTTAACATATTGTTGCATGTTTTTTTAACCGGACCTCTTCTATTCCAATAGAATCTAGTAGTGTGGCAACATTTGTTGCAGTTGTAGCACACAACACTTCTCTATCCAGGCCAATTGTTCCATTGAATTTGTCTTGATCTACATTGGTTAGCAATATTTCCAAATCTATTGCATGCATAGCATCTACCATCTCTATGAAATTTATTCATCACAACTCTACATTCACTTGACTTATGACCATACTTATAGCAATTAAAGCACTGACCTTAAAAATGATGGTCCTCTTGTGTTCATCCTACTCCTACATTGAGATGCCATATGACCAAATTTGTTGCAAGCATAATAGTAGCCATTGAATCTTTGAGAATTTGGTGTTCTTACCGGATTACTTCTAGCTCCATTCATCTAATTTCCTTTCCTCAATCTCCCTTGTCCAATTTTCTTTTGTCCAGATCTGGAACTTTCTCCTTCTTCAAATCCAAGACCTCACCTGTCACCATCAGTCCTCTGTCCTTTAATCAGTTCATCAAGTTTGGTTGAGCTTGATTTGAATTTCTCCTTGTATTCATTCATAGCAGCAAGTTCATTTATGAGATCATCAAGCTCTTTTTCAAGCAAGTTTCTTCACTGTTTTTGGATTCCTCTAGTTCATTGTCCAATTGGCTACATTGTTCAAATTTTTCTTTCAAGGATTGTGTGAGCTTTTCTTCACTCTTCTTTCTATCCTCAATCTCATTAGTCATTTTCATCATGATGGATTCCATCTCACGCTTCAAGGCAACATTATCTCTAGAAAAAAATTCACATTCTTTTGTTTTCTTTTTCAAGGCATGACTAAGTTGTTCATCTTCCATGCTTCTATTCTTCTACTTAAGTTGATCACACAATTCCTTCCTTTTCTCCTTTGATTCATTGATTTTGTCTTTCAATGACTAAATGAATAATTTATTTGCACTCTTAATATTTTCTTGCAACACCATGTTCCTGGACTTTGACTAGTCAAGATCATCAAGGGCCACCATGAGTTGTTGTTGAAGACTGCTTGTATCCATTGAAAAACTCCTTACAAGATTTCCCCAAGCTATTAGACTTTTTTTGAGGAACTAGCTCTGATACCAATTGTTGGAAACAAGCAACACTAAGAGGGGGGGTGAATCAGTGTTGTGCAAAAATTTAATTGTATTATTCTGCTCCTTAACTTACTTAACCATTCAATAAAGGAAATATGCATGAATAGAAATAACACAATCACAACACCATAAAACCGGGATTTTTACATGGAAACCCTGTTAGGGGAAAAACCATTGTGGATGGCCAATCCACAATATAGTCTGAGTATACCCAAAAGAAAGATTACAAAATGGGAATGCATTTGCATTCAGGCACACTACATAGAGCTCACTACTCAAATAAGATAGGCTCACTACCTTACAAGGATTTGGATTGAATCCAAAAGGGTGAACTAATAGAATAACATCTACAATGCTTGATTACAGTTCTATTTAAGATTTGCAATCAATCTTCTCTCCTTCTGACTGATTCAACAATTCTGCTCTACTCTGAACAAACTCGCACTTTAATGCACAAGTGAAACTGTGCATAGTTGCCTAATCACCCTTTTGATGTTTGCAACACACTTCTACACTTCTTACACACACTTCAAATGATATGAGTGATCTCTTATATATATCTGCAACAAGGATCTTTATATGTCAGGTCGGCCTCAAGATAAAATACAAAATATTCTTCATGTGTCGGCTCAAATCATAAACAATTTTTGATGTGCACCCATACAAGTCGGCTACGACATAGCTTGCACCCAAAACAAAATGCTTAAACATAAAAAAATTTAAATAATTACTCCTTATACATCCACAACATGCCACATTCATTGAGTCGGGTATAATGAGAAAATAAACAAAAATGTCTTGCCAGATCTCCTAACTCATACCTTGATTAATTCAACACCACAAAATTCAATAATAAGATAACATACATGTTTAACAAACTATCTTGGGGATCCACAACTCAAAAAGATGATCTGGTGAAGCATACAGATTAATGTAGTAATTGGATACCTTGTTCTTCATATTTCTACCAGTAATATTTTGTTCTCAACTCCTTCTACTGGTATGACCACATTCTGATCTGTGGGCCAAAGTAATGACTTCAGTTGCCATCAATGACAACATTAGAAGCCATATGCCAACAAGATCTAGTGATTGCAGCACTTTTGGGTATAGTGGCAACATTTTTGGCTATTCCATTGCCTCCAAAAGGCTCAAGAATCTTATATTTGGCTTTTGTTTCACTCAATTTGGTCACCATTTGCAACTTTGGAAAATAAATTTTTGAAGCTCAAATCTAGTGAACAAGTTTTTAGAGGAGCATTTTTGGCAAAAAAACCTTGTCATTGCATCCAAGAGGTTGTTTGCATGAATTTTGATATGTAATTTGGTCATATTTGGTGAAAGTTATTTTTTAGGAAAAACATTTTTAATAGGGAAGCCATATGACCACCCTGTAGTCGCCCAATTTGGCTCGTCGGCAAATTTTTTTCAAAAAAATTCATTAATTCTACATATGGGATATTCTTTTAATATTTTTGAGCATATTTATAATGTTGGTGGATTAATATATTTATGGGATTTTAAATCTTTGTTCAACATTCATTATTTTTTTGTGTATTGTTAGTACTACAGACTTTTTCCAAGTCTTGTCAGCTTTGAATGACTATTTTTGGGGCCCACATTGACTTTGTTGACTCCCCACTAACTATTTCCTCCTATCGGCTAGACCCTTCTCCCATCGGGCTTTCTTTTTTAATGACATTAGTCTTCATTTCTATCGACATCCTTTTGGTTGACATTTCCATGCTTTTCTTGGCCAGTTTGAGATAGCCACTAAGTGGATTTAGCCACTAGCGACCACTCCCATAGCCACTAGCAGGGACAGCTAATAAGTTGCGGGTTTAGTAACCATTGGAGCTAAAGTCAAATAATCAAGGTAAACCACCACCATCATAACAGCTAAGAGAAAACCTATGCATGTGATCACTATTTTGCAGATCGCTAACAGTTTTAGAAACCAGCAGATTTTTCCCTCCAACCCTATGTGCCATCATATTAGTGACCACTGGCTAGCCCTTGGGGGCCAAAATTTTGCGTCTAGTCAAGTGCCTAAAACAATAGTTTTTTTTTTAATTTTGCATAACTTTTCACCACGACATTGGTTTTTCAAAAATGAGATATCGTTGAAAATCTGGTTTGATAAACTTCATAGTGGTGTAGGTGATTTTTGTAGATTTTGACATTTTTTTCTAGTTTTTTTTGTCTAGAGGTACAAGTGCATTTATTTCTTGTAATTGGCATAACTTTTGCATACGAAGTCAAATTTTGGCACTTTTTTTGAAATTGATCAAAAAATCGCAAGGAATCTATTTGTAACCTTGGTTTTTAGTTTTGGTAAGCATTTTTTTAAATTGTAAAAATCACCGTGTGTTATAAACGGTTGATTTGTGCTTGTCACTTGTACAAATTATAAAATTTATTCATTGTAATTTGTTGGGGGGTTGTAAAATTGGTTTTAATACATTTTGAGGGGGGTGAAGGCACAATTTAAGTGCCACAATGTATTCTTTCTTTTGGTGGTCATGGTGGATCTAAGGTAAATTGAACCACTCACTTCACACAATTATCATACATGGAAGCTAAAAATGACTCAATTGTTACAATCCAAGGGTCTATGGGCAATGTTAGATGCATAACAACTTGATTTCCCAAGGGAGTATGAGAAATTTACCCATATATGTAAAATGGAGGAAGCAAAATGACTCATTGGCTTACATGTATCTGATAACTTGTTTCATATTACAGAGTGCAAAACACCTAAGAATGTTTGGGACAAACTTGAAGAATTGTATGGAAAAACCAATTTTTTCATAGTCTTGTTGTTTCAAGTGGATCTTCAATCACTTTCTCTAGATGCATTTCCTTCAATTTAAGATTTCCTTACACAATTCAAGTTGATTTTGTCACAGTTAAAAGGGTGTGGGCATGAAAAATCTAGTGAGGAATGTATCTTCTTGATTCTGTCTAAGTTGAGAGGCCCTTACCAAGTGTTTTCTTCTACATTCTATTCAACTATGGATGCCATTGGGAAAGATTATAGAATTCCTACATTTGAGTTGTTTTATGTGTGTCTTACTAGGGAGGAGGCCAAGTTGATTCAGTTGGATGCACTACCTAGTTCTAAGTATCATGCTTTAATGGCTCAATCATCCAAGGGTAAAGGAAATAATAAGAAGAAGCCCAAGATAGAATCATCTCCAAGTAGTGAGAATCCCTCCAAACTGAAGCCGAAGAACAATCATAATTCCATTCCATCTCCTTCTTCTACCTCCAGAGATTCTTCTTCCAAGTCCAAAAAAAAGAAAGGAGACCCTTGTTGAGTTTGTGGCAAAATTGGGCATGATGTGGCTCATTATTTTAAGAGATTGCAAGCCTTGGAGGAAGCTATGAAGAAACATAACATTTTAGTGTCTAAGCCTTCTTCCATGGGAAAAGGTCAAGCTCTTTCAACATGACTCATTCATTCATCTTCAAATAGTTTGATTCTAGAATTAGGTGCTTCACATCATATGACCAATTCATGTGATCTTCTTTATTCCATTGTTCATACTTCTACTTCTCATATTGCAATTGGGAACTCTTCATATTATATTCTAGTTATTGGGACAAGCTTCGTTCAAATGCTATATGGGTGCATTGAGGATGTTCTTCTTGTTCTTGATATTTCACCAAATCTACTTCCATATATCAGATTTATCATTTTGGAGATGGGAAGTTAGTTGAGTTTACTCCATAGAATGTGACTATTTGACAGTTACAAGATCTTGAGAAGTTTGTTGCTACAGGGATAGTTGATCATGAGAGCCATTTTTATTGATTTCATGGCTTTGAGTGTTCATCAAGTTGATGTTTTGTTACTCATGTTGATTCAATGAGCAAGCTTTGGCATGAAAGATTTGGGCACTTTCAAACTATAGGTATCTTCAGAAGATGCATGCACATAACTTAGTGGTTGGTCTTCCTAAGATCACTTGCATAGATGGTGTTTTTCAAGGTTGTGTTCTTGGAAAGAAACATCAATATTCTTTTCCTAAGGGTCAAGCTACACGTCCAACTACAACCCTTGAGATGGTTCATAGTGATCTCATGGCATTCCCAACTCCATCTTTTTTAAGGGCTAAGTGTGTGCTCACTTTCATTTGATGATTTTTCTCAATGCACATGGGTCTATTTTCTAAAGCTCAAGAGTGAGGTTCTCACCTTCTTCAATACCTTAAAAACATTTGTGGAGAAGCAGTTCGGTTTTTGTTGGCATTAGATGCAGATTGTTGGCATTGAGTTTGTTGATTGGCTTTGGATTGCCACTAATGTCAACTCCATGGTATAATGTCCACTCATGGTATAGAAACCATTGTATGCAGCTACAGGAAGTATGCAGATGCAACTATAGGAAGTTCATAGTGATAGGAAATTTGTGCTACAGAAACCTTACAGTTTGTAGCTACAGTAGTGTACATTTCATGCAATAGGAGCTTCACATCAACAAAGACTTAATAGCTCAAATCAAAGTCAACAATGGTCAATATTTAATATGCAAAAATACAACTTTGCAACTTAGGCCAATGAGAGAAGAATGATTTGGCATACACGTGGCAGACACTCTATGGACTAATGACGACTTAGTGATTATGTGGAGATTTGGTTGATTAATTCAATGTTTATCATACTAGGGTTTGTCAATGTGTAGAGTTTTGTTTTACACGGTTATATAGGAGATTGGATTTACTTTTGTCATTGCTTAGATGTTATGACAACAAAAGGATAACATGCAGATTTGAGGACTGCAAAGAAAGTTTTTTTATTTTTTGTCTAAGTCAACTGAAGGTATGGCGATTTAACCCTAAGTCAACTCCATCATTCAGCAAAGCAGTTATCTTTGATCGATGCATATCAGATTTTTGTGTTTTAAAATCTTCTTTCCTTGCTTTTAAATCTATATTGGCATGATTCAAATAAAATAAAATTTTATTGTTGATTCTTTTCTTGGAGGTAAAGTTTCTTTTTGTAGTAGTGCTAGATGAAAAGTTTGTTTTCAAATTTGTTGTTCAAGTTACCTCTTGCATAGTTTGGTGATTCCCTAGATAGAGTTTTCTATTTATTTGTAGATTAGAAATCAGATTTGTAAGTTGCAAGTTAAACTAGGATTTTTCGATGCAAAAGAAATTTGATAGTTGTTTTTGATTAAAAATAAGAAAAGGCATTTTCAATCCATGGCAACCAATTTAAAAAGAAGTAGCAACATTGAATCTTTCAGTTGCTCAAGAAGAGCATTAAATACTTGCAGATGCAATAACAATAGGAGAATAAGATTTAGGTTTTTTAATGTTTTGCAAAAGGTTGCTAAAGGAAAATATCAGAAATCTATAGAAGATTGCTACAAAAAATATCAGAAATCTATAAAAGATTGCTATAGAAAAGTCAAAAAGTTACTGATAGACATATTTGTTTAAAAATTAGGGCTACATGATTTCATTGTTCTACAGTAGTAATATATAACAAATATTTTCATTCATTGTTGTTGGGTGTTGAACATATTGTTGTAACCTTTGAGAGAGAAAGAGAAGGTACGAGTGTGGATAAGAGATTAGATAACTCTGTAAAAACAGTGTATGCATTGTTTTTGAATGTTGAAAGTTTTTATTTTCTGTAGAAGTATGTGAAGGATTGTGTTAGTTTTGAAGAGTCTTATTATGTGAAATGAAATCACAGAGGTTGGTGTAAAGTTGAAAGAGAGTAGAAAGGAGGCAATCAAGAATACTTGCAGAGGTGGTTAATGATTGAAGACTAGAAGTTGTTTGAGGACAACAAGTTAAACAAAGTGCAGGAATCTATATTTGAGTTACAAAACTTCATTTGTAACATGATACTGAATTTGTAATAAAAAATCTCTCATTGTATAATCATTTGAGTGGGTGCTTAGATTAGGGGTAGAAGCTCCTTTGAGTTGGTGCTAATAGACTTGGAATTGGTGTTCCATTGGGTTGGTGCCCATACATTGTTGTAGAAAACATTTTCATTGTGAGGTTGGATTGGAGCAGTAGCCTCCAACACCTATTCTCACTAAGGTTTTTCCCCATCTTGGTTTTTTCCTCGAACATCTTGTGTTGTGGGATGCATTTTGTGTGTTTGGTTTAGTTTCCTTTCTTTAGCTCTTGGTTTATGTTTCAAAGTTTATTTTCATATTGCTTAGGAAGTTAGAAATTGTATACCATTGATTCAACCCCCCTCTTAGTGCTCTTTGTGGTCCTTTAGCTTTTCTCTTCAATAGATACACACAGATAATGGGGGGAGTATGTCAATCAAGAATTTTAGGATTTTTGCAGTGAGCATGGTATTCTTCATCAACACACAATTCCTTACACTCCCCAATAGAATGGTGTGGCAAAGAGAAATAATAGAACTCTCAAGGAGATGGCCAATTGTATGGTTCAGTCTAGGTCCATGGCTCCTGCAATTTGGGCTGAAGCTATCAATTATGCCAATTATATTTAGAATTGTATGCCCCACAAGGTAGTATGGAATATGACTCTTGATGAGGCTTAGTCTCATCGCAAGCCTAATGTATCCTTCTTCAGAGTACATTCAGTAGTGAGGCTTGGGAATTCATTCTAGATGGTCGGGATAAATCAATTTGGAGAAGAGTATGCGGTACATCTTTGTTGGCTATTGTGAGGATGTGAAGGCATACAAATTGTTTGATCTTGACAAACAAGAGGTTCATTTTTGTTGTGATGTTTAGTTTTTTGAGTCCTTCACATAGACAAATCCTCCTTCAACTTATTCTTCATCACAACCTACTCAATCTTCTTCAGTTGATGATGTTTTGCTACTTGAGGAAGACTTTGATGATGGTCTTGATCCACCTCCTCCTCATTCACTCACTAGGCCACAATGGGATTGAGTTACTCTTGAGGAGGCTAGTCCTCTTGTTGGTGATCGCACAAACACTTGCCTCACTCGTTCTTAGAATTTAGGAATCAGTCTTTTGATACATGTTGTTTTAGATGATCCTCAAAAGTTTTTAGATGCTTCAGGTATTCCAAAGTGGGATAGTTTTATGGTTGATGAGTATTCTTCTTTGATGAAGAATCATACTTGGGATCTTATGCCTCTTCCTAAGGGAAGAAATTTGGTTTGATGCAAGTGGGTGTATCATACCAAGTATGCAATAGATGGTTTTATCGATAAGTACAAGGCTCATCTTGTTGCAAAGGGGTTTTATCACATTGAAAGAATTGACTATTCTGAGACCTTTGCTCCTATTGCCAAGATGGATTATATGTTCCTTGTTCTTGTTATAGCTGCATCACAAGGATGGTCAATGTATATGTGAAGAGTCCTTTCTTGCATGGGAATCTTCATGAGGAGATCTATATGGAGCAACCACTAGGTTTTGTGCAGGACTCTTCACTTGTTTGTAGGCTTTGGCATTCATTGTATGGTCTCAAATAGGCCCCTCAGGCTTGGTATGAGAAGATGGATAGTTTCTTGCTTGCTTTCAGCTACACTTGTTGCCATTCTAATCCCATAGTTTATACATAGAGACATGGAAATGATCTACTCATACATGTGCTCTACACAGATGATTTAATTCTCATAGGGAGTTCTACTTCCATGATTAAAAGTACACAACAAGCACTAATGGAGCAATTTGATATGACCAACCTTGGTCTTTTGCACTACTTCCTTGGTCTTTAGGCTCATTATAATTTTGAGGGGATCTTCATTTTACACTAGAAGTATGCTCTTGATTTTCTTTAGAGGTTTGGCATGCCTGATTGCAAGCCTGGCCCCACTCCATTTTAGTTAGGTGTTGTATTGTCTACCAGTTGCACTACTCCTACAATTGATCCTACCTTGTATCGGTAGTTGGTTGGTAGTCTTTTGTACTTGACACATAATTGTCTTGATATTTCCTTTGCGGTTGGACTTGTCTCTCAATTCTCACAGGAGCCTCATTAGAGTCATTGGAAGGCTGCTAAACGTATCTTGAGATACATTTAGTGCACTACACATTTCAACATTCATTATCCATTAGGTGCATCTCAAATTGTGGGCTTCACTGACTCAAATTGTGTTGGAGATGTTAATGATTAGAAGTCTACTTCTAGCTTTTTCTTTTTCCTTGTTTTTGGTCTGATTGCATGGTCATTCAAGAAGCATACTTTTATTGCATTATCATTGATAGAGGCTAATTATTGAGGTGTTTTTCTAGACAGTCATAAGGTTTTGTGGCTTCGTCAGGTTATGACTGAGTTTGGATTCCCTTCCACTCAACTCGCTACTTTTTGGTGTGACAACCAAAGTTCCATTCATATCTCTCGCAACCCAGTGTCTAGAGCATCAATGTATTAAGCATATTGATATCCACATGCACTTCATTAGGCAACTCATCTAGGATGGTGTTCTCAGCTTGGATTATTTTCCCACAAATCAGCAGGTTGTAGGAATCTTCACTAAACCTTTGGTATCACATCGTTATCTTTAGTTGCAATTGATGCTTGGGGTGAAGGAAGTTTTCCTTGGGGGATCTTGATGATTCCTCCTTCCTTCTTCAGTTCTTTAGTTTTCTATGCAACATTTTCTCTCTTTTGGAGAGGAGTTTTCTCCCATAGGGTTTTTCTCCTTTTCTCCACTTGTGATATTTTTCTTATACATGGCTACCTCATCAGGTCTTGTTTTTGGGACCCATCTTTTTCATTAGTTTTTTCCTCCCTAAGTTGCACTTAAAGGGGGGTGTTGGTGTGAATAAAGTCTTGTACCTAGTTAATTATTTTACTAAGGACTTAGGTGACTTATTTCACATGTTAAGTTTACTTAGAATAAAAGATTCCTTCTAGAAATATTAGTTGTCGTATCTAGAAGTCATAGTTATCTTATCTAGACTTTACATTATCCTAGGTAGTTATGAGTTAGTTTTCTCGTGTGATGGGATTAAGACACTTGTCATGAGTTTGTCTAATCCTATCTATCATCCTTGCCTTTATAAGCAAGGCATCTCCAACATATTTTGCATTGTATTGTATATTGCATATTGTATCATATTGCAATTCTTATTTGGTGGAATAGTATCTTCCATTGTTTCTTCTCTCTATCTCTTGTGGAGGTTATTTGGTGTTGCAGATTGAAGATCTTGGTTGCTCACTCCAACACCAAGCTCATAAATTTTTACTATAATTTTTTATTTTCACAATTCTCGTAGCATTGGAAAGCTATCGAGTAGATCTACATTTCTATCCATACACTTTTTCTAGATTCAGCCCTAGGTATCTTTTATTCAGATTTGTGCAATTTTGCATTCTAGTTGATAATACGAAAAGTGACACAAAATACATAAATATTTGACATAGGGTAAAAGCACAAACCTGTGTCACACTTTATAAAGGAATCGACCAACAAAAAAATAAAATTGAACTTTGACCGCATAAAAGTGGTCTTTATGTTTTGAATTTCAAAATGATGTAAACTAATGAAATTTAGAAATATTGATGAAGTGTATTCCTGTAATATTTTAGATGTTTTAAAAATTGTTTTGATTATTTTTTTATCAATTTAAGAATAGATTTTAGAATGCTAAAAATATTAGGAAAAAGAGACCACTTGACGTCAAGAAACAAATAGAAAAAACTTCATTTTCTCCTTTTCTTTTCCAAATAGGTAACTTCAATATCTAGTGCATGGAAAAAAAGAAAAGAAATTTTGATGTATATTTTTCTTTTAATAACATTTTAAAGTCAAACTAGTCAAAATTTGATAGTTTTCATTTGATGTCAACTATTCTCTACTTTTTTAATCATTTTCAAAAAACAAATTATACCCTTTTGAAGAAGATTCTCTCCTCTAGTGCACCATATATTTTTCAAAAAAAAATTAACATGTTTTACTATTTTTATTTTTATTTCTAATTAGCCTCCTTTTTTGCTTTAACAACCTACTAACATTATTTTGAAAAAATAATATATTAAAATTAATCAAAATATATTAAAAAAATTGCATATTCAGATTCACCACTCTAAGCTCTACAAAAGGGTATTTTTATTTTTCCTAAAAAGAATATTTTGATTAAAGAAACACTTAGTTGAAGTTGAAATTTTTCAAAAATTCTAAAAAAAGTTGAGTTCGTTGCCAACTAGGATGCCACATAGATAGTTTCAGTAGAAAGGGTTTCAATTGAAACCCTTTCTACCAAAACCATATACATAAAATAAGCCAATTTCAAAATGGTGAAGGGAAATTTTTAATTTTTTTGGATTTGGATGAAACATATTCGGCCGAAACTCTATGTGCCATGTATAGGCCACGTGGTTTTGGTTGAAACCTATTAAGCCAAAACTTTTCCGATCGAAAATGTTTCACTCAAAACTATTTATTTGGTTGAAAGTGTGACAAATCTTTGTGCTTTTACCCCATATTTATAAACCTCTATCATGGGCATCTAGGAATGCCATGCGTCATCTCCACAGTCTCTACATGCATGCAAACTAAAATAGAGAACATGCAAAGGTCCAATCTAACCAAAAAAACATCATGCCAAACATGCAACAACATGCACGAACATGCAACAATAGGTGACAACATGCAAGGTGCCCAAGTCCAATATTTTATGCAAATATTAACTAGCCTTGATATGCATGATGTTCCATTAGAGATAATCAAGCCAACTGCAAATTTAGAATTTTCCTTTGACTTCTAGTCAACTTGACTAGTTTTCATAGTCTAGTTTAGCATCTTTCCAAAATCCAACAACTGGTAACTAAAAAAATAAGGGACACATGTCATTATGGCACACCTCTAAGAGGTTTTCACAAACACCTCTTCTGAATTGATTGTCGAAGTGACAAGTGGCATGGTTTCATCCTTTCCACCAAAATTGTAGGAAGCCAACTTGCATGTGGGTCCCACAAAGCATTAAATCAACTTACAAACATATCACTTAGGATTTAATTATTAAAAATGTAGTAATGGGAATAATTTAATTAATTAAATATCTTTGGACTCTCTAAGGTTGAGACGTCTTAATCCCAACAAATTTTCATTAAAATTTTGGTTCATTTTTTTCTACTTTGATATGATTGCTCGTGTACATTATTAGTTATACAAGATTGATTATTATTTGTAGGAATATTGACAAATATGATGATTTTGATGGCCATATGAAGGTCATATTCATTTTATTATAAAAGTGTCATTATTTTTTCTTAAACATAAAATCAAATTATTATATTTTCTTGAGAAGTTTGTAAAAATGTTGAGCCAACAACTATCATGAAATACCTAGATGAATAATATTGACCATCATATTTAACCATATAGAAATTGGGGCATGGCTTGGGCATGTCTCCCATTAGCTATGTTATCATGTGGCCATTAGGGATATAGATTTAATGAGATTCACTCCAACTACCTCAAAATGCATGAGTTATAGCTAATATGGATGAAAATTACAGTGATATGTGCAGATAAAGGAAAATAAAATAGAGAAAACCTCATATAGAAACAAACTATATTCCGTAACAGATACCAATTATAGAATCTATGCCATCTTATTATAATCTTTATTCCTTTTAGTATTCCTTATTATTGACTATTTTTATCTTAATTATTTTTCATAGATTTTCTATTTTATATAGAAATTGTACATTGTCATGTACAATGGACTATAACATGGTTAGATGTTATAAAAATTTCACTATTATCATAAAATAAAATTTTCATCTATACTAATTCCTTCTCTAGATTCATTTTCCAAATTCTCATCTCACCCAAATTTACACATCCACTCATCTAGTTTGTTCTCCTCATTTATTTCCTATTTTCTTTATTATTGAAGTGAAAAAAATATTTCTATTTAGAAAAATAAAAATGGTTTTATTAGTTATAATGTAGTTAGATAAGACAAAATACTTTCTTATTTTATATATTTTAGGCATTATCTTGGTCTTTTAATCTCATCTAGGAATATAGGAAGTTGAAACTGAAAAAAAAACATTTTAAAAGGAGGAAAATAATCCTTAGGAGAGTCCTTGTTTAAGGAATGAAAGTTAGCGTAGATGTTAATGTGACCATCAACTAGTTGGACCCACTAGCTCAACCCACTAGATGGAGGAGAGATCTCTAGGGGTTGGAGTGACTAATTGGACCCAAGTTTGGTCATAATAATGTTATAAATCCAAGGGGAATAGTCAATAGGGTGAATAAAACTAACTTTTAAAGATTCTCTATTTCCAAGAGTAAAAATGAATGAGAATTCCTTGCAGAAATAAATTCTCCAATTTTAATGATTTTGTTATAATTAAAGGATCTACAAGATTATCCAAAGTATCGCCTACTACTAAAGTACTTTGGTCTTTAAAAGAGAAATGGAAGAAATTTCATCACAAAGTTTAGAGGAAAGAATTGGGTCATTAGTAATCATGGTAACTTCTCTAAAATGAGGTTGGGAATGACATTGATAATGAATTCCATGATGATGATGGAAAGTACAGAGTATTGGCATATACTCCTAAAATGCTGGCTAAATCTTTTTTAGTAGAAAAGATATACAAGAAGGTGGAGTTGGAGTAGATGAATTAGAAACAAAATTAGCAAATAATTAAGATAGGGGAAATTATGAATAATAATCATAGGGAAATCTATGATGTGATAGGAGATATATTAGAAGTTCAATGATGTTTATAACACAAATCCATTCAACCAACATTTCATAGGGACTATAATCCCTTGTTCCATGTACGCATGACCTTCTCCATTATAGCCATGTTTATAAAGTATTTTGAAATGAAATCCATAATGGTTTTTTAATTTAGTATAAGGAGGATCCTTGTAACTTGTATAGTCAAAATGTGATATATAATTTCATTCTTGAATAATAGAAGGGTTTATACTAGGTAATGCTAGGATTACTAGAGTTAGGTGCATCCATATGTAAGGTAGGAATGTCAAAGTGAGGTAGGAATGTCAAAGTGATTAGGGCCAACATTATATTTTCCCATTGAAGAGGGTATGAAACCTAAAGATCCTTAATTATGAAAAGGACATGCATTAGAAGAAATAATATTTTTTAGGGAATATAAGGTAAGTAATAAGGGGTACATTTTGTGCCTTATGACCTTATATTCTCCCATTGAAGAGGGTATGAAATCTCAAGATCCTTAATCATCAAAAGGACATGCATTAGAGAACATAAGGTAAGTAAGTAATAAGGGATAAATGTTGTGTATTATGTTAAACTAAATATGCTATGAAATCTAAAGATCCTTAATTATCAAAAGGACATGCATTAGAAAGAAATAATATTTTTAGGGAACATAAGGTAAGTAAGTAATAAGGGGTATATTTTGTGTATTATGTTAAACTAAATATGATGGTATTGCTATATGAAGGGCAGGGAAAATATTCAAGATGGTGTTAAAAAATTTGTATAAGTAATTTGACAATAATGAAAAGGGTCACTATCAACTTTAATCATAAAATACTTGCCTTAATGGATGAACTTTATAGAATAATGGAGAGTGGTTGGGATGCCCCATATTAAATAAATTCATAGTCTACCAAGAAATATATTAAAGAAAATATGTTTTGGCATGACATGAAATATTATGCAAAGTGTGATAGGGCCTATTGAGATAGGTAAATTAATGGTCCCTAAAGGATCTTGTCCAATATTGTCAAAACCTTCAATAAACAAATCTTAAGGGTGAGGATAGAAGTATTGATGCAAATAAATTTAGTAAATCAAGACTAGAAAAATTAAGTTCAAAGTTATTATCCATTAGTGTACACTTGGGTATGATGCAAATACAACTAGAAACATTAAGTTCAAAGGTATTATCCATTAATGTACACTTGATACCCATGTAATTAATATTGAATATTATTTAAAAGGGAATATATTATTGTTGTACATTGTAATGAAGGTAGTTCAAAAGGGCGAAAAATGATCTTCATTATGTTACCATAAATATAAGCAATTAAACTAGCTATTTTAGTTTGCTTAATATAAGGTGGAATGAAAACATTCTATAAATATTTCTAAACTAGATCATGGTAAGTCGATGGAACAGTGAATTAAATCCCAAATGGAGAATTAAACTTGTGCTAACTTAAATTTTTTCTATTAGTGATATTCTTGACTATTCTTAAGAGGAATATGAGGAGTTGAAGGAAGAATAAGATTAAGTGAAGGGAGGGAAAGAATAATATGATTATTTGTCTATCTTTATTAAGTGTTATATTATGCCCTATTACATGAAACTTTACAATAGGAAAAGTCTTAGGTATAACCATTTGGGAATAGAAAGATGAAACTAGGAAATAAAATATAAATGAATTTTGAAACTCGTAATGAGAAGGGGTCGAATAAAACACATGTACAAAGGCTACCAAATTTTTATAAATCATAAAATATTTTTGCACAACTTACAATAAAATAAGTGCTTCTTAAATCTCTTACAAATACCATAAATAGTTATATTCCTTTCCACTTCATAGGAAAAATAAGCTCCCCCACACAATGCCATTTTGTAAAGAATATTCCAAGTACCTAGGAAAATAATATTTAATTACAAATAATATTTCTCCTCTAGTGGGAAATTCAAAACCCCCCTCCATGATTTTGTGAATCAAATGAAATAATAACTAATTATTAAAATATTAAAATGAAGGTACATAGTCCTAGAATTGCAAGGTTAGTATCACCAATCCTAACATTCTTTCACTTAATATTCACATTGCTATAGCATAAAAAATAAAATAAATTAAACCAAATGCTAGAAGAGGATTGACTTAAATAAATTAAACCAAGTGCTAGAAGATGATTGACTTTATTGTCTTTGTTGATTGTAGACTATTGAAAATTATTTCAACTCTACTTTTGATATATGCTTAGACATAATGAAGTGGTAGTCTCGAGGAGATTGCTTGACTACAAGGATCATGAAGATTTTTACTCCTCATGCTCTTGTTTTACATCCTGATGATGGATCATGGAGTGTGATTTGAAACGTTGATGAAAAAACTTGCACACAATTGAATCGAGAAGCAACCAAAATACATTCATGATGGATTGTGGATATCTCATAGGACTACAAGGATCATATTCTCTTAGGTTGACTTTATAATTAGACCAACTTTACAATCAAGAAAAAATATTGAAGAAAACAACCAAACATAGAGTATCTCAAATACATTTGATGAACACTTAAAATCCTACAAAATCCAACTTGATTGTAACCAAAAGAAGAAAAGAAAAAAGAAAAAGCAATAGAAAAATTGTGAATAGTTATGTAAACAAAAGTGATCAAACTTGATTGTAACCAAAAGAAAAAACAGTAGAAAAATTGTAAAAGATTGTGTAAACAAAAATATCAACTTCTTGATAAATTTGAATTATACAGACCCTCTGCTTAAACATCACATATTTCAATAATCAAATAGTCAATATTTATCTTACACCCATAAATAATCGTCTTCTGGGAGGAATTTTTTTTTTTTTTGTGGAGAGGTACAGACTGCAGGGTGGAAACGATGGGGAGTAAGCGTGGAATAAGATGGTAAATGAAAGCATGTGAAGGCTCTGCTTATTATTGTTGTTTTTGAACAACCCTGCAATTTTCTATTACGAGACAGTTCTTATACTTTGGTAAACCGCCAAATTGGGAAACTGAAATTGTATAGAATTTTTTGACCACTGACAAATCAGGCACGCAACTCCAAAACTTTTTGACCACTAACTCCTGCGCATCGATCACACTTTTTCACCTACGCTGAACATTCATATTTCATGGCAGACTGCAATTAATATTCACCGAATTCATGGCAGGGGAATCAAAAGTAATGATGTACTAGGTACTACACAGGTTTATTTTCTTCTGTCCAACGTGATACGCATGAACTGAAGTACTAAGGGAAACAGAAAACGAATTGGCAAACGATGAAAATCCCTTGACTTTTGTGGCTGATCGCATTTCAAACGTTGTTATTAATGGGCATGAAGGAAACGTCTACTTCCTTCTCTTTGGCAATGGGCAACTTGGTGCCTGCAATTATTTTCGTCATGGCATGGGCTTTCGGGTGAGTACTCTGTAATCATGTTTTCTAATTCTTGAAAGACTGCATTGTGTTTTATAGCCATCGTCACAAGCGAAGAAAGGGACGCCATGCTCGCCATCCTAACAACTCTCTGCACAAAACAAAGGGCATCTGTTAAACATTAGTTAGTCCTCTTATTATATTTTCTTATTTTGATGGGTCTGTTTCTGTTTTCTGAATAAATGTTTCCTATATGCCTTCCCTGAATATGATTGCTACCATGATTACTGTATAATAAATCTATGTGTTTTCGTTTTTTTGAAGTTCTGTAAGGCTGCTTTTTATTTGAAGTTTTCCAATGTATTTTTAACCGTGTTTATTTACGGTGTGAATTTGTGTGTGTGAATCAGTGTCTAAATTTGATAGCTTTATAATTTAAGTTCGCAGCTGTGAATCAGCATCATTGCATTGGCTTTTGGGTGAGTACTCTGTAATCATGTTTGAAAGAAAATCCACTTCCAAAGTTGTAGCTTGCCAAACCATAGGGGATAAAATACACAACATATGACCATGAAAATAGACTTGTTGAAAGACTTCAAAGTTGCAGATGACATATGAATATCCACATTTCAAATCTGCGTAGAAGTCCCATAAATGTGCAGTAGTAGGAATTGATTCCTTACAAAGATCTTGGAATTCCTTCTACAGATATTTTGACATGGGCTTTGGAGAGCTTAGGATTCCATGGAAAGTTTTGTTCAAATCATTGGTAATAGGGTGTGAATTGTGAATGGAAGTTGAGTGATTTCTATTGTTAGAATCATCTTAAATAGAAAAGGCACAACCTGAAGCCCATTCCTTATTCTGAGAAGAAACAAGGTAATACTTTTAGTAGATCTTTCTTTTTATTAGGCATGAAAGTGCCCAGACCTTGGAATTCATTTGGAAAACAATAATGAGAGCTTCATGCTCATTGTCAAACAAAGATATTTATCTGGATGATAGTTGTGTAGTAGATCTAGCATGCAACAACAGGATGAAA
Organism: Sequoia sempervirens; assembly: GCA_007258455.2. NCBI lineage: Eukaryota > Viridiplantae > Streptophyta > Pinopsida > Cupressales > Cupressaceae > Sequoia > Sequoia sempervirens. The sequence goes on along the minus strand of VDFB02353493.1, from coordinate 158,797,063 downwards.
AATCATGTCCTTTTTGTCCAGTTGCAGGTCCCTCATGCATAAAGATACTATGTGAAAAAAACTCTGCTTCTTTATTGTGCTATGCCTCAACTCTAGCCTCACTAAGCATTGCTTCGAACATAGATTATGTGCTTTCAATCGAAGCTTTCATTTTTTCAACTTCAAATTTGTCTTCTGTGCATTCTAATAGCAATCTGAAACTCAATTTTAGCATGCATTGCTTCTGCAATAGCTTGGCAGAGATCTAATTCTAAAATTTCTAAAGCCTCCTTGGTCTTTTCTTCCCCTTCATCTTCTGTCTTCTTTGCTCAAACCCATTCTATTTTAACTTCCTTGATCTCAGCTTTCAAGCACTGTACTGTCTCTATTGGACTTGGATATAAGCATGTCCCATCTCGTTATATTTTCCTCTTGCAGACCCTCAAGAGTGCAAGAATATGCACATATCTTTGAGAGATTCTTACCCATACTTAGAGAAATGATGATCGAACTTGGACAAAAATATGAGTCATGTCTTTAATAACGCTATCTATAATGCACAGTGTCTTCGTCAGCAATTAAAAACATAGAACATGAAAGTTTATGGGTTCCGATTTTGGCCTTTATTGGTCTGGTAAAGAGGGGTTTTAGGACAATTGGTTGCCTCCCAGACTTGGGTTGTGCAATCTTTTTTTGGTTGCATGGAAGACCCTGCAACCTCAGCGTCAAGTAAAGATTAGAGGGCTGCTTTTTCTTGGCTGACATCCTATTAGGATAACCGTGGATGGTTATAGGCATTGGGGATATCATAAAAGGTGGAAGGTCTGAAGGACATCTTCGACAAACAATTATTGTGAATAAATTTATCATATAAGATATCATCAAGAAAGAGTTGAGGGATGATGAAAGATTTGACAAGGATATCAGATCCTTCTTCACACAATTTAATAACATTAGTAGGCCCAATCCAAGATTGAGAAGCATTTAAACTACAATCAATTTTTTTTTAAACTGCACAAACAGAACAGAATGCTAACCATAAGCACATAATTCTAAATTAGGACTGTAAACTACAAAAATAATTACAATATTCTTTTATTTCTTTTGTTCTACGAAGAGTGGGGCAAATGGGGCCTTGAGAGGCAATGGTTTGGACTTTGGAGCATACCAAGAATGTTGTTCCCCCTTGCATTATAGTTTAATGACCTAGTCTTCCTGCCAGAATAATCTACTTGTGTTTGATGTAGCTTGCCACTTCTCCTCTCCTGCCTTGAAAACTTGCCCATGCTTCCTTTTTTATTTTGTTAATTTCTCTGAAAAACATCATGCAAAGTTAGATTAAATAAAGGCTGTGTATGTTAGACAAATAAGACCTCGAAGATGTTTTCTACAACTTTTTAGCAATACAAAGATACACAACCATTTTGCAATTGAACCTATAACACGCAATGTAAGGAAAAAGAATCAACATTAAGAAAGGAAAAATAAGAAATGTAACTTGATATATTGAGGTACTTCGTGGCAAGGGAGCATAAAGTTGGTGTAGGAAGTTCCAAGCTCCATTAAATATTTTTAAAAGAAAACATTGATTTAAAAAGAGAAGCAATGTTACAAGAGAAATAAATAGATAGCCAAATTTACTGTTACATACACTCGTACAAGCAGCATTGTTCGATATAACCTTCTTCACCAGAACATGTGTCTTATTAGGTCCTTCTGTTGTGCAATGAATTTCTTCCCTTGATCTTTTCCAACTTGATCCTCCATCCCCACTCCCCTTCCCTGGTTTTCTCTTTGTATCCTTTTTTGTTCTTTCAGATAACTGGAAAAGCAGTCTCTTATCTGTTGTTTGAAAACTTGGCCCTTTACAAGTGTTTGCATTAATTTTTATAACTATAAGTTTGTCTTATGTGCAACTAATCCCATCATTCCCTAGGAACTTGATGCTAAACTAAGCGATAAATTAGGCAACCCCTTTGTTGATGACTGTCATATTCGAAAAAATCACTAAATTGGCAAGTCTTTGCATTGTGCAGCATAAAGTTTGAGATAAATTTTATATTAGAAAAATTCTATGTGAATACAAGTAAATATAATTATTATGTTCAAGGTATAAAGAAGAAGCTGCAACTTGAGCATCAATGCTTAGAAGTTGCAAATATAGTTGAATGAAATATAATCAGCTTAACATTAGGTATTTGTAATCACATATTGATATCTTTGGAAAGAGCTAGACAGATCCATAAAATGCATTCAATCTTATCATTGAACATCCTAACAGTTGTGTTAGAAAATATTTTTATATGAATGCCATCTTGAATCCCATTTTGTTGTTTTAGATAGCAAAATAAATATAAAAACAGAGATGCCCAGCAAACGGAAATTCCTGATGCTTCTCAAAAATTAATATTCCTTGTTTCAATTTCCTTGTAACTTAGGCTAGAAGCCAAGTAAAATATGAAATATTTTCCTGAGGTTCCTAGAAAATCAAAGTTTCTTGTTTCTATTTCTTTGTAACTTAGGCCAGAAGCTAAGTAAAAATATGAAATATTTTTTGAGGTTCCTATAAAATCAAAGTTTTGTGTTTCCATTTTCTTGTAAATTAGGCTAGAAGCTAAGTAAAATATGAAATATTTTCCTGAGGTTCCTAGAAAACCAAAGTTTCTTGTTTCCATTTCCTTGTAACTTTAGGCTGGAAGCTATGCAAAATATGAAATATGCACTGAGTTCATTCTCCATGACCAAAGGGGCAACAGTTTATTTTCCTTGAGGACTAATGAAATATTGAAATGTAAGGTGCATTTTGATTTAACATAAAAGCGCTACATTCACAAGGCTAGTAAGCAGGAAATCTTGTACAAAATAATGTAAAATGTCATAGGGGTTGAGGAGGACAAGGGCAGAGTGGTCTATCTTTGTTTGAATAACATGATGTGTATGTGAAGGCGATGTGGGCATCACATTCATGCCAGGTGCTATTGATTGTATCTGCTGCTATTGTATCCATAAGAAAGAGAGAAATAGTTCAATTCTACAAGCACCCACACATACCCATTGGCCCTTATAGGTGCATCAGTAAAGCACATGGGGGATTTGAGGGGAAGTGGGCCACTTGGTGTATGAGCATTGGTTCCATGGCCTGAGTTGTTATAGCATGTCTCTTAAACATTTGAAGGAAGTCAGAACACCATTTGAGGTTAATACTTTTGTTTGAACACCAAAGGATTACAAGACAAATCTACAAGGCTTTGTTGTGCAATTTTGCACACACGCCCCACTTGGAGTAGGGACCCTCTTTTTGGATGTCTTTTGACCTTTGGTTTTATTGGACTCATCTTTTGAGATCTTGATGTGTTGGTCTTGCTAGCTTTAACCTTGCCTTGAGGCTTGAATTGGCTCAAATTGAGTTTTAGGCGAAATCCGGGTTTTCACCTGAGTCCGGGATTTTCCGGATCCGGCGGATTTTTCCGGGCTCTAGTTTACTGTCTGTTCATCGCCGCATTTTTCAAAACTGGGTTTCTGCCTGACCCTGGGATTTTCCGGTTCTGGCGGATTTTCCCGGACTGTGCCAAAATCCCGAACTTTGTTATATTCCCGGTTTCTGTATTTCCGCAAAATTTGTGTCCATCCGGATTTCTGCGTATCTTGGGATCTACTGAAATTCCGTCTTGGGCTCGGGTTTCCGGATTTGTCAGACGCGTCTTGTCGCTCATTAATGACCGAGGTACCTTTGCTCAGATGCGTATGGGGAAGGATTTAAGACCTTTTGGGCATCATTTTAACTCCATCATTCATTTGTTTGCTGCTCTGATGATTGAGAGTTTTCATTTGAGCTTTGAGCATTGATCCTGAGTTGCTTACGCGTGGATTATTTGGTGCTGATTGAGGTTTTCATTGATTGGGCGTGCTTTCTTTGTGGTTGCTTCTCCGAGTTCGAGTTCCGTCTGCCATAATCCATGGTATGTTATCAATGGCCCCTCTTGTTTGTTCTCAGGATGATTGAGTTTTTCCGTATTGATTGGTGGTCATTTCCTGTCGGCCCATGTTAGCCACAATTTCCTTCCTATTGAGTTAGGGTTTGACCCGTTTTTTTTCGTGGAACCTCATCACCCATGCCATATGAGCGCTATGTATCCATTAGACGATGGGTGCACACGTTTGGAAGGGGTTCTGGGTTAGATTGTTTGCCCTCTTGGTGCGAAATCTGCCATATTGCGCAAGGTTAGGGGTTTTTTCAGTGTTTGGCCCAGAACGGTGAATTCGTTATGATTGATCGATCTTGCCCTTGTATTACACTGACCCCTGCCCTGTGAGGATTCAGAGTGCCTTAGACTGATCTTTATCGATGGTATTTTTAACCTTGAGCTTACTCTGGTTTTAATGGCGGGAGGTTTTTCATCAAAATTAGGGCATCATCGTTCTGCCTGGGGACTCGTCATTTGAGAGCTTTGGGAATTTGAAATCCTTTGCATTCTGAGTCTTGTTGAGTAGCGTTGATTTTGGGACCATTAGAATCCAAGTAGAAAAGATTGCATGATTGTTTGATTAATGGTTCGCGCGTGGCCGATCGTCGGGTTCCTGTGGTGTTCGCGGAATTTTTGCGCACTCAGATTTTCCCAGTTTGGGCTAATTCTGCGGAGTGGAGTAATTACCGGAACGTTTCGAACTGTCCGCGAAAATCCGTTCCATCCAGATTTTTCCGGTTTCCCAGTCTGGCTTTATCTTTTTTCGATTTTCCAAAGATGGGATTGATGGAACAAATGCTGAATGCTTATTTCTTGTTGCCAATGAATGAATTTCATGATAATCTAATGATCTTTTGGCTGAATTAATGATTTATTTGACTAATGATGTTTTGGCAGCAAGAATCCGTCTGGGTCGGATTTCTCCGAAATTCCGCCCCGACTGGATTTCCCCGGTTTACGGTGTTTTCCCGGACGGCTTTATTTCTCCGGATCTTCAAAGATTAGTAGTTTGTGGTGGATTTTAACCGCTTTATATGATTTTAGGCTAACCTTTGGATTGGAATATGCATGATAATTGAGTACTAATGATGTCCTTTGTGAATGTAGGCCGAATCAAGCAGGGCTGCAGCAGGAAAGTCCAAGGGTGACACGGAGGGGTCATCTATCTCAGAGGCAGAGAGATTAAGATTGGACATCAAGAGCCAGCTGCCAGAAAGCAAGATATCATCCGTGTGGTCTGAGGTGTCTGACACCAATGTAGGGGCCTGGAGATATGAGGAGTTCAAACAGAGGACAACTGAGAATAATCTGTCTGTGCTAAGGAATGGCATGATGAAGTCCGGGCTAGTGCATGTGGCAGGGTTTCCTCCAGCAATCCAGTGCTATGAGCTTATATTGGAATGTGCCAGGCAGTATGATTTTGATACACAAAGGGTTGTCAGTACCAAGGGAAGGGTCCTGGCTAATTTCAATCCTGTCTCCATTGCCCAAGCTTTCAACATGCCTGATCTGCCCTCAGTGTGTGCTCTAAACATGGACTTGGCCAGGACATACTATGAGAATGAGCCAATTAAGGCTCAACAGATGATCAACTCTTGGTTGGAGAGGCCAAAGTCACTATTCCAAACTCCCCAAACAGCTGCATAGAGTCAAATTCAGGTCTGACATTTATGATGCTATAACATTTTTGAGCAGAGTAGCTGGTTTGAAGACTGTCGGAGTGCTAGAAAGTTGGATGGTCCACGTGATCACCAAGATTGAGCAAGGAACCAACTATCACTGGGCAGGGCTTATTAGTTCTGAAATTGACAAACAGTTAAGGAACGTCCTGGAAACCAAGAGGTTCACCATGTCCTCTTATGTCATGTATGTACTAGCCATATTCTACCCATACAGGGGTTTGAATCCACGAGGGACATTCGGATAGGACATTGTCTATGAGGTTTACCCGGAGTTGCATCTAGGACACAAAGACTACCAGAGAGCCAATGATGCATTCACAATGCATATCACCAGGATGCTCTAGAATGCCGAGCATATGAGATTGTCAGATGGAGCCAAAGGGCTGATAAAGAATTATGGGGCCTGGTTCATTCAATTTCCCACCTTCACCTACCTTAGAATTGATGGATGCCCGGTCGCTCCATATAGGTTACCTCGGTATCCTACTGATCACATTGTTTTGTTAGAGATTGTGAGGCAGATTTGTGAATTTGATGCCATTGTAAAGAGAGAAAAGCATAAGACAGGCTTCGGTGGAGATTTCCCTCTTGGAATTGGTGTAGCAGAAGTGTGTCCTTCCATCCAATCGGCACATACTGCAGGAGAAGAATTGGCAGCATATGGTTTCTCCTTCCACTCCAAAAGGATGAACTTCGACATCACAGGAGAGGCACAGAAGAAAGCCACTAGGGAGTACCGGCATAAAGATGACCTAGAAGACTATTGGGCTAACATTAAGGATGACCTTGAAGCAAGAAAGAAGAGGTATTCTAGGCTCCCTGTGGAGGCAATCAGACAATACAATGTTAAGTTGATCCCGGACCAACTGGAGGATGATGGAAACCTAGTGCAGGATCATGCCTATGAAGTTGTGAAGGACAGGTCCATCGGGGAAATCAATTGGAATGAGGATGAGGTTACAGAGTTGGAGGACCTAATGGCCCCCGTTATGAAATTCACCTCTTCCTGGTTAAAGCATAAAATTTGGGAGTTGGAGAGCGAGAAGGTAACTTGTACCTTCAATTTGATGGGAGACCTCAACCCTATGTCGACTTCAGAGGAATTCGGGGAAGATAACCCCAAAGGGAAAACTGCAAAGAGCTCTCCTTTCAAGATAAAGATTAGAGGCCCCAAGGAAAGTGAGCCCGAACCAAAGAGGAAGCCAAAAGGAAAGAAGAGAAGTCGGACTTTGAAGATTGGTAAGTCCTCTGATGAGGAAGATTTGGAAAAAGCAGAAGAGGAAGATGTTCCTCCACCACCGAAGAAGACAAGAACAACCAGGACTTCAAAGAAGAAGGGTCAGGTTGCCTCAAAGGATGAGCCTCCTATTGTGGATGTAGAGAGTTCAGGAGGGGAAAAGACCAAGGTCTATATGAGAAGATCAAGGACTCCATCCCCTAGGGAGCCAATGCAAAAGAAGGACCTTTCTCCGGAGATGACAAAGGTAGAACCATCTAGGGCTGCTTCTCCTCCACCAAGCGCACCTGAGCCGAAAATTCTCGAGGAGCATGAAACCAGTGGAGAGGCGGAGCCATTCAAGGAAGGGACACTCTTCGGTGAAGCAGCCGGGCTTGAGGCCAAAGAGGTAGAAAAGCATCCTTCTCCTCTTGTAATGTATGAAGATTCTTCGGAAATTGGCAGAGGAAACGGATCGCCTAAACAAGAGGTAGACATTCCTGTTAGAACCCCATCACCGGTGCAAGAGATGGAGCCTGAGGAAGGTGATCAAGGTGAGCAGCTCCCTGAGAAAGAGGAGGATAAAATAACTGGAAAGGAAGAAGAGAAAATAACAGAACAGCAAAAAGAAACAAGAACAGAGGAAATCCGGGTAGAACCTGCAGCCCCGGATTGGCTTGAAAAGGAGATTGCAAGGAAGAAGCAGGTGATAGTTGAACACACTCCCTTGGATTGGGATGAAATGCTGTCTAAAATTGGCAAAGGGAAGAAAAAGAAGGCAGCTAAGGTAGTCTCAAAGGTGGAGAGAGATGAAGCAAACAACAGGGTCATCCACATTGCCACCCCTGCCGCGGACAAAACTAGGGAAGAAGTCACTGGTCAGGATTACAATGTACAAACTATTAACCTTGGACCAACATCCATGGAGCAGGACATAGAGGAATATGAAGGGTCCAGTGCTGTGATTATTGGGAGATTGAGAAAGGAGACCCAAACCAAGCATGAGTTGAAGAAAGAAAATGAAAGACTTAGGAAATGCTTGGAGGAAGTGATGAAACCCCTGCAGTCTCTCCATCCTTCTTCTTCTGCCACTCCCGGCTTTTTTCCTAAGGAGACTATCTCCGGAATTGAGAAAATGAAAGCTTCAGCTCAAACTGTAGTGGATTGGTTGAAGAATGTGCAAATAAAGGGAGATGATACAATTAAGGAAATCCTATCGGTTGGGACAGATGCAGTCAGAGCTAAAGAACTGCTAGAATATGTGCTGTCCCAAGATAAGGAAGACATTGACCTCTTACTGCAGAAATCCAGGATTATCATGGGACATGGTAGAGATCGACTGGTTACAGATGGAATTCTTCCTTCTTCTAGGTTAGATGAACCTTGGGAATGGTTCGAGGCTTTGCAGATGCGGCAGAAGGCCATGAAGAAGATTCAGAAACGGAAGAAACAAATAGATGGTGATCTTACTGCAGTGTATGATGAATGCATTGCATTCTTTGAAGTCATAACTGGAAGGAGGAAGATTGCCCCAAAATATCTGAGTCTAGAACAGCTAAGAGAGTGGTGGCATGAAGTTTATGCCCCAGATTCTGAGAGTATTATAACCGGCCATCAGTTGGATGATGCAGCCACATATCTGGCAGTAATGGATAAGTATCAGGCCCACAAGGAGGATTGGGATAAGACTGTTAAACAGTCAAAGGAGGAGATTGGCTCCATTGAGTGTCGGGTTAGGATATTGCCTTTGCCACCTGTCGCCGAATTGGATAGAACATTCTTGAAGGTCCAAGGATCATCGGCTCAGGGCAAGGATAAGGGAGGCGGCGTTTAATGCCATTTTGAGATTTGTGCTTCCCTATTATCATAGGCATGCATTGGACCGGATTGCATTGGGGGTTGTGTCGGGGCCGACCTTGATGATGGATGGCATTTAATGTGTGCCTCATTGTGATTTCCTAGGCCGACCTGTTTTGGCGGTTGTTCTTATTTTGTAAAAATGTTTGGCTGGGCCGACATATCTTGAGATTTGTTATAAAAAGGCACTCCTGCCTCATTGTAAAGAGTTAGATATCAGACATTAGAAAAGAGATAATAGAATCAAGCTAGAGTATTTAGTCAATTTCTTGAAGCAAGTATTGTAAACAGAACAGTGGAATTGTTGCAGCATTTTGATGATCTAATACAGTTGAAGACATTGTGGTTTTCCTGGTGCAATCTCTTGTGTTATTTCATCTTGCATGGTTCTTATTGTTTTATCTTCTGAATTGCTTAGAGATTTAGGGTTTAGTATTCAGAAATAAGTTCGTTTTAGTTTGGTGAATGGTGTTTATGATTTCATATTTGGAATGTTTGTAGCAATCTCTGGTCTATACTCCCAGTAACTATCTGATTGTAGTAGGCTGGTGAAGTCCACCTGGACCATATATTTACATGTGCTTAAGTTCGATTGTGGATGAATGTCTATGATTTGAAAATCCATATACCTTAGAAGATTGCACCGTTCTTGTGAGATTGCATTGTGGGTTAAGCAAGAATTGGTTATTTGAGATTGGTCCATTCCAGATATCTGTTATTTGCATTACTCATTCTAGGAATAGTTTAGATTTCATCATATTCTTGCACCCTTATCTTTTGCTATTTCTTTATTATCTGGTTAGATTTAGGATTATAGATCATTATATTGCAAAATGTAATAAATTGAAAGATACAGTTTGCTTGTAGTAAGGTCCCTTTGTGATTACCAGCATTTTCAC
>VDFB02353493.1:158475387-158787365 GCA_007258455.2 Sequoia sempervirens | reverse complement strand
CAAGCCATAGTTTCCCAAAACTGCCCTGCCAGTAGTAGGCAGGAACTACACAGCACTGCAGCTCTTGTTTTTGTATAGCTCCCAATCTCAAATGGACGATGACTTTCACATATTACAATAGAGAGTAAACATTGTACCTAATTCTTGCAACATTTTTACTACTTAAGATGATTATACATTTTATAAAAAATATAAAATAATCAATTGTGTTAGTCTCCCACCAAAAGTTATCAAATTCTAAAAGAGTGGTTGTTTCTTCAAAACAATAGATTTGTGGAAGATGCAGTACACTAGATCCAAACCATCCTTTTTTAAATCTAATTTGTCCGTCTTTGCTAGGTTTGAATTATTGTACAATATCCGCATCTCTATCCACAACTGCAGACATCAAATCCATCTTGTCATTTACAATATCTACACATTTATTAATCTTTAAAAAAAACAAAGAAAACTGTTAAAATAATTTCTTAATATGAAACTAAACATGCATTTCATGTACAACTTTAAAACTGAAAAAAAAATAAAAAAAATTCTTACCCATCTTTCCAATTCCATCCATTCTAGTCAAGGCATAAAAACCATTATCCATCGAACTTGTCTTAACATGTTTCCAGCATCTGCTAAAGCAAACACACGATGCTTCGTATAAATAGAAAAATTGTCACAATGAAATTTGCATACGTACAAAGCCAAATTGAAGTATTTGAAAAAAAAAACATAGATTGTATTGTTAACTTGAAAATTTCAATCTAAAAAAAAAAACTTGAAAATTTCACCATTATCGAAAGTTGTCAAAAAACCCTAAATAAATTCCAGCTAAAAGATCGTGTGCAAAGCAACGAATGGCAGCTATAACATAAGTTTACACATTATAGCCCTAACCCTTGTCCTTGAGTCATGACAGCTCCTACCACTTCCATTTCAAAGCAGAAGAAGATGAATTAGTCATGCATTTGGCCACCGCTTACCACTAGTCGACCCTCACACACCCATTATCTTGCATACAAGCAAAAGCACAAAATAGATCAAGAATAATAGTGAAGAAGGGAAGTGTAGAGATAAGAGCATTAGGGTTGGGGCATTTGGAATATTGCAGGCTGAGATCTTTTAAGAATTTAAGAGGATGGAGTTAAGGTGGCGGTTTAAGCTGGGTTAGATCAAAATTTTTGACTCCACTCATTGAGAGCCTTTCCTCACAATCCCTTTTGGACAACCATCTCCCTTGTGTTTTTTTAGAGTGGAACAGCCACTAAGATTATTAGCATGAGGAGATTCATAAAATTTTCTCCTTTAAATGGAAGAACAGATGTGATGCTTTGTGTTCTAACAATTTTCATCAAGTAACTGGTACTCTAAAGCTTTACTCTGATATATTTCTCCAGGTGGCTTTTCTTTTTTCGCAGATCCAAGGCTTGAGCAAGAAGAATGGAGAGGTCAAACAACAGCTACAACAGATTAAAAATCAGATTATGAAGTTTCAGCTTGACAATAATCTTAGCCATTGTAAAAGTGTCATACGAGATATGTAATCTTGGTCTTTTTGGTCGCCTTTTGGCTGGTTTGTCATTGGTCTTCATGCTACCTTGTTACTATATGTGCCTTTGTGGCTGGGTATGTTTAACTTTGTACTTCAGGTATGCCTTGTAGCTTTCTCCTTGTAATTCTTTTATTGCTTTGCTCAATATTAAAAAAAATGGAAGGATAATAATAGGATATCTCAACATTAATATTAATCTATAAAACAAAATTAAATCTCAGTATTGCTAGATACAATCTATTCTTTAGTTCTTTTTTTATGTTAAAAATAATAAAGTAGAATTCAATTGCATTGTTTCAATAAAAAAAAATAATAACAATAGAAACTATAGGTATGTGAGATTGTGGTAAACCAACATTCAAGAATCTAATTTGTTATGGCTTGTTTTAGCTGAGGATGGAAAGAAAATGAGAAAACAACTTAATAATTGTCCCCGCCGATGTAAGTGGTTGATAATTATGGATCTGATGCACTTTAGCTTTATCTTATAAAACTTAATTTAGCTGCAAATGATTGAAACGATGACAGGGGAAGAGGAATGTGGAATGACACTTTTCAAATTTTACCATTTGTTTGGCCTAGTGTATGTAATTTACCTGACTTTATTTTTAACCATTGTTGTTTATTATATTTCCTGCATGATCAATCCATATTTGATAAGACAAATGAAAACCCACTCAGTTACTAAAGCAATCAACCACTACTTGTCAAATAAACTGTAATATGTTTCTTCAAATCATCATGTATAAATTCATTTAAAAACACAATCCCAAACATGAATTACAAATCTGCTACAAATTTTAGATCTATTTCCACCTACCAAACCTCAATTAGTTTTTTAAAAAACAACTGGGCATTGGATCCACACCACAAATTTTTTATTAGGCAAACCCTACATTAATTTTCCCCTAGAACGATAGACCCTGAATGCAGTTCTATATTAATGAGATCAAGCCACATCTAGAAGCTACTTCTAAAGTATATAACAATCAATTGAAAAGGCAACTTATGTTCTTTATTGGATCTCATTCACAAAATATGTATTCAAGATTCTTTTTATACTGACCTATTAAAAATGATGCAAAGATGAAGATAAAATACAATTTCCTTTGATATTCCTTCTCACCCTGGAATTTTCAGCATCTTCCTTTCGAGGGTGCAAAGAAACTAGAAGCTGACTCAATATTGGTCCACCAAAACTCTATGATTTTTTGCTTTCATTCTCCATGTGCAGTTAACCATTGCATGATATAAAAAAGAAAGGTAGATGATGAGAGAACCATACCTAAAATCATAGTCCGATCTCTTTGCTTGCTTCAACTTCTCCAATTGATGCCACAGTTGAAAAACTTGCCAAGCCCAAAAAATTGACTCGGCAAAAAACTCGACAACTTAAAAAATTGCTTAAATTTCATTAAAAACACTTTTTTTTTTGCAAAATTCAATGATAAGGTGCATCCAATGAGTCAACAAATGAGTACATAAAAGAAACAAGTTGAGTCTAGTTGTATTTGATCGATTTGAAAGCAAATTGGGTACAAAATGGCATCCTCATGTGGAATGCGCTGATATTGATAGTCTGAAACAAAATGAAAATAGCAAATTGTTTTTGTAAAACTGAAAGTAAATACTAGTTACTACATTAATATATTTTGCAAATTTGCATCTTCCTCTTCCCATGTCCAGTGAAAACTAGGGGAGAGGTAGAACTAGACGATATTATAGATGACAACTTGTAGGAAAACTTGGAAACTTGGACTTGGAGAGTCCCTAGAAAATCAAATGAATTCAATGGGAGTTTGAGGGCAAGGCCCCCAATGGGGTCAAGGGGCAACGTTCTTTGTGGGGATCTTCGGGCAGCTGCCCTAGTAGGTTTGAGGGGCAACGCCCCTTGTGGGGATAGGGGAGGGGGGCAACACCCCTAGCAAGGTCGAGGGGCAACTCCCCTTGTGGAGGTCTAGCCCAACAACTGATAGACTGAAAAAATGAAATGAAAATGCCTTTTTAGCAACCGTAGGGAGACACTTTTCTAAGCAGCTGAGTTTTGAGCATGAACTGGCCGAGTTTTTGTCATTTGCATGGTGAGTAAAGGATGGCGAGTAAATGGCGGAAATACTCGGCATGCAAAAAAACTCGCGAGTTTTTTTGAAACTTGCAGATAAAGGATGGCGCGTAAATGGCGGAAATACTTGACGTGCCAAAAAACTCGAGAGTTTCAAGAGTTTTCCTCGAGTTTTGCATCTATGTCCAATACTTTCTCTTGTAACTCCTCTACTATATCAAATTTCTCATTTTTATGGTTATTTCTTAAACAAACTCATAGTTTGTGAGGAAATACTTCATTTGTATATAGTGCTTAACTCAACAAAGCAAAAGACTTTGTTGAGAGAGACTATACGTCAACATTAACATTGATGACAACATATAGTTGCATATAGAAACGTATAATTCCATTCCTATTATTATTTTGGAGCACTGTACAAGTAGAGCAATGTCGTAGGTAACCTATAATTTCATCCCTATTTACACAGTTGACAGTATTGCAAAGTATGGCATCTGAATGTGCCAAGACTTTTCCTAAATATAGAAGCGGAAGATATTCGAAAATCTCTAACCTATAGTACTCGCAAAGCTCTACTTTCCACAGTAAGAATGGCAAATGTTAAATATCCAATAATTTAATTCTAGAGAGAAGAGTAAGGCCTTTGTAATATTCGATAAAGGTTGTATGTTACATTTTTTTTGCATGACCAATTTTGTGTTTGCACACACCAAATGGGTCGTTTTAATTACCTTTAGCTTTGTAACCACCATCATTCTCTCCATATTCTACTAATATCTCCAGCAAAACCAAGCTTAAAATCATAATCATTTGTACATAGAAATGGCTCAAGTCTTATACATTAAACATTCAAATAATGGAAAAGAAACTGATTTTTTAATAAAAATATAATAATTATCTATCATATTTAATTTAAATCAAATATGTAATTATTATTAATTTTTTGAGGATTAAACACTTAATTATTAGTTGTGTGATGAGTCATCTAAAGGAAGGCCTTAAACATTCAGCTTCCATACTACGCAATCTGCTTTTGATCTTTGATGGGTATGTTTATAACTTATACTTTTTGCTTATTAGTTCCTGCCATGGAATTATAGCGAAGAGGGCATGTCTTAACTAGTGATTAAAATCTTTTATCTCTTCCAATCAGAAATCAGCTTTTACTCTTGCTAATCTATGGGATGCAAATGTGCTCAGAAGTTAACTGATCAAAAACTTGGTGGTCTATTATTGGCCTCAATTAATGGCTGTGGAATGTCAGTGGAATATTCTAGTTTCATGAGGCAAGAGAAGGTATAGGTTTCCAGTGGCCTTACTGTGGCCATCACTTCAATCAAGGATATATTACTACCGCCATCAGATTTTCACTGCCATGCTACAGATTTTTTCCTGACACATACCCTCTCTGGCAACTGGAATGGCTACATGTCTCACATGTTCAAGAGTTGTCACCCAACTTGCAAAGCCACGTCCCAATGAAAGTCTAAATTACATCTGTTGCAGAATGCCCTTGTTTTGTATCACTTTTGTTTTCCTTTGTTTCTTTCACTGTAGGTCTGGAGAACATGGGTGTATAAAGTTTGTTGGTTGTACTCCACCAAAATTGCAGGTGACAAGGGCCAGATACCATGGCGGATTTATATATATTTTTGTTAAGTTCAATACTATAAATTTGTTTACTACCTCCTTCAAACTATACTAAGTGTGTTGGTGGCCAGTAGGGGGAAAAACATTGGACACTAATGCACTATTCTTTTTTTCTTTCCTCCTTGCAAGGTTGCAAGTCGAAAAGAACATTACTCCAGGAATAGAAAGGAGCTCCAATAGTGCCTACATAGGGAGGAGTGGTCATTATCTACCCTTATTTTTTTGTTTTCCTTTATTTATCTATTACAACATTGAATGTAGTTGTATGTATGCACTCCTTTATCTCTGATTGCTAGGCATTTATTCATATTGCTAGGGTTCATTTTTCCTATTTTTCCATACTGATGTTGCAGAGATTGGAAGCTTTATATTCATGTAAATATAGCTACGGCCTACAACAGACCCAACATGGCTGCCATTTTGTACTAAGTTGTGGTTACCCATAGGCCAGATATATTATTATTAGACCAACCTAGATCTGGAAATTTTACTCTACTGTTGGCTTAGATAGTAGCATTTTTAGATTATTGGTGTTGGCACAAGGCCAAAAAATCAAATATGAAATTATGAGAGCAATTCTACATTGAAGGGGCAACCTTAAGGATGCAAAATTGTGTCATCCTTAAAAATTTGTTGTGGACAGATTCATTACAAGCAGCATGTGGGACCACAATATGTCTGTTATTAGTAGGGAAACTTCCTTTTTCCTAACTATTTATGGAAATATACAATGATGGAATATACATAAACCGTATACATATTTACATTAAAATGAAAATGGGGTTTATGTGAAAGCATTTCACCATAAACATTAGAATTTGAGATTCTAGAAACTGAAAGAAGAAGATACCCTCAAAGGAGTAGTGAAAAGGAGTAGTGAATAGTGATAAAGCTCCTTTTACGATGTCTGTTTTGAGGAATTAAACATCAGCGCTCATCTAGAATGACATAGAGATTTGAATTGAACATCATCCCTCAACCACCCATCTTTATACATTGAGAAACATGCAAAAATTCAAAAATAATGTAGAGAATCTGTACAAATAATATAAACGATGGTGAATGCAATATGGCATAAAACCCCTCTATGGAATTTGAATATCTTCTATTTGTCTTCAAAATATCTCTGAAAATGTTCAGAATAGTCTTCTATCATTAGATAACTTTCAAGATGATTACAACAAGAGCCTCACACTCTGGTGCTTTTATGGGCCCTTGGAAATTTTATCAACGACTAAGTTTTGTTAGTGCATAACAACCAATTATTTGAATTTCATATTCAATGTAGCCAGCTCCATTGCTGCTAGTCATTTCCTTGATATTTTAGATCTAGACCATCTGGTATAAATGATCTCAGTGGAGATATATGTTGGTTCATCCATGAAATGCTTTAGCTTTAATGCTTCCTCTTAAGATCATTAACAACAAGCTTTTGTGAGAAAATTGAGACATCAGAAGTATGTTGAGATCTTGCTATCTAAGGCAAATTCATCCAGTGTTGGATCAAATGTTGTAGTTGTCTCAAGACCCTGACCATTTTATCAACAGCCAAGTTATTTTTGTGCATAATAGTTAATTATTTTCTTTTCATATGCAAGAGGTAGCCACGCATGGTGATGCTCGTCACTTGCTTGACCTTTTAGATCTGGTATCATATGCTGGTTCATCCATGAATGTCTTAACTTCAATGCTTACTCTTAAGATCATTGGTAACAAGATTAGATATGTGATACACGACTTAAAAAATATATTGAGATCCTATCCACAATTTTGAGGGCACCCACAACAAAAATGTTCCTAATTTCTCTTATGCGCTCTCTCAATGTCATCTTTCATTTTCACTATAACATAATTTTTGTCTTTAGCAACTGGTGGGACTAGAGCAATCAAATATAAACAACAAGCCTTGTAGATTTGTCTTGTAATCCTTTGGTGTTCAAACAAAAGTATTAACTTCAAATGGTGTTCTGATTTCCTTCAAATGGTTAAGAGACATGCTATAACAACTCAGGCCATGGAACCAATGCTCATACACCAAGTGGCCCACTTCCCCTCAAATCCCCCATGTGCTTTACTGATGCACCTATAAGGGCCAATGGGTATGTGTGGGTGCTTGTAGAATCGAACTATTTCTCTCTTTCTTATGGATACAATAGCAGCAGATACAATCAATAGCACCTGGCATGAATGTGATGCCCACATCGCCTTCGCATACACATCATGTTATTCAAACAAAGATAGACCACTCTGCCCTTGTCCTCCTCAACCCCTATGACATTTTACATTATTTTGTACAAGATTTCCTGCTTACTAGCCTTGTGAATGTAGCGCTTTTATGTTAAATGCACCTTACATTTCAATATTTCATTTGTCCTCTAAGGAAAATAAACTGTTGCCCCTTTGGTCATGGAGAATGAACTCAGTGCATATTTCATATTTTGCATAGCTTCTAGCCTAAAGTTACAAGGAAATGGAAACAAGAAACTTTGGTTTTCTAGGAACCTCAGGAAAATATTTCATATTTTACTTAGCTTCTAGCCTAATTTACAAGAAAATGGAAACACAAAACTTTGATTTTATAGGAACCTCAGAAAATATTTCATATTTTTACTTAGCTTCTAGCCTAAGTTACAAAGAAATAGAAACAAGAAACTTTGATTTTCTAGGAACCCCAGGAAAATATTTCATATTTTACTTGGCTTCTAGCCTAAGTTACAAGGAAATTGAAACAAGGAATATTAATTTTTGAGAAGCATCAGGAATTTCCGTTTGCTGGGCATCTCTGTTTTTATATTTATTTTGCTATCTAAAACAACAAAATGGGATTCAAGATGGCATTCATATAAAAATATTTTCTAACACAACTGTTAGGATGTTCAATGATAAGATTGAATGCATTTTATGGATCTGTCTAGCTCTTTCCAAAGATATCAATATGTGATTACAAATACCTAATGTTAAGCTGATTATATTTCATTCAACTATATTTGCAACTTCTAAGCATTGATGCTCAAGTTGCAGCTTCTTCTTTATACCTTGAACATAATAATTATATTTACTTGTATTCACATAGAATTTTTCTAATATAAAATTTATCCGAAACTTTATGCTGCACAATGCAAAGACTTGCCAATTTAGTGATTTTTTCGAATATGACAGAGTCGTCAACAAAGGGGTTGCCTAATTTATCGCTAGTTTAGCATCAAGTTCCTAGGGAATGATGGGATTAGTTGCACATAAGACAAACTTATAGTTATAAAAATTAATGCAAACACTTGTACAGGGCCAAGTTTTCAAACAACAGATAAGAGACTGCTTTTCCAGTTATCTGAAAGAACAAAAAAGGATACAAAGAGAAAACCAGGGAAGGGGAGTGGTGATGGAGCATCAAGTTGGAAAAGATCAAGGGAAGAAATTCATTGCACAACAGAAGGACCTAATAAGACACATGTTCTGGTGAAGAAGGTTATATCGAACAATGCTGCTTGTATGAGTGTATGTAACAGTAAATTTGGCTATATATTTATTTCTCTTGTAACATTGCTTCTCTTTTTGAATCAATGTTTTCTTTTAAAAATATTTAATGGAGCTTGGAACTTCCTACAACTTTATGCTCCCTTGCCACGAAGTACCTCAATATATCAAGTTACATTTCTTATTTTTCCTTTCTTAATGTTGATTCTTTTTCCTTGCATTGCGTGTTATAGGTTCAATTGCAAAATGGTTGTGTATCTTTGTATTGCTAAAAAGTTGTAGAAAACATCTTCGAGGTCTTATTTGTCTAACATACACAGCCTTTATTTAATCTAACTTTGCATGATGTTTTTCAGAGAAATTAACAAAATAAAAAAGGAAGCATGGGCAAGTTTTCAAGGCAGGAGAGGAGAAGTGGCAAGCTACATCAAACACAAGTAGATTATTCTGGCAGGAAGACTAGGTCATTAAACTATAATGCAAGGGGGAACAACATTCTTGGTATGCTCCAAAGTCCAAACCATTGCCTCTCAAGGCCCCATTTGCCCCACTCTTCGTAGAACAAAAGAAATAAAAGAATATTGTAATTATTTTTATAGTTTACAGTCCTAATTTAGAATTATGTGCTTATGGTAAGCATTCTGTTCTGTTTGTGCAGTTTAAAAAAAAATTGATTGTAGTTTAAATGCTTCTCAATCTTGGATTGGGCCTACTAATGTTATTAAATTGTGTGAAGAAGGATCTGATATCCTTGTCAAATCTTTCATCATCCTTCAACTCTTTCTTGATGATATCTTATAAGTTATATGATAAATTTATTCACAATAATTGTTTGTCGAAGATGTCCTTCAGACCTTCCACCTTTTATGATATCCCCAATGCCTATAACCATCCACGGTTATCCTAATAGGATGTCAGCCAAGAAAAAGCAGCCCTCTAATCTTTACTTGACACTGAGGTTGCAGGGTCTTCCATGCAACCAAAAAAAGATTGCACAACCCAAGTCTGGGAGGCAACCAATTGTCCTAAAACCCCTCTTTACCAGACCAATAAAGGCCAAAATCGGAACCCATAAACTTTCATGTTCTATGTTTTTAATTGCTGACGAAGACACTGTGCATTATAGATAGTGTTATTAAAGACAAGGCTCATATTTTTGTCCAAGTTCGATCATCATTTCTCTAAGTATGGGTAAGAATCTCTCAAAGATATGTGCATATTCTTGCACTCTTGAGGGTCTGCAAGAGGAAAATATAACGAGATGGGACATGCTTATATCCAAGTCCAATAGAGACAGTACAGTGCTTGAAAGGTGAGATCAAGGAAGTTAAAATAGAATGGGTTTGAGCAAAGAAGACAGAAGATGAAGGGGAAGAAAAGACCAAGGAGGCTTTGGAAATTTTAGAATTAAATCTCTGCCAAGCTATTGCAGAAGCAATGCATGCTAAAATTGAGTTTCAGATTGCTATTAGGATGCACAGAAGACAAATTTGAAGTTGAAAAAATGAAAGCTTCGATTGAAAGCACATAATCTATGTTTGAAGCAATGCTTAGTGAGGCTAGAGTTGAGGCATAGCACAATAAAGAAGCAGAGTTTTTTTAACATATTATCTTTATGCATGAGGGACCTGCAACTGGACAAAAAGGACATGATTTTTCATCCTGTTGTTGCATGCTAGATCTACTACACAACTATCATCCAGATAAATATCTTTGTTTGACAATGAGCATGAAGCTCTCATTATTGTTTACCAAATGAATTCCAAGGTCTGGGCACTTTCATGCCTAATAAAAAGAAAGATCTACTAAAAGTATTACCTTGTTTCTTCTCAGAATAAGGAATGGGCTTCAGGTTGTGCCTTTTCTATTTAAGATGATTCTAACAATAGAAATCACTCAACTTCCATTCACAATTCACACCCTATTACCAATGATTTGAACAAAACTTTCCATGGAATCCTAAGCTCTCCAAAGCCCATGTCAAAATATCTGTAGAAGGAATTCCAAGATCTTTGTAAGGAATCAATTCCTACTACTGCACATTTATGGGACTTCTACGCAGATTTGAAATGTGGATATTCATATGTCATCTGCAACTTTGAAGTCTTTCAACAAGTCTATTTTCATGGTCATATGTTGTGTATTTTATCCCCTATGGTTTGGCAAGCTACAACTTTGGAAGTGGATTTTCTTTCAAACATGATTACAGAGTACTCACCCAAAAGCCAATGCAATGATGCGGATTCACAGCTGCAAACTTAAATTATAAAGCTATCAAATTTAGACACTGATTCACACACACAAATTCACACCGTAAATAAAGACGGTTAAAAATACATTGGAAAACTTCAAATAAAAAGCAGCCTTACAGAACTTCAAAAAACGAAAACACATAGATTTATTATACAGTAATCATGGTAGCAATCATATTCAGGGAAGGCATATAGGAAACATTTATTCAGCAAACAGAAACAGACCCATCAAAATAAGAAAATATAATAAGAGGACTAACTAATGTTTAACAGATGCCCTTTGTTTTGTGCACAGAGTTGTTAGGATGGCGAGCATGGCGTCCCTTTCTTCGCTTGTGACGATGGCTATAAAACACAATGCAGTCTTTCAAGAATTAGAAAACATGATTACAGAGTACTCACCCGAAAGCCCATGCCATGACGAAAATAATTGCAGGCACCAAGTTGCCCTTTGCCAAAGAGAAGGAAGGAGACGTTTCCTTCATGCCCATTAATAACAACGTTTGAAATGCGATCAGCCACAAAAGTCAAGGGATTTTCATCCTTTGCCAATTCGTTTTTTGTTTCCCTTAGTACTTCAGTTCATGCGTATCACGTTGGACAGAAGAAAATAAACCTGTGTAGTACCTAGTACATCATTACTTTTGATTCCCCTGCCATGAATTCGGTGAATATTAATTGCAGTCTGCCATGAAATATGAATGTTCAGCGTAGGTGAAAAAGTGTGATCGTTGCGCCGGAGTTAGTGGTCCAAAAGTTTTGGAGTTGCGTGCCTGATTTGTCAGTGGTCAAAAAATTCTATACAATTTAGGTTTCCCAATTTGGCGGTTTACCAAAGTATAAGATATGTCTTGTAATAGAAAATTGCAGGGTTTCCTACTTATCAATTGATGAGCTAAAGGGGCTCTATTATGAATGGTTCATAAGGCACAACACTTGCTGAAGGTTTTGCAAATGGGGTAACAACTCAAGCGGGCTTAACCTTGGAGAAAACTCTCTAGTTAAGCACGCTTGAGCTGGAGCAGTATTGGGATGGGTGACCTCCCGGGACGGACTAGGGCTTCACCTCTGTGAGCATCACCTAGATGCAATGAGTGCTAAGTGGATCATTCAATATCATGAGAGATGGGTTCTTGTTGAACCACTACTCATGAAACATGGGTCAATGAGTTTGACTCGAAACTACACGGTTGAATCCTGATAGCAATATCATAATTTGACACGCTGTGGAAAAATACCTCCTACTTATCAATTGCAGGGTTGTTCAAAAACAACAATAATAAGTAGAGCCTTCACATGCTTTCATTTACCATCTTATTCCACGCTTACTCCCCATCGTTTCCACCCTGCAGTCTGTACCTCTCCACAAAAAAAAAAAAATTCCTCCCAGAAGACGATTATTTATGGGTGTAAGATATTCACTATTTGATTATTGAAATATGTGATGTTTAAGTAGAGGGTGTGTACAATTCAAATTTATCAACAAGTTGATATTTTTGTTTACACAATCTTTTTACAATTTTTCTACTGTTTTTTCTTTTGGTTACAATCAAGTTTGATCACTTTTGTTTACACAACCATCCACAATTTTTCTATTGCTTTTTCTTTTTTCTTTTCTTCTTTTGGTTACAATCAAGTTGGATTTTGTAGGATTTTAAGTATTCATCAAATGTATTTGAGATACTCTATGTTTGGTTGTTTTCTTCAATATTTTTTCATGATTGTAAAGTTGGTCTAATTATAAAGTCAACCTAAGAGAATATGATCCTTGTGATATGAGATATCCACAATCCATCATGAATGTATTTTGGTTGCTTCTCGATTCAATTGTGTGCAAGTTTTTTCATTAACGTTTCAAATCACATTCCATGATCCATCATCAGGATGTAAAACAAGAGCATGAGGAGTAAAAATCTTCACGATCCTTGTAGTCAAGCAATCTCCTCAAGACTACCACTTCATTATGTCTAAGCATATATCAAAAGTAGAGTTGAAATAATTTTCAATAGTCTACAATCAACAAAGACAATAAAGTCAATCATCTTCTAGCACTTGGTTTAATTTATTTAAGTCAATCCTCTTCTAGCATTTGGTTTAATTTATTTTATTTTTTATGCTATAGCAATGTGTTAATATTAAGTGAAAGAATGTTAGGATTGGTGATACTAACCTTGCAATTCTAGGACTATGTACCTTCATTTTAATATTTTAATAATTAGTTATTATTTCATTTGATTCACAAAATCATGGAGGGGGGTTTTGAATTTCCCACTAGAGGAGAAATATTATTTGTAATTAAATATTATTTTCCTAGGTACTTGGAATATTCTTTACAAAATGGCATTGTGTGGGGGAGCTTATTTTTCCTATGAAGTGGAAAGGAATATAACTATTTATGGTATTTGTAAGAGATTTAAGAAGCATTTATTTTATTGTAAGTTGTGCAAAAATATTTTATGATTTATAAAAATTTGGTAGCCTTTGTACATGTGTTTTATTCGACCCCTTCTCATCACGAGTTTCAAAATTCATTTGTATGTTATTTCCTGGTTTCATCTTTTAATTCCCAAATGGTTATACCTGAGACTTTCCCTATTGTAAAGTTTCATGTAATAGGGCATTATATAACACTTAATAAAGATAGACAAATAAACATATTATTCTTTCCCTCCCTTCACTTAATCTTATTCTTCCTTCAACTCCTCATATTCCTCTTAAGAATAGTCAAGAATATCACTAATAGAAAAAATTTAAGTTAGCACAAGTTTAATTCTCCATTTGGGATTTAATTCACTGTTCCATCGACTTTCCATGATCTAGTTTAGAAATATTCATAGAATGTTTTCATTCCACCTTATATGAAGCAAACTAAAATAGCTAGTTTAATTGCTTATATTTATGGTAACATAATGAAGATCATTTTTCGCCCTTTTGAACTACCTTCATTACAATGTACAACAATAATATATTCCCTGTTAAATAATATTCAATATTAATTACATGGGTATCAAGTGTACATTAATGGATAATACCTTTGAACTTAATGTTTCTAGTTGTATTTGCATCACACCCAAGTGTACACTAATGGATAATAACTTTGAACTTAATTTTTCTAGCCTTGATTTACTAAATTTATTTGCATCAATACTTCTATCCTCACCCTTAAGATTTGTTTATTGAAGGTTTTGACAATATTGGACAAGATCCTTTAGGGACCATTAATTTACCTATCTCAATAGGCCCTATCACACTTTGCATAATATTTCATGTCATGCCAAAACATATTTTCTTTAATATATTTCTTGGTAGACTATGAATTTATTTAATATGGGGCATCCCAACCACTCTCCATTATTCTATAAAGCACATCCATTAAGGCAAGTATTTTATGATTAAAGTTGATAGTGACCCTTTTCATTATTGTCAAATTACTTATACAACTTTTTTATCACCATCTTGAATATTTTCCCTACCCAAGATATATCAATACCATCATATTTAGTTTAACATAATACACAAAATATACCTCTTATTACTTACTTACCTTATGTTCCCTAAAAAATATTATTTCTTTCTAATGCACGTCCTTTTGATAATTAAGGATCTTTAGATTTCATAGCATATTTAGTTTAACATAATACACAACATTTATCCCTTATTACTTACTTACCTTATGTTCTCTAATGCATGTCCTTTTGATGATTAAGGATCTTGAGATTCCATACCCTCTTCAATGGGAGAATATAAGGTCATAAGGCACAAAATGTACCCCTTATTACTTACCTTATATTCCCTAAAAAATATTATTTCTTCTAATGCATGTCCTTTTCATAATTAAGGATCTTTAGGTTTCATACCCTCTTCAATGGGAAAATATAATGTTGGCCCTAATCACTTTGACATTCCTACCTCACTTTGACATTCCTACCTTACATATGGATGCGCCTAACTCTAGTAATCCTAGCATTACCTAGTATAAACCCTTCTATTATTCAAGAATGAAATTATATATCACATTTTGACTATACAAGTTACGAGGATCCTCCTTATACTAAATTAAAAAACCATTATGGATTTCATTTCAAAATACTTTATAAACATGGCTATAATGGAGAAGGTCATGCGTACATGGAACAAGGGATTATAGTCCCAATGAAATGTTGGTTGAATGGATTTGTGTTATAAACATCATTGAACTTCTAATATATCTCCTATCACATCATAGATTTCCCTATGATTATTATTCATAATTTCCCCTATCTTAAGTATTTGCTAATTTTGTTTCTAATTCATCTACTCCAACTCCACCTTCTTGTATATTTTTTCTACTAAAAAAGATTTAGCCAGCATTTTAGGAGTATATGCCAATACTCTGTACTTTCCATCATCATCATGGAATTCATTATCAGTGTCATTCCCAACCTCATTTTAGAGAAATTACCATGATTACTAATGACCCAATTCTTTCCTCTAAACTTTGTGATGAAATTTCTTCCATTTCTCTTTTAAAGACCAAAGTACTTTAGTAGTAGGCGATACTTTGGATAATCTTGTAGATCCTTTAATTTATAACAAAATCATTAAAATTGGAGAATTTATTTCTACAAGGAATTCTCATTCATTTTTACTCTTGGAAATAGAGAATCTTTAAAAGTTAGTTTTATTCACCCTATTGACTATTCCCCTTGGATTTATAACATTATTATGACCAAACTTGGGTCCAACTAGTCACTCCAACCCCTAGAGATCTCTCCTCCATCTAGTGGGTTGAGCTAGTGGGTCCAACTAGTTGATGGTCACATTAACATCTACGCTAACTTTCATTCCTTAAACAAGGATTCTCCTAAGGATTATTTTCCTCCTTTTAAAATGTTTTTTTTTTCAGTTTCAACTTCCTATATTCCTAGATGAGATTAAAAGACCAAGATAATGCCTAAAATATATAAAATAAGAAAGTATTTTGTCTTATCTAACTACATTATAACTAATAAAACCATTTTTATTTTTCTAAATAGAAATATTTTTTTCACTTCAATAATAAAGAAAATAGGAAATAAATGAGGAGAACAAACTAGATGAGTGGATGTGTAAATTTGGGTGAGATGAGAATTTGGAAAATGAATCTAGAGAAGGAATTAGTATAGATGAAAATTTTATTTTATGATAACAGTGAAATTTTTATAACATCTAACCATGTTATAGTCCATTGTACATGACAATGTACAATTTCTATATAAAATAGAAAATCTATGAAAAATAATTAAGATAAAAACAGTCAATAATAAGGAATACTAAAAGGAATAAAGATTATAATAAGATGACATAGATTCTATAATTGGTATTTGTTAAGGAATATAATTTGTTTCTATATGAGGTTTTCTCTATTTTATTTTCCTTTATCTACACATATCACTGTAATTTTCATCCATATAAGCTATAACTCATGCATGTTGAGGTAGTTGGAGTGAATCTCATTAAATCTATATCCCTAATGGCCACATGATAACATAGCTAATGGGATGCATGCCCAAGCCATGCCCCAATTTCTACATGGTTAAATATGATGGTCAATATTATTCATCTGGGTATTTCATGATAGTTGTTGGCTCAACATTTTTACAAACTTCTCAAGAAAATATAATAATTTGATTTTATGTTTAAGAAAAACTAATGATACTTTTATAATAAAATGAATATGACCTTCATATGGCCATCAAAATCATCATATTTGTCACTATTCCTACAAATAATAATCAATCTTGTATAACTAATAATGTACATGAGCAATCATATCAAAGTAGAAAAAATGAACGAAAAATTTAATGAAAATTTGTTGGGATTAAGACGTCTCAACCTTAGAGAGTCCAAAGATATTTAATTAATTAAATTATTCCCATTGCTACATTTTTAATATTTAAATCCTAAGTGATATGTTTGTAAGTTGATTTAATGCTTTGTGGGACCCACATGCAAGTTGGCTTCCTACAATTTTGGTGGAAAGGATGAAACCATGCCACTTGTCACTTTGACAATCAATTCAGAAGAGGTGTTTGTGAAAACCTCTTAGAGGTGTGCCATAATGACATGTGTCCCTTATTTTTTTAGTTACTAGTTGTTGGATTTTGGAAAGATGCTAAACTAGACTATGAAAACTAGTCAAGTTGACTAGAAGTCAAAGGACAATTCTAAATTGGTAGTTGGCTTGATTATCTCTAATGGGACATCATGCATATCAAGGCTAGTTAATATTTGCATAAAATATTGGGCTTGGGCACCTTGCATGTTGTTGCCTATTGTTGCATGTTCGTGCATGTTGTTGCATGTTTGGCATGATGTTTTTTTGGTTAGATTGGACCTTTGCATGTTCTCTATTTTAGTTTGCATGCATGTAGAGACTGTGGAGATGACGAATGGCATTCCTAGATGCCCATGATAGAGGTTTATAAATATGGGGTAAAAGCACAAAGATTTGTCACACTTTCAACCAAATAAATAGTTTTGAGTGAAACATTTTCGACCGGAAAAGTTTTGGCTTAATAGGTTTCAACCAAAACCACGTGGCCTATACGTGGCACATAGAGTTTCGGCCGAATATGTTTCATCCAAATCCAAAAAATTAAAAATTTCCCTTCACCATTTTGAAATTGGCTTACTTTATGTATATGGTTTTGGTAGAAAGGGTTTCAGTTGAAACCCTTTCTACTGAAACTATCTATGTGGCATCCTAGTTGGCAGTGAACTCAACTCTTTTTAGAATTTTTGAAAAATTTCAACTTCAACTAAGTGTTTCTTTAATCAAAATATTTTTTTTAGGAAAAATAAAAATACCCTTTTGTAGAGCTCAGAGTGGTGAATCCGAATATGCAATTTTTTTAATATATTTTGATTAATTTTAATTTATTATTTTTTCAAAATAATGTTAGTAGGTTGTTAAAGCCAAAAAGGAGGCTAATTAGAAATTAAAATAAAAATAGTAAAACATGTTAATTTTTTTTTGAAAAATATATAGTGCACTAGTGGATAGAATCTTCTTCAAAAGGGTATAATTTGTTTTTTGAAAATGATTAAAAAAGTAGAGAATAGTTGACATCAAATGAAAACTATCAAATTTTAGTTTGACTTTAAAATGTTATTAAAAGAAAAATATACATCAAAATTTCTTTTTTTTTTTCCTTTGCACTAGATATTGAAGTTACCTATGTGGAAAAAAAAGGGGGACAATGAATTTTTTTTTCTATTTGTTTCTTGACGTCAAGTGGTCTCTTTTTCCTAATATTTTTTAGCATTCTAAAATCTATTCTTAAATTCATAAAAAAATAATCAATTTTTTTTTTAAAACATCTAAAATATTAGAGGAATACACTTCATCAATATTTCTAAATTTCATTAGTTTACATCATTTTGAAATTCAAAACATAAAGACCACTTCTATGCGGTCAAAGTTCAATTTTTTTTTTTGTTAGTCAATTCCTTTATAAAGTGTGACACAGGTTTGTGCTTTTACCCTATGTCAAATATTTATGTATTTTGTGTCACTTTTCGTATTATCAACTAGAATGCAAAATTGCACAAATCTGAATAAAAGATACATAGGGTTGAATCTAGAAAAAGTGTATGGATAGAAATGTAGATCTACTTGACAGCTTTCCAACGCTACGAGAATTGTGAAAATAAAAAATTATAGTAAAAATTTATGAGATTGGTGTTGGAGTGAGCAACCAAGATCTTCAATCTGCAACACCAAATAACCTCCACAAGAGATAGATAGAAGAAACAATGGAAGATGCTATTCCACCAAATAAGAATTGCAATATGATACAATATGCAATATACAATACAATGCAAAATATGTTAGAGATGCCTTTCTTATAAAGGAAAGGATGATAGATAGGATTAGACAAACTCATGACAAGTGTCTTAATCCCATCACACGAGAAAACTAACTCATAACTACCTAGGATAATGTAAAGTCTAGATAAGATAACTATGACTTCTAGATAAGACAACTAATATTTCTAGAAGGAATCTTTTATCCTAAGTAAACTTAACATGTGAAAGAAGTCACCTAAGTCCTTAGTAAAATAATTAACTAGGTACAAGACTTTATTCACACCAACACCCCCCTTTAAGTGCAACTTAGGGAGGAAAAAACTAATGAAAAATATGGGTCCCAAAAACAAGGCCTAATGAGGTAGCCATGTATAAGAAAAAAAATCTCACAAGTGGAGAAAAGGAGAAAAACCCTATGGGAGAAAACTCCTCTCCAAAAGAGAGAAAATGTTGCAAAGAAAACTAAAGAACTGAAGAAGGAAGGAGGAATCATCAAGATCCCCCAAGAAAAACTTCCTTCACCCCAAGCATTAATTGCAACTAAAGATAACAATGCGATACCAAAGGTTTAGTGAAGATTCCTACAACCTGCTGATTTGTGGGAAAATAATCCAAGCTAAGAACACCATCCTAGATGAGTTGCCTAATGAAGTGCATGTGGATATCAATATGCTTAATACATTGATGCTCTAGACACTGGGTTGTGAGAGATATGAATGGAACTTTGGTTGTCACACCAAAAAGTAGTGAGTTGAGTGGAAGGGAATCCAAACTCAATCTTAACCTGACAAAGCCACAAAACCTTATGACTATCTAGAAAAACACCTCAATATTTAGCCTCTATGAATGATAATGCAATAGAAGTCTACTTCTTGAATGACCATGCAATCAGACCAAAACCAAGGAAAAAGAACAAGCTAGAAGTAGACTTCTAATCATTAACATCTCCAACACAATTTGAGTCAGTGAAGCCCACAATTTGAGATGCACCTAATGGATAATGAATGTTGAAATGTGTAGTGCACTAAATGTATCTCAAGATATGTTTAGCAGCCTTCCAATGACTCTAATGAGGCTCTTGTTAGAATTGAGAGACAAGTCCAACCACAAAGGAAATATCAAGACAATTATGTGTCAAGTACAAAAGACTACCAACCAACTACCGATACAAGGTAGGATCAATTGTAGGAATAGTGCAACTGGTAAACAATACAACACCTAACTAAAATGGAGTGGGGCTAGGCTTACAATTAGCCATGCCAAACCTCTGAAGAAAATAAAGAGCATACTTCTAGTGTAAAATGAAGATCCCCTCAAAATTATAATGAGCCTAAAGACCAATGAAGTAGTGCAAAAGACCAAGGTTGGTCATATCAAATTGCTCCATTAGTGCTTGTTGTGTACTTTGAATCATGGAAGTAGAACTCCCTATGAGAATTAAATTATCTTTGTAGAGCACATGTATGAGTAGATCATTTACATGTCTCTATGTATAAACTATGGGATTAGAATGGAACAAGTGTAGCTGAAAGCAAGCAAGAAACTATCCATCTTCTCATACCAAGCCTGAGGGGCCTATTTGAGACCATACAATGAATGCCAAAGCCTACAAACAAGTGAAGAGTCCTGCACAAAACCTAGTGGTTGCTCCATATAGATCTCCTCATGAAGATCCCCATGCAAGAAAGGACTCTTCACATATACATTAACCATCCTTGTGATGCAGCTATAATAAGAACAAGGAAAATATAATCCATCTTGGCAATAGGAGCAAAGGTCTCAGAATAGTTAATTCCTTCAATGTGATAAAATCCCTTTGCAACAAGATGAGCCTTGTACTTATCGATAAAACCATCTATTACATATTTGGTACGATATACCCACTTGCATCAAACCAACTTTCTTCCCTTAAGAAGAGGCATAAGATCCCAAGTATGATTCTTCATCAAAGAAGAATACTCATCAACCATAAAACTATCCCACTTTGGAATACCTGAAGCATCTAAAAACTTTAGAGGATCATCTAAAACAACATGTATCAAAAGACTAATTCCTAAATTCTAAGAACAAGTGAGGCAGGTGTTTTTGGGATCACCAACAAGAGGACTAGCCTCCTCAAGAGTAACTCAATCCCATTGTGGCCTAGTGAGTGAATGAGGAGGAGGTGGATCAAGACCATCATCAAAGTCTAACTCAAGTAGCAAAACATCATCAACTAAAGAAGATTGAGTAGGTTGTGATGAAGAATAAGTCGAAGGAGGATTTTTCTATGTGAAGGACTCAAAAAACTAAACATCACAACAAAAATGAACCTCTTGTGTGTCAGGATCAAACAATGTGTATGCCTTCACATCCTCATAATAGCCAACAAAGATGTACCACATACTCTTCTCCAAATTGATTTATCCCGACCATCTAGAATGAATTCCCAAGCCTCACTACTTAATGTACTCTGAAGAAGGATATGTTAGGCTTGCAATGAGACTAAGCCTCATCAAGAGTCATATTCCATACTACCTTGTGGGGCATACAATTCTAAATATAATTGGCATAATTGACAGCTTCAGCCCAAATTGCAAGAGCCATGGACCTAGATTGAACCATACAATTGGCCATCTCCTTGAGAGTTCTATTATTTCTCTTTGCCACACCATTCTATTGGGGAGTGTAAGGAATCATGTGTTGATGAAGAATACCATGCTCACTGCAAAAATCCTAAAATTCTTGATTGACATACTCCTCCCATTATCTATGTGTATCTATTGAAGAGAAAAACTGAAGGACCACAAAGAGCACTAAGAGGGGGGTTGAATCAATGGTATACAATTTCTAACTTCTTAAGAAATATGAAAATAAACTTTGAAACATAAACCAAGAGCTAAAGAAAGGAAACTAAACCAAACACACAAAATGCATCCCACAACACAAGATGTTCGAGGAAAAAACCAAGATGGGGAAAAACCTTAGTGAGAATAGGTGTTGGAGGCTACTGCTCCAATCCAACCTCACAATGAAAATGTTTTCTACAACAATGTATGGGCACCAACCCAATGGAACACCAATTCCAAGTCTATTAGCACCAACTCAAAGGAGCTCCTACCCCTAATCTAAGCACCCACTCAAATGATTATACAATGAGAGATTTTTTTATTACAAATTCACTATCATGTTACAAATGAAGTTTTGTAACTCAAATATAGATTCTTGCACTTTGGTTAACTTGTTGTCCTCAAACAACTTCTAGTCTTCAATCATTAACCACCTCTGCAAGTATTCTTGATTGCCTCCTTTCTACTCTCTTTCAACTTTACACCAACCTCTGTGATTTCATTTCACATAATAAGACTCTTCAAAACTAACACAAGCCTTCACATACTTCTACAAAAAATAAAAACTTTCAACATTCAAAAACAATGCATACACTATTTTTATAGAGTTATCTAATCTCTTATCCACACTCATACCTTCTCTTTCTCTCTCAAAGGTTACAAAATTATGTTCAACACCCAACAACAATGAATGAAAATCTTTGTTATATATTACTACTATAGAACAATGAAATCATGTAGCCCTGATTTTTAAACAAATATGTCTATCAATAACTTTTTGACTTTTCTATAGGAATCTTCTATAGATTTCTGATATTTTCCTTTAGCAACCTTTTACAAAACATTAAAAAACCTAAATCTTATTCTCCTATTGTTATTCCATTTGCAAGTATTTAATGCTCTTCTTGAGCAACTGAAATATTCAATGTTGCTACTTCTTTTTAAATTGGTTGCCATGGATTGAAAATGCCTTTTCTTATTTTTAATCAAAAACAACTATCAAATTTCTTTTGCATCAATTTTCCTAGTTTAACCTGCAACTTACAAATCTGATTTCTAATCTACAAATAAATAGAAAACTCTATCTAGGGAATCACCAAACTATGCAAGAGGTAACTTGAACAACAAATTTGAAAACAAACTTTGCATCTAGCGCTGCTACAAAAAGAAACTTTACCTCCAAGAAAAGAATCAACAATAAAATTTTATTTTATTTGAATCATGCCAATATAGCTTTAAAAGAAAGGAAAGAAGATTTTAAAACACAAAAATCTGATATGCATTGATCAAAGATAACCGCTTTGTTGAATGATGGAGTCGACTTAGGGTTAAATCGCCATACCTTCAGTTGACTTAGACAAAAAAACAAAAAAACTTTCTTTGCAGTCCTCAAATCTGCAAGTTATCCTTTTGTTGTCATAACATCTAAGCAATGACAGAAGTAAATCCAATCTCCTATATAATGTGTAAAACAAAACTCTACACATTGACAAACCCTAGTATGATAAACATTGAATTAATCAACCAAATCTCCACATAATCACTAAATCATCATTAGTCCATAGAGTGTCTGCCATGTGTATGCCAAATCATTCTTCTCTCATCGGCCTAAGTTGCAAAGTTGTCTTTTTGCATATTAAATACTGACCATTGTTGACTTTGATTTGAGCTATTAAGTCTTTTTTGATGTGAAGCTCCTATCGCATGAAATGTACACTACTATAGCTACAAACTGTAAGGTTTCTGTAGCACAAATTTCCTATCACTATGAACTTCCTATAGTTGCATCTACATACTTCCTATAGCTACATACAATGGTTTCTATACCATGAGTGGACATTATACCATGGAGTTGACATTAGTGGTAATCCAAAGCCAATCAACAAACTCAATTCCAACAATCTGCATCTAATGCCAACAAAAACCGAACTGCTTCTCCACAAATGTTTCTAAGGTCTTGAAGAAGGTGAGAACCTCACTCTTGAGCTTTAGAAAATAGACCCATGTGCATTGAGAAAAATCATCAAATGAAAGTGAGCACACACTTAGCCCTTAAAAAAGATGGAGTTGGGAATGCCATGAGATCACTATGAACCATCTCAAGGGTTGCAGTTGGATGTGTAGCTTGACCCTTAGGAAAAGAATATTGATGTTTCTTTCCAAGAACGCAACCTTGAAAAACACCATCTATGCAAGTGATCTTAGGAAGACCAACCAATAAGATATGTGCATGCATATTCTGAAGATACCTATAGTTTGAAAGTGCCCAAATCTTTCATGCCAAAGCTTGCTCATTGAATCAACATGAGTAACAAAACATCAACTTGATGAACACTCAAAGCCATGAAATCAATAAAAATGGCTCTTATGATCAACTATCCCTATAGCAACAAACTTCTCAAGATCATGTAACTATCAAATAGTCACATTCTATGGAGTAAACTCAACTAACTTCCCATCTCCAAAATGATAAATCTGATATATGGAAGTAGATTTGGTGAAATATCAAGAACAAGAAGAACATCCTCAATGCACCCATATAGCATCTGAATGAAGCTTGTCCCAATAAATAGAATCTAATATAAAGAGTTCCCAATTGCAATATGAGAAGTAGAAGTATGAACAATGGAATAAAGAAGATCACATGAATTGGTCATATGATGTGAAGCACCTAATTCTAGAATCAAACTATTTGAAGATGAATGAATGAGTCATGTTGAAAGAGCCTGACCTTTTCCCATGGAAGAAGGCTTAGACACTAAAATGTTATGTTTCTTCATAGCTTCCTCCAAGGCTTGCAATCTCTTAAAATAATGAGCCACATCTTGCCCAATTTTGCCACAAACTGAACAAGGGTCTCCTTTCTTTTTTTTGGACTTGGAAGAAGAATCTCTGGAGGTAGAAGAAGGAGATGGAATGGAATTATGATTGTTCTTCAGCTTCAGTTTGGAGGGATTCTCACTACTTGGAGATGATTCTATCTTGGGATTCTTCTTATTATTTCCTTTACCCTTGGATGATTGAGCTATTAAAGCATGATACTTAGAACTAGGTAGTGCATCCAATTGAATCAACTTGGCCTCCTCCCTAGTAAGACACACATAAAACAACTCAAATGTAGGAATTCTATAATCTTTCCCAATGGCATCCATAGTTGAATAGAATGTAGAAGAAAACACTTGGTAAGGGCCTCTCAACTTAGATAGAATCAAGAAGATACATTCCTCACTAGATTTTTCATGCCCACACCCTTTTAACTGTGACAAAATCAACTTGAATTGTGTAAGGAAATCTTAAATTGAAGGACATGCATCTAGAGAAAGTGATTGAAGATCCACTTGAAACAAGAAGACTATGAAAAAATTGGTTTTACCATACAATTCTTCAAGTTTGTCCCAAACATTCTTAGGTGTTTTGCACTCTGTAATAGGAAACAACAAGTTATCAGATACATGTAAGCCAATGAGTCATTTTGCTTCCTCTATTTTACATATATGGGTAAATTTCTCATACTCCCTTGTGAAATCAAGTTGTTATGCATCTAACATTGGCCATAGACCCTTGGATTGTAACAATTGAGTCATTTTTAGCTTCCATGTATGATAATTGTGTGAAGTGAGTGGTTCAATTTACCTTAGATCCACCATGACCACCAAAAGAAAGAATACAATGTGGCACTTAAATTGTACCTTCACCCCCCTCAGAATGTATTAAAACAAATTTTACAACCCCCCAACAAATTACAATGAATAAATTTTATAATTTGTACAAGTGACAAGCACAAATCAACCATTTATAACACACGGTGATTTTTACAATTTAAAAAAATGCTTACCAAAACTAAAAACCAAGGTTACAAATAGATTCCTTGCGATTTTTTGATCAATTTCAAAAAAAGTGCCAAAATTTGACTTCATATGCAAAAGTTATGCCAATTACAAGAAATAAATGCACTTGTACCTCTAGATAGAAAAAACTAGAAAAAAATGTCAAAATCTACAAAAATCACCTACACCACTATGAAGTTTATCAAACTAGATTTTCAAGGATATCTCATTTTTGAAAAACCAATGTCGTGGTGAAAAGTTATGCAAAATTTAAAAAAAAAAACTATTGTTTTAGGCACTTGACTAGACGCAAAATTTTGGCCCCCAGGGGCTAGCCAGTGGTCGCTAATATGATGGCACATAGGGTTCAAGGAAAAAATCCGTTGGTTTATGAAACTGTTAGCGATCTGTAAAATAGTGATCACATGCATAGGTTTTCTCCTAGCTGTTATGATGATGGTGGTTTACCTTGATTATTTGACTTTAGCTCCAATGGTAACTACTAAACCTGCAACTTATTAGCTGTCCCTGCTAGTGGCTAGGGAAGTGGTTGCTAGTGGCTAAATCCGCGTAGTGGCTATCTCAGACTGGCCAAGAAAAGCATGGAAATGTCGACCAAAAGGATGTCAATAGAAATGAAGACTAATGTCATTAAAAAAGAAAGCCCGATGAGAGAAGGGTCTAGCCGATAGGAGGAAATAGTCAGTGGGGAGTCAACAAAGTCAATGCGGGCCCCAAAAATAGTCATTCAAAGCCGACAAGACTTGAAAAAGTCTGTAGTACTAACAATACACAAAAAAATAATGAATGTTGAACAAAGATTTAAAATCCCATAAATATATTAATCCACCAACATTATAAATATGCTCAAAAATATTAAAAGAATATCCCATATGTAGAATTAATGAATTTTTTTGAAAAAAATTCGCTGACGAGCCAAATTGGGCGACTACAAGGTGGTCGTATGTCTTCCCTGTTAAAAATGTTTTTCCTAAAAAATAACTTTCACCAAATATGACCAGATTACATATCAAAATTCATGCAAACAACCTCTTGGATGCAATGACAAGGTTTTTTTGCCAAAAATGCTCCCATAAAAACTTGTTCACTAGATTTGAGCTTCAAAAATTTATTTTCCAAAGTTGCAAATGGTGACCAAATTGAGTGAAACAAAAGCCAAATATAAGATTCTTGAGCCTTTTGGAGGCAATGGAATAGCCAAAAGTGTTGCCACTATACCCAAAAGTGTTGAAATCACTAGATCTTGTTGGCATATGGCTTCTAATGTTGTCATTAATGGCAACTGAAGTCATTACTTTGGCCCACAGATCAGAATGTGGTCATACTAGTAGAAGGAGTTGAGAACAGAATATTACTGGTAGAAATATGAAGAACAAGGTATCCAGTTACTACATTAATCTGTATGCTTCACCAGATCATCTTTTTGAGTTGTGGATCCCCAGGATAGTTTGTTAAACATGTATGTTATCTTATTATTGAATTTTGTGGTGTTGAATTAATCAAGGTATGAGTTAGGAGATCTGGCAAGATATTTTTGTTTATTTTCTCATTATGGCCAACTCAATGAATGTGGCATGTTGTGGATGTATAAGGAGTAATTATTTAAATGTTTTTATGTTTAAGCATTTTGTTTTGGGTCCAAGCTATGTTGTAGCCGACTTGTATGGGTGCACATAAAAAATTGTTTATAATTTGAGCCGACACATGAAGAATATTTTGTATTTTATCTTGAGGCCGACCTAACATATAAAGATCCTTGTTGCAGATATATATAAGAGATCACTCATATCATTTGAAGTGTGTGTAAGAAGTGTAGAAGTGTGTTGCAAACATCAAAAGGGTGATTAGGCAACTATGCACACTTTCACTTGTGCATTAAAGTGCGAGTTTGTGTAGAGTAGAGCAGAATTGTTGAATCAGTCAGAAGGACAGAAGATTGATTGCAGATCTTAAATAGAACTGTAATCAAGCATTGTAGATGTTATTCTATTAGTTCACCCTTTTGGATTCAATCCAAATCCTTGTAAGGTAGTGAGCCTATCTTATTTGAGTAGTGAGCTCTATGCAGTGTGCCTGAATGCAAATGCATTCCCATTTTGTAATATTTCTTTTGGGTATACTCAGACTATATTGTGGATTGGCCATCCACCATGGTTTTTCCCCTAATAGGGTTTCCACATAAAATCCTGGTTTTATGGTGTTGTGACTGTGTTCTTTCCATTCATGCATATTTCCTTTATTGAATGGTTAAGTAAGTTAAAGAGAAGAATAATACAATTAAATTTTTGCACAATATTGATTCACCCCCCCTCTTAGTGTTGCTTATTTCCAACAATTGGCATCAGAGTTAGTTCCTCGAAAAAAGTCTAATAGCTTGGGGAAATCTTGGAAGGAGTTTTTCAATGGATATAAGCAGTCTTCAATAACTCATGGTGGCCCTTGATGATCTTGACCAGTCAAAGTCTAGGAACATGGTGTTGCAAGAAAATATTAAGAGTGCAAAGAAATTCATCCAGTCATTGAAAGACGAAATCAATGAATCAAGGGAGAAAAGGAAGGAATCGTGTGATCAACTTAAGTAGAAGAATAGAATCATGGAAGATGAAAAACTTAGTCATGCCTTGAAAAAGAAAACAAAATAATGTGAAATTTTTTCTAGTGAGAATGTTGCCTTGAAGTGTGAGATGGAATCCATCATGATGAAACTGACTAATGAGATTAAGGATAGAAAGAAGAGTGAAGAAAAGCTTGCACAATCCTTGAAAGAAAAATTGGAAAAATGTAGCCAATTGGACAATGAACAAGAGGAATCCAAAAACAATGAAGAAACTTGCTTGAAAAAGAGCTTGATGATCTCATAAATGAACTTGCTGCTATGAATGAATACAAGGAGAAATTCAAAGTAAGCTCAACCAAACTTGATGAACTGATTAAAGGACACAGGACTGATGGTGATAGGTGAGATCTTGGATTTGAAGAAGGAGAAAGTTCCAGATCTGGACAAAAGAAAATTGGACAAGGGAGATTTAGGAAAGGAAATCAGATGAATGGAGCTAGAAGTAATCCGGTAAGACAACCAAATTCTCAAAGATTCAATGGCTACTATTATGCTTGCAACAAATTTGGTCATATGGCATCTCAATGTAGGAGTAGGATGAACACAAGAGGACCATCATTTTTCAGGTCAGTGCTTTAATTACTATAAGTATGGTCATAAGGAAAGTGAATGTAGAGTTGTGATGAATAACTTTCATAGAGATGGTAGATGCTATGCATGCAATAGATTTGGAAATATTGCTAACCAATGTAGATCAAGACAAATTCAGTGGAACAATTGACCTGGATAGAGAAGTGTTGTGTGCTACAACTACAATAAATTTTGCCACACTGCTAGATTCTATTGGAACAGCAGAGGTCCCGTAAAACAGAACATGCAACAATATGTTAAAGGAAAAAGTAAAGTCACTACTGATATGATCAAAAGGAAAATGCAGAAGAAATGGGTGAAGAAGAATCCCTTTGTTGAAGGAAATATGGCTACACCAAAAGCAACTTCTGGTAATCCCTCCGAGAATTAGTTTTAGGCCTTTGGCCTAGGGGGAGCTGCCAAGTAAATATTTTAAACCCCCTGCCAGTGATTGGTACTAGAATCTAGATGATTCCATCAAGTGCATTGATGTTTTTCAGATGTTTTTCAATGAATTGGAGGCATTATTAAAGAATTTTGAAGATCCACAAAAGAATCATTTGTCTTTGTTCATATAAGATAGGAAACCAGATGAACTAGGGTAAAAGAATTTATTGCATCGAAAAGGGAGTTAGGTATGTAGATGATAAAAGAACATTCTCTTCCCTCATTTTTCACTTTGCATTTTGGAGAAAAGAAACTTGGAGAGCTTTGGAGTGATCGTCACCAAATTGTGGAGAGATTCAAGCATAAAGAAGCACCTGCGATCAAGTTTCATTTGGACCTCAAAAGGTATTTATCAAAAATCCTATAAATTTGTGAGATTGCAATCATGTCCACTCCTCTAG
This sequence comes from Sequoia sempervirens, assembly GCA_007258455.2. Taxonomy (NCBI): domain Eukaryota; kingdom Viridiplantae; phylum Streptophyta; class Pinopsida; order Cupressales; family Cupressaceae; genus Sequoia; species Sequoia sempervirens. Next base: position 158,757,849 of record VDFB02353493.1, on the reverse strand, counting down.
TACTTGAAGTATAGGATAGGTCATGTCCAAAGTTTAAATAACATCCTTATAAGTCTGTAGTGACAGACCCCTTAGGTGCATTTTCATTCGCGTCGTAAATAGTCTTGCACATTGAGGATATTAGGGCTTACATACATGAAAATACTAAGGAATTGGGAAGCTCTCATTTGATAAATCTATATTCTCATCATATAATTCAATATTTTATTGTAAAGCCAAAATTTAAAACCCTAGAGGAAAAGAAGTTTGCTTAGTTTGCAAAATTTTCAATATTTGAGGAAAATGAATGGGTTCAATATGTGTTGAGCCATGTTCGTGATGAATTCATGTGGTTGGATGTGTCATTTAAGATCACGAAAGAGGCTATATGTGGAGTCACAGGTCTAAATTCCACTAGTAGACTTCTAGTTTTGAAGTCCATAAAGAATGATAAGGTCATTGAGGCAATAGGTTCTCAATGGGACAAAAGAGCAAGGACAATAGAGGATATTACTATAGTAGATGTAAAATCCACATCAATGGTTATTGCTTATAAGATCTATCAGTCAAGCCGGGAGAACTCTATATCCGGTATGACTATCTACACAGTTTATGAGATGGTGAAACAAAATGCAGACTATGATCTATGTGAATTGCTCAAAAGTCAGTTAATGGATAATCTGTGGAAAATCAAGAAAGAACAAAAGAATACATTCAAATATGGTAACTTGTTGCTATGTATATTTTTCTACTTTTTGGATGAGGTTCCAGGAATTGGGAAAGTGAAAGGGAAAAATGATGAGCCAGTAGTTGTTCAAATAAGGAACATGTTTGGAATGGGTGATCGTTAGACTTAGAATACTATTCTCTAGAGATACTTTAAAAAAATTCAGAATATGATGCATGCCAGTGAGAGAATTCCTACCTCAATAGTGGAACAGTATAAAGATACTATCTACTTCATGGTAGACATTGATCAATGCCATATGGAAGTTGCTGATCCTAGAACAATTTGGATCATGCCTATGGGTTACAAAGTAGAGGATAAAATTTTGAAAATGTATGCAAAAAATTTGTTGAGTTCACCTTAGGATCTGCAAGAAGAAAGATTTGGAAATTATGCAGAGAAAAGCTTGCAAGTCCATTCAAAATTGAAAAATTTGATGATAGCTAGAAGAGTAAGAAAAGAAGTATAAGTTTTTGTAGAAAATATGGGCATACCTATGGAGAAATTGGAAGAAATACGAAGGAAGAGAGATGAGGCTAAAGCAGCAAAAGAGAAAGCAAAAATAGAATCTGCTAGTCCATAAATGTCTTTTGTTCACACTAGATCTACTAAGAGTTCCCTTGCAGCCCAGTCAGCTCAAGTCAAGGCTTTCAGAAAAAGGAAGAAGAATAAAAGCACAAGAACATATGAACCTATTTCTAAAGATGGAGAGGAAGGGACTGAATTAGAAGAAGTAGTGAAAGAGATAAAGGCTATTGGGACTCAGGTTGTCAAGTTAAACAAAAGAAATTTTTTTGGTAAAGGACAAGGAGTATAGAAAAAGGAAAAAGTTGTCAAACCTAGTATGACTATTGAGGAAGTTGAGAATGTAGTTGTGAAAGATGGTAATCTCAAGCCACTCTATGAATGGTATGAAACCTTTGAAGAACCTGGTCAGAGAATTCTTGAAGAAGCTACAATAAAGCATATGAATATTTTCAATAAAGTTCTTGTTGAAATCATGTCTGGTTTGCCCACAAGTCTATATAATATTTTGGAGTCTAGAAGGTTGAGTGCCAGAACAGAAGAAGAAAATATGAGGAAAATAATTCTTACTGATTTATGTCCGAAGATGTCAATTGAGGAGATGAATTCACTCCTTGAAAAGGTCAAAAAGGAATTTAAGAGCAAGACAAGAGTGAATAAACTCATGATTGGTGACACTGATGTTGTTGTTTGTGAAACCAAGAAGATTTTGGAAGAGCTTATGATAAGGGATAAGGTAAATTTTGAAGAAGTAGATACTGAAAATGTTCCAGAAAATGAGGAAGTGAATGCTGATGTTGAAAATTTCCAAAATTCTCTTGAAGTGGAAAATACAGAGACGTCTATGGAAGTTGAAGTTCCTAAGGAGGTGTTAGTTGAAGAGAAGGAGGTGCAAAATGAAGAGGTTGAAGTGACTGAAGGCAATCTAGAAATAGTCCTTGTAGAGCCCAAGGTTGAAGAAGAAAAAGCTCAAGAAATCATAATAGAGGCAAGAGACTCTACCAAGGTTGTGAAGAGATCTCTAATGGAGCAGCAGGAAGAATTAGATCCTAAATTAGATGAAAGTTCAATCAATCTATCCAATTTTTCCCCAATTCAGGTGATGAAAGTTACTTCAATTTCTCAAGCCAAAGCTAGTGAGAAGATTCTAAAGTCTCACATAGAAGACAATGAATTGCTAAGCCTTGCATTTGGAGTTTTGCATAAATTAATGCCAAGCCATGTCATGGATCCGTTTGGTTACTCAATCTAGTGAGCTAAAGAAGCTAATAAATTCTGTAAGTTCCCACTTTGAATCTTTTGAGAAATTAGCCTTGATTAAGGTGAAGAAGGAGTTTAAGGAAAAGAGATTAGGTAGTTTGAATGAATTGATTGCAAAAGACAAAACTCTATTAGCTACTTGCATGAAAAATATTCAAGATACTTTGTTTGAAGGAGGAAAAGCATATAAGTCTTGTTTAGTCTTGCCAAAATTCACTGAAGCAAATGAAAAGCAGGTGAAGGATATTGAAAAGTAGTTGGTCACTATTTCTAATGCTTTCGACCCATTAGCTAGTAATATTGGTAAACAAGAAGGTTAGTTAATGTCCTTTCTTGACAAAATAAAGAGTCTGAAGCTTGAAAATGAGAGGATTGTTGGTAGAGTATGTGAACTCAAAGGACAAATCAGTCCAAAGATTGAGATATTGGTAAATGCATTAAAAGAGGCTAAAGATGCTATGGTCGCTCCTGACCTAGTAAATCTTGAAGTTGTAGGAACTCTGTCTTATCTACTTTGTGGTCACATAACCATTTTGGAAAGTTTGAAAAGTGTTTGGGACTCAAACTTAAGTGTGTTGAAGAATGACTTTGTGGATGTCTTCAATTTTCTGTAAGTCATAGATTATGTTTGAACAGTCTTGAAATTTTGAAATTTTGGATTTCCCAAATTTTTTCATTGATATCAAAGGGGAAGAGAGTGTAGTGAAAAATGCTTTGAAATTCTAAAGGGGAGTAGTATTTTGAAAAGAAGCTGTGTTTTGAAATTTTGAACTTTGGTAGTGTACTTACTAGTCTCGACACTTGGTCATTTTTCACTAAGTGTTGCCATCAATGCCAAAGGGGGAGATTGTTGGCATATGGCTTCTAATGTTGTCATTGATGGCAACTGAAGTCATTACTTTGGTCCACATGTCAGAATTTGGTCATACCAACAAGGGGAGTTGAGAACAAAATATTACTAACAAAAATATGAAGAATAAGGTATCTGGTTACTACATCAATCTGTATGCTTCACCATATCATTTTTTGAGTAGTGGATCTCCGGGATAGTTTGTTAAACATGTATGTTATCATATTATTGATTTTTTTTTGTGTTGAATTAATCAGGGTATGAGTTAGGAGATTCAGCAAGATGTTTTTGTTTATTTGCTCATTATGGCCGACTCAATGAATGTGGCATGTTGTTGATGTATAAGGAATAATTATTTAAATGTTTTTATGTTTAAGTATTTTGTTTTGGGTCCAAGCTATGTCATAGCCAACTTGTATGGGTGCACATCAAAAATTGTTTATGATTTGAGCTGACACATGAAGAATATTTTATATTTCATCTTGAGGCTAACCTGACATATAAAGATCCTTGTTGCAGATATATATAAGATATCACTCATATCATTTGAAGTGTGTGTAAGAAGTTTAGAAGTGTGTTGTGAACATCAGAATGATGATTATTCAATTATGCATAGTTTCACTTGTGCATTAAAGTGTGAGTTTGTGCAGAGTAGAGCAAAATTGTTGAATTAGTCAGAAGGACAAAAGATTGATTGCAAATCTTAAACGAAACTGTAATCAAGCATTGTAGATGTTGTTCTATTAGTTCACCCTTTTGGATTCAATCCAAATCATTGTAAGGAAGTGAGATTATCTTATTTGAGCAGTGAGTTCTAGGTAGTGTGCCTGAATGCAAGTGCATTCCCATTTTGTAATATTTCTTCTGGGTATACTCAGACTATATTGTGGATAGGCCATCCACTATGGTATTTCCCCTAATAGGGTTTCTAGGTAAAAATCCTAGTGTTATGGTGTTGTAATTATGTTCTTTCTGGTCATGCATATTTCCTTTGTTGAATGGTTAAGTAAGTTAAAGAGTAGAATAATAAAATTATTTTTTTGCACAACACTAATTCACCCCCCCTCTCAGTGTTGCTTGTTTCCAACAAATCTCACCAAAATGCATACATGCAATATAGGATTAAAAAATATTTGCAAACCCTTTTTGATTCTCAAGATTGTATTGAAATGCAAGAGAAGAGCATAAGGGGAATTTGCAAGATCATACAAGAAACTCAAATCACAATAGAAAACTTGATGAAAAAACTCTCTAATGAAAAAAGGAAGGGGCTTGCAAGATTGAAAGCTCTAATACCATGTTGGAGTGAGAAACCAAGATCTTCAATTTGCAACACCTAATAACCTCCACAAGAGATAGAGAGAAGCAACAATGGAAGATGCTATTCTACCAAAAAAGAATTACAATATGATATAATATAGAATACAATAAAATGTAAAATATGCTAGAGATTCCTTGCTTATAAAGGCAAGGATGAGAGATAGGATTAGGAAATATCATGACAAGTGTCTTAATCCTATCACATGAGACAACTAGCTCATAACTACCTAGGATAATGTAAAGTTTAGATAAGACAACTATGAATTCTAGATAAGACAACTAATATTTCTAGGAGGAATCTTTTATCCTAAGTAAACTTAACATGTGAAAAAAGTCCCTTAAGTCCCTAGTAAAAAAATTAACTAGGTACAAGACTTTATTGACACCAACACTTGGGAGTCCAAAAGAGAAAACTTAACTTCAAATAGCAATAAAATTCTCTTGAGGAAAATTTTCAAAATTATGGCTTATATCACTATGACATTATTAGAACCACCGTCCTGTCAAAGTCTCGTTTACAATTTTTGATACCTGGACCTAAAGTTATGACCTAGAGGAAAAAATTTCCCTATTTGGGTACTTAGGGGATATATTTAGCACTTTAGGGTCAAAAAATAAGCATTTGGAAGCACATATGACTACTTTCCTACAATTTTTTTAAATATAAAGCATCACCCACCTATCTATGCCTTCACATAGGTGGAGCAATAGCCTGGTAGCGAGCTAAAGGCTAGCACCCCCCTCACAATCCTCATGGAGTTGCATGTTGCAACCAAGTGTTTAAATGATAGGTGATAAAAATTGACACCTTTTGGGAAATGAATCGATAATCATAAAAAACACTTTTCTGGTGAAAAAAATAAACAATGATTAAAAAATAATAAACCTACAATTTCAGACCATGTGATGCCAACTTTATACCAGGTGATGAAAAGAGGTATGTGTTGAAACTATAGACATCCAAATTTGACTACTTCCATATGGTCAAATTGGTCTCCTTATTCATCCCTTTAACTCATGCACCTCGTCCTCTTGGTCAATATTAATTAAATCACTTAATATTTCATGGTCTGCCTAAGGCCCCTAAAGTATTTAATTTAACAATTAAATGCTTTACCTTACACCTTTTCCTCTCTAAATTACATAAATATATTAATTTATTTAATTTAGTCATTTGACCTTTTTGAATAAAATCAATTTAAAATTCTTCACTTTTCTCTCTCCTTGTCACATCCTCCATAATCCCTTTCTAATTTGGATTAATTTCATTAATTCATGATTAGGATGTGCATCCTCTTAATCAAAGATTAATGTCATATCCTCCTACATTTACCACTTGATTCTAATATCTCATTAATTATCCTAATTAGGTATTTGTACAACCTTAATCAAAAGTCATTAGCCGCATTTAGCACCCCTTTTTAGTCAACTTTTTCATTTTCCTTTCTTAGCATTGACCCTCTTTCCCGTGTGAATTTTTCATTCACATTTATTTATCCTAGGTCTCTCTCCTCCCCATGTGAATTTTTAATTCATATTTTATCCTTTCAAGGTTTACCTTATCCCCATGCAACTTCTAGAACATTTGACTTGTCACATCAAGTCACATGTGACAAACTCCCACCTTTTTAGAGACCCTCTCTTATCCACTAGATTCTCCCAAGCATGTGAATTTTTAATTCACATTTATTCTTCCAAAGTACTTGTCCTTCCTCCACATCATATACCTCCCTTCCACCTCACTTCAACATCATCTTATCCTAGGCCATCTCACATTCCACATGTTAAGATGTGAGGGCTTGTAAGTCCTCAACTCACCATAGCCCTACATCTTGACCTTGGTGGAAAAATCTCAACCATTGAATTCTCTAGAGAATTCAAATTTCCCTATAAATACCCCCTCTTCTAATGCATTTAAAAAAAACTTAGTCATTTTGCACCTACATGCTATCATTTTGAATACTCAACTCACAAGCATTTCCTCTTACTTAGCCAAGCCATTTTAACCATTTGCATTTGCATCCTATCATATAGTCAATTTTACATTTAGTCGTATTAATAGCCATCCAAGGAGCACACAAGTACTCAAAATCAAGGGCCAACCAAATAATTTTAGCTGCAAAGAGAAGGTATAATCATTTTCAATATTCTTTCATCTTATTTCTTTATGTTAACAATTCCTTAGGCTAATCTTGAGGTGTCCCTTTGTGTTTTTCCTTACTGCATAATAGTGGTTTTGCATCTTTAGAATAGGATAAACATTTAGGATCACATTTCTGGCATGCCTGGTGGGACCCACAAATGGGTTCCCCTATTTTACATTTGTTGTTATTGAGATTGTTTGCAGGAACAGGTTGCAGAGATGTGACTATGCCCTCCTGGTTACTGTAGAGGGGCAACTACACCCTCCTATATGCTGCAGAGGGGTGACTATGCCTCCTGTACACTGCAAAAGTTCAACTACGCCCTTCTGTTTGCTGTAGAAGTTCAACTATGCCCTTCTGCTATTGCAGAAGTTCAACTACAACCTTATGCTACTGTAGAAGTTCAAATATGCCCTTGTGTTGTTGCAAAAGTTCAACTACACCCTTCTACTACTGTAGAAGTTCAACTGCGCCCTCCTACTATTGCAAAAGTTCAACTACACCCTCCTACTACTGCAGAAGTTCAACTACACTCTCTTGCTGCTAAAGAAGTTCAACTACACCCTTTTGTTTGTTGCAGAAGTTCAATTGCACCCTCTTGTTGTTGTAGAAGTTCAACTACGCCCTTCTGCTGCTATAGAAGTTCAACTATGCCCTTCTGTTTGGCTACAAAAGTTTAACTACGCCCTCCTGTTTGCTGTAGAAGGTCAACTACACCCTCCTGTTTGCTGCAAAAGTTCATATGTGCCCTTTTGTTGGGGTAGAAGTTCAACTATGCCCTTCTATTTGCTGCAGAAGTTCAACTACGCCGTTTTGTTGCTATAGAAGTTCAACTACGTTGTTTTTCTATTGCAGAAGTTTAACTACACCCTTATGTTTGCTACAGAAGTTCAACTATGCCATATTTTTTATTGTAGTGGGGTGGATACACCCCAAAACAACATAGTTTGGAAGGTAAAACAACCATTTTGGCTTCATTTTTTCTCCCATTTTTTGTTGCTTTCAAATCTTAACCCCCTAACATTTTTTTTGCAAGGATATTTGTGTTTTTGCTAACATTTTGTAGCATATTCTTGTGTAATTAATTAAGAATGAAGGATAAAACAACTAATATTTGTTTGTAGGGCTATTTGTTTGCTCAGATTTTAAAATCTATCCTTACTATTTTCACTAATCTAAGAACATAATTTAATTAAGGGAGGTAATATCCATTGTTTACTATGTCTGTCTTTTTGTGTTACCCAAAGTGGGCATTAGTTTTTTTTCACTTTCCCCTTGCACTTCATGTGAGCCTGCGGAGTAGTTGGAAACAATTAGTGCCTTCTTTCTAGTGGGACCTGCTTGGGGATTTCATCACCCCAAGGGATGATTCCAACCATGTGTACCGGTAGGGTGTATAAAGGGGGGAGAGCGAAAGCTATACCTCAATCCAGTCACATCGTAATTGGTGGAGCATCAAAGCTAGGGTGATACCTAGATAGATGTGGAGAGTTGGTTTGAGCCCTTTAGTATCTTGCTAGGGTTCCTAACTCATGCTTGTGATGGGCTGGTGTTCATGGTTGTGTCTCATGTACCGAGAGTATATCGAGGACTCCCTAGACACCTTGTGCATCCTAGATTAAGACCTTTATTGACCATACCCTTAACACTAATCATAGGATTGTGCTTGTTTGAAAGTGATTTCTTGTGAGAAACCAATAAATTTTTTGACAAGTTGGCCTTATTGTTGTCATTTTAAGTCCTTTCCATAGTATTTTTCATCTAAACCAAGTCCTTGTTCACTATAGTGGGGAAAATTTTCCCTTCTATTTGTTGCAATGGGGTGAATTTTCCCTCCTGTTTACTACAATGGGGTGAATTTTCCCTCCTGAACAATCAAAATTGCCCCGTTTAGGTCCGTTTAGCCTCTAAACCATCGTTTAATTCCAAACCTCTATTTTTTCATTCTAAACCTCTAAAACCTCCATTTAATCATTTTGAGCCTCCATTTGATCATTCCAAACCTCCGTTTGACCATTCCAAACATTTGTTTAATCATTTTGAGCCTTCATTTGACCATTCCAAACATCCATTTGACCAAGTAGTCTTTCATCCCTTTCAATCCTCCATTCACTCGTTTTGAGTAATCTTTCATCCATTCCAAGTATCCATCTCCTCATTCCAAGGGTTGTTCATCCTTTCTAATCAATTGTTTACTCGTTTCGAGCTTTCATTTCCGTGACTTGAGAGTCGTTCATCCATTCTAAGCAATTGTTTACCAGTTCTGAGTGCTTGTTCATCAACTCCTATCATTCATTTTCCCAATCCAATCATCTATTTCCTCAATCTAATTATCTAACACCCCATTCTAATCACCTGTATCTTCATTCTAATAGCCCATTTACCTACTCAGAGAGTCCACAAAGGACTGGGGTGAATTTTCCCCACAGTGGGGCGAATCTACCCTATAGTGGGGTGAATTTTCCCTACAAAAAGGAAAATTCACCCCTCTGTGAGAGTAGATCTACCTCAGAAGGGAAAATTCACCCCTCTGCAACAAAAATTTGGCAAACAGACAATAAATAGATCCAGTTCTGAAATCTGATTGGTGGAACCAATCCCATCATATCCTTCAATCCAATCCTAATTTGAGCTTTAATCTAATCCCAATCTAAGCTTTGTTCAATCCACATTCTACCAAGCTTATTCATTTATCATCAAAATCTTATCAATACATCATCCTCAAGCATCTCTAGGTTAAACATCCTTTATCATTTCCCCATCCAAATCCCTTGAACTTTGTTTCAGGTTATTATCCAAATTGACCTAAGTGTTTGAATTGATCATCATCATCATCTGCTTAGGATTGTCATCTATCCTAAGTTAATCATCATCATCGACCCTGTCAATTCACCTTCAATCTCAAGGTGGATTTAGTGCTACAATCATCCATTCATCTTTTAATCCGATCAATTAGTATCCTGAGTCACCCAAGGTAATCTCCGAATGGGGTTTTCCAATCCCTCTCATCATCCTATCCAATCCATCATTACATCTTATCAATCATCGATCGATCTTATAAAATCCAATCCAATTGAATCCTTATCCAATCACCTTCGACCCAATCAATCTACTTCCATCTTGAGGTAGATTCGGCGTCATAATCATGCTTTGATAATGGATCCTATCATTAGAATCCATCCCATTGCATCATCCAATCATCCTAATCTGAGCTTTAGTCTGCTTCCATCCAAAATATTGGACCCATCCTATTTATCCTTTCATCATCATGAACCCTTATCCTCCATCAATAGTATTCAAGAGAAACCCTAATTACGTCAATGACAATAATGAAAGTCTTTTCGATCAATAGGTATATGACATAGATCCCCTTGATGCTATCATCCCTAGTAAAATTTCTCCACCTAATTCCCAAAATCCAGTCACCCCTTCAAACTATCCTGTTATGTCTTCACCCATGCCTACTCACACTCCTTATACTACCTTTAACAAGGGATGTCTAGTATCTTCCTCATCTGCATAACCATCATATCCTTCATCTACACCTTCCTCTTATCCAACACCCACATCCTCTTATCCTAATCTACCATCCCAATTCTCTTATCATAATCCTGCACCCATGTTAGACTATCCTAATCCTCCATCCAAATCAACCCCATCAACTTACCCTAATCCAACATTCACATCTCTCTATCCTGATCCAACATCCACGTCTTCTCATCTTAATCCACCATCCCAATATCCTTACTAGAATCTACCAGTCGCATCCTCTTTTCTTAATCCAACATCCACATATCTTAATTCACCATACCAATATCCCTACTTTAACCCTCCATCTCCTCCTAGTCTTACTTCTAATCATATTCCTCCATCTCACCCTAGGCCACCAATCCATAATCCTAGTCCTCCACCAATCCATAATCCTCCATTTATTCCTATCATGCCATATCAATCTAGAGTATGCAAGTTTCTCACTCTAGAAGTTCTCCAAGGACTTATAACAAAGAAGACATCCCCCACTCCACACATTGTAGTCATGGTACCATGCCATCCCAATCCATCATCCATGGTCACTAGTGATGAGACCCTTCTCCATACCACACCTATCATTGTTGTTACCACCCCTAGCACTACTCAAACCATTGAAACCATCAAACCCACTGAATCCATTGAACCCCCATCTCCTACTATGAGAGCCACTGAATCCATTGAAGACACCTAAGTCCAATCCACTCCCTCTACTCCTAGATCCACCCACTCCATTGAAGATACCCAAATCCAATCCACTCCTCCCACTCCCAATAACACTAAAACCCATTTCCATGAACCTCATCAATCCTCCATACTTTCATTTACCCCACTTGAAGAGTCCCTCCAACACTCTGTTATCATGTCACCCACACAAGATGAGTCGTGCCAAGAGTTTGATTCAAAGCATACCACCATATCCCATCCCCCACATCAAGATCCCACAATCCCATCTAGTCCATCTCAAGCTCATAGTCCTTCATCCATTCTCACCCATGATCCCCTTGACACTGTAGATCCAATCACTCCATCGCACGAGCCCTTATCACCTGCTACCATGAATCTTGATCCTATCATATCACTTAATTCCTCTCCTGATCCCTTACTGCTTACTCTGCCCAGTTAGGATGCTACTACCCATCATCTCCATCTCATGATCCTCCATCATTGCCTATTCCATATCCCCTTGGTCCCCTCTCATTCCTCAATGGTGGTCTCCTCATAGTAGAAAAATGGAGCATATGGGTAAGTGCACAAAGTTGAGTCCACGAAATGTGGAAGTTTTTGCCTTAGGAAAAAAAAAGAATTCGGCTTGCAGAAAAGGGGATCCCTCTTTTTAATAAACGGGATCCCATTTAGCTTCAGGATCCCGAGCCTAAGTTTAAAAAATGGGATCCCGTTTTTGGAAATTTCCATTTTTGGAAAATTTTCAAAACGGGATCCCATTTTGAAATTTTTCAAAAACAAAATTTTCCAAAATGGAAAATTTTTAAAATGGGATCCCGTTTTGAAAATTTTTCGAAAATGGAAACTTCAATTTTGAAAAATTTCCATTTTCAGAAAGTTTTTCAAAATGGGATCCCATTTTTGAAAACTTTCCATTTTTGAAATTTTGTTTTTGGAAGAATTTTTGGCTTGTTTTTTGGTTCGGGAAATGGCTTGGGGACCCGAACCTAAGCTCTGGACCTGGTTTGACCTGCAACTTGAAGGTCCTATTAATGTCACGGAAAATAATTACTTTGGACATATGTTTGAAGACCTATTTTGCAGAATTTTTTTACAAAATTAAAACCCATTATAGATGAGATAGTGCAGATTCCAAATCTGTAATTTTTTTAATAATTTGATTATTTTTTCTATTTTTCAATTAATTTCTAATGAAACTAGTCCATAAACTTGAATTATCAAGTTTTTTTAGTATTTTAATAACTTTTGGTCAACATAACATTTTGATGAACAAATTGCACGAGAAAAAACTTCATACAATTCTTTTCAGTTAAAAAAAAAATCAAAAAATGATAAGTTTAGGTTGTCTTATGCATGCCATACATGACGATTTTTCAAAATGACAAATTTGCCTAATAAATATTTAATAAAAAAAATTCAATAAAAAATTATAAAAAAATATTGAAAACAAGCTTTAGTGAGTCACAAATCTTTTCCCAAAAGGATTTAGAAAAATATGATAATTTAGGTCAAAATATGGATGTCGTACACGTGCATGGTATGGTATAAAAATTGACTTTTAAACAGTGGTTTTTAGAAACGCCTATTGAAACTCAATTTTCACAATTTGCGTATTGAAATAAATTACATATTTGGAAACTAGACTCCGAGCACTAGATTTTATGATCAGTGACTTTTTTGAAGATTCCATCTCTAAGTTCTTCAAATTTTAAGGTCAAATGTGTCAAATTCTGAAAATCAAGGAAAACACTTCCACTTTTTGGCCAAAAGTGGACTCAACTTCTTGCACACGCCCATATACGCCACCCATCCTCTCCCACCTAATAATGGACTTGCATCATTCTCCCATAATAAAAAAATCTTATCCTAGATCGAATGCTCAAGAGAATGAACTATCATGGAAAAGGTTTAGGCCTTCATGAGCAAGATACTATAGAGCCCATCCAAGCTAAAGAACATTTGTATATGCAAGGTCTTGGATGTGCTACACACAACTCGCAATCCAAGAATGTTGGTACAACCTCCACACATCTTCCCCGATCCTCTTCTAAAAAGATAAGAGGCTCCTCCCATAACTCCACTAGATCGTTTGCTGCCATCCCCTCTCCATCATATCGCTTCAAAACAACCATCCATATTTCTCCTTCATCCGCTCTGTCCATTTTGGGTCCTTATGTTCCCCTATCCCCCATCACATATACTTCAGATCCTAAGTCCATTTTGGGACCTTACATCCCAAAATCACCTCCTCTATCTCTTCCTATTAGCCATCCATCACCTATCCATGTCACCCATCATAACTATCTCACTCTCATGCTCCCTAATTAGGGTCAGCAAAGGCACATACCTGTACATCATCCATTCACATATCATCCTCAAAATCTTACCTCCATCCCTCCATTCATATTCCCTCCACATCTTCCATCTGCTCACACCCATCCCATTGCTACTAAATGCACTTTGGATGCCAAAGTACAAATTCATAAATCTAAACATCCACATGAATCAATATTTCCTCATGTCTCCTCTAAAAGACATGTTGAAGAAAATAAAAATCAAATCCAAAATCCAAATCAAACCCATAGGCCACAAAGGCCCACCAAAGCAAAAATCAAAACCATGTGGATCCCAAAGAAAATAGATGCAATGCCTTCAAATGAAGCCTCCATAACAATATCCAGAGTTGCTACTCCAAAAGCTAATCATGCAAATCCTCCTAAATCCATTTTGGGTCCTTATGTCCCAAAATTTTCTATCACCTCTCCTCCATTATCTCCACATCCTCTATTACACCCTCCATTAGCCCCACATCATCCAACCATTAATCCTCCTATCCTTTCACACTCCCCACCACATGTGCCAATGTTGGTCTTGAACACGCCTCCCCATCATACGTTTACTCCATCAATCTACCCATACACTTTCCAACATTTTAGCCATTATTCCACATACCTCCCCCATCAAATCCCTTTAATACCTACCCTTACATAATTCCTCCATTGTCGTAACTAAGGTTGTACCAACATCTAATAGTCGCTTCAAACATGGGCTCTTAATACTTCGTATGGAATTGGATGCTTGATTCCTTCATCCATATCCTTATCACATGTCTTCAGCATCCACTTATCCACCTCCCTATACTTATCCATCTTCACCCACATTCTATCCAAAAATCCAAAAAAAATTACAAAAAAAAAGAAAAAGCAAAAAAGTTCCTTGGATAAGTACCATGATGAAAACTTGGCAAACAGGCATCATGCGTAAATCCCCATCCATCCTTTTCCAAACTTGGGGGCAGCTTCCTGATATGCATTCCCTCCATCCGCTATGCTTCCTGCTATGCTTCTAGCTATGCACCCATTGTCCTACTATACATCCTCTTCATTCATCCCCTCCATCCCACCTATCTTCCACATCCTACCATCATATCCTATTTATCTCCCATCCCTCCATCCTTCTTGTGATCTTGATCAAAATAGCGGCACCTATCTATGCATGCTTTGGACACCTCTTGGTATACATTCCCTTCATCCATGCTCTATCATATTCCTTAGTCACCCATCCTATCCTCCTCTAGTTATCTCCTTTATCTTCCCATCCACTCGTCTTCCATCCCTCATGCCTCATCATACATGAGATATCTAAAGTGGGGCATATACTTCCTTTGTGACATAGTCCTTGGAGACATCATCTATCATAACATTCCTTCATCTCCCTATCCATCTATCACAACATCCCTTCCATCTCCCCATCCTTATCTTCCTATCCATCTATCCTAGCATCCCTTTCATCTCCCTATCCTTATCTTATTATCCATCCAAACAATCCCTTCCATCCCCCATCCCTATCTCTCTATCGGGTATGTGCAGGATCATCATGGAAAAAATAGGCCATTAAGTGGCAAAAAATTTAGAAAAATCAGAGTTAGGCAACTTGACGTAAAAAATTGAATATGTTATCTATATTACTTCAAAAATATGTAAGAATAGAATCTACACAAAATTGAATGTAGTTTCTAAACTGCTAGGTTTGTTTTTTAAAAAGAAATCTATTTGGTGAAAAATTGAAATTTCAATGTAGTGGTACTTAAATTTCAGGGAAAAAATAAGAAGTAGGTGTCTGCCTGACTACCCTAACCACAATAAAATGATAATATATTTTTATAAGATTTTAGATATAAGTAAAGGAATCATCCCCCGATGTGATGCATATTTTTTTGTAATTTTTTTTCCAAGTAAATAATTAATTATGAATTTTTTATGAATTTTTTTAAATATAAAAAATCATGTCCACCACATAACTTGGTCAAAAACTTCATGAAATTCATTTTTTCTTTTTTTAATCCTATAGTATGTGAAGCATAGAATGTGACACATGTTTTGGATTCAAAAAATGTGATACCGTTTGAAAGCTATAGATGTTTTTCAATCAGCCTATCAATCAGGACTTTAGTCATAATTTGAATAGAAATTGAATAATAATTACTTATTAAATTCAAAGTAAACCATAATTTATATCAGTGGAAAGCAGAGAATCTCCTTTAAAAACCTTTTTCATTTCATCAATTTTGGGTAAAAAAATAGTCGTTAGCCACCTACCCATCATATTGCCACTTTTTGGCCCATCATGATCCTGCACATATCCTATCCATTCTTTCATCTTTATCCTCATCCCATCTAACAATTCCTTGTCATTGGTATCTAGTTATAGGCCTCCCTCCATGCAACCCAATGCCATTTATCTCATTGCCATCACTTCTACTTATTTTACACATCTTTT
Organism: Sequoia sempervirens; assembly: GCA_007258455.2. Taxonomy (NCBI): domain Eukaryota; kingdom Viridiplantae; phylum Streptophyta; class Pinopsida; order Cupressales; family Cupressaceae; genus Sequoia; species Sequoia sempervirens. Next base: position 158,742,050 of record VDFB02353493.1, on the reverse strand, counting down.
CAATCTCCTATCCTTTCTCATCATTCATCTCTCTATCATATCATCCTCCCAATTCATTTTGATGACTTGGACCACTTTCCCATTCCTGAGATTTGTGTGATCACCATCATCCAATCCAATCGAATAGGTCTATCTTGTCTCATCGTATCAGTCCCATCATTTTATCCCCTTATCAGTGATCATCTTGCCATCCTTTATCCATCGTTTATCTTTGATCTTTTGTTGAACTACGTTTCCCCTGCACTTTCATGTAGGCAAGGTTGATCCTTTGATCCACCCTCGGGGATCCTTTATCATATATCATTGGTCATTCTACTTCTATCCATCTTATCTTTATCATCCATCAAGGTCTCCATCATGGTCAGTCATCAGCCTTTTATCAAACTACGAGGGCTTTGCGATTTCATGTAGGCAAGGCTAATCTTTAATCGGCCCCTGAACCCCTAGGTCTTTAGGGTGTGTTAGTCTCATGTCTTGTCTCCCTTTTTTTGTGTCATCAAGCTATGCCCTTATCTAGCTAGTTCTTAACAAATGAGTTCCACTAGTATCATTAGATCCAATCAGTTTTGAATATCCTACATCATATCGATCTTTCAGTTTAGTATCCATCATCAGTCTCAACAAGATGCATCCTTCCTAACAAACCTCATCAATCCCATCCATCCCCTTGATCCTATAGAAAAGGGCATTTGAAACTTGATTACACTCTTTTGATGCTTTTGGATTTTGTTTATCCTTTGAGCTCCCTATCATCACTTGTCATGGTCACCTTGATCCATCATATCACGGTGTGCTTTGACTAGTCAACATAGGGGTGTATCTTGATATTTTACTATTGTTGTCTGTTGGGTTGTCCCACGTAGTATTCACCAAGACCCATGTGATCTTATGTTACGCTAGGACATCCCTTTGTGCTTGCGGTTATCCCAATGCCTAGCCTGACCAAAGTCTTTGTTACTTTGGGGTGTTGGGATAGCCTTCTTCTCTGTTGTGTTTGTTTTATGCACTAGAAACCAATCTGCCTTGATCCATCATGCCTTGGTGTATCGTGTCTTATGCTATATCAAAACTCAGTGCTCCGAAGATGGAAAATCATATTAGGATCACATTTCATGGTCATTACCGTTGCATTGCATTCACCCTATGATTTTGGTTGTGCAAATACATCACATCTCTTTTTCTTCTCTCTTAGTTTCTTTTTCCTCACCCCTCCTGCTTCACCTTAGTCAAGGTGAACCTATCTTCCAGTAGAAATGGAAGCACCCCCGCGTCGCAGTGGAAGCACCCCTGCACTGGGACGGAAGTGCCCCTGCATCAGGGCAGAAGTTCCCTAAGCCAGGGTAGAAGCACCCTCGTAGTAGGGCAGAAGCACCCAAAAATGGGGTAGATATGCCCCTGTGCCAGGGTAGAAGCACCCCCAAGCTGGGGTGGATGCACTCCAAGCTGGGGCGGAAGCGGCCCCATGGCAGGGTGGAAGCATCCCAAGCTGGGGCGGAAGTGCCCTGGCCTTGGGGTGGATGCACGCCAATCTAGGGTGGAAGTGCCCCTGCACCGGGGCAGAAACACCCCAATCTGGGGTGGAAGTGCCCTCAAGCTGAGGAAAAAGTGCCCCAGGTGCCTAACTTCCTAGAGCCTCCATTTGCAAACTGTGTCTTTGATTGACTTCGTTCAAACACCAATCTTCTCAGTTTTTTGTGCTCTTTCCAATGACATATACCATGTCATACTTTCGAGAAGTCGCCTGGGACCCCTTTTTCTTCCCCAAACACCTTCTCGAGGGGGCATACCCTCCCACGTTTCCTCCATTCTTTCGACATAGTCACTGGGGCATCTCCCTCTTTTTTCCCTCCGCTTGGGCAGCTCATTCAACCTCTTTCATGCTGGGGAATCAAGCCCCATCACTTCATCATCTATATTTTATTTTTCTTCGAAACACTATTATTCTAATAATATTTTGAAGAGGGGTAAAATGTAGACATCCAAATTTGACCACTTCTATATGGTCAAATTCATCTTCTTATTCATCCCTTTAATTCATACACCTTGCCCTCTTGGCCAGTATTAATTAAATCACTTGATATTTCATGGTCTACCTAAGGTCCCTAAAGTATTTAATTTAACAATTAAATGTTTTACCTTACACCTTTTCCTCTCTAAATTAAATAAATATATCAATTTATTTAATTTAGTCATTTGACCTTTTTGAATAAAATCAATTTAAAATTCTTCATTTTTCTCTCTCCTTGTCACATCCTCCATAATCCCTTTCTAATTTGGATTAATTTAATTAATTCATGATTAAGATTTGCATCCTCTTAATCAAGGATTAATGTCACATCCTCCTACATTTTCCACTTGCTTCTAATCTCTCACTAATTATCCTAATCAAGTATTTGTACAACCTTAATCAAAAGTCATTAGCCACATTTAGCACCCCTTTTTAGTCAACCTTTTCATTTACCTTTCTTAGCATTGACCCTCTTTTCAATGTGAATTTTTAATTCACATTTATTTATCCTAGGTCTCTCTCCTCCCCATGTGAGTTTTTAATTCACATTTTATCCTTTCAAGGTTTACCTTATCCCCATGCAACTTCTAGAACATTTGACTTGTCACATCAAGTCACATGTGACAAACTCCCACCTTTTTGGAGACCCTCTCTTATCCACTAGATTCTCCCAAGCATGTGAATTTTTAATTCACATTTATTCTTCCAAGGTACTTGTCCTTCCTCCACATCATGTACCTCCCTTCCACCTCACTTCGACATCATCTTATCCTAGGCCATCTCACATTCCACATGTCAAGATGTGAGGGCTTGTGAGTCCTCAACTCACCATAGCCCTACATCTTGACCTTGGTGGCTCAATCTCAACTATTGAATTCTCTAGAGAATTCAAATTTCCCTATAAATACCCTCTTTTCTAGTGCATTTAAAAAAACACTTAGTCATTTTGCACCTACATGCTGTCATTTTGATACTCAACTCACAAGCATTTCCTCTTACTTAGCCAAGCCATTTTAGCCATTTGCATTTGCATCCTATCATATAGTCAAATTTTCATTTAATCATATCAATAGCCATCCAAAGAGCACACAAGTACTTAAAATCAAGGGCCGACCAAGGAATTTCATCTACAAAGAGAAGGTATAATCAATTGCAATCTTCTTTCATTTTATTTCTTTGTGTTAACAATTTCTTAGGCTAATCTTAAGGTGTCCCTTTGTGTTTTTCCTTACTGCATAATAGTGGTTTTGCATCTTTAGAATAGGATAAACATTTAGGATCACATAAACATACATAGAGGAATATGTCGATTTTTATGTTAATTCCATAGAATATGCCATGTAGACTAGCGATTGTTGATGATGTTGAGATGAATGGATGATGCACATCCCTTGAGGCTCTAGAATATTCAATGAAGGAATTTAGCTATGAAAGATAATCAACCACAAAAAGAAGTGTTGCAACAATGGAATGCTGATTAAAGATTCTATATTGATAATATGATTGATATGATATCAATATGATATGTTACAAATGAACACGATGCCTGATTAAATAGGCAAGAAGTAAACCCTAATATGCATGAGATGTTGCCAAGTGTCTTGATCAAACAACATGTGACAACATGTGAACCCTATCTAGATGATCATTAAATGATGAGATAAGTTCTAGAAGGAATCTTATCCCACAAAATAGGAAAGGGAATATTATCCCATTTATTAAATGATGCAACCTAGGACTAAATGATTTATGACCTAAGTTAACTTATGCTAGTGTAATAATAAATTAATTAATTACACCAACACCCCCCATAAGTGCAACATAGGGAGGAAAATGCAATGATTATGCAAAGATGATCGATGATGATGGGTCCCGACTACGAGGCCATGTTAGGTACCCATGTACACGAAGATGCAGAAAATATCCCACAACCAGAGAAAAGGGGAAAACCCAAAGGGAAGAAAACCCCTCTCCAAAAAGGAGATGAAAATGCAGAAATGTGAGATAGGATGGGAAGGATGGAGGACTCCCAAATACCCCCCAAGGACACCATCCATCACATGGATACAATACAATCAAAATCCCCCCCATAGGGAGGAAAGAGAGACAAAATAGCCCCCCCAAAAGATGAGATCACCTGCAAGAAAGGTAAGTGTCTGAAGACAAAACAAGATCCAATGTCGACAAACAACTTGTCTCCCTTTTAGAAGAAACAAAACCAACTGCAAGTGGAGAGATGCTTCCCATTCCGGATAGGAATTGAAGGAAGGAAGGATGAAGGTGGATGTCGATGGTGTCTCAGAACTCTACTCAAGTGTCTCCTTGCCTGATGAAGAAGAGGCCACAATCAATGAAGAGAGTGACAAACCAGGATGATGCAGAAACAGATGTTGAACAATATCCAAAGACAAAGATAGAACATATATGATAGATGTGATGGAGACTTGATAGCCCCCCCTAAATGAAGTGTCCTCAAAACCACTAAAAGAATCCTGAAGCAAATCCAATGGTAGATGCTGAAGAAACTGTAAATCCTGAATGGAATAACAGGGAAGAAGTCTCAGATAAGAAATCTCTGAAGAGAAACCAAGTTCCTCCAAGATAGTCTCTGGATTCCCAATCAAGGTCGAGACAAAGGAATGAGGAGACTCAAAACAACTCTCCAAATCCAAATATGAATAGAGGAGTGATATCCCCTCAAAAATGTCCTCTAAACTGGTAGAAGGAGCCAAGTTAGTGATACCTAAAACAAAGCCATCATGTGATAGCAAGTCTGGAAAGCAGAATGTGTCCTGATGGATGATGATAGTGGAAGCTTCAATCAATGATTCTGGACAAGGAATAACTGAATGTGAAGGGATACCAATTGGCTTTGATGAAGAAGAAGCACTGAAAGGAACCTTGTCAACCTCTTCAGAAAGATCAAGGCAATCAACTTCTTGCACAACAATAGCATCATGGGGTACTTGATCTAAAGAATGACATTTTGAAGCATGATCATTGGGGAATGGTGGAGTATCTGAATCTCCATATATCTCCCAAAGCTTAATCCAAAGAATGTGAGGACAATCACAATGATCAATAGCATTCAAAACATCAGAATCAACTTGCATAGCAATTATCTCCAAGATAGTGTACCTACTGCAACTCCAAGCAAATTCTGAACACCTTCACTTGGACAGGGAACTATGCCATATAGATGAGGCAATAGATGAAGTGACTGAAGATGGTGGTAGATCCCATCTCGCCATTGCTGATAGTTACCCTTGTGCAACATAACTAAAGGAGAATAATATGCAAGCCCCATAACGAAATTTCTCCACAAAAAACAAATACATTGACCTTCCACAGAGAATAGAAGACTTCCAAAATGCAACTGAGAATATGCCTCCGAGATCAACAAATCCTTCTTTTGTTTTAGCTCCAGGTATCTTTTTTTTGGTTTTTTGATTCCTAAGACATCCTGATACCATGTTGAGATGAATGGATGATGCACAACCCTTGAAGCTCTAGAATCTTCAATGAAGGACTTTAGCCATGAAAGATAATCAACCACAAAGAGAAGTGTTGCAACAATGGAATGCTGATTAAAGATTCTATATTGATAATATGATTTGATATGATATCAATATGATATGTTACAAATGAACAAGATGACTGATTAAATAGGCAAGAAGTAAACCCTAATATGCATGAGATGTTGCCAAGTGTCTTGATCAAACAACATGTGACATGTGAACCCTATCTAAATGATCATTAAATGATGAGATAAGTTCTAGAAGGAATCTTATCCCACAAACTAGGAAAGGGAATATTATCCCATTTATTAAATGATGCAACCTAGGACTAAATGATTTATGACCTAAGTTAACTTATGCTAGTGTAATAATAAATTAATTAATTACACCAACAGATGAAGTATGATACAAATTTGTATGGATTGTATGGATTAGTACTGTTTAGATTTTGTATGATTGTATGGACAATGTTTTTGTGAATTCTATTAAACCCTTCAAAAATGTCCCAATTTTTTTTCACCTAAATATGAAGTGTTTCATATGAAAATAGGGGTTTTTGGGCCTTTTTAACTTGATTGAGAGGTCCTTTTTTCCCCAATGTACACCTAACAAAATCTCAAGCTTGAATCACCCACTGATTTGAGAAGGGGTTTTGCAATTCTAGAGCTCTAATACCATGTTAGAGTCACTCAAGGAATCAAGCCTTTGGGATCACCTACAAAAACCAAAAAAAACCTTCTAGAAGAGGGAAAAGAAAGAAGATTAAATTGCAATAATGGATGCAAGATATGGTGAATTTGCAAAACTCAAGATTGTAGTGATATATTGGACTTACACAATTGAAAAATTGTTCATGATGTACAAAGGATTCCTTTCTTATAGAGAAAAAATATGGGATAGGATAATTAGACATGATCTTGACATGTGTCTTAATCCTAAATAACGAGACAACTAGCCCAACAAATACTAAATGACTCATGACACAAGCATTAAATGTCAAAAGATAAGTGACAACTAATACTTATCTAGAAGGATCCTCCCCAATTAATGCTATCTAGAAAGATACCCTCCTAGAACCTAAGTGGAATTAACATGTAAATAGGACCTAGATAGGTAAATCACTTATTTATTTCAACAATAAACAAGTTTGCATCTCATAATAATAAAAGAAAAAGTGTTTTTATCATTGAGAAATTTTAAAGTGGGAAACTTCAAATCATATATCATCCAAATAAAATATAATTAATCAATAAAAAAGAAACCATTTATCATAACAAGGAGAGTTAAATAGGCATGAATTATACACTTTCAAAGATTCAAAATACAAAACCATGTTACATTCAAAAGCTTTTCTACATTAAACCAAACCTTCAAACTTAGTCAAAATACTAGCTCATATAAAGTAGAAGTAAAAGTTAAACACAAAATGAATTTTAGGATAGATATGCATAATATCAAAGTAAGAATACAATATCACAATGACCAAGATTTTGATATCATAAAAAATGGACATCTTGGTGCAATATTGGGTTACATATAAACATGAGGTTGATGTTTTTATGTAGCTAAGGATTTTCATACTACAACTTGATAGAAGGATAAAATTTTATGAAGACAAAGATGACCTACACATAACATTACCTCTTCACATCTAGTAATAACACTGTAAAAATATAAAACTATAACACTATAATATTCAGAGAAAGCAAAAAAATTATATAGAAAGAGCTTAAATTAGCATTAAATTCAATATCCAACTTTTCAAGGTTCTATGTGTTTCACAACTAAAGATATTAATGATAGAGTATCAAACTAGGTAGAGATAAAGTTATAGTTACTGAGTTCATGTTGGAATGCTCTGCATTCCATCTCCAATGATCATTATGTTGTGAGGATTTCAAGGAATTCTTGAAGATGTCATATGTGTGTGAACTCCAAGTGTCAAGTGTTTTGGGATGAACAGTTGGTTCATTCAATTGTTGCTTCACCAGTTTTGTTGTGTGGTACCAACCTAAGGGTTTTGAGGGTTATGTGGTATTAAATCAAGTATGGAGTGGATTCATAGGAGTGACTATAGGTCATTTCAATTTATTTTGGTGAATAAAACACTTCGATTACTTTTACAAGGCATGTTTTATACAGGTTTGAGCTAGTAGGTTTTGGAATCACATGTTTCATCTAACTAGGCTAACCTAATTAATGGTATCATTGTTTACAGAATATATGCATATATATAAGGAAAAATTAGTGTTGGGATGATGATGTGAGATTGTGAATTATGAAATGTGATAGTGGTGATCTTGTGATAGTGAATTATGAAGTGTGCAAAGTCAATTTTTTGAGCTTTGTGCTATAGAAAAAATGACCCTTTGCTTGACATGGGATTAATTCATAATTGATCGGACTTAATGAGGTCTTAATCTAGTGTTTTGAGGCATTTTATGATTCCACACTAGGTCTTGGACCCTTATAAATCAAATAACATGCTTTTAACGATGTCTTGTAAAGGTGTTGTAAAGTCTTGTAAAGGACTTTCATGCTTTTCTAGACTTAATTAACCTATTTCTCCCTAATTCAACATTATAAAATGTGTTTAATAACATCCTTACATCAATATAGAAGGTTCTTAATGTAAAATTGATGATAAACTACTGATGTAATGTGTCTTGTACATTCACATTGGTTTTTGTGGTTTTCTAGGCTATGTGGACCTAATTTTAGTGTTGAAAAGTGTATTTAGTCACATTTTCACATTGATTTATGTTTCCCAAGCCCTATTTAACATTTACATCATCACTAATATGCCCTAATTAACCCATATTGTGCATCTCGAGGCTTTAATTGATCAAATACCCTACAAGATGGCATTTTAGACCTTATTTCCTAATTCCTTGGCTTCTTAGGTGTTAGAATGGCCCCTTTGGGACCCATTCACCATGCATGGTGAATCAGTCCCATCCTAGTGGGACTCATTCACCATGTGTGGTGAATGAGTCCTATCTAGCCCTATTTTGACTTTTGAGCTAGAAATAAAGTAAAATTTGAATTAATTTTGCTTCATGTCAACTTGTGATGAGGTATAATCAGGATACTACGGCATGTAATTGTCTGTAAATTAGTGTTTTTATCCTCAATTAACATCTAACAAGTTATTTATACATCTCTCATCATTGATTCATCTTCTATCTTCTCATCCAAGTCAAGCAAGTTAGGGTTTCTTCATTAGAAGTCATCAAGTTAGCTTTCTAAAGCATTCAAGGGCTAAATCTTCATGTTATACTGCAGGATTTCAAGATGAAATCAACATGACAAGGTAATCACTTCCATTTTATATGTTTCATTACTTTATTTGATCATTTTGGTTTAATTACCTAAATGGGGTTTGACTAAGGCAAACCCCCATGCCCTAACATTCAACATATCTCTCTTTTGTCTTGTTTGTTTGCAGATTTAAGACTCTTGAAGGCATATGAATCATTGAATATTGCATTTCAAAGTCATTTAAGTCATGTATTCATCATTTAATTCAAAACATCAATAAAAAGTCACTTTCAAACCCGAATTGATAGTTTCAAAAGCAGACACCTGGAGGAAGCAAAAGTACAAATCTAGCTCCATAGAATCAAATCCAAAATTTATAGATTCCTATAGGTGGAATAATTCTCCACCCATGGAGAATGAGTCCCATCTATGGGCCTTAAAAGTGATTTTGTTAGAATTCAGCTCCCGATAGTCAGAAACAAGTTTCAAAATTTTTTCATCAAAAGCAGGACTAATTTGCCATGCATGGAAAATTAGTCCCAGTGGCCATTGATAATATTTTCTAAGACATTCTAGTTACATCAATCTGCCTCCAGGTTCACTCAGATTGATCCTTGTCTTTTCTGTTTTGCATTATTTCTTCATTTACATAGTTGTTTGCATATCATAATGTGTTTTCAAACATAGTTGTAATTGCACTTTTGCATTCATTTTTTGACATTTAGATTAGTCAATTACATTTATTTAAGTTTATTTACATCAAAAAAACATTGAATACATCTTAATTTGAGTGAATCATAAGCATTTTTGGACCCAATCTCTCTCCTTTTAGGTGAAAAACCCTAAGAGTGTAAGAGTAGCATTTGGGTCCCAAAAATTTATGTTTCAAGCTTAATGTTGAATTGTATATTTAGTATATAGCAGATGCATTATAAGTAGTTCAAATTCTAGAAGTGAGCCATCCTTTTGTATATGTTTTGTAATTCTAGAAGAAGTGATCTTTCTTGGATAACTTCAGCCCTCATATTTTTTGGATAGCGAGTCTTCTAGGTAATGAACCCTTCAGGTAGTGAGCCTCTTGTAATCTATTATAATAAGTTATGGTATATTGTGAGCTAATCCTCACCATGGTTTTTCTTTTCCAAGGGTTTTCCATATAAATCTAGTATTCTTGTATTGATTGTTGTGATGCATTCTTTAATTGTTCCTTTCCATTTCTACAAGTTTAATTAGATGGTTTGAAATACACTTTTAAGTTAATAAATTTTAGGGAATATTGATTCATCCTCCCTTTCAGTATTATGGGTGTTCAAAAATTGGTATCAGAGCTTGGTTCCTTCAATTTGCTTAACAACTGAGGTAGATCTTGGAGGTTTAACAAATGGCAACTAGGAAGTATCATATCCCTCTAGAAGAAATTATAATGGAAGGGTTCACAAAAGAAGACTATGAATTTGATATGGAATGAGAACTCAAATTTTCTCTTTATGACCTAGATAAAGAAGAATGTGAGAATACATATTTGAAAGAAAATCTTAAGGAAGTAGATAAGTGTATCAAGAAGCTAAGGAATCAGGTCAAGAAAGCTAAAGATCAACTCAAGGAAACAAATTAGCAACTTAAACAATCAAATGAGACAATCGCTAATTTGAAATTGCAGGTTGAAGATGTAAGAAGAGTTGAAGACTACTTGAATTCCAAGTTGAAATAAAAGTCTACAGATTTCTCAAAGATTGAAGAAGAGATTGTGTCTCTAAGGAAGGATCTAGAGAAATCAAATATTCAAGAGGATAAATTAAAGAAAGAGTTTACCTTTCTTGATGATATGCTTGGTAGTCAAAATTTTTCTAAGGATAAAGAAGGATTAAGGTTTTAAAAGGAGAAAACTCACAGGAAAAAAAACTTCAAACAATGTTGAAATGGAGAATAATGAAGAAAGTAAGACTGGAGATAACAAGATCAACATCAAATATATCTGGAACCAAAAGAATTATTTCAAGAGACCTCCTCTTTGACAACCAGTTGCACAAAGGTGTCCATCTTTTAAAGGTTAGTGGTATTCTTGCAATAAATTTAGGCATAGAGCTGTAGAATGTAAAAGCAGGATGAATCATAATTATCAATCATTTTTTGGTCAATATTATACATCCAATATATTTGATCATAAGGCTATTGAATGCACAAGATAAATGATGAAAGGTTACAATAATGGTATGATGTCTCAATCATTCCCTAGTTACTATTATCCATGTAATGGGTTTGGGTATAAGACTTCTGAATGCAAATATAAAATAGAAAGAAGTTTCCTTTGCAACAAGGCATCATATGCTATAAATACAATAAACTAGGACACATAGCTAGGTTTTGCATAGGAAAGAATGTGAAACCTTCTATTCCAAAAAAGAAGATTGATTTGGTTGAGGTACAAAGGAGGAGATGAACAAGATCTAAAACAAAAAAGGAAGATAATGATGTGAAGAATGAATCTGTGCCAACTTTTGGTGTAGATGTTTCTTCTAGAAACTAGATAAAGAGAATTGGATCAGGGATATTTTTAACAAAAAACTTTCTAAACCCACTCCCAAAGATGAGATGTTGATGTCTTTAGCATATTGGTGCATGTATAGGTTGATATGTTTGATCCATGGATGAAATGTTTCGTGAGAAATATCTTGATGCAGAGATTTGTAGAATGCTTAGGAGTACATGTGATGACATAAAGAAGGCTTGATAACTAGTATAAATGACCTAACTTTTCACTACCTCATTTAATGCATATTTTAGGTCATAGTCCTGAAATGTGTTTATATTTCATTTTGCATACTCAAAGGAATTTATGTTTGAGAAATTAGAATAGGAGAGAAGATCAAAGGAAATTTTAGTGCATTGAATGAAACCCTACCAAAAAAATTCTTCAAGGATTTATAATTTCTTGCAAAACCTAGCTTAGAGAAGTTCATAATGTATACTCCTTAGTATATTGATGTGCTTGAGAGTCTGGGGCCTAAATTCAAGAAGTAGCCATATAAATCAATGGAAACAAATAATAAAGACCTATGTTCTCTAGGGTTTCATCAAATGTGATTCACACAAAGGATGTACAAATTTACATTCATTCTAAGATGGATGAATATGACCACTTCAAGTTGGCTGATTTTAGGGAAAAAATTCTAACTGTAGATGATTTCCAGTTGAAACTATAGTATGCTTGATTTCTAGAGAAAATTTTGGATGTATAGATAATTTTTCTTAACTTTTATTTTGAATATGAGTGGGTGAAGTATGTTCTGAGTAGAATACATGAAAAATTCATGTGGCTGGGCATGGAAATGTCGCATATGATAACCAAAGAAGAAATTAGGGTTGTTACTAGTTTGAGCTCTATATATGACTAGGCCCAACATTGAAGGTGGTAAAGAATGAAGTGTTGATGAAGCTTACTAGAGCCAAGTTTGACAAGCATGCCCTAGATGTGGATGAAATTGAAGATTGATAGTCAAATATGTTGCAATGATGATTGGTTACAATATATTCTACGGGTTAGTGCGAGATCATGAGGGTCCAAACTAGGCCCTTAAGTGGCAATGAAAATTCAAAAAAATAGAGTTAGGAAACTTGACATAAAAATTTGAATAAGTTATTAACATAATTGGAAAAATATGTAAGAAAGAAATTTGTAGAAAATTGAATGTAGTTTGAAAGATATTAGTCCTTTTTGGGAAAAGAGTAAATTTGTTTGGTAAAAATTTAAAATTTCAATGTAGTAGTACTAAATTTTTAGAAAAAAATAAAAAGAAAGTGTATGTATAACCAACCCAAGTACAAGAAAAAATAATATTTTTTGGAAACTTTCAATATAAGTAGGGACACATGCTCGGATGTGCCACTATTTTTTATGTATTTCTTTTGCAAGTAAATAATTAGTTATGAATTTTTTATTAAATTTTTTTAAAAACATTAAAACTTGTTTGTCTGACAACTATAACTTCATAAAAAATTAATGAAATGCAATTTTTTTTAATCCTATAGTATGGGAAGCATAGAATGTGCCACATCTTTTGGATTCAAAAAATGTTAAATTGTTTAAGAATTATAGATGTTTTTCAATTAGCATATCAATCAGGATTTTAGTCAAAATCCATGTAGAAGATAAATAATAATTATTTATTTAATTCCAAATAAGGCATATCTTATATTGGTAGAAAGCTAGCAATTTTCTTAATAAACCCTTTTCATTTTATCAAATTTGGATAATAAAAAGGTCTTCAACCACTTTTTGGTGCCACTATTTGGACCCCCATGATTATGCACTCACCCCTATACAAATTGGGAGAATTATGTCTCTACCACCACGATACACACCACATATCAAATGGTCAAAAAATGTAAAGAATTTGATCTATGTGAGCTCTTGAGATTACGATTGCTGGAAAATTTGTAGAAGAAAAAGGAGTCAAGGTACCCTTTTTGGTATAGTACTCTTATCATTTTCTTGTTATTTTACTTTCTTAAAAAGTTGCCCTGAACAAAGGATGTAGTATGAAAAAATGATATCCCTGTATTTGTTCAAATTAGAGATCATTTAAGGAGATTTGTAGACTTTGAGTCTCACAAGACAATGTTGTCATGGGGGCTTTTCAAAACCTTTCAAGCTTGGATACAAGAGAGAGAAAGAATTCCAAGAGAAGTTATGAATAAGTATAAAAATGACATAACATTTATGGTTAGCAGAGATTAATGCTACATGGAAATAGATGAACCCAAAACTATTTGGGTTCAAGAGTTGGGTTATAAGGTAACAATTCATCTGAGGTCATTGGCCTTCCAAATATTATATTGAGTAAACCTAGAGATACAACAGTTGAAAGGTCTGGTACTTATGAAGATAAATCAAGTCAGATGAACCTGGAGAAGAAGAAAAAAGATATTGAAGAAAAGGTTGAAAAGATGAAGGTTGAGTTGGAAAAGGAGTTTGGTATTGATAGATCTATATAATAGCTTATTTTCTGTTATTTTATATAGAATTTAAGATGCTTTTAAACACACTTTCCAAACAATATTCCACATTATCTATCCTTTTATATCTATTATGTAGACTTAAACCCAAAGACATGATGATGGAATTATGGTTATAATAAATTAACATTAAATGGTTTATATGAATATGTGTATGGAATGTTGATGGAATGCTATGTTTAATTGTGATAGTTATCCTTGTGTATATTTTTTGTGAAACTAACGTGTTTGCAAGATAAAGAGGAACTGTGGCACATAGCAGTTGTAGGATGAACCGGTAACAAAAGGAATGTTGGACACCAAAACAAGGGAAAGTCCAAGATGAGATGAACATGACAATCATTAATTAAAGGCACTTAATGAAGATTGAATGCATGTTATTATGATCAATTAATAGACACTGAAGAAGAGGTATCCTTCACTTATGGAATTTTGATAGATGGTTGTATGTTTGCATGCATTCTATTTTGAAAAAGTTCTAATCTTGATAGGATTCTCTTCCTTTTTAGTTATAGGTTGAATTATTTAGTCTTAATTATATGCTCTATTATTTGGGAATGGAATTAATGATTTTAGTTAAGTTGTTTTGAATAAAGATTCCCTCAACTTGTATATAGTTGTTGGTTGAATCTATAGGATAGTTAGTTGGTTTTTCTCAGTTTTATGTTATTAGTTGCTTTTAGTTTGAAGACATGAGATATTCAAAATGATTGAGTACAATTTGTGCAAAGATCTTTTGTAATATTTTATGTTATGCAATGCATGAAGGTCAATTTATGGGATGCATATAATCTATTAGCTAGATTTGGGTTTAGTTAAAGTGAGAACAACCACTAGAGCAAGCCACTCAAGGTATTATTTCTCACTTCATCTTTCAGATATTTATTTCTATTTACTAGTTGTTATTAGTTCATTATTATTTCATGAATCATATTCAAGTTAATTAGTATTTCATATCTTGCTTATTGTCAACGAATGCTTATGAATACACATGTAACAATTAATTAATAACACTTAAAAGGATAGTTTATTTGAGTTATTGAGTCTTTATTAGTTTTTAATTGATACAAATTTATTCTATTAGTAGCAATTTAGCTACAACCTAAGCTGCAGGTACCCATAACTAGTTATGATTTCTATTTTTACTACTTTTTAGTTCTGTGAATTTTTAGCAATTAAGATAACTTAAATAAGGTGGTTTAGGTAGTTTCAGTCATTGAATACATATATAATGTTTCACCATCACAATCTTACAAGCCTTAGGTTGATAATTTAATTTAGTCTTAAACAATGTTAAGTGGACTATTCAATTAGTTAAACCTCTATATTGTGTAAGCTCTACAAAGTTTATAACACATTATATTAGACTTTACATTTTTGGTGCCATTGTCGGGGATGGTGCTATCTTCATAGACTTCTTTTTTATAGCTTTCATAGTTAATTTCACTTTCCAGTATTAGAAATATTAGATACAATCTCCTTGCAACACCAAAAATACACTTATCATTGTGTAGGACTATTGAATCTAAAGCCATATTTCATGTATGTGGAGGGAGAGAGATTCCCTGGGTAGATTCCTTCCCTCTGTATTCTAGGAAGCTATAGAAAAAATTGGTTAATATAGTACTCAAAGAAAAGGTACCACTGAAGAAGAAATTTCCTTTTTATCTACATCTAACACACATATAGAAGGGATATACCACACCACAGGTGATGTAGAAGATGATGATGTTGAATGAACAACATTTGAGTTCCCTATCATTGACCAACAAAGGGTTGCAGTGCTAAATAACATTCCTCCTTTAGCATTACCATTCTTCTATGGGTTAATAACTAAGGACCTAGATACATTCCTCTTTGAATTTGATGTCCTATGCAGAAGTTACAACTATACTTTTGATGCACATAGGCTAAATATTTTTCCTTCCACCCTAAAGGATACATCTCTAAGTTGGTTCATGGGATTAGGAAAGGATGCTATTCCTGATTGGGACACTATGAAGACATTGTTCTTAGAAAATTGTCAAGAATACTATAGGGGACTTGACAAGAGGAAGGATGACATTTTTAGAATGACATAAAAGGATGACGAATCCTTGGAGGATTATGTGGAGATATTTCTATTTGTTCTAAAGAAAATTCCACAAAACAAGTTGTCAGAAGAGTCTCTCAAGTTAGTCTTCTTGAGAGGAGTAAATGATGACTACATGGATGCCTTGAACCTCATTATCTAGGGAGATATTTATCAGCTACCATTACAAAAATTTGTAAGGTCTATCTGAATTATTCTAGGAGATTCACTAAAAGGCCAAGAGGAGATAAGACATTAGTTATGGGTAAATCATCTAATGGAGTTTCAAAGATTGAGGTAAGAAATTTGTTATCCAATATGAAGGAGGATATTATTAATCATCTTGCAACTTAGTTGGATACTCTCCACATTAATAAAAAGTAGGAGGAAGTTGAGGCTATGATTACTGAATATTGTCCAAGTTGTAGGCAACGAAAAGCAAATTGCAAATGCAAAAAAGTGGCTAGTATCTAGCAAGATAAAGTTTTGAAACCTGATTTCTAGCCAATTGAAGGAGATGATGGACATCTCTTATATATAGCACAAAGGAAGCTATGGCAATAAAGAAAAGGTATGCCACAAGACCCTCTTAGCTTTAATCCATCCTTTCACATGGGGAATCAATTTTTTTTGGTTGGAACTCCTAGCCCTGGCAAATAAATCCAAACTAGTGGAATAACCCTCAACAATGTCCACAAGCCCAACCAAATTAGATCCAATAGCCAAACCCTTTGATACAACAAAAAATTCAAGGTTCCACTTATAATCCACAATGGCCAACCCAACAGAACCATTGGCAGCCTTAGTGGTAGAAAGGCCAGCAATGGCAATAACAAAATATGAACTACTAGTAGCCTATGCTCCCTCCTCCATGCTTTAATGCCTCCATAAAATCCTACATCCCAACACCTAAGCAGCCACAAATACCTACCCAACCTACACCTATCCCTAACACTAAGCCTATTCAACACGCTTATACTAACGAAGCTATGCAATACCCCACATATGGGGTAGAGGTGAGTGATGTCCACCTCAGATCAAGAAAACAACTTGCTAGACCTTCATCCCCCCAAATTATAGAAATGGAGGATGAGGAACCTACAATTGAGGCTTTTAAAAATCATCTTTTGAATATAAGTCAAGTCAGGTACACCAAACTATCTCAAGTCCCAATCCACCTCTTCCTAAATGCCTAGCTATTCAAAGGCATCACACACAGGCTAAGATAGATCTTTTAGGCCAATTGAAGAGATGTGAGCATCAAGATTCCCCTTATCCAAGCTATCAAATATATCCCTATCTATACCAAAACTATAAGGGATCTATGTCTTAAGAAAATAGGAAGGAAAAGATCCCCAAACAGTTCATGTCTGGGGAAATCTTATAGATATCATGTTAGGGAACATTACAATCCCTAATTATATAGAACTTGGTAGTCTAGTTGTGGATGTTAAGATCAATGGAACCCTCATTAAGAATACTTTGATAGACTTGGGGGTAGCAATCAATGTCATAAAAAAGAGATAATGCAACTACTTTAGTTAGTCAACCTCAAGCCCACATAAACTATTTTGCAACTAGTTGATAGGTTCATGATCAAACTTGAGGGAATTATTGAAGACCTAGTCATTGCATTGGATTCTTGGGATTACCCTGCTAACTTCATGGTGTTATAACCAAAATTTAATCTTGCAGGTTACCCACTCATCCTAGGTAGACCTTTGTTAGCCACAATTAGTGGATTTATAGGTTGTAGGTCTGATCAAATGATAGTATCTAATGGGAGAGTTACAAAGAACTTGGTTATTTATCCACTAGCCCAACCATATGTTGACTTTGAGCAACCTATTTGGCCCGATTTGGATGACAAGGAGGATAACTATTCTCTGCAAACACTAATGACTATAGATCACAACCCCTTATTGGATGATCGGGATGAAGATGAGTTCATTACTCACATAATCCAAAATGGTTGTGGTAGGAGCATGCAACAAAAAGATTGCATCATATGCCTACAAGATTCCTTACAAAGTATTAAACCAAATAATTCTATCAAATAAATATCTCAGATATTTCGTTCATTACTACCTCAACAATGTCTACCCATCATACCAAGCCTTAATCTCTCATCTATTCAAGAGTCATCAAAGGAATTGGAAATCATGCCAGGAAGGAAGTTAAATATAAATAATGCCTTAACAAAGGACCAGTAGAATTCTCTGCAAACAGTGTTGCAAGCACACTCAATTGCATATGCATGGGATTACCATGATATGAAAGCCATATATCCTAATTTATGTATGCACAATATTTATATTAATGAAGTCTATAGACCCATTCGACAACCACAAATACATATAAATCATGCTTTAATGGAAATAGTGAAAGCTGAGCTAAAAAAGCTCCTTGATGTAGGGTTTATCTATCCAATATCAAATAGTGAATGGCTCTCACCCTTGTTAATTGATCCCAAGAAAGGTGGAAAATGGAGAGTTTGTGTGGACTATAAGGAATTGAATACAACCACTAGGAAAGATCACTTTCCTCTACCCTTGATAGATCAAGTACTTGATTCTCTAGCTGGAAAGAAGTATTTCTCTTTTCTTGATGGTTTTAGTGGTTATAACCAGATTAAAATTTCCCTAGAAGATTAGGATAAGACTAAATTCACATGCCCTTGGGGGACTTAAGCTTATTCTATTCTACCCTTTCGCCTATGCAATGCTCCAACTACCTTTTAAAGAGTAGTACTTAGTATCTTTTCTAAATATGCACATGATTGCATGAAGATATACATGGATGACTTCACTACTTATGGTGAAAGTTATGAGGAAGCTATCAATAATAGAGAAATGGTGCTAAAAAGATGTGAATAGCACAACTTGTCACTTAGCAATGAAAAGTGTTTCATGATAATGACACAAGGGATTGTGTTAGGACACTTTATATCCAGTGCATGAATTTAGGTTGATCCACACAAAATAGAAATTATATCCACCTTACCTGTTCCTCAGAAATAAAGAAATATCAGGAGCTTCCTTTGTCATGTAGGCTAATAGAGGTAGTTTTTCAAGGATTTTAGTAAAATTGTTGCACCTTTATTTTTTTTTTCTGAGTAAGGACATTGAATCTGAATGGACCTTTGAGTGTCAACACTCATTTGAAGAACTAAGGAAAGCTCTGACTTAGGCACCAATATTGAGAGGCCCTAATTGGACTCTACCTTATCACATACATACAAATGGTTCAGAATTTTCCATTGGAGCAATTCTAGGTTAGAAGGATGGCAACAAGGAGTATGCAATTTATTATATCATCAAGAATCTTCAAGGGGAATAATTGAACTATACTGTAACAAAAAAAGAGATGCTTTATGTAGTATATGCTATCAGTAAATTTAGACACTATATTACTAGCGATTCTATTTTGGTCCATACAGACCATACAATTTATCATGTATTTGATGAACAAGCCAGTAGTTCAGGGAATATTGGTTAGATGGCTACTACTTTTATAGGAATTTGAAATTACCATAATAGATAAACCTAGTAGCAAATGTGGTGGAATATTTCTTGTCATGACTGCCAACACAAACAACTAAAGGAGTGGTGGATGATTCATTCCAAGATGAACACTTATTTGCTTTACAAGTGCAAGTGCCTTGGTATGAAAATGTTGCTAATTTTTTGGTCATAGGGTAGATTCTACCACATTTCTCTCCAAGAGAGAAGAGACAGTTGGTTCATAAATGTTTCCCATATTCCTAGGTATCTGGCTATCTATTCTATACAAGGCCTGATAACATCATGAGAAGATGTACCAGGGAGGATGAGATCTTTGACATCATGAAGGTATGTCATGATGAGCCATGTGGAGGTAATTTTGTAGCAAAAAGAATAGCCTTTAAGATCCTTACAACTAGCTATTATTGGCCTAGTTTGCACAAGGATGTTGTTAAATATACTAGAAGCTGTGATAGGTGTCAAAGGATGGTAAGACCAATCAAAAGTTATGAGATTCTCTTACAACCTTAGTTGACATTGGTACCTTTTGAAAAATGTGGTTTAGAATTCATTGGGCCAATATCTCCTACATCTAACAACAAGGAATATATCCTTGTTTGCATTGACTACTTGACAAAATGAGTGGAAGTACAAGCCTTACAATTTTCTAGAGATGGTAAGATGGCTAAGTTCATATATGAAGATATCTTTACTAGGTATGGAGTGCCTAGGGAAATAGTCACTAATCAAGGGCCTCAATTTACTTCTGATTTAATTGCTAGGTTGGTTAAGGAATACCAAATTAGACACAAGAAATCCACACCTTAGCACCCATAGGCTAATGGTTAGGTGGAAGTTACCAATAGGGAGATTGAAAGTATTCTCGACAAGACAATTTAGATGCATAGGAAAGATTGGGTTTCAAGGTTACCTGAAGCAGTCTGGGCATACAAAACTACATGGAAAACCATCATTGGATTCACCCCTTATGTGTTAGTCTATGCAAAAGCAACAGTCATTCCTATTGAATTTGAATATTAAACATTGAGGAAAGTAATAGATCTGGGAATGGATTTAATAGAAGCATAGAAGGAAAGATTGCATACTTTAAATGAGTTGGATGAGATAAGAATGGAAGAATTACATTATACAAAGGCAATACAAAAAAAGTGGATGAAGTGGCATGATCATTACATTAAAACTAAGGAGTACACTATGGGGGACTGAGCACTATTATGTGATTCAAGGTTAAAGGACTTCAAGGGAAAATTTCAGTCCAGGTGGTTGGGCCCCTATGAGATTAGCAAAGTTTACCCAAATGGATCTATCTAGCTACATACTATTCATGAAATCCTATTTTCACTTCTTGTAAATGGCCATAGGTTGAAGTTATATAAGAAGCCATTACATAAGGATGACTTAATATTTTCACTGTTCTAGCAATATGGTGCTCTTAGTGAACTAGATACAAAATCTCATACATAGAGTACTACTTCCAAAATACATGATGTACCTAGAACTTCTAGTGAACCAGAGACTGAGCTACACAGCTCAGCCCCTGGGCTCACTTAGGATTGATTTCTCATTATATAGGAGAAAATTTACACCCATTGGGCGAATTCCCCTTTTACATACCCTCACCTTAGAAAATCAAATATGAAGGAAAAATTCCACATCACCCTCTGGCCTTACATCCACTTGGAATTTTTCCTGTGCGTCAGTGAGAGAATATTTTTTTGTGATACATGTGTGGCACATAGATGTCTATATGACATACTTTCATCCTTGACAGATTCCTACGTCTGAAGTTGGTAAAGGCATTACACACCCGATTGGGGCCAAATTGTAAAGTCCCTCTTTGAACCAACTGACTTGAAAATGGAAAATTATTCCTCATTCTACCTTCAAATTCATCCTTCATACATTTAATCTATCTCCTTCACACTCCCTAGCAATCTTCTTAGCATTCTAGCAGTTTCTCTTCACTCTTTCACTCTCAATCAACATTCTAGCCTTCTACTTTTGAGAATTGCACCAACAGCAATCCATCAACTCCACATTGCAATTGTGAGGCCTTCATAGATGTTATGATCTTTGAGTCTTGTGAGACCTCCCTTCACCATTGTTGTGGCGGCAGTGAATTTTCCAAGTTCATAGCTTGCTTTCTCCTCCATTGGCTAGTGAGCTTTTGGGTGGAGGTGGTAACGATTCACTCCTCTCCTTTTTGATTTGATTGAGTAGGATAATATTCTTTGTAGTGTTATTTTCTTCCTTTTCTTTCCTTTATCTCATATTCTACTCTATTGCTTTCTATTTTTTCATGGAGGTGGAAACACCAAAATCAGGGTCTGACTGAGGCAGGTCCCTATACAACCCCCAACAATTTTCCCTCTTTCTAGTGTATAGGTGAATGTACATGTGGATCTAGCTAGTTAACTAGCAAATGTATGAGATTATCTTCCTCACCTTAGCTCTCCTTTACATGCTTTATCATATTTGTCTTTACTTTTTGTATTTCCTCATTCTATTTTTTCCACCTAAAACCAACTAGCTAGGTCATTAGTATTTTTTTAGGCAATCTCTTTTATATTGCCAGTGTGCCAAAGAGATGCTAGTGCACCAAGCTATCATCCGAAAACTATGCTACCATCCTAAGAAAGAGAGTTGTTTGAGGTGTAGCAAAAACTCCAAAAACCAACTTGCCTAGCCTAAACCTAAAACTCAGGTCTGAAGAGTGATAGACATACTACATATTTCTCTTCATTTTTTATCCCCTTCCTTTAGAGTGAGGTAAGTTAGGGCAGCCCTCCGCTCTCAGCTCTACATTACTTAGAACCTTGACATGGTTGGTCCCCCTCTCTTACATTTTTGGTGAACCCAACGTGAACCATTTTGGTTCCATTTGGCAGTGGTAAAGGGTCCTTTCTTCATGTTCTAGGAGCGTTGTAGGTGTGAGTGACATGAGACCTTTTTCCTTACAACCCAACCTATGACCCCTAGTAGGCATAGTTGGAAGGTTCCATAAGTATTGTAGAATGAAGCCTTAACCGGGTCACTGTCCTATCTTACAACCTTTGGGGAGATTTGTGAGAGTATCGTTTAGTGTGCGTGATGGCCTTTTTTCTACATTTTCCTATCCCCTTTGCAGAGGCTGTGAGTAGTAGTCCAAGTATAACCTTCACCTTGCAGGATCTACTAATGTGTTTCAATAGAGAACCATCTCCTCTTTATATCCCTGTGCAAATCAATGAGAACATAGTAGTAGGTGTTCTTGTTGACCAGATGTCTCAGGGGAATATCTTAATTGAGGAGATTATGTTAATTAACTTTATGAATAAATATGGGTATGACACACCTATGAACACCATCCTTATTTATAACGAACTTTCTATACCTCCCCTTGGTAGAATTATTTTGTCAGTCCTTGTCAGACCTCAATCTGTAAACATGATTTTTAACATAATCCTAGGGTTTGAACTCTTCAGAGTGAAGTTGGGTATCCCCTGGTTGGTAACTATGAACACAATTCCCTCAGTTGTGCATAAATGTATGAAGTTTATTTATGAGGGTTTCGTGCATGTGATCCATGGCACTAGTTATAGACCACCGGTTGCACGAGATACTTATTCCTTAGACCACTTTTGGCCAACACCCATTGGTCCTCTCCCACCTACAAAAGACCTCTTGCATAAAACATGTCAAAAGTACAAGAAAGGGAGTTTAATGCCTAGAGTGAGATACCCTCCATCACCTTATGTTGTTTTGCATAGGGCATGTTTAAAAGCTGATAATGATGCTACCATAGCCCATATAAGAGAAGAAGAGAAGCACTCTTGAGGTTCCTCTTCTTCCTCTTCTATTGTCTAGCCTGATGCTTCCTCTCAACCTACTACATTACCATCGAACTCCGATCCACATTTATGGGATAAACTTATGGTGCCCGCTTGGCGAAAGCCCAAGCGTACTACAATTGAACTTCTTATTCTTCCCACAAATCCTAGGCCCATTCGATACAGTAGAAGGAAGGGTTGCCACAGGGAATCCTCTGTCATAGCCTCTGTAGTCTCCCACCACTCCTCCTAAAGCAGTGAATGGGAAGAGGCCCACCGCTGAGGCATTAGAGCTAACTTCCCCCATTGTTTCCCAATCTATCCCTTGTGCTCTCATTCAGCGGTCTGTCCTTCTACCATAAATGGCTGTAATGGACACCCCTATGGATGAGTAGGAGCCTTCTGTCCCTTTGCAGCTCCTGAACTCTACCTCAAAGAGTCGTAGAAACTGCCTTGCGCATGAGGACAAGTGCTAGCGAAAGGATTTGGCGGCTGAGTAGGCTGCTTTGTAGAAGAAGGAAGAGGAGATGACCATGCTTGCTTCAAGGCCTCCTGATGCATCCTCCTCTCTCCTCCCCTATGCTTCCATTCAACCTCGCTTAGTATCACTTTTTCCTCCTACTGTGAGTTCACCTAACCCCAAAAAGGTGTAGGTGTTCATCTCTCCTTTTGTTGAGCCACCCTTGTTGATGTCCCTTCCGTACATCCCACCATTCCCTAGACCCATGGACATGCCAAATACTTTAGTGGTGTCCGCCATAGTTTTCTCCTCCTCCTTCATGCCTCTTTTCTCGTCTTTGGGGAGTTCACATCCCCTAAAGTAGTAGAAGGTAGAGGATAGACCTTCCAACAATGGAGGGCATAAGATGATCCCATCTTCTTCAAAGGGTGGTCCTGCACTAGCTTGTTTTATTCTAGTGACGAAACAAGTCATGGCTTCCCCTGAGTTTTTCACCACTCCCGAATCACTTGGTGAGCCAAGCAGTGAATCTTGGGAATAGTCCTTCTGTCCATAGCTCCACAAGAGTCGATCATGAGCAATCTAACCTCATGAAACTAGATCCCCCTATGTCTCTTGTTTGTGATTGTTTCTCTTTTCCTCTTTTCTTATATCTCTCTCTTCTTTGCATGATTTTTCTCTCTCATGTGTGATAACACCCCTTTCTATGATACTTAAATTTTTAGGAAATGCATTCGTGGCAAACAAATATTTTCTTGAAAGTCCTTGCAACCTTTTTTCAAAAAATCACATTCTCAACTTGAACCCCTAATAGAATGCATTTCCTTCATCATGGGTTCACAAAGAAAGAAACTTGAGAACTATCCTCCTAGGTGGGAGCAAATTTTTCCTATAGGAGAAGCCTCAAAATTCCCCTTGCGAGGGGGAATTTTCTTCCTTTTGAATTCATTGATGAAGTGAACATCTTTGGAAAGGATTCCTTGATGATGAATTAATTTCATAAAAAATGTCTCTTTTACACTTTCAAACAATGCATCCTTGAGTGGACCCCTCTTCTTTTGAAGGGTTCTTGAGGAGCCCCGTTGAAATCCTTCCAAATTGTCGATGGTCTGCATGACTATCTACTTGCTTTCCTACATGGCTACTTTGTTTTCTAACATGTTTTATCTATGGATTAACATGTCACTTTGTAGGTGTACCTATAAAGCTACTTTCCAATCCGACTCAATGGAGTCCCCTTCTTTGGGTTTCCCTCATGAGAGAGAACTTGGGGGATGCCTCCTTGGAGGTCTGTAGGCCTATAAGGAATTTACTTCATTGGGTTTCCCTCAAGAGAGAGAACTTGGGGGATGCCTCCTTGCAGTTCTATGGGCCTGTAAGGAGCTTACTTCTCTGGGCTTCCCTCATGAGAGAGAACTTGGGGGACATATCTTGGTAGGTCTTTGAGCTTGTAAGGCACTTACTTCTCTGTGGATCCTTCATGAGAGAGAGCTTGGGGGTTACGTTCTTGCAGGTTTGTGGGCCTATGAGACACTTTCATCCTACGATATTTTTCTATCATTGGTCCAAGAGCCTTCGGTATAATTTCTGCAACTTCATAGTTTTGTGGGGCTATGGAGTCCTTTTGTTTGAAAATCCCCAGGGAGAGTACCTGTGGAGTCCCATGCCTACCCCATGCTTTCAAGTTCACCAGATTGTGGTCTACTTCTTTGATGGTTCAGGTATACATTTCTAACTCTACTAACTCTTTGATCTACTTTATGAGGTGCTCATTAGTATTTGTGCTCACTAAAGTTGGGGTAAAATGTATAGGAGTGAATTTACACCCCTTGGAAAACTTACCCTTTTACATACCCTCACCTTAGAAAATTAAATCCGAAGGAGAAATTACACATCACCCTTTGGCCTTCCATCTACTTGGAATTTGTCTTGTGCATTGGTGAGAGAATATTTTTCAGGGACACACACGCGGTTGACAAATTTCTATGTGACACGTTATCATCCCTGATGGACTCCTATGTTTGAAGTTGTCATAGGCATTACGCACTCAATTAGGGCTGAATTGTAATGTCCCTCTTTGACCAACTAACCCAAAAATGAAAAATTCTTCCTCATTCTACCTTCAAATTCATCCTTCATTCATTCAATCTATCTCCTTCACACTCTCTAGAAATATTCTTGGAATTCTAGCAATTTCTCTTCACTCTTTCACTCTCAAGTAGCATTCTAGCCTTCTAATTTTGAGCATTGTAGCAGCAACACTCCATCAACTCCAAATTGCAAGTGTGAGGCCATTATAGACGTTGCGATCTTGGAGTCTTGTGAGACCTCCCTCCACCATAGTTGCAATGGTGGTGACTTTTCCAAGTTCGTAGCTCACTTTATCCTCCATTGGCTAGTGAGCTTTTGGGTGGAGGTGGTAATGCTTCACTCCTCTCCTTTGTGATTTGACTGAGTAGCATAATATTTTTTGTAGTGTTCTTCATTTCCTTTTCTTTCCTTTATCCCATATTGTACTATGTTGCTTTCTAGCTATCTATGGAGGTGGAAATATACCAAAATGAGGGTTTGACTGAGGCATTCCCCTATACAACCCCCCAAAATTTCCCTCTTGCTTGTGTATAGGTGAACATACATGTGGATCTAGCTAGAGAACTAGCACTTGTGTGAGATTATCTTTGTCACCTTAGCTCTCCTTTACTTGCTTTATCATATTCATCTTTACTTTCTATATTTCCTCATTCTATTTTTCCACCTAAAACCAACTAGCTAGGCTGTTAGTACATTTTTAGGAAATCTTTATTGTACTTCCTATTTTCTAGTCATACGAACACCAGTGCACCAAAGAGATGCCAATGTACCATGTTGTGATCCTCAGAAAAAGAGCTATCTGAGAAACAATACAGACTCTGAAAACCAATTCACCTAGCCTAAACTTGAAACTCCAGTCTGAAGAGTGACAAAAGTATTACATAGTGCTCTTCATTCTTGATCCCCTTCCTTTAGAGTGAGGTAAGTTAAAGGGAAGCCCTCCACTCTCAACTGTCCATGATCTAGAGCCTTGATGTGGTTGGTCCCCCTCTCTTACACTCATTTTTCTCTCACAAGCACACACTACACTATAATAATGTTCATGATATCTTCAAAGGGACCTGCTATTAATATTCACAGAGGGGCCTGATGTCGTAGGGACTTGTAGCCTCATATTACTATCAATGTTCAGAAGGGACCTGACATTGTAGATGCCCATAGCAATAGCTGCTGACTGAAAGGAAAATTAACTCACTTGGAACCATATTTATTGCAAGATTATTCACATATCATATCCATTCATGCTACATATCATGACATAATTCCTTTATTTCCCACTTTCATTTCAAATATTTGAAGCTGTCAAATCACAAGCTCATAACCATCCCATCATATCCACTCGTCACCCACTATTCATTATCTTGTAGTTAATATTTGTCACATCAAATCAATGAATAATTATATTCTTTCAGTTTCCACGCATGAAGGATGGTTATTTCCTCAAGGCAGTACTTAAGGTACGATGTTATGATTAATCTAGTATTCTTTAAACTTTCATGCACTTTATTATATAGTTCCATGCATGTGAATTATTATATCACTAATTACCATCATTTCATGATTACACCACCTCCAAATAATAAACATGAAGTGAGGTCACTTTACCAATTAAGTTGATGGGAGGGTACACCTTACTCGGTCTTTTCACCAATCCTTTCAAATTTGCCACCCAAACCAAATTTAATAAATATTATGACATGCAAAACCCTTAGTTGTGTTTTATTTTTTGCTGCTATTTCCATTGTCATTTTCAAAATTACTAAACTTGAAATCTTGAGAACTTATGAGAACTTCAGCTCAGTTGAGACTAGAGTTGAATTTAGAAGGGAATTTGTTGTTGTAGTATGGTATAGTAGTAAGGATATATGAGAAGACAAAGGTTTTGACATGATAGAGAAGTTTGAAGGTGGTAGGAAGGGTTGAATTGAATTTTCAAATTTGAATTTAGTACATTGAGTAGAGAAGTAAGGAAGGATGAGATAAGATGTTATAACAAGGGAGCCAGTGACTCATCAACCAATTCTAGAGGATGCAACAGTCCTACACATATTTACAAGGGTTGGATGGCTCACTATTTCTTAAAACTAATAGAGTTCAGTGATAAATTAACAAGAAGATTTGCATACACTCTTCAATATGATGAGGTGATGGTAAAATGATCACTAGTTTACACCTTTAAAAATGCCATTGCACAAGTTACATGACTACCAAGAACAAGAACAAAATTCCCAGCTTGGGTCGATGCTGTTACAACTTAGAAAGACTTCTGCATATGAGGAGAGGAATTGGATTCCTCATCGCAAGGTATGAAGAGACTTTCTCTCCAATGGTTGTGGGAAAGGTGTGCCTCTTACATTATTAGATACATTATCTATGATGGGAGACAAAATATTTTGTATAGAGTCCATTTCAAATGGTTGAATCATCTCAAACATAATAGGGTAGTGAATGTTCCAAATTTTCTTTACAACTTTTTGAAATGAATGGCCTCAGAATACCAAAGAAAACAATGTGATACTTCTCTCTCTCATCACTGTCTAGTTAGTACCTTATTGATAAAGTGAATTTAAGGATTGAATACCCACAAGTGAACTGGGAGGATTTCAAGGCCAAGGAATGCATAGGCATTAATAATTTTTTGGATGCACCCATAGTGCCTAAGGATACAAAAACCCAAAATGAGCCCCAACATGAGCCGAAAGAGGAAAACCCTCATGTTTCACCTGTGGCCTCGTCCAAAGTCTGGGTTGCCCATAATTGAGGAATTACCTTCTTCTAAGTCATGAAAATCTAAGAGTGAGAGAGGTAGTGCATTTACTTCCTATACACCCTCAAAACAAGAAGAAGATATTTCAAAGAGAAAGAGGGGTGCTCAAAAGAAAAAGATGGAGGATTCTATGAAAAAGAAGAAGAGCATTAAAAAGGAAAAGAGAAAAATTGAAGCAAAAATACTTATACCTAGATGGTTTGGTAGGCTCAAGAAAAAAAGTGTTACAAAGGAAAGTATAGGGGAACCTGAAGGAGAAGAGGTGAGTAAAGAAAAACCTTAGGAAGAGCAACACCTAGACGAACAATAATAGGACAATGTTATGATTGTAGAAAATGATTCTAAATTAGGTGGGGATGTCCTTGGTAATGTGAAATACCAATGTAAAAGAGAAGATATGTGCTGGAAACCTTTGATTTTGAACTAGAGGATTTATTTACTACAAAGAAATTAAGGACTAAAACTCCAAACAACGCTGTACATGGGGACTATAAAGAAGGTAATTAAAATTTTGAAGAAACAAAGATGTTTTATATTGAAGAAATAAATGTGAGAAAATAACTCCAAGAGGCATTGGACCAGATTAAACACCTGGATGATTTGGTGAAAAATTATGAGAAAAAGGATAAAAAGGGAAGTAAAAATGTAGGAGATGGAGGAAAAACTATAGCTAAATGGTCATGGTACTAAGCTAGATTTGTTGGCACAACTAGCTGTCACCAATATTGAGGAAAAGGAACTAACAATGCCAAATGAGAAGCCCCCTCCTCTCAAAAATCCTGACCATCACGCAACCTTCTTGCTAGGCTACCAACTATGGAGTGTAACTAATGAGTTTGCACGAGAAAAAGAGAAATGAAAAAAGGAAAAGGAAGGATATATAAAGGAATTGAAAAAGAAAGATATGGATTTGAATACATCAACAGTTCCGTTGGAGGAAGTTACAGATAAGGCTACACAAATTGTTAGGTGTAGGCCTCCACAAAGGACTTATGCATTTTTTTTCTATGAGGAAGTTTTTTTATGCTTTCAATTCAATAGACTAGTTAGAAAACAATCTATTGCTATGAGTCAACCTTTTGAATTTCTTGAAATTTTTGCTACTTCCAAATTTGAAGAACATGATTAGTTGTGTGAGTTTTATCTACACAACTATGTGATACTTGATGAGACATAATGGAAACCCTTAATGTTTGTAGGGGATCTCCAAATCATAGAACTTGCCTCTTATTATAGGAATGAGCAACTTAGAGGTGAGATTATGGAAGAGTGTGATGAAAAAGAGAAATCCATTCCACTTCCAATAAGAAGAGAGGCTAAGGATCTAGATGTAGTCATTGATGAGTGGATGAAACTTTTTAAGCATTAAGGAGTTGGTTAGAAAATAATAAAACTCAGAGAGGAAGACTATGAAAGAATCAAGGTGCCAGTTGTAGGTATTGGACAACAGTGTTATAAGTATGTGCATAGTCGATGGAACATTCTAACACCTAAATTGCAAAAGAAAGAACCACATTCTATGTACATTTTCACTACTATGCTCTAGAGGGTACATAAATATATGGAAATTGGTGTCAACAAAGGAGTTCATTGGGTACCTCTCACATCCCATCCACCTCTTCTCCTTTATCCAATCCCACATTGGACTGGGGAGAAAAGTGATGAATGTGAGAGGGAAAGAGCTATCATGATGAGGCAACTTTCAATATATGAAGGTTTTTATTTGAAGCAGATTTAGGGTGTTAGTATAGTTATGGACCTAAGACAAATTCCTCTATAGTATAATCAAGACCCCTAGTTTTTTTCTTGTGGACAAGAAAAAAATTAAATTGGGGGGAATGATATGTCTAGATAATAGCTTATTTTGTTGGCCTTGCTATTGCACCAGAAGGTCAAACCTGTCAAAGCCTAATACAAGCTTCAGATAAGCGCTGTGTTGGAAAAGGAAGACCAAGGGACACACCATCTTGCAACAATCCCCCCCAGCACAAGTGAAGGGTTTGAACCTATGACCTTCGCTCTGGTACCAATTGTTGGCCTTTTTGTTGCATCAAAAGGTTGACCTATCAATGATCGATACAACCTTCAGATAAGATCCATAGGAGACAGTTAAACCATGTCACAAACCCAATTGTTGTGATGGACAAGGAAGACCAAGGGACACCATCTTGGAACATATTTTCTATTGGTTTTATACAGGCTTTAATATTCTTTTAAACACACTTTCTAGACAATATTCCATATTATAATATCCTTTTACATCCATTATGCAGACTTAAACCCAAAGGCATGATGATGGAATTATGGTTATAATATATTAGCATTAAATGGTTTATATGAATATGTGTATGGAGTGTTGATGGAATGCTATATTTAATTGTACTAGTTATCCTTGTGTACATATTTTTCAAAACTAACTTGTTTGTAGCTAAAGAGGAACTGTGGCACACAATAATTATAAGATGAACCCACAACAAAAAGAACACTAGAAACTAAAATAGGGGAAAATCTAGGATAAGTTGAATGTGATGATCATTTATTAAAGGCACTTAATGAAGATTGAATGCATGCCATTATAATCAGTTAATAAACATTGAATAAGAGGTCTACTTCACTTATGGAATTTTGATAGATGGTTTTATGTTTGCATGCATTATGTTTTGATAGAGTTCTAGTCTTGATAGGATTCTCTTTCCTTTTCAGTTATAGGTTGAATAAATCAATCTTAATCCTACACTCTATTATCTGGGAGTGGAATTGATTTTAGTTAAGTTGTTGTTTTGAATAAAGATTCCTTCAACTTGTATATAGTTGCTGGTTGATTCTGTAGGATAGTTAGTTGTTTTTTTTCATTTTTATGTTATCAATTACTTTTAGTTTGAATACATGATATATTCAAAGTGATTGAGTACTTGTATCTATGCAAAGATCTTTTGTGATATTTTGAAATGGTGAAAAAGAGGATCTAAATCCAAATGCAAGAGCAAGAGGATGGATCTCCTATTTTTTAAACCAATTTTACTTCAAATTATGCAAAATAAGATGCCAAAAATAATAGAAAATGCAACCTAACTATTATAACAACTATGAGGGGAGTTTTAAGAGAATAAAAAGCTTTGTACATGGCCAAAAAGTTATTATTTTTGAGCTATGGACTCATTCACCTTCAGTGGAAAATGGTTCCTTTTAGGATTTTAGAAAATTGATTACATGATCCTGTACCTTGATGTCTGCACTCTTGAAATCCCAGCTATCAAGTTTCAAAAGCCTGTAGTTAATTTTGTAGAGCTCTTTTTGTGATCTTGCAATGCAGATGACAACATTTTGCAACTTTGACAACTTTGCAACTTTTCTCCAAATATTGCTCAACCTTTAAAATCTGCAATCACACATTCAAGGGTGACAAACTTGTTGATTTGTTAGTGAATGGGGGTTTTCATCAACCAAACCCCTTGTAGGAAATTATACCAATTGATGAAATAAAGGAAATGAAGCATGAAAAAGAAATAATGCAATTGATATCACCTTGGATGATGTCTTGTGAAGCAAATCTGCATACTAAAATGTAGTGGCCATGAAGAATGTAGATCTTGGATGTAAGATAATGCTTGTAAATGGGTACTCAATGCAACATTCACTTCTTAGGTCAACACACATGCATGCATTAAACCCTTGAAATAATGATAAGACCTTGAATTGCTATAATAATCACTTGAAATCTTCCTTGAAATGCCTTGTAGATGCCTTTGAAATGCTCTATAATTCTCTTGTGAAGTATTAGAATGATCTCTTGAAAATATTAGGTGAAAAAATGTGAATTAACCCCTTATTTATACTAAATTAGGAGATTAACCCCGAAATTCAAATAATTAAGGCCGAGACCAAATTTAGAAAGAAAGATAATTAAATTCCCACTAGAATGAAATTCAAAAATTAGGGTCTGATTAAGGGAGGACCTATTCGCCACCAAAGGAAAATTGGTCTTGGCTAAGTTTCTAGGACCAAGCTTTGGGGAGCTAAAAGAAGGCCAAAAACCCATTCGAGATCAATTGGAAAAGGGGGTGCTATTAAGAGGGGGCCCATTCACCATTAAGGGCGAATGGGTCTTGGCTCAACTTACTAGGACCAAATTTTTCCCAATGAAATAGTGATATTTAATTTATGATTATTAGTGTAGAGTATGGAAATGGAGTGCACAACTTCCTTTATCCACACCTAAAAGGGGAATGAAGGAAGATGAATCTGATTTCACAAAGTTCACACTCAAGAATAAATCTGTGAGATTCCAATGCAAAGAAGATTGGAATCTGTCAAAGGAGATTATTCTTAAGGCTGAAAATTGATAAAAGAGGTTGACTATTAATGTAAAACTAAAAAATATAGTGTTTGAAAACATGGTGTGATATGCATTAAGATAGATTGAATGCAATATAAAACAAGATAGAGAAACTAAACAAAGAGTGCACTTGGAAACTGATAGAGGCCAGAGTGAAGACTGTAAATGTCTTAGAAATTCTTGAAAATATGATTTTCTAACCATCTGGGACTAATATGCCAAGTTGGGCAACTTAGTCCCTGATAAGGGTTTCTACCCAGAAAGTTGTTTCTAAGAAATGGGTATTGGAATCTGCAAACTATTTTGACAAACACCTCCAGTGGGACTCATACACCACTAATGGTGTATTAGTCCTTTTCTACTTTTTCAAAAATTGAAATCATAGATTTGTACTCCAACACATGCACTTTGTTCCCAGACTAAAACTCAGATCTGGTTTCTGAAGCAAGATGCAACCCTATTCTAATATGCATGAATACGATGCATAATTGAAAATAGAATGATGTAAGAATCACTCTAATAGATCCTAAATCACATTAGAAATGAATCTCAATTACATGCAAACCTTCCTTAGCTTGAAAATAGAGAGAAAATGGAAGATGGAATCTTTTTTAGAAAACAAGTCCTTAGGCTTGGCTTGATGGCTAGTTGCATCTCCCCAACCTAGAATTCTTCATGATTCTCCATACACATCCATGATCAACCCTAAACAATGCAATATCTTGGAAAAAAATTGAGCTTGGAGACTTGCAAAAAACCATTGAATGCTGCCCTAAAGCTTCAACTTTGTTGTAGATAAACTTGTGAATCTTCTTGTGAAAGATATTCAACACTTGAATCTTGAAGTTGCTTGTTAAAAATGACTAGTTATTGTGAAAATGACCTAAAAACTTATATTTATAGGAAATCATACCTAATTGATCATTATTTAGACCTCAAAGGCTGACATCCATTAGAAATTTGAATTAGGTCAGTGAATTTATCGCTCAAAATTGAAAAATTACCCAAAAGGGACTCATTCGCTACTCTGGGTGAATGGGTCCCACTTGAGGTTTTTGAGGTGGGTTTTTGAGATTTGAATGATTTAAGTGTTAGTTGTTAGGATTTATATAAATTTTTGAGTGGAATAAGCCTCAAGGTCCAAAATACTGGTTCCTAAGGGCCTATAAATGTTGATTTAATGGATGATTAATGCAAGGGAATCCAAGATAGGTTAAAATCAGACCAAGGATTGTACTATCTCCAAGAAGGGAGTACAATTTAAGTGTCCACATTTAGCCCCCACTTTAGCGTCCACATGACTCTACATGCATATGCAAGCTAAAGGACTCTAAATAGTACATTTTATTTCATAAATGATACTTATTCAAAGATGGGAGAATGAAGCCCCTGGTGTAGTTATTTGCAAACAAAATTAGGAACCACTTAAGCCCCTAGTGTAGTTATCTACAAAACCACAAAATTAGGAACCACATCCTACAACATGAATTCATTAGTTGTCCAAAAATCCTCTTATTCAATTTCTAGAAATTATATTCGAGGGTATATGTATGCCCCTCGTTGATTCCTCTTGTTTACGGAGGTGGAATCAAGGTAGCAATCTAACCACATCAAAGAGGGCCAATCATATCATAGGGAATTTCCAAGTACCATGCCACATAACGATAGGCAATTAAGGATGTTGGGAGTGGAAGTATGATTTCAATGCAACAAAAGGAGTAAAAAACGGAGCTCACTAGCACCTGTTGTGTTGATTTGGATAAAAGTACCTTTTTAACTATAATATAGTAAAAACCATAGTTTTATACATAAGAGCTAAAAGTGAAGTAAATTGTAAGTTACTTTGTCATTTTACCTTCTTGTAGCTTAAGATTGATGAGAGAATAGTGAAAGATGTTGAGTAGATGAAACTACAAGCCTACGAGACTAGACATGCTATGAGATTAGGTGGTATGTGATGAGTGTCAACATGAAATGAGTTGATTCTGCTACCTTCGCTTTGTTTCTACACATTTATTAGATGATTTTTATGTATTTCTAGGTTAATTTAGGATCCTAAGAAAAAGTTTACAAAGTTTCCCCTTTCTTCGTGAAGTGTCCCATTTCTTCATGATGAATTATGTAAAATTTAAAGATTTGAGATTGCTTATAGGGTATATTTTTGCTTTATTGATAGGTACCTACCTGTTTGCTGTAGCGTGTAGGTGGTAAACAACTTAGCTTTCTTAGAGACCTAGTCCCCACACTTTCAATGGAGGACACAGAGAACTTATAGACTATTGGAATATATTGGGTGTACCTCATGCCTCCCATGAGGTACCATGATGCGATGTTGATGGTTTTGGCCGAGCACTGGGATTTAGACATGTACATTCCACTTTTGTACTAGTGAGATGATGATCAATCTAGAGGATTTCCACTGAATTCTTCAAGTTCCCATTCGAGGAGAGTGGGTACGCTTCCAGAGAGATCATACATTTTATGAGTAGAAGGCTGACATGCAATATTTCCTAGATGGGCCATTACAGAATGAGCGGGTGAGGGAATGGATCAATCTTCCGATGCTACTATATTCAGGAGCCCTAGTGGTGAGATGGATTATGATGCACACAGTTACACTAGTACTTGTTCCAGATGGGTGTGTAGTGTACCTAGAGGAAGGAATAGGACACCTAATACACAAGATGGTAGAGCATAGGACAGTATATGCCTAGGGGCACTATATCCTAGCGCACCTATATTATGATCTTGGGCAATTTGTTTTTAGGGAGGTGGACAACATGGTACATTGTACGCTTCTATAAGTTTGGTGCCTTGAGCATATCACAAGTACTAGACCTAATGGCTTCATATGTTCGACTGGAGTAGGGTATCCATGGGCCTTTAGCTACCCTCTATGATGGTTATGGCAATACAAAGATTTACACTTTTGGAGAGTGAGATTTGGCCTACTAGAGGAGGACGAGATCCTCTGGAGAACCTACCAACTTACAATTCAATGGTCAAATCACATGAGGTAGATGAGGAGAATACAACTAGATAGATTTTTGGTTGGCTAACATGACTATGTAGTACATCCCTTCTACTACAATTGGGTCATGTGATAGTTTGGGTAGATCTAGACACCACCTAGGGCATGAACCATTTTTAGGAGATCAGTGTGGAGTGCTTGGAGAATAGGTGATACAGTATGGCTCACTATAGAGAGTGACTCTGAGTACTCAGATCACGATGAGCCTCCAATCTCCAATGTAGATTACGTCAGTGCCACAGATGATTATGAGGAGTGGTGGACAGTATCACAACCAACTCCTATATTTTTTATTGATGAGCCTATAGGAGATGTAGGACCATTTCCAAATGAGGGAGATGAGGTAGAGTATAGGGCTAAGGAGACATGGTATAGGGATACAAAAATATTTATAGATTTCATTGATGATTAGTATGATGAGGATGTTGATCCTAATCATGATGACCAGGATGGAGGGGAGGAGGATGAGGAGGAGGAACAAGAGGAGGAGGAGGAGGAGGAGCCACTCATGAGAGAGGGTGATGAGGTAGTAGTCGAGGATCAACACAAGTGGGGAGAGCCCTCACCCATTTGTATGACTAGATCATGAGCAGTGGCCACAACAGCCATTGGTACCCATAGTCATGGAGAGGCTAACACATCTTCCATGCCCCCTACATAGGATGAGGTTGATGTTTCTCAGCCTACCAAAGATATAGGTGCTGATATTTTATGTATGCATGTACTTTACGCTTATGCTTATGCTTTATATATATCATGGTGTGTACTAATTGTTTATTGTTTCTACCTTGCAAGATCTATGAGAGACTAGTGAGATATCTATCAATAGGCAACTATAGAGATAGTGCCAACATCTATCAGTGAGGAGGTGATAGACTCAGATTATGTGCCCCCACCCATTGTGGATCAGGAGCCAAAGTCACTTAGGCCATTGCGAGATTGTGGGAAACTTATGAGAGTTTGAGGAGGTGAGTCTGTCGAGCTAGTGCTACAACAAAGGTATAGTCATCCCAAACTCCAACAAAGTTTGAGAGACTAAAGTTAGAGATAGCTTGGCTATAAGCAGAGAGGGATCACATAGTAGGAGCACATCAGGAGGACCTAGGTTAGATATGGGGTTTAGAGTTTTCTCTTAGACTCAACAGATCATGATCATGATCGTACAAGACTATCTCCTGATGTACCACTACCGGACTGGTGCGAGTACTAGATCTCGAGGGTTCTAGCAGCCATAGACTTCAGTGATATTGTATATATTGATGACATGTACATAATTTTTTTGATATATATATGAGCATGTGATGTTTCATGACTTGTCTCTATGTGTGGAATGTTAAATGACAATGTGATTAATTAAATTACTTAATTAATTTCTTCATGATTTAACATATTTTATGTGATCTAATTAAAACCTACTATAGTTTCTCTTAGATACAACATTGTGATTAAGTTTTTTATGCAGCTATAATCTAACATAACACATGAGATGAATTTTGAATATTATGAAAACTAAAGTAACTATAAAAATAAATTAAATAATCACTTTAGTGCTCAATAGACACACATAACTGTCTGTCAAGAACGAAGCAATGTGAAAACATATAGGATATAATCTGATAGCTCTATCAACACTACTTTATCATTGATATTATTCAAAGGATTCAGACATAATACCAACATAGATGCATGAAATTGATATGTTCTTTAAGAGGTGTGCCATCTAGTTCTGTTAATACGTATGCACTAGACCCAAAGTTTTTGTCAATTATGTATGGTCCTAACCAATTAGGACTAAATTTTCCTCTTTCATTGGGATCAACATTGATGTTGAGTTGATTTTCATATATGACTAAATTGCCTTTGTTAAATGTTCAAGGGATGACATTGAGATTGTAATTGCATTGCTTCCTTTTTCCATAATCCCGAAGATGTTCAAGAGTGTTGATGCATTATTCATTGAGCATTTCAAGCTGATGTAATATTTTCTCTTTATAGTTTCTATCATCAATAAGTACTTGAAGAGCGATTCTTAAGGTAGGGATCTCTAACTCTAGTGGCATTATTGCCTCACTACCATATACAATATTGTAAGGTGTAGTCCTTGAAGAGGATTTAACACTAGTGTGATAAGCACAAAGCGCATAGTGTAATTGTGTACGCCAATCTTTATGATGTTCGTTAACAATTTTCTTTAGGATTTGTTCGATAACCTTATTAGTGGATTCAACTTGACTATTAGATTGTGGGTAATAAGGTGTTGAAAAATGATGTTGTATGTTAAATGTCTCTAAGAATTTCTTCACATCGTTATTCTTAAATGGTGTACAATTATTAGAGACTAACGTGAAAGGAAGGCCAAAGCAAGAAATAATGTGTGCCAATATGAAACGACATATTACCTCAGTTTTTCTGGATTGAAGGGGAATGGCCTCTACCCATTTTGTAAAGTAATTGGTTGTAGTGATGATAAATGTATTCCCAACAAAAGGAGGTGATATATTTTCTATAATGTCTAATCCCCAAACCGCAAAGGGCCATACCATAACTTGAGCATGAAGTTCACATGCAAGAGTATGGGTTAAGCTGCTATGCTCCTAACATTTCTGTCATTTTCTAATGTAATCAAAGCATTCTTGTTCCATATTTCCCCAATAGTATCCAACACAGATGAGTTTTTGAACCAATGTTTTTCCTCCAAAATGAGCACCACAAGCACCTACATGGGCTTGCTCAAGGGCTATAGGTATCTAAGATGTTTTTAAGCATCTGAGTAAGAGACCATGGAATGATCTCTGATACAACATGTTAGTGACAATGATATACTTAGATGTGAGTTTGTGCAAATGAGCTCAAATGTTCTTGGTTTTCAACTCAAGAAAGGTACAATTTTTTAAATAATTAAATATGCATAGTACCATTCACTTGAGTCTTCCTGAGTGGTTGTTAGCACATCTTCCAATTTATCGTCAATTGAAGGTTTCATGATGGGATGAATGGTGAATGTGAAATCTTTTGAAGGATCTTGAGGTGATATAAAAGAAGTTGCACTTGCCATTGCATCCGCAATCCAATTATCTTTTCGTGGGATGTTATCAATGGTAAATGACTCAAACTTTTGTAACAAGTGCATTGTAGGGTGATCCCACAGAGCTAGTTTACAATTCCTGGGTAATTCTAATTTTTGCTGAAATCACACATTTTTAGAAAATATAATTATTTAAGCCTTAAAAAGTTCCATTTAAAGCATTCCAATTGAAGGGGGTTTGATTAGACTACCTTATATCATACCCCGTTGGATAGAACCTCACTAGTTTTAAAGCATACCTATAATGGAGTCTCCTTTATACCTATCAAACTATTGATAAAAAACCACTTTTGATTTCCCTTTTGGGGGAACAAATGAATTCATTTAAAATTTATTTTTTGTAAGTATGCATTACTTATTATAAGCTTCCCAAAAAGTATAATTTTAAATAAATTTATTTTTATTATTATATTTATTTTTTATTTCTTGTGAATGTAGGTTTTCAGCGAAAATCAAGCTCTTTGTTCTACACATGTGGAAAAAAAATTATCAAAATAAAATTTTAAAAAATATGTGTGCACTAGATATTGAAGTTCTTGATCCAACAATTTTTTTTTTTGAATTTTGATACATGCAAAAATAGTTATGTGTTATACTGTTCACCTATGTGTGAATTGTAATTGGTTTGACTTCAAAACACTATGAAACCAATTGGAAGCACTATAAATCATAGTTACAAATCTAAATTTGAAAAAAATAGAATTTTATCCTTTATGGAAAAAACATTGTGTTATACGGTGAGCGTCACTCCTTAAAAATGGTGTTTACTGAAAGAACTAGTTTTCGAAGGAGATGGAAAAAGAAGTGCAATCCAATTCCCTAAATTTTGAAGAAAATATATTTAAAATATACAGACAAAATTTCACAAATTACTAGTTTGCATCATGTTCAAATTCCTCACGTTTTAGTTGCTATAGGTTCCCGAAAGTTAAGATTTAGTTAGAAAAAAATAGTTCAGTGTCTAGTTTGCCCAAAAATTGTAAACCAGTATTGTGGGATCACCCTGTAAGATCCTTGTATTTTGATAGTTTGTCATGTTTTGCTTGGTATAATTTGTTTATTTTTTTTATCACTAATTTTGAATCACCAAATATCTTAATATCTTTAACACCCATGATTAAAGTAGCACACGATCTAGCAATTAACACCTCATATTCAGCTATGTTATTTGTACATAGGAAATTTAATTGATATGACAAGGGAATAGGCTTTTCTTGCAGGTGGGATAAGTATAACCCCAACACCAGAGCTAGTTCTACACTGATATCCACCAAAATAGAACTCCCATGTATTAGGTTCAATTGCCAACACATTATCATTGGGGAAAGAAGGGGTGCTAGGTAATGCCAAATGACAAGGAACATCAGCTACATGGTCAGTCAAGGCTTGACCTTTGATGGATTTTTGTGAAACAAACTTATGTCAAACTCAGTCAACAACATTACCCATTTAGCTAGACATCTTGATAAGTTTTTTTTATTAAAAACTTGTTTTAGAGGATCAAATTTTGTCATTACTTGTATTTCCACATTTAGTAAATAGTGTCACAACTTAGTAGTAGTGAAGAAAAGAGCGAAACATTTTTTTTCAATTGTTGTGTAGCAATTTTCATAATATATTAGAGTTTGACTAACATAATAAATAAAATGTTCTTTATCGTTGGTGTCTTGCTAAACCAACAATGTTGCAAGAGCATGGGCTGATACAGCTATATAAAGGATGAATGGTTTACTTCACATAGTGGGTTGTAGAACAGGTGGAGTTGCAAGGTATTCCTTTAAAATCTCAAAGGAATATTTACAATCCTCATTCCAATCAAAATGCACATTATTTTTGAGATGTGTGAAAGGTAACGTTTGATCAACTAAGGATGTGATGAAACAACAGATGGATTGAATTCTTCCTTGTAATGTATGCAATTGAGAAATGTTTCTTGGTGGTCGCACGTTGATTATAGCATCAATTTTCTTTGTGTCAACCTTGATGCCTCTGTGAGATATGATAAACCCTAAAATTTTTCCACTATCTACTCCAAAGACACACTTTCTCACATTTAATCACATGTTATATTTTTTCATCCTTTCAAATATATTCTAAAGGAAGTTCACATTGTCATGTCTAGTTAATGATTTTTCTAAGATTCCATCTACATAATCTTCCAAGATTTTATGTATGTAATCATGAAAAATCAATTTCATGGCTTGTTGATAGGTTTTTCCTACATTTTTTAATCCAAAAGACATCATAACCTAACAAAATTCCCCCCAAACAATTGTAAATGTTGTCTTATATTGATCTTGTGGATTGATCAAGATTTGATTATATCAAAAAAATCCATCCATGAATGACAACAAAGCATGTCCTACAATTGAGTCCACTATCATATTGATATTAGGAAGGGGAAAATCATCTTTTAAAGAGGCTTTATTCAAGTCACAAAAATCCACACATCCTAATACGATTGTCAAGTTTTGTAATTGCGACAATGTTTGAGATCCAAGGAGAATAATCAATAGATCAAATGAAACCTACATCAAGGATTTTTTCAAGTTCTCCTTTAACAGCCAAGGCTATTTTAGGATTCATCTTTCATTTCTTTTGTTGAACAAGCTTAGCATTGTCAATAAGGACAATATTATGTGTGACTATCTTTGGGTATATTCCTGGCATATATGGGTATTCCCAAGAAAAAAATTTGGGAAAGTCATGGAGCGAGATTGTAGTGTCTTCCTGTTCTTCATCATCGAGAAACTTTCCTATCTTAATCAACTTTTCTTTATCATCTATGTCCATTAGTATATCAATTGTATCTCTCAAGGGAAGTGCATTTGACTTAAGAAATTTAGGGTCATATTGGTCCAATCCCATGTCTTGCTAATTACTTTTTCCTACCACATCTTTTTGTTTAGTACTGATCATAGCACATGTAACCTTTTTCTTTGGAGGAGTAAGAGATGACTCTTCATAAACTCCTAACATTTGTTTCAAGGCTTCATTGCTTTCAAAATAATTCCATGATGGTGGGGAAGTTAGGTCAAGTAATTCAAGATGTTTTATAGTAAGATTGGTTCGTGGCTTGCACATGATAGTGTTGATATTTAATGATGGTCTCTTGTTTTCTTTTGTTGTCTT
Source organism: Sequoia sempervirens (assembly GCA_007258455.2). NCBI lineage: Eukaryota > Viridiplantae > Streptophyta > Pinopsida > Cupressales > Cupressaceae > Sequoia > Sequoia sempervirens. The sequence continues at coordinate 158,699,941 of VDFB02353493.1, read as the reverse complement.
AGAAAAGGAATACCCTAAACCAGTCTTTGTCTCTTGCGTGTTAGGTTATATAGGAACATGAATGCCTTGTTTGTTCTTTCTACATCCTTTACAACTTTATCCCAATTGTTTCCCAAGTTCATAACCTCTCCCATAAATTTCTTCCATGTCTTTCAGGTTCAGAGGCTGTTGGTAATCTATCTCATCAAAATTAGTTGTGTAACTTGTAGTTTCTTTCAAAGGAGATGAGGTGAATACTTGTGAAGGTTCTTTTGGATTCTGAGTGGACGTCACTAATTTTTGTTCTTTCTTTTCATCCTCTTTTCTTGTGATTATATACTCTCCCATAAAGGTAGGTGTGAATTCCAATGATCCCCAATCATCACCAAAAATTTTGGACACTAGTTCTTCATCTTGTTTGTCTATCTCGAGAGGTTCTATGTTAGATATTGGAATCAATTTGTTGATAGGACTTGTCATTCCTTTTTCAACTTGTAAGAAAATTTTAGGTTCGGGGTCTATTTCAACTTGGTAAACCTTGTTGTTATAGACATATTTCATGATATGATGAAGGGTGCAAGACACTGCATGCATCTCATGAATCTAGGGTCTTCCTGAAAGAAGATTGTACGAAAGGTCATGAGGCATAACATGAATAGGAGTTTGTAAGGTAGCATTTCCAACCATAACAGGTAAGGTAATTACATCAAGCAGTTTCTTGCTAACATTGTCAAATCCTCTTATTGATAAGAGCCAGACTTGATTTTGGATTTGACTACACACAATCTATCTAAGAGTTTAACACTACACAAAGGGTTAAGCCATTATGATCAACAAGGGTCCTTTTTATACCTATTTGATTGAATTGGGCTATTATCATAAAGGCATCATTTTTCTTTCTCAATTCCAAGGGAGGGAGCTCATGTTGATAAAAGATAATGTCTACAATAACTATATTCATTCCTTGTATTAGAGCTGCCACATCATTTACATTCATACTAGGAGGAACCACTATTTTTTGCAATGCTATTTGAAGCATAGTGTGATAGTTTGGTGAATTATGAACTAGACCCCAAAGGGATATTTTTGTAAGAGTATTCTTAAGTTATTCAACAAGATCATACTCCTTCCCACTATGTGGAGGAAAGCGAGGAGCACTATACAATATGGGATTGGAAAAAGGTAAGGGTATTGGGGTGGGTTGTTGTGGTTGCAAACTATTTCTAGAGTTGTACGTATGAGGAACAACATCATGTTTAGATGGATAAAGGGTAAACTCAGGTTTAGGTGAAGGTTGAGACTTATGTGAAGGTGGGTAAAGGATGAGTTGAGGTTGAATTACATTGACATATTTGGTCATAGGTTTCTCACAACAAACCTTAGTGGATGGATTTTCTGAGATGAAGTCCTGAAGGACTTCATCTAACATTTCAAAATCATCATGACTAAAAGGTTTGAGAGGTAATTTATCATTGAGTGGTTTGGGATTTTCATGACAAACCTGTTGTGCCCTCAGCACACACGCCCTGTTTGAAATGGAGACCCTCTTTTTTGTTGCCTTCCCAGGTCGTTCTATCAGTGCCTCATTTTGTGTGCCCCCATTTTTGGTGTCCCAAATGGTCAACATACCTTCAAGTCTCATCTTGAGTTGACTGTGTTTTGTCCCCTTCATTTTGGCTAGGTCCTAGCACCTTGCAACTCCTTGGCAGTTTGCCTCTTCTAGTGGCCTAGGGGCTTGGCGGGCCCGCCCTGCTAGGTTTCCCCTGGGTGTTCACTATTCCCAAATGGTGGAAGGCTCATGCCTTCCCAAACCCTGGGCCTCAACTCCTCCTTTGCCACCTGTTTTAAATTTGCAAGTTTCAGAATGCCTTTGCTCACACTAGGTCCAGCCCACTGGACTACCGTTCTTAGATTTCCCTTCTGTCTTCACTGTTTCTGACAGTAAAACTTTGACGACACTCCGCTATCCAGACTTAGGGTCTTCCTTCATTTCCAACTTACAAAGAGTGGTTCAAAATGACCATCGACCCATGTCCTTTGAGCCCCCAAGCCCCAAACCTCCCACCGTTGTCTACAAATTTAAAATCCACCAACCCACCTACTAGTCATAAGGACATTAAATGCATATGAGGGTATAAATATAGGGGCCAACCTATTATTTTCATTTGTCAGGTTTTCCAGAGAGATCAGAGTGCTTTCTAGAGGAGATTAGTGCACCTGTCGCCTGCTGCCCTCATGTTTGAGATCATCATTCAACAACTCTCAGTGGATTTCATGACTTCCCCCATTAGACTCTCAAGGTAAGTTTTCCATCTGCCCTCCTGAGAGGTTTTTCATGATTTTGTGCTTAAAATAATGAACAACATAGGCTAAAAATGAATTTAATTGACAAAACACAATCAGACCTCAAAATCCATATCTTTAAATTTTTAAAAAAACCTCCAAAATCACCTGTCAAGATCAGGCCGGAACCAAACACTACTGCCACCATTCTTCACGTAGGGCATTTTTTCTCTCCGAGCCCAATCCCTCCCTCTGCCGTTAAGAAACTTAGAAAGTGATAAGTTTTTCCAGTAGAAAAATTCCCTCTCAGGCTCACCACCCCAGGTCTCCATTGGCTAATTACCATCAAAATTGGCAAACACATGAAATTTGGCCTCCCTTTCAAACCTCTCAGGCTTTCCTCGCTAGGTTTCCCCTGGGTGTTTGCCATTCTCAAATGGTGGAAGGCTCCCGCCTTCCCGAACCCAGGGTCCTGGCTCACTGAATTCCACCTGTTGAAAAGTGTAACATCTTGACATTGCTCTCGCCCATATCAGGCCTGTCCCTTCAGACTTCATTCCTCAGAACTCTACCTCACCCCCACCATTCCCAAATGACAAAGTGGGTGCACCTTTCCACCCTACAAGGTCCGTCTACCTAGTTGCCATCTAAAATGTTAGATTTACAAGGGCTGTACTAACGCTTCATCAAGTCCTGGTCCATGAACTTCTGTCCGTGGGTCACTGTGGAGACTTCATTGTTTGAAGCAACCATCTAGTGGTGACCTCCCACCTCTCAGGTCCTGACCTTCCATTTTCCGTGAGAAACAAACAACGATGAACTTTGGCGTCCTTATCCTCACTGGGCTCCACCCTTCGAGATTCTGTCTTGCCTTCATCATCTCACAAGGGAAAATCATGCACATCTTCCCGACCTTCAAGACTCGTCATGTTAGGCACTAAAAGAAAACTCAAGAGGAAATTTTATGTCCAAGTTTAGAGCCGGGTTTGGTTCGCCGGGCTGCTCCCACCGGGTTTCCTTGCCTCAATCGCTGTTCAAAAAGGTGAAACCTTGATAGCTTCCTGCCCCTTCAAACCTGAATACCTTGAAATAGAAAGTAAACATCGGTCGCCTTTCGCCCTCCTAGATCCTGGACCCTGGAGTTCTGTCCCCAGAACTCCATTTCTTCCTAGCTGTTTCAAACAACAAAGTCCTAACAACTTTTTGGCCTTGAACCTCCGGGTGTTACTAAAGCAGTCAAAATAACTTCAAATTTGAAAACCAATCTTGACCCACGTGTAAAATTCAACCCTCTTCAACACAAGCCTTTCAAACCATCAAAGCATGAAGGCGAGAGAATTCGCCTGGATCACCCCAACCTGTTCACCTTTTCAAGACAACATTTCTGCCAGGGAAGTCTGGACCCTTGGGCCTGGTTTTTCCAAAATCCCTTCAGAAATGACTAACAACAGCTAATTGTAAAATTTAACTTCATTAATCATATGATGTCTAATTGGATTTCGTCCATGAGATTTTGGCTAATGTTAACGCTTTCATAATTGGTTGTACTTGTTATGTCTATGTTTCCAGGATATATGGAATCGGGTGTAGGACCCTCGGGGGTAGCTATAGAGAAAGAAAAAGGAAAGAAAGGAGGAAAGACTCCTCATGGAAGAGAGGACAAAGAGTAGATGAAGTTCTAGTTTCAGGGCGAGCCTCTACATTCGAAAGTCATCACTGACTGGAAGGAGATCACAAACACCAATATCAACCACGTCGATATTGATGAATTCAAACAAAGGGTCAGGGTTCACCCAAAAAATGATGATGTTAGATTAATCCAACAAAGTGGGATTGCAAAAGCTGCAGGCTTCCCCCCATCTCTCATAGCCCCTAAATTGGTTATGGCCTACTAGTAAGCCTACCAGCCACAGACAAGAACCATCATTGATAGAGACGAGAATGTCCTCGATGATATGTCAGCTGAGGAAATTACTAGAACCTTTCACATTCCTACCTTTGAAGAGATGGAGATTCCCACCATGGAGGAAGGAAATGCAACATGGGATGAAAACTTGATGGGCTGTAAGAAATTAATAAATCAATACTGGCTCAAGGAGAAAAGAGGCAGCGTTGTGAAGGTTCCTCAAGAACTCTTTCACAACAATTTCTATGAAGACTACCATGACCTAGTAACCATGTTGAGTAGGGTGATGGGCCTCCCCACTACTACATTTTTCCAAGAATGGATGGTGTATTTTGTTGAGAAAATCCTTCGTGGGAAGGAAGATGTCACCATAAAAGCTTCATTCTATTGGGGAGGCATCATAAGTGACTGCTTCCACAAGCAGTTCATGAATGTGAAGAAGAGCTCCAAATTCTATATGACCTCCTATTTGGTCTACTCACTAGCTGAGAAGAGGCAATACATTGGATTATTTGTGGCACCTGATGGGGAGCTAGGCCAAAGATTGAAGGCCTATGACCACTATCCCCAGCTACAATTTAGAAACTTCAAGAAGGACTACCGTAGGGTGAATGCTACCTTCATCAGCCACATCATCCAGTTGCTCGGAGGGGATTTTGAGAGAAGGGTCTCACATAGTGCATAGGCATTCTTAAAGTAGTACGTCTTCCTATTTATACAATTCCCCAAATTCACATATATTCGTGCCCAGGGTTTCACAGAAAGGCCAAATAAGCTACCTCGGTACCCCAATGGCCAGATCATATTGTTAGAACTTTCCTAGCAGCTAGAACATATACATTTAGTCCTCAGCAGTAAACACTTGGCAGGGATCACTTATCCCTTACCCTTTGGTTAGGGGATGTATAAGTTGCGAACTTCCTAGTGTGCTGGGAATTCTGAAAAGGAGTTGGTAGAGTACCATTTCTGCCAACACACTGCTCACCCATGGATGGACCCATATGGGCATATAAGAAAGGCACTGGGACCAGGGTATTCCCACCTACATCACATTGAAGATTGCTAGGCAGATTGCCGGGATGACAAGGAGGTGCGTACAAGGAATTACATGTAGATGACCACATACTTTGTAAGAAGTGTAGACATGCAAAATTGGCATAATACATTCAACTAGATCATATTCGATTCAACAAATAAATCAAGTTTATTTATCAATCTCCTAAAATCATCAGCTTAAATCAAATAAATCAAACTTGATCCAATCATCATCCTTTTAATTAAATAAATAAGGACTTTATTTAATTGAAATCCAATTTATATTTCTCTCTTTGATTTGATTTAAGTCCCTAAATCAAGTCAAATTGGTCAAAACATCCTAATCATCATTAATTTAATCTAACCATGATTAAATGCTAATCTTACCCACTTGCATTCTGTAGATATCTCCACTTGCACAAATAAATCAATTTATTGATTTATTAAAATCCTCATTTTCACTCAACATGGCATTTATGGGGAATATTCCATAAAGTTTGAATTCAAAATCAAGTTGAAATGTACATCCAATAGGGCATTTAATAGGCCTTACATGTCTCTTACATGTCCCCTTCCAAAGGTCAAACTCAACATTCATTGCACAAATTTGAATTCAAATTTCCCCCCTCTTGGGCACACTTCCCAAATCTTGCACATGCATCAACCACTCACATGACGACAAGTGGCCTCTTTTCATTGTCTTGTTTCTTAGTCCCACATTGGTCCCTCTTCAACACTCAACATTTGAAAATCTACAAATAGATGCTTCATTCTTCAAGCAAATCCTCCACAATTTGATCCTCAAATCATATGCAAAGTCACTCTCCTTGAGAAATAATTTTGCTCATCCATATCATTCTTCATAGCAATTTCATCACTAGCTTATCTTGAGCAAGGATTGGGAAAGGGCTTCTTTCCATAGAAGCGCCAATCCAATATGAGATAGAATGGATATCATGTTTTTATGTGCTTTTGTTTTAGTCATCTTGTTATTTGTTTGCATTGTAAAACATGATTGGATTATTTCATATGGATGTTGTTATTTGCTTTGTTTTAAACTAACATGCTAATGTGTGCTATTTGTTTTGAGCAAAATGCATATTTCACCATCTACATTCTGGCGCTAGGAGGGCAGTCTTTGCTTTGCTTTTATCATGCATTTTCTATGTTTTTGTTTCCAACTTTGTTGATTCTTGATTCAGATAAAAAATGCAATGTCTTTTGTTCATTAAAATGCAAACTTTGCACACTTCAAGTGGTAAATGGAAAATGTACACTAAGCTAACAACACCAACACTACAATAAAAATTTTAATTCGTACACATTTGTTTTAAAAATTTTCCTACTATGTCAAACACGCCTCCTTATGATTTCTTGTATTTCCCCAACATTGATTTCTTGTATTTCTCCATGGGAGGACAATGCATCATTGCCAATTTCTATTTAGAGCTCAAAGTTATGAGAGAAAAGCTTCAAATGGTATCTATGACCAATTGATTCTGCTATTTTTTTTTGATAAAGTTCAAAGCATGGATAAAATACCACGATTGTCTGGTCTTGTTTGGCCATATTTGACTACCTTTCAACCTTGAACTTATAGAGAACAATCGTTGCATGCTGGTAAAGTCAGAAGGTTGCAAGTTTACAAAAAATAGGATCAATAAGGGTTTAAAGAAGGATTGGTAGGCACCGATTCGTGAATATAAAGGAAGTAAAGAAAAATTTTCTTACAGTCCATATGTGCATCATTGCTATTTTTAGATCAGTTTTGTGCTTTATTGAGCATAAGTAACACTAAGTCTCTTTGTTTGCTTTCATCACCTTGTGAACAGTTACTTTGCAAAAGAGTTTTTTCTTTTTTCCATTTTTCTATTTAACATTTTTTAAAGAAAGGCCAACGATTGAGCAGCATAGATTTGGCCCTTCAAACAGAGAGCAACACAGATTGGCCCTTCAAACAGAGAGTAGCTTCGTTATAGCCCTGAGCATCCATGTGTGGGTTGTTATATTAATCGAGCCATGTTCCCCTCTTCTTCTTTGGCTCAAGTCACATAAGGAGCATGGACATGCAGAGTTATAGCTTCAGATTGATGACTTCAACATCACCGTGCAGGGGGCTCAAAAGGATAGAGGAATCAAGGAATAGCATTGAGGGTGAAGCTAGAGAAAGACTCACTATGTTTGAGTAGGCAAATGGAGTCTTGATGGGCATTTTGAGGGGCACAAGCATCAATGGTGGCATCATATATTCCTAGTCAGCCTGCAAGACTTCCTACGCCTGAGGGAAGGCACTTGCTATGAGAGGTTACTTCCTGCCAGTTGTGTTAATTGCACTAGTTTCCTAAAATCTGTTTATTTGCTGGCGCCAATCTTACAACTCTAAATGACACAATCCCTCACTGTATCCAAGACCCTATACTGCTTTCTTGCAATAAGCTACAACTTGCATAGATATACTGGTAGATATACTGGTGCACATTCTTTAGAGCTAAAAATACAAACATTTTGATCTAACCTGACCTTCGGCCTTACATCTGCTAATAGACCCCTGCCATCACTTTTGTGCCTTCACACCTGACAAGAAGAGAGGGAGTGGTAAAATGCTAGCCAGCCTCACAAATATCAATGGGATTGGCAGAAAAAAAATGTGCTAGACAATCCAAGGAATACGTAGCATAATGGATGGTACACAATGTTAGGGAAGTATATTTTATTCCAAGTAAACTTAAATGGTGTTGTTTATTTCACTCGCTTGGTCAATCATATTCAATGCCATAGATTTGACATATGTAGAAGTCGTGTATTTTGATTTGCAATATAAATTTTGACATGAATTTCATGGTATCTGTGAGGCCATTTAAGTCTTCTGCAACTCTATTAATTTCATTTATAGAGAGGATGTTGCACAAAGGTTGTGCAATCCATTTATTCATTGGGAAAAAATTGAGGGTATGATCATTAGCATTTAGCTGCTCCCGGCAATAGCAAATTCATTAGTAGACACCAAAATTCACTGAACATTGATCCATGCTATTAGTCACATATGGGACGCTAGCATTCAGGCCATCTGCAGAGGAGAGCACACAACATGGCATTGAAATTGTTGCATTGGAGTGCTAACAACACATTCAGAAATTGGGTTCTTCATTTCCACCCACGATCAGCTGCTACAGACACTATGAACCCGAAGAAGTTCAAATTAAACCTTTGTCTAGCATGATATATTGAAGGTATAATTTCTTTCATGGTTTAGTTGAATGTTCTACGGAGGAAGGTGCAATAGATGTGATAGAAAACATCATACCCTGTCGTTTAAAATCTTGGTGGAAGGAGAAATTTGCTTAGCTGGCTTTGAAAGGGATGATGCAATTATTTTATTAATACCCAAAGGAGTTGAAATTTTCTTTTTAAGACAAAAGCAATCTCATTTTGATCAATTTTTTCTTCAAAACATAAAGGACTTTTGTTAAATACTTTTCTTTTCTCTTCTTTTATTAATCCTTGAGTTTTTGTTGTGTGAGGTCATTCTTTTATTTTGGAATTGATGATTAAGCCTAATATGGTATTGTATTGATCTTTGTCGTTTATCAGTCTAAAATCATTGAGCCTATATTATTTGAAATTGTTCTCTTGGTTGAAATCAAGGATTAAAATGAACTTAATATTTTGTATTCTCATGTAATTGTCTTTTTTGTTTGATGGAATAGGAAATGAAGGAAAGCGAGGAAGTCAAGGAAAGTGAAGGTGAAAAAAAGAAGAAAAACCAAAGGAGGAGAATGAAGATGACGTTTTGGGGAAGATTAAAGTGTTTTTTTTAAACACTTTTCATGAAATTGCTTATCTTTTCGTTTTAGGACTAATTTTCGTTTGGGGTTAAAAAGAACACTTTGATTTTTTGCAAAGGGTTAAAATTGAAACTTAGACACCTACTAGATTTCAATTTGGGCTAAAATTGAACAAAGAAATCTTCATATTTCCTTTGGTGCTTAAAACAAATCAAATCATTGCTTTGAAGGATAAAATGAATGTATGCTTTTATTGTTTTGTAATTATTTACACAAAGTAATATCATCAAAAGACGTATGCACTTCTCTCTCGCCTCACGGCGATCTTGAGAATCAAAAGGCTTTTGGTGACATTAAGTTGCATAAATAATTTCCCTTACACACTTCGATTTGGGTTTAAAATTGAGCGTCTTGTGTGAGTGTGAGTAGAGAATCATCGTGTATATTCTCTTTCTTTGAGTCGTCAAAGATTGATCGAGTTACAGATTGTGTCTTTGCTTGCTTTTGTTTATCCTAGAGGGCCTGGCTTGGGGAAAAAGTACTCACCTAAGGGAACGACTCAACTGGTAACACTCTAAATCCAAGAGTATTTCCAGTTGGGATATAAATGTGGATATTGGAAGAAACGCCAATATCACACGGTTGACTCCGACAAGATGCATCCAAAAGGGGACTCTTGCCACATTGGGTCAACTCCTACAAACAAAAATTCCAAACTAGAACCCTTGTTTTATAGTGGCCTATTGATCCATTGAGCGAGTTTATTAAAGTGGTGCATTGGAACTTAGATTCCAAGAAGTTGCTTGCCATGTCCGATCTTGGTTGAAATATAGAGGTAAAGACTTCATTCTTAACATACCTTTATATTTTTTCCTTGGTTGCATGTAAAATCATCTCTTCTATGAAGGGCATGAGGCAAGCTCACTAAGAAAAATGTACCAATTGAGCTAGGACGTCATATTGCTTGTGGTTTGAAAACACAATGCTTTTATCGAAAACATTTGAAAACCAACATTCAACAAATCATCAAAATTGAAAACCCTTAAGGAGAGGCAAATATCCTTGAACAAATTCACATGTTATTGCTTGCCCTTGGGATTCACATCCTTAGAGGTTTCTAAATATTTGGATTTCATCTCAATTTTCTCCTACTAAAGTCAACATTAGGAAACCTTTGCCTTGATTTCCTCAATTTCCGCATAATGCATTTTGTTGGATGAAAGGGAATTAGGACATTGGACATTTAGTTGAAAACCTAATCAAGAGTGTGTTTGTGGTAAAAAGAATCCATTAAGAAAATATTAAATCAATTGGACCCCACACATGTTCTTGGCATCTTTCAATTGTATAGTTTTTCATGCAAACATCAGTCTTTTGATTTTGAACAACTCTTAGAGAAAGGCATGTTCTTCACTATCTTGGCCTAGTAAACAAGTCCTTCCTAGGTTCATTTACGAGCAAATCAAACACTTCATCCATCCAAACATCTATCAAAATCCATCTCACCAAACAACTTTAGAGCTTTTGGAAACATCATTCTAGACTTGGGTAAATCAACAAAATCAAAATCACCTTGTTTAGTGAGGTGTATGGGAATGAATCCTTTCTCATACATTTAATTAAATCAGCAATCCTTTGAAAAAATTCATCCTAAGATCACATCCAACATCTTAGGGTTTAGAAGTTCATTATCCAAATCAAACCAATCAAAATCAAACCCTAAGTCTGGCATTGATCCAAAGTCCCTAAACATTCAACACTCATATCATTTACACCTTTCATCCTTCATCTTGTCATTAAGTCCTAAGAACCCTAGAGGTCACTTTTGCAATAAGGTCAAAACAAAAGAGGAACATGGAATACAAACTTGATCCATACATCATGAGTAATCCAAGTCAACTAAGCTATCAAACCTTACAACACCAATTGATTATCAACACTCACATCTATACAATCCGTACATGGGATCATTACCTTCTACAAATGTCAAAGGCACAACAAGTGTGAGTATGCCCAGATCAAATATTGGAACAAATTTCCCAATGGTAGATCTAAATCCAAACCTACAAGTCTGTCAACCGAACAATCAAAGCATGAGCCTTCAAATGAACAACATCATACCACCAAATCCTTACAAGCCAAATGAAAATGTACCAATCACAAGTTTTTGAAACATGAATCCAGCAAACTTTGGCATGGATACATTTTCAAATCATACGAATATTCAAAACATGAACAATGGAAAATTTCAACCTATCATGCCAAATCTGAGTGTCATCCCAAATCAAAACATTGTCCAAAATCAAACACAAGTACACACTCCAAATCTGCATGAACAAAAACCAAATCAACTATATCAAGGGAGTCAAGATGGAAATCAAGAACAAATTTGGTGAGATCAAATTACTACACTTACCAAAATAGTTGAGTCATTGCGCCAAGGGAAATTCCACCACCATTACCCATGTCATTCCTTGGTTTAGGGCTTCCCCCTTTACCTAGCACCAATCACTCCATCCAAATCAATCCACCTAACACCAATCAATCCATCACATCAAATCCTTTGAATATACCATCAACATCGCACCAATGGATGGTATCTAATTAAACAAAAAAGTTGATCCCAAATCAAAATATGGTCTCCCAAGGACCTATCACCTCAGTCATTCTAACCATTCCTATCACCTCGATCACTCCATCCACCCCTATCACACCCATCATATCTTAACCCCTCATTACCATGATTGCTCCAAGAATATCTCAATCACTTGTCACTACATCCAACATGATTCCAAATCCACCACCACCCCCACCACCACCAACTTCCACCACATCAAGCCAATACAACACGGAATTACAAGTTGCTTTTCAAAGGAGATTCTAGCAATATCTAGCCACACAACAAGCAACACAAGCTCAACAAGTGCAACAAGCCTTTCAAGTTTCCCAAGCCTCTCAAGCTACCCAAAAAACACAAGCACAAACACAAAAAATGACAACTGTTGAGAACAAGGATCAAGATCAATCCACCACTGAACACTTTGAAACTATGTCTACTTCATCCAATGATCAAATCGACATATGTCAAGAGTCACTTTTCAATCATGATCAAAATCCATCAACAATACTCGACAATTATCCAATTCAAGAAATGTCAACATCGCTTGACCCTATGGTTGAAGAAATTCATGATCTCTCCACCATAATTGTTGAAAACAATGTTCAAAATCTCTCAATTAAGGAGCACATTGAGGATGTTTCTACCCCATCCAATTATCAACTCACCATACATCAAGAGCCACTTTTTAGTGATCTCTTTCAAGGAGTGTTAGGATTATTTGATCCTATTGACATAATGCATGATCCATCGACCAATGATCATGAGGAAAATGTCTCTACATCACCTAATGAGTTAGAGGACATATCTCAAGAATTTAGTCCAAAGCATGATCAACATCTTTTACCAAAGTCTAGCAATGGTCCTTTTCAAGACATGTTGACCTCCTTCAACCTCATGATTACAGATACTAAAGGAACCCTGAACTTGACACTTGAGGATATTGAACCACTTACCATTTCTAATGACGACATCCAAGAACCCTTTGTAAGCGATCCATCCTTTGAAATTGATCCATGTCAAGAACTTGATCCAAAGCATGTCGAAAGCAACTCCAAAATCATTCAAGATCAAGAATTTGTATCTTCAAGATACTATAATAATCTAATGGACACTCTCCTATCTATGCAAGATGATCATATCCATGTAGCTCATACTCCTCCATCTACCCATGAGATGCTTTCTATGGATGGACACGTAGACGATCTTCATCTAGAACAAGATTTTGTTACACAAAAAGAGTAGATTATTAAATCCTACAGTCAAACAGAGTTATCAACATCAAGATCGGATATATCCCAAACTCAAATTGAGGAAATCATGAATAAAGATATCGAACATTATCCACTCAAAGAAGAAAATCAAACATAACAGTATAATCCAGAGATAGCAAAGTGGAAAATTGAAACAATATAATCTATAGTGGTCATTTGTTAGAGCATGTTTATTGAACAAGACATCTCAGAACATGAAGAATCAATGCATGAAGGTACTACTTCCACAATATAAGGGGAAACTTCATCTCAAGCAAACATCAACATAGGGAGCATGAAGAATCTTTATGGTGAAATCGATGCCAATACTACAACTAGTCACGTCATGAATCTTCATCCACCCATCACCCCATTCACGAATTGGGACCAATGTCAAAATAAAGAATTTAATCAAAGTATGAAGAATGTTATCAAAGGAAAAGAAGTTGAGAAGCATAATGGACAAATCAAATACGCATGGATACCAAAACATACAAAGAAAGATTATCCCTATCAAACTCCATTAGTCAAAAAAACTATGGGGCAAAATAAAAAAGGGAAATGTATCCATCAAAGATGTCCACAAAAGCAAAAGCAAGATTCTCAAGTGACGTACAAAGTATATCAAGCAGTTGGTCCTAATTCCATGCACACTTCCGTATCCACCCATCATTGCTCATCTTTCCAAGTTTGGAGAGTCAAAGGTTCCAAACTATCAACCAATCCATCTTTTAGCCCTAAACACACTCCATCCACGCCTCTACGCATGATGTCTAGTTCTCACATTGACCATGTATTGGCAACAACCCTTCATCATAAAGATTTTGAAGGCACTCTATCGCGATGTGCGCACAGAGATAGAGTTAACTCCGGTATCAACGAAGCAGATCAAGAATCCCAAAAGTTGCATTCAAGTGCACGTATCTTAGCAAAGTAACTTCTTCAAGCAGGATATCGATGGCATATTATGATAGGGGCATCTACATCAGCAACACCTTGTGATTCAACATGAGTTTAAAATCTTTCAAAAAAATAAAAAAAATCAAAAAATATGAAAATCCAAAAAAATTAGAAAAAGGATTGAAAACAGTAAAGAGAAAAATCATCCTCTAGTGAAAACCACTACGGTGGTGCTTTGGGCAATACCATGATGAAAACCTGGCAAATAGGCATCATGATTAGAATCGAGCATCTACGTGTGCTAGTTCAGGTGAAAGAATCTCATCCCATCCGTAATAAATCAAGCATTCTGTCCATCTTATCCATAATAAATCCATAACCATTGATCCAATCCATTTTCATCCATTTGCATCCATCATCCAAGTTATCTTGATCTTGATAAAAGTTTGGGGCACACTTTACGCTTGCTTATGGTAAACATCTTGACATGGGTCATTTTTATTGATCCTATCCCACTTAGCAATATCTAAGCTATGAAGCATTATCCAATGAGCATTCTTTATCTGAACACCTTATCTTATCGTAAGATAATCCATATCCATCCATCCATACACCTATCCAAGCATCCATCCATAACATTTCATACATTACTAGACATTAGGGGTAGATATTTACATCTTGCTTCGGGAATAAATCTTGATCTATATCCTCCAACTTATGTGGGATTCGAACATTGGAAAACATGAAACCAAATTGGTCAAGGCATTTGTGATCTAGAATCCAAATCACTAGCCCATGGCATATTTTGACAAGATGACATTCCTTATCAGTCTTCATCTTTCATCAAACATCAATCCAAACAATCAATATTAGTCACATCTAAGTTGCACCTCGAACATCACATCAATCATTCAAACAACTTTTGTTCCAAATCAAGCTTCATCAATCATGATCAAACAAATCCAATAAAAAAATCATCATCTCAGAATATCCTTGTGTTGCTTAACACTATCCTTGCATTGTTGTGTATCTTCAACAATGTTATCATCATCAATCCGATCGACATCTCAATCCTTGTGTTTCTTAACACTATCCTTGCATTGTTGTGTATCCTCAACAATGTTATCATCATCATCAATCCATCGATCCGATCAATCAACCTTAGCTTGGTCTTCAACAAAAATCCCAAACAGAGCACTGATATCGTCACACATGTCCATATCCAAATCATCAAAATCATGTGAAAATAAAAAAAACATCAGAAAATCCAAAAATCCAAAAAACACTCAAAAAGTCAGAAAAACATCAAAAACATTGGAATCCGAACTACGTCATCTTTGACCTTAAACGTAGGCAAGACTAATCCCTAATCAGCCCTTGAGACATCAAAATCCAAAAACATTCAAAAAACATCAAAATCCAAAAACATTCAAAAAACATCAAAATCCAAAAATATTAAAAAACATCAAAATCCAAAAACATTCAAAAACATCAAAATCCAAAAACATATCAAAAAATCCAAAAACATTGAAAACTTTGAAAAACACCAAAAACAACTTCAAAACATTTCAAAATGTTAAAAACATCCAAATATTTGAAAAAATCCATCCATCTCATCTCGCTTGCACTTGAAATAATCAATCATCCATAATAAACTGATCGTCACCTTCATCCTTTGGCAAAACAAACAGAAACAATCACAACAATTGGCAAAAGCAAAGCTTCAATCGCAAAATCAAAATCGAAACAATAAACCATTAAACAAAATCAAACTCTTGATCATTTTCAGACATATCAATCGACCTCATATCAATAGCCTATTGTTGTGCCCTTACCACACACGCCCCGTTTGGAACAGGGACCCTCTTTTCTTTTGCCTTGTTGGGTCATTTTTGTTGCTGCCTCATTTTGCGTGCCCCTCTTTTTGATGTTTTGGATGGTCGATGTTGCTTCAAAGTCCCATCATAAACTGACCATCCCCTCCCCTTTTGGTTTTGCTATGTTCTAACACCTCGTGGGATCCCTTTGGCTATTTGGCCCTGAAAATGGCCCTGGGCCCTTTTGGGCATGGGGGTCTGGGATTCCCCTTTCAGGTTTCCACTCTGAAAATGCCGTTTCCTGGTGGCATTCACAGAGCATCCTTTTGGACCTCGGGGTCCAACCCTCCGCTCTCCATTTAAAAATTGTTGAAAATTTTCTGGGAGGCGCTCCACCCTCCAGGCCTCGGACCCCGGAGATCCCTCTCTGGGATTCTGTCTTGGTTTCGCCATCCGCGACGGTGAACCTCTTGTGGCGACCTATCCTTGGGTCCCGCCATCCTCTTCGCTGACCGCAGTTCACATGGGTCCCTGTTTGCCATGGTGTCTTGTAGGCCTAGCCATCCAGAATTTTGTCTCTGGAATTCTGTGGCGGTTTCGCCGTCCCTGACGGCGAATCTCTGGAGGCGCTCCGCCCTCTGGGCCCTAGCCTACTTCCCGCCACTGCCGTTTAACCAACGAGAAAACTTCAACGGGCACTGTCTTGTGCCCTCCTGGCTGTCGGGCCCTAGTTTTCCCACCGCCATCGCCGACTTTGAATTCACCAACCTTTTTACCGACTGTACTTGCATTTAATGCATGCATTCATGGCGATTGGGGTATAAAATGCCTAATCCAAGCAGTCATTTTCATCAAATAGGATTGGAGCGAATTGGAGAAACTGCCATTTGGAGCCCACCACCTTCAACAACATCATGATCATCACCCTCAACATCATTTCATCGACTATTCGTGGATCCCACATCTCCCGCCTAGCATGTTTTGAGGTAGGCCATCCGTTTTCCCTCCTGAGCATCATTTTCGTGATTTCAAAACATTTAAATAAATGAACAATCCATAAGAGGGTATTAAGTGGTAGAAAATCAAATTGTGCTCCAAACCCATGAGTTAGAAAATCAAAAAATCCCTTAGAAATGCCCTCATTGCCAATTCAAAAATTTTCCCTGGCGCAACTGTTCTTCGCGCAGGGAAAAAATGCGCCTCGGGCCCGAGACCCTCCTTCGCCGTCCAAATATCAAACTTTGAACACCTGCCGATGGCGATTCGCCCCTCCAGGCCCGACCCTTCGGGCTTCCTACCTCAGAGTTCTGCTTGCCTTTTGCCACGCTTGAACTGCGAACTCCCCTTTGCCCCCCAGATTTTGGATCCCGACATGCACCTTGTCGTAAAACTTAGAAAACTGAACATTCGTCCTTTTGTCCGCTCAGTCCCCGGACCCCAGAACTCTGTCTCCGAGGTTCCGCGGGTGATTGGCCATCTTCAATGGCAAACGTCACCCAGCTTCCCGCTCCCTGGGCTCTGCCTTCGCTTCCACTATTAACCTCTGGCGATAAAAAATTCTTACATTGCTAGCGCCTTCGAGCCCTGGTGTCCAGACTTCCAGTCTCAGAAGTCTGCCTCTCGCCCGCCGTCAGTAATAGCAAACCTCATCCGACATTCCAACTTCTGGGCTCTAGGCGTTGGGTTTCTTTGGTCCGTTTTCCACCATTCCCCACAGCGAAGTCTTTCGGCGAACTTATCAATGCTGTCCGACCCCCGGACCCCGACCTTTGCCCTATTGTTGGCTTGTGTTTTCGCGTCCGCAACTGTCGCGCCCCCAAGCCCCAGTTCCCAGACTTCCATCCTCAAAAGTCCACCGCTCTCCCACCGTCAGGGAAATTGCACCCCGTCCATCCAGTCGCTGGGCCTCGAGCTTCCATCTGCCATGGGTTCTTGCCGAAACTCCTCGCGGCCGGCAACACGCCGGGCCCTATGTCCCGGGATTCCCATCCTCACCCTTCGCTCAAAATAGAAATTCCCTCCCGTCGTCCTTGCTTCCAGACTCTATGCTACCTATCACTGTCAAACATAAAAGCAAATGAATGTTGATGAGCTTCCCCTGCCGGACTTCCCGTCTCAGACTTCCATCGAGTGTTTGCCGTCCGAAATGGTGAAGTTCGTGCGTCCTTTCGGTGCCGCTGGCCCGAGCCTCTAAATGCGAAATCACTTAGCCTCGGCCGCCTTTTGGCCCTCCAAGCCCCAGAATTTTGTCCTTGAATTTTCGTTAGCTGTCTGCCTCTCCAGTCTACCATCTCCTGATAGCTTTCCAACTTGAGACCTCCGAGTCCTCCTAAATCGAGCCTAACAAACCCAAATTTGGAATCTAACTTCAACCCACATCCTGAATTTTGGCCCTCTTCATCATGAGCTTCTCGAAATATTAAAATCTAACCAAAGAAGGTCTCTGGGAGCTTCCCATTGCATTTTCCCTTCTAGACAGCATTCCTGCTAGGGAAGTCCGACCCTCTGGGCCCAGATTGTCTGAATGACCTGAAACAAAGATCAATAATGTCTAGAGATAAAATCCATGATATACTTGATTGATTATTTGAAGTAGATTTTGTTTTCAAGATATGGACTACCATGAATGCTTTTGATGATCTATTGTGCTAACTTTGCCCTTGCTTGCAGAATATATGGAATCGGGTGCAAGAACTTTAGGGGCATCCGCTGAGAAGGATAAGGGTAAAAAGTCAAGAAGGACCCCTCGGGGAAAGGAAGACAAAGATCAAATGAAGTATCAATTCCAAGGTGAGCCGCTCCACTCCAAGGTCACTACTGACTGGAAGGAAATTACAGACACTAATATTGGCCAGGTAGATATAGACAAATTCATTCAGAGAGTTAGGGTCAACCCGATAACGAAAAATGCCAGATTGATAAGACAGAGTGGAATAGTCAAGGCTACCGGTTTCCCTCCATCTCTCGTGGTGCCTGAATTAGTCATGGCTTGCTGAGAAGCCTATCAAACAAATACCAGAACAATTGTGGATAAGGAGGGAAATGCCCTTGTAGATATGTCGCCAGAGGGGATCACCAAGACATTCCACATTCCCACGTTCCAATAGATGGAGGTCCCCACATTAGAAGAATGCCAGGCGGCAAGGGATGCTAATCCAGTAGGGTGCAAGAAGTCCATAAATTTGCATTGGATTAAGGAAAAATGGGGCAGCTCTGTGAAGGTTCCCCAGGAACTCTTCCATAGCGATTTCCACGAGGATTACCATGACCTAGTAACCTTGTTGAGTAGGGTCATGGGTCTTCCAATGGCCGCCTACTTCCAGGAGTGGATGGCATACTATATTGAGCAGATCCTGCAGGGAAATGAGGACATTACAACCAAGGTCTCGTTCTACTGGGGAGGAATCATAAGTGACTGCTTCCATGAGCAGTTCGTTAATGTAAAGAAGAGTTCTAAATTCTACATGACTTCCTACCTCGTCTACTCCCTGGCAGATCAAAGGTAGTACAGCGGGCTGTTTGTGGCACCCGATCAGGGGCAGGAGTGAGGACTTAAAGCCTATGACAAATACCCATAGCTCTAGTACCACAATTTCAAGAAAGAGTACTACAAAGTTAATGATGCCTTCATTAGCCATATCATTAGATTGATCACCGAAGACTTCGAGAGGAGGGTCTCCCACAGTGCCAGAGCACTTTTAAAGCAATATGCCTTCCTCTTCATCCAATATCTGAAATTCACGTACATCGAGGCCCAGGGATTCTCTGAAAGGCCGAATAGGTTGCCTCAATACCCTAGTGACAGAATCATCCTCTTGGAGCTTTCTCGGCAATTTCAACACATCTAGGCAATCTTCAGCAACAAACAAATGGCGGGGATCTCCTACCCTATGACCCTTGTCAGGGCATGTATCTACTACAGATGTCACAATGTGCTAGTAACTCTGAGAAGGAGCTAAAGGAGTACCATTTTGATTGGTACACTGCTCGCCCACGAATGGATCCACATGGCCACATCAGGAAAGCACTGGGGCTAGTATATGCCCATCAATATCACATTGAAGATTTCTGGGCTGACTACTAGGATGAAAAAGAGGTGCGCGCAAGGCACTATATGCGCATGATGGTGCAATTCCTGAGAAGGGTGCAACCATTTCCAGTACCGGACCAAATTGAGGAGGACAAGTCCACCATTATGCACCCAAGGTACCCTGCAGTTGCCAATCTGCCAATACCCTCCATTGATTGGTGCCTTGTTGATTTCCTCATATTTCATGTGCGGCCTTTGATGGGTTTCTCCATAGACAAATGAAATAAGCCTTAACTTTGCATTTCTTGCTTATTTTCTGATAATAAATGCTAAAAATTGAACCCTTGCCTTATCTTGTAATATTTCATGAAATTTTAAAAGAGCCCTTATGTGAGTATTCATTATTTTTGCACGGTTCTCCTTTCTATGTAAACACTTGGGTCTCAAAATCTCATTTGCCTTTGTAGATGGCACCCTTGAGATATTCTGCATAGTAGAATCTATATTGCTGCTCTAATAACTGCTCATTATCATGATTATGCTACAGTTGAAACTGTACATTTCTCTCATAATTGTAAATGCATGATTTTTTTCTTGAACTTTGTAAAATCTAATGACACTCCTCAAGTAAATGAAAATCAACAGATATGACTATGTAGTTTCTTGTGTAAGTGATGACTTGACTGTACTTCTTATTCATGTTCATCACAATACTGCTCCTTGTTCACATGATGCTTCTTTATATGGATGGACTTTTGATTCTATCACTGTTCTAATGTTCACCTATAGCTTGATAGTGTGCACTTGTAGCTTTCATCATTCTTCATACTAGAATGAATTTGTCACTTAATTCATAAGATGTTGCCACTTGATCCTTCAAAGCTCATTAGCTCTTGCATTTACTTTAGTAATTGTACCTCACAGTTTTGAATGGATAATAGAAATGAGGTACTCTATGAGGTATTGTCAATTGTTCACTTTGTCTTAATGTAGCTAACATTTCTTTTGATAATGTTGTTGTCTCAAGGTATTTATGATTATAGACTGTCTTCTCATAACTTGGTGACCATTTGATATTCAAAGTTGTCCTTCATGGTGACTTTGACTATTGTCTTTCACCTCGACATTGTTGCCCTATTACTTATGACAATAGACTGTCTTCTCATTGTTTTGATTTGGCACAAAACTCTTGATAAGGAAGTGTTATTTAAATAAGAACTCATGAAAGATTTATTCCTGTTGTATTCTGAGACTGTAATATATTGATATGGCTTTCTGAATGTTTACTTCTATAGGTTACTTGGCACTCAAATGTTTTGAATCTTCATATTGGCAGTAATTTAAATAGTAATTCTCCATTATATATTCATAAGTCCTTGGCATAAGAACAACTTCCTCGTGAATGATTCCTATGAGAGTTGATATGTAAGGAAAAGATTGATGCCATCATGTGACTTATCTCTTGAAGGCTTGACTGCTTATTGTGTACAAACCACTGTGATATGAGATGATTTTTACATTTTTCATAACCCTGATGCCTTGTTTACATTCAAGGATACTTTCCCAGTCTCTTATGGCTGTTGTAAACATTAGTAACCATTTCTCACCATCATGAATGTTGTAACAATAGTCTTATTCACTTTATCAATTTTGGTAGCAGCAGTATGTTTTACCATGCTATTATACTGCTTGATGATAGTCCTAGATGATGATTGTTTCTTTGATGCTTTAATAACTCTCATATATGAGCGTTGAATGAGAGAATACCTTATGATATGTCGGGCTCAACCCTTGTGGGAACCCATTTTACTCCACATATGTGATAAGATGATCTCGAACATGATGAACCTGTTCGTACACTTTGAAACAAACAAGTTAGCAAAAATAATTGAAGTTGAAAGCTTCCATTGAATTTCATGTTTCTTGATTATCAGCCTTTGTAATTCAATCATCTGGTGAATGCTTGATTGAATGTAAATTACATTCTTGTTGGTAGTGTAGGCAGAAAGTAGAATGTAATTCATCATTGCTTAGAGTACATCTCTAACATCATTCTTTTACAAACTTACAGGTTCATGGAGCGCGAAAACGAGGCTACAGCTTGGAGACGCGACAACTAAAGACATCAAGCGAAAGTGATTCATCATCATAGGAAATGATGAATTGCTTCTCTTCCTTGTATTTACATTATCTTCAGTAGTGTAGTTTATCATTGAATTTTGTATTCATTATTTGATTGTCATAATCAAATTCAGTTACTCTCATGGCTTGTGCGAGATTTCAGTGTTTTTACAAAATGAATAAAAAGCATTATTATGCAAATTTTCAATTTTTTGTTTCAAATACTTGCACAATAAAATTTTAATTCAGATGTAATCTGATCTTTATGATGAACAATTAATACTTTAGTAGAAAAACTTGAAAGATTCTGTACCTATCAATGATGAGTCCGACTCAGCTCTACCTGTTTGAGCTCATAGTGAAAAATAGGTAGCAAATTGGCAACCTCTGCGGAGTGTTTGCCTGCTAAACACAATAGACCAGTATATAGCTTATCCATTGGGCATTGAATCAATTTTTTTCTTTGTTTTAACTCAGAAAACCGTAACTCAACTTCAAACCACACAAACTAAAAGAAACTATTGCAACTCTTTTGAAGACAAAGTTTGAAAAACCACATGCAGCAACTGTGCTTTATTGAAAACACAACAAAACTGAAATGAAATGTGCTAGCAGGCACTTATTGAAACATAACTAAAACTCTACCCTACCCTACACTAACTAATAGTGTTAGTGCTTAGACATGACCATTCACTAGTTGTGAAAAATAGCTTCCCTTTCTTAACAACAGAGGATGCTTCAAATCCGTAAGATTAATCAAAAAGAAGTATAGACATTTTATTAACGGTTGCTCCGTCTGTTTAAAAACTGTTGTCAGCATAGTTTGGATCATCATAAAAAGCATACCTTTTGTATCTGACTGATCATTAAAGATGATAGTCTAAGGAATATGAATAAGATTAACCTATTGCTGCTCTTGGCACATTGCAATCACATGCCTTGGTAGAATTATGACTTGTAATTCTGTAGACCCCTCCTTGGACAAATATCTGATCGGACACCCTCTAGAGAGCAAAAAAAATTGGCCTCTTGGTTTCTTGACTGATATTTGTCGTTACATCCTCTATCACAATTTTAATCTGATCTGAAAGAGATGTTGATCTATCATCAAGTAATGAAGGAATGATTACTTCTTTCACCTGAAAAGGCTGATCATATACTGTTGGTTCACATGGCATCAAACTGTCATCAATGTTAGAGCAAAAATCCTCTATGATATTGGAAAATACTCTCATCTGATTCATAATCATGAATTGGATTCATATGAGTCTCATCACCCTGCTGCTCAAAGGTAGTAACTGATGTTAGTAAGCATGTATCTTCATTCTCATCAATAAATTTGGGTAATTGCTCAAACAAATTAGCTAAATCCTGATATTCAACCTCTATTTCCTTGTTTAAAACATGTTCAACCTGATGTTGATTGTCATCTAAGTGCAAAACAAAGGATTCAAGGTCATTCCATAATGAATACTCATTAGATCTTTCTTGGTCCCTTGATAAGAAAGGAGTAGTTTTTACCTCATGAACCATCCTTTCCTCATGTTCATTTTCCTCTTTCAGTTGCTCAAAGACTTGATTATTACATTGATAATCTTCAATCAACAACTCATCATATTGTTTAACATCTTCCTACTCATCCAGCTCAATAAAAGAAGGGAGTTCATTGAATAAAAACATGAAATCATTGTGTTTGATACCTTTCTCAAGCTCCTCAACTTGTTGTCCTAATTGATCATGTTCGTTCACCTCCTGCTGCAAGTCTGCTTTGCAAATGGTATCAA
This sequence comes from Sequoia sempervirens, assembly GCA_007258455.2. Classification (NCBI taxonomy): domain Eukaryota; kingdom Viridiplantae; phylum Streptophyta; class Pinopsida; order Cupressales; family Cupressaceae; genus Sequoia; species Sequoia sempervirens. The sequence continues at coordinate 158,676,431 of VDFB02353493.1, read as the reverse complement.
GACATGCATGCATATGTTGGCTCTCTTGAGATGATTGTTCATGAAGAATCATAGCTTGTTTTGTTACCTATACTCGTCTTTGCAATAGAAGAGGATTTTTGAAACTTGGAATGGGAGCCTCTTGAACTAGATTTGGCATTTTGAAGTCAGGATGCTTAGTCCAAGAAGGCCGCCATGGTTGTTCAGTACCTTGATGATTTGGTTCAGGCTCTTGATATGATTGAAAATGAGGGTTCATGGGCTCCTGTAGGGACTGAGCTATTGAAACATAGGGAACTTGAGGAATCTCTTGAATTTCTTGAAGGAAAATAGGCTCTTCATGTGGCTGGTCTTGAGGATTAACAAATTCAGGTTGTACCAGCATAGGCTCTTGTATTGGTAAACCATCTCTAAAACTTGGAACCTTGATTTTAAAAGGGTTAAGAGACTCACTCTACTTTAAACTTGGAAACTTGAAATTACGAACCTCCTCCTAAACAGGTTGATGTGGAATATAAGGAGATCCTTGGACCTCATGCCTCTGTGTTTGAGTAAGAAAAAGCTTCATTTTCTCCTCTTTTGCTGCTAACTCCCTTCTGAGCTTTTCTTCAAACTGTATCCTTTGTGTCTCCAATTCCTGCTTATGAAGGTAGGCCTGATACTCTAATTCTTGTTGCTGCAAATCAAGTTCATGTTGCCTCCTAAACTCTTCTATCTGCTTTATGATCATGTCTAACAATATGTCCTTCATGTCCTTCATGTTATTTTTCATATAATCAACCTCTTGGAGTTGATTGTGAACATATGCATGTTGATCTGAAGGTTGAGTAGGGGAGGGTGAGAGGTAAGCATGTTGAGCATGCTAATAGGCTGATGTTGCATGGCTGTTTAGGATAAAACCAGCAACATGACTGGCCTGATATGGTTGATAAGGATGTGAATAGGCAGGATTTTCATGAAACAGAGGTGAAAACATGCTTTTTTCATAAAACCCAGACATGTTAAAGCATTTGAAATCTGCAAATCATCTTTAAAATCAAAGTAAATTGAACCTCCTTTGTAAATGTAAACATAACAGCACTTCGTCTGTTGAAACTAGTGGATTGTGCTTGGAGTCACCAGGTATAAAACTGTAACATCTGAAAGGAAAAAATACGCTATTGTGTATACCAGGACAGCAGCTTGAACTCTTGAATTCTTTCTCTGAAGTGTGCTTCAGAGTCCCACTAGGCGTGCCAAAAACTGTTATCAAACATATTACACTCGAACGCTTGAATGATTAAATTCAGCAATTTGTTGAAACGTTGGATCAAACTTAGGTTGTGGGTGACCTATAATGAGATTGAACCTCCAGATTCTAGGTCGGCTTCCTATATGATGGTCAATTTGATACTTGAATATTTTTTTTGAGAAAAGGGTAAGAGGGATTGAACTGAATGCATGAACTCAAATTAAAACCTCGGTGATGCACCTAAATGATGGTGTTGCATGCAACTTGTTTCAAAATTACACTTCAATAATCCTATTCACACAACTAAATCTGAACAGTTTAACCACATAAATTATTTATATGAAGGTTTGACTATATTACTATTTTTGAAGGAAAAGAACGTCTTCACAACTAAAATAGTAATATAAGCCAAATGCACAATGTACAACCTGTGGAATCAAACTTGATTGTTTACAAGAACATATGAAATGAGATGGGAAAATAAAGGTTTTTGAGATTAAACACGATAGATTCCTTATCAAATCATTCACACAGCATGACACCGGAGATTTTGAAGGGCAAACAATTTAGCGTACTGAAAGGTAAAAGGAAAACTCTGCAAATTTAATGAAACTTGATTAACCTGTAATAACCTGCTACTGTATTAATATGTAAAATAAAGCTAAGTTACATGATAATTCACTTTGCATAATGCAAAGGCTGAAAAACAAGAACTAAAGGAAAAAGATAAACTTTTTCCAATATATACAATGAGAATGCACTCCAAAGTGCATGAACATGAAATTGAAAGTCAATTTCAGTATAGAAATGATAAATCCAAAGTGAAATCTGAGCAGAAGCACAAATCCCTAAAAAGAAGGCTCAAACTCATGCAAAACTGAGTGAACTCAGTCTCAAGCTCACAGTCATAATGTATGCAACTGATCTGTAACTCAAACTAAATTGGAAATCTGAAGATGTGGGCTAAACCATGCAAAATCCACCTTGCTTTAATCAACTCGCCCATGCATATCAAACTGAAAGTCCATCCCTGTATTGTGCATGATCAATCTTCAGTTGATAATTTGATGTTTACTGGCATTCTTGCATGGATTTGAAAAGACATTCATTTGATTAAATATTAAAAATAATCATTTTAATATTTAATGTGTTTGGGTCCATACTACAAATTAAATATTAGGGTAATTACATCCTTAATATTTAATTAAGTTGTTATTTCTGCTCAACATTTTTTAAAATAAAAATGGTAAGACTTTAATATTTCAAAGCCAAATGTCAAATTGGAAACTTCATGGCTCCATGCATCATTAGGTTTATTGACCCAAAGTTCAAGACCACGTTGATAATGAAAGAACATAATGATTCATTAAAATCATTAGTAAAATTGATTTAGGGCAGACAAAGCTCGAACCCTAATCACTCATAATCATTCCTCATTTTGCACTCTGTATTCTTGAAACAACCTGCTACCACCATGCTATTGAGATTTGGAGCTCAACTGCACCTTCTCTAGACATTCTTGAGTGATTTCCTGAGGAAGATTCCTTGTTGGGAATGAATGATAAGTTATATCTGCCATAGTTTAGATATTTCTCTCCATCTTTGAAAGCTTTTATTCATTTTGAAAGGCATTCCAGAGCTTCCAAGCCGCAACTTTACATTATTTTCTGATGTCTTTTGTATCCTTACTTCCTCTATTGATGCCTTTGCTCACTTAGAGGCCACCATGATTGCATTTCTTTTGCGCAAGAGAAGAATTTATGTGTTATTTTTCCATAGAAGGACTTGGAAAGCTTGCTATTTACTTATTCATCTCATGAGCTTGACTTCTGCAACATTATAAGCCGTAATTTTCACTCATTGTTTTGAACTTTAAAGAAATTTATGTTCCCTTTTTGTATGGCGTAAATGTAAAGTAGGGTTTTGAAAACCATGAGCTCCATTGCCTTATCTTTGCAATGTTTTGCAAAATACCAAGCTTGTGCCTTGTTGATTTCCTCATATGTCATGTGCAGGTTTTGATGGGTTTCTCCATAAACAAATGAAATAAGCCTTAACTTTGCATTTCTTGCTTATTTTCTGATGATAAATGTTGAAAATCGAACCCTTGCCTTATCTTGTAATATTTCATGAAATCTTAAAAGAACCCTGATGTGGGTATTCATTATTTTTGCATCGTTCTCCTATCCTTATAAGCACTTGGGTTTCAAAACCTCATTTGCCTTTGTAGATTGCACCCTTGAGATATTCTGCATAGTAGAATCTGTATTGCTGCTCTAATAACTGCTCATTATCATGATTATGCTATAGCTGAAACTGTACATTTCTCTCATAATTGTATATACATGATCTTTTTTCCTTGAACTTTGTAAAATCTGATGACACTCCTCAAGTAAATTAAAATCAACAGATATGACTGTGTACTTTCTTGTGTAAGTGATGACTTGACTGTACTTCTTATTCATGTTCATCACAATACTGCTCCTTCTTGTTCACATGATGCTTCTTTATATGGATGGACTTTTGATTCTATCACTGTTGTAATGTTCACCTGTAGCTTGATAGTGTGCACTTGTAGCTTTCATCATTCTTCATACTGGAATGCATTTGTCACTTAATTCATAAGTTGTTGCCACTTGATCCTTCAAAGCTCATTAGCTCTTGCATTTACTTTAGTAACTGTACCTCACAGCTTTGAATGAATAACATAAATGAGGTACTCTATGAGGTATTGCCAATTGTTCACTTTTTCTTAATGTAGGTAACATTTCTTCTGATAATGTTGTTGTCTCAAGGTATTTATGATTATAGACTGTCTTCTCATAACTTGGTGACCATTTGATATTCAAAGTTGTCCTTCACCTCGACATTGTTGCCCTATTACTTATGACAATAGATTGTCTTCTCATTGTTTTGATTTGGCACAAAACTCTTGATAAGGCAGTGTTATTTAAATAAGAACTCATGAATGATTTATTCCTATTGTATTCTGAGACTGTAATATATTGATATGGCTAACTGAATGTTTACTTCTATAGGTTACTTGGCACTCAAATGTTCTAAATCTTCATATTGGCAATAATTTAAATAGTAATGCTCCATTATATATTCATAAATCCTTGGCATAAGAACATCTTCCTTGTGAATGATTCCTGTGAGAGTTGATATGTAAGGAAAAGATGGATGCCATCATATGGCTTATCTCTTGAAGGCTTGATTACTTATTGTGTACAAACCACTGTGATATGAGATGATTTTTACATTTTTCATAACCCTGCTGCCTTGTTTACAGTCAAGGATGCTTTCCCAGTCTCTTATGACTATTGTAAACCTTAGTAACCATTTCTCACCATCATGAACATCGTAACAGTAGTCTTATTCACTTTATCAATTTTTGTAGCAGCAGTATGTTTTACCATTCTATTATACTGCTTGATGACAATCCTAGATGATGACTATTTCTTTGATGCTTTAATAACTCTCATATATGAACGTTGAATGAGAGAATACCTTATGATATGTTAGGCTCAACCCTTGTGGGAGCCCGTTTTACTCCACATATCTGATAAGATGATCTCAAACATGATGAACCTATTCCTGCACATTGAAACAAACAAGTAAGCAAAAATAATCAAAGTTGAAAGCTTCCATTGAATTTTGTGTTCCTTGATTATCAACCTTTCTAATTCAATCATATGGTGAATGGTTGATTGAATGTAAATTACATTCATGTTGGTAGCATAGGAATAAAGTAGAATGTAATTCATCATTGCTTAGAGTACATCTCTAACATCATTCTTTTACAAACTTGCAGGTTCATGGAGCGCAAAAATGAGGCTGCAGCTTGGAGATGCGACAACTAAAGACATCAAGCGAAAGTGATTCATCATCATAGGAAATGATGAATTGCTTCTCTTCCTTGTGTTTACGTTATCTTCAGTAGTGCAGCTTATCATTGAATTTTTTATTCATTATTTGATTGTCATAATCAAATTCAGTTACTCTCGTGGCTTGTGCGAGATTTCAGTGTTTTTACAAAATGAATAAAAAGCATTATTATGCAAATTTTCAATTTTTTGTTTCAAATACTTGCACAATAAAACTATAATTCAAATGTAATCCGATCTTTATGATGAACAATGAATACTTTAGCAGCAAAACTTGGAATTTTTTGTACCTATCAATGATGAGTCTGACTCAGCTCTACCTATTTGAGCTCGTAGTGAAAAATAGGTAATAGTTATAAACTGGTATAAGAATCTTAAATATATCTACTAAAAAATGTTATAGTTGTTTTGAATTATTTTATTTTATGTAAGAATTACATGTAGAGTTTAGTTTTCATTTAAGAGTTATATTATTTTATCAATATTAGATATTTATTTTCATTTAGAATTTATTTTTTTAGGAATATGTGTGTTTTACTTTTGAATGTAATATTTAATTTTATTTTGGATAATATTTTTCTTTTGTTTTCACTTTGCAAATATTGGAAGTATTATAAATTTATATGATTTTTTTATAATATTTTTATATTAATAAATCTTTTAAAATGTTGATATCTTTATATTTAAAATCAATATTTTTTTCTAAATAGTTTTTTCCTTTTTTTCTCTCATGTTCATGATATCAAATGCTTGTCCTCTTTATTGTTAGTGGAGGTTAACATCTCTCAACAAAATTATTATGACCTAATTAATATTCATGAGTTTAATATACAAAAATGATGGTAAAATTATTAGAGTTTTCCAACATTCTATTGACCAAGAAATGTACATTTTCAAGTTATTTAGTTTATAGTGATTGTGTTTCAAAATTTTCAAAAATAGATATCTCACTATAAAAGATAAAGTTGTTACTTTACTTATTTATAAATCTAGGAGAACATATCTTTACACCATAAAAAGAGAAAGGCTATATTTTAAATTAATTTACAAAAAAATATAAATATATATACTTTTAATTTTTTAACACTATAAATATATCTAATTCTTAATATAATAAAAAAATATTTAATAATATAAAAAAAGATGATCATGAGACTCAAATTATAAAGAAATTCACAATTTTGAGAACTATTGAAATGAGTGTATGTATAAATATTGAGGTTTACAATTCAACACTATAGCAACTCCAACAATTATAAGTGTTAAACAAATCACTTTAGCATATTAATGAGCATTTGGCAAGAAAAAATAACTTACTTTCCATGGCCAGAGGTATGTACTAGGAATTTTCTAACAAATATTGAAACACAATGTAGTAAAATCATCTAGAGAAGATATAAAAAACATTTTTTCTAGCTCACATGCAGCTTTGTATGGCCACCTATGTACTAGGAATTTAGTAACAAACATTGTAACACAATGTATTAAAATAATCTAGAGAATATAAAAGACCATTTTATCTAGCACATGCACCTTTTTCATGTGCAATTCTAAATTCTCAAAGTGAGATACAATAGATCTCTCTCTCTCTCTCACATAATTTAAAATGATTAGAGTGGCCTACAATGCATTTTTTTTTCTAAGAACTAAAAGTGTTGAGCCATAATTTGTTCAAAATATTGATCATCATATGGGAAACTCTATAACTTCATGAAGAATATTAGTGGGAATTCTAGTTTATGATAGAAATATCAATAAGATCCTAAGTATAATCACCAAAGCCCTATGTGTCAATATCTTTAAATAATCTAATGAAACTTTCCTACATATTAGTCCATGATGAAGAGTTGATCCCAACTAGATTGCTTCCTACATCAAAAATAAATGATATACTTAGGTACCTTATAAGAATAAGATCCAAGCATCCATGAATTATGATTTTGAACCATTACATAGGGGGAAAATTCAAATAAAAAATATGCCTAACTAATCCATCCATCCATGTTAATCCTAATCTATTTACCCATGTAGAATCTTATCCCTTGAATCCTTAACTTTTGGGTCATACCAAAATACCCCTTCATCCCTATAAATCATATTCCATTAAATAATTCATATAAATTAATAATTTTTCATCCATTAAGCCACCAATTAATCCATAAAAATCCTATAAAAAAAATCCTATCTCTATCCATGTTAATATGAATACAAATATATCAACTCTGATATGTTGTAACCCATCAACCAATTGATTTCCAAATCAAAATGGCTCATGTATTAAGCTACACCAAGAAGAAACTATTCTAGCATAGGAGGGCTCTTCACACCAAGACCAAAGTCAAAACTAGGATGTGCTTGGTCACCTTGGAAATCCAAGAAAATAATTTCAAACCTTACCATCCTGTACATAATTCCTTCATATTATGAGAAATTCCTACTTCACTTCAATTCCTCTTTAGGGGTAAATGATTTTGAATCCAAGTGGGTGACTAGTCTCAGCAGTATTTGGTCCAATATAATTTTAGAACCTAAACATAGATGGTTTGTAATCAACAGCGAGCTAGTTGTAGGTGAGATTATTTATTCTCAATCTATGGATTGTCTTCAAGTATGGATATTTAAAACACCTTTGAAAATTACTTTTTTTAGTGTTATCATGCTAAACTAGTTTGGAGTTGTTTCTCACCTATATGATCAAAACGGTCTAGTGTTCAATTTATTTCCTCATGGAATGTCTTATTTAGTTGTATTACTAATTATTATTAGTTTACATATCAATTTTTAAAAATTATGGTTAATCTTTACTTACATAGGTTCTACATTTTTATTGATTAAGAAGAATAAGTGTATTTTCTATTACTATTATAGCCTCATATTTCTAGATTCTTGAAGGTTATTTGTTGAAAAAGTACACAACTAAAGTGGATGTTGCTACTATTTTTTATGATTAGAGTGTTTCTTTTAGATGCAAATATTTTATTGGTGTCTCTGGTCTTGATGACTATTAAAATATTCATATTTTATCTTTCCCTAAATGATGGACTAAAAAAATTATAAAACACACTATGTAGGACCCACCAAAGAAGATAAGGTAGATCTTAGATGTTAAAGAGAATTCTTGGAAGAATAAGAAGAAGAATGATGGTATTGATTAGCTATCTATTTATATTAGGATACACCATTGTGGTATCTATGTTTTTAATAAGAAATGTTTGGCGTTATTATTCTAAACTAGTATGGAGTTGTTTCTCACCTATATGATCAAAGGGTCTAGTGTTCAATTTGTTTCCTCATGGAATGTCTTATTTAGTTGTATTACTAATTATTCTTATTAGTTTACATCATTTTTTTATAAAGCATGGTTAGTCTTTTCCTACATAGGTTCTACATTTTTATTGATTAAGAAGAATAAGCATATTTTCTATGACTATTATGGCCTGGTATTTCTAGATTTTCAAAATTAATTACATTTTTTCTCATCTCCATGTACACATGTGAGTAGGTTAAATTCTTTTAGGCTAAGATCTAACAAATTATTGAAGGTTACTTGTTGAAAAAGTACACAACTAAAATGGATTTTGGTACTATTTTTGGTGATTAGGGTGTTGGTTTTAGATGCAAATATTGTCTTAATGTCTCTAGTCTTGACGACTATTAAAATATTCATATTTTATCTTTTCCCTAAATGATGGACTAAAAAAAAATTAAATACACTATGCAAGACCTACCAAAGAAGAAAAGGTAGATCTTAGATGTTAAGGAGAATTCTTGGAAGAATAATAAGAATAATAATGATATTGATTAGCTATTTTTTTATATTAGAATATACCAATGTGGTACCTATGTTTTTTATATGAAATGTTTGGTTCAAATATCTTTTGATATATTTGCACATGAACTATGGCTCTAGAAATCCTTGTAGAGCATTATTTTTAACATGATACTATAATTTATATGTAGGAAGGTTGTGTATATTTTGTCTCTCTTGAAGCTTATAATTCTATTTTTTGTGTTGAATGTGTTAGAAATAATATGAAATGCAAATGGAAACAAATGCAAAGAACTAGATTCTTATCCCAAACTACTATAATCCTCTAGATAGAGCTCAACAAAAGAGTGAAAAAAAGAATAACATTAAACAATCAAAATAAATATTACCAAAGAATTTATTGTTAAAATATTTTCTCTAATGATTATTGGTATGTGGATGCTCCTTTACTTGAAGACTACATGATTTGATGGCATATACTTAGCTCAAAGGTAATGGATGATGAAAATGAGTGAGGAAGCGTGAATCAATATATAGAATTTTGGGAGGTAATGGATGGTTGAGATCTGATAGTGGATCAACAGTGGAGGATGGTTTGGAGGATTTTCCTAGGATCAAAGAGGGAATGGATGGTTGAAATGAGGGTTGTTGGAATGTGAATGACTTGGATTGACTTAATAAATTTGGTAAGTGATTGTAACCATGAGGGATATAAGGGACATGTGCATCTAGGAGGCTTATATTCTTGGGTTTAGTGGAGAGAATATTGGAACTATGAGGAAATATATTTTTATGTCTCCTTTATTCTTGGAATAGGTTGAGGGAATATAGCCATAATTATTTAGCTATATGTGAGGTGGGAAATTTGTGGAATAGGTTACTATTTATTTATTTAAAGTGGGGTGAGATGGAAAAGGGGATTAATTAAATAATAGGATGATTTAATTAAGTAAAGAATATTAGGTGAAGGGGACTTCGTCTAGGTGATGGAATTGACTAGGTAATGAGGACTTGACTAAGTGATGCATTTGATCAACTAGACTAGCTACACTAAGAAAATATTTAAGTGTCTATAGAATGTTACCTTTTTAATCATATTTTTAAAGATTATTTTAACATTCAAAACATTATATTCATGATATAACATGATTGCTTTAATTAATGTTTAAAATATAAATTGTTCTATTCTAAATTTGTTAAAAAGGAAATATTAAATTGAAAAAATCACCAGGGAACATCACTTTAAATATTTTATTTAAAGAATAATTTTATGATATATATAAACTCGAATCCTTAGTCATAGAGACACACCAGAAAATGAATTACTTTGTGGAATAAACAATCTAGTCATTGATTAGAAAATGTATTTGCTTAAAATGGAATGTAGTGTCGGCACCAAGCAAATGAAATTGCTTTCTAAAATCATTGATGGTGCTGAAGGAAGTAATACAGTTTCTTCGAAATATTTCATTGCACCCTTTTACATTTAATATGTTTTAAGAGAACAACTCTAGTAATTACAAGTTATAGTGGTTAGGAATAGGGATTGTTGCGTCCACTTCACTTCACCTCAACAAATTTCATTATTAGCTCTAACAAATCATTCTCACAAATTGGAACTTGCATGTAATGAACTTTGTTTTCATGATCTACAAGCAGTTTGATTCAACTGGGAATAGAGGGGTATGATGGATGAGGTTACATGGGCTTTACTGCCACAGGATTTAATTGTCCTTATTTTGTCTAGATTGCCCATTCCAAGCCTTATAAAGCTGAAGGCTGTCTGCAAGCAATGGAATACTGTAATCTCCTCTATTGGGACTACATTCCAACAACATACAACAATCGTACCAGTTTCTTCTTCTCCTGCATTTATCGTAGAGCTCAGATACGTATCCTTTTGGAACCGACCCATAACTATCTTCACAACTACGCTATGGATGGTAGAAGGCGAAAAGTGTAACTTTTACAGACTTCCTTTGGATTTCTTCCCAACTTCTGTGAACGTCATAGCTGCTTGTAAGAGCATAGTTTTGTGCTGTAAACACAATGGACTGAAAGAATCCCCGGCCTTGTATGTGTGCAATCCTATTACAAGAACATGGAGGCAGCTCCCTTCTCCACGTCGTCTCAACTGGTGGGACTTCGTTGCTTTATCGTTTGATTCTAGTGCTAGACAATGTAAAGTATTACTGGGAAGAGGGTTCATTAAAGGAGAGCTGCAATCTGATATGGAGATTGAAATGTATGATTCCTCTACATCTTCATGGACTAAGCTTCACATAAGTACAGCCACTGCTCTTGTTTGTCCAAGAGGTGAAGGGGTTTACCACAAAGGGAGATTTTATTGGGTCAATGCAAACAACAATCGATCAACAAATGGGGATGTGGTGGGGTTTGATGTGCAGGAGGGAAGTTGGCAGATAATTCAGCGGCCTGGTGATGGGGAAATGGGGAGAGAAGTTCCAATCTCCTGGTGTTTAAGTGGGGTTGGTGGGAGATTAATGTTAGTTTATAAATACAAAGGTGTTAGTCTGTGGAGACTGGAGGAAGATTGTGGAGATGAAGGCAGGATGAAGTGGGTGGCCGAGAGTAGGACGAACGAGTGCGAAATAAGGAATGAAACTTGGCCGCACGCTGCTGTGAATGAGAGCGGTTGGAGTTTGGTGTATCTTCCAAAGAAAAATGGAATGGTTATGGTGGATGAGAAGGGAAAGATTGTGAGGAGAATCGAGATAAAAGAATTGAAGGAGATGAAAATGATTGGAGATGATGGAACATCACCAACTTGCTTGCGTGCCTTTGAGGCGAATAATGTTTGGTGGCCTTAGCTTTTCAATCTTGTATGAATCAAGGCATCTGTAAAAAGTGTACATAAATAATCAATGTAAAAAGTGTACATAAATAATCAATGTAAAGTTATGTGTACAAAGTGCTAGTGCTTCGTATTAAAAATTGAAACAGCAAACAAAACATTCACTGCTTATAAACAGAGATTACATATTTATAGGAGAAGAAAATTAAAGAGTTTTTTATAATTTAATAACAAAATATTTTGACAGCTAACAGTAGTTGTTTGTGATTAACTGAATCAAAGATAGCACACTGAACTTAACAGATGATAACTTGAACACCTCTACATTATTCTATTGACACACATTTATTTTGTTAATGATGTTGGAATGTTATATTCCAACACTTCAACCTAACCATACAATTGCTATCGTCATTCAAATTGCTAATCAAATTTAAAGTCATTAAAACTCTTCACATTTCTTACATGTTATGTATCATTGCATTTAAAATATGTTTCCTCACTTTATTAGTTGTAAAACATAAACGGTCATTTTTCTAAAATCTGTGGAATTTTGTGCTTAACCTTTTTCCTACTTCAACGATCAAATTATTTTTTCCTCCATACAACAAGAGGGTGTAATGCTCAAAATTACATGTCTATATCATTATCTTTTATCTTTTTGGGCTAACAATATTTAGGTTTAGTGTGTAAAATTGAAAGCAAGTGTGTATAAATGTTTCCTATAATGATTAATTTAAGAATGATTGACAAAAAATGTTATCTAAAACAATTTGTTAGAAAAAATGATACAATAGAATCATTCATCATAACACAATCATGTATCTTTTGAAAATATTTGTATAAAGTGTTCAGCCTTCAAACTTTAAATCAAGTATGCAAATGTATAAACTCAAATATCTAGTCATTAAAAACATAACATAGAACGAATTACTTGTAAAATAAACAACTAAAGTGGGTTAAAGTTTTTAGGCTAATATCCAACAAATTATTGAAAGTTATTTGTTGAAAAAAGTAAAGAACTAAAGTGGATATTGCTAATATTGTTGGTGATTAGGGTGTTTGTTCTAGATGCAAATATTGTCTTGGTGTCTCTAGTCTTAGTGACTATGAAAATGTTCATATTTTATCTTTGCCTAAATGATGGATTAAAAAATTTATAAAATAAACTATGTAGGACCTACCAAAGAAGATAAAATAGATGTTAGAAGGAAAAGAAGAAGAATGATTATATTGATTCTAAGCTATCTTTTTATATTAGAATATACCATTGTGGTCTCTATTTTTTTTATATAATTTTTTTGTTCAAACTTTCTTTGGTATATTTGCATTCATATTTATATTAAATTTTGGAAAGGAAGTATTATGAATATTGTTTTTCTTGGAATGGTTGTTTGATATGTTCCTATTATTAAGAATTTACATTGTGAAATATAACTCCATGTATTCTAAATGTTTTAGGTTTATGGTTTTATGTGTATGATATGTGTTAATAAAGGAATAAAATAAGAAAGATAATCATTAATAATGCAAAGTATCATACCTTTGGATTGTGTATGGTGCTTATTCACTTTGACTAATGGATGGGGAGGAAAGAGACATCCTCATGGTGTGTTCAAACCCTTCCCTGATCAATAACAAGAGCATGGAATCTTGTAGGATTGAACTTTCAAGTTGAGACTAGATTTCCTCATATGATATTATAGTCTAAATTATGTTTAGACTACTTGTAGAAGTGTGTTTTGTCTCATTATCTATTATATTTTTATCATGGATGAGGTTTGTAGTTTTGACCTCTTTTATATCTTGAATATGAAATAATATTATCTTCATTGTTGAGGACTAGACATGTATTTATGATAATTTTATATTATTACAACATACTTGAGATGTACTTATTGATGTACTTCCTTATTGTACTACTCAAGTGGGATTTTTATATATTGTATGAATTCTTATAGAATTTCACTTCCACATCTTGTATATCATTGTAATGTTGTATCATGGAAGCTAATGGAGGTTAAAATTTTAACTTGTACCATTTTTTAAACAAGTTCTCAACTTCTCCCGCTTAGGAAAAAAATTGAATTGCCATATAGATGTGTCTCCTCCCACTCTCTCCAACTTCTCCTGCTCAGGAAAAAATTTAATACACCCTATTGTCGCGTCCTCTCTTGGCTTCCCCTATTCCTCTCGTGGCATGGTGCAGTCACCTGGGGTTGAGCTAGTGGTGGATTTGGGTGATGATGTTGATTTCTCCTCTACTCCTATGGTTGAAGCTATTGTTGGGGGTATTTTGAAGTTTCTCCCTTCTCATGAGGAGTTACCTACCCGCTCTTCACGTTACATTGATGTGGTGAAGTCCAAAGGACCTAAGGAGGGTGTTGTGTAGCCTATGCATTGTGTTGAGATTGCTCTTGTTGTTTCTCTTGGTAAGGAAGTGGCTAATAATATTGATTTATATTCAAAAAATGCTCTTATTTGTAGATTTTTCCATTTGTGGCCTTCTCTATCTGATTTGCACCTTTGGATCACCAACCATTGGTCTCCTTTGGTTGATGGCCTAATGGTGATTTTCCCTTCTACACGATGGTTTCTTGTTGTGGGTTTATTTCTCCTAAGGACATACAAGCTGTGTTAGATCATTGTCTATGGGTTTAGGATTCCCATCCCCTTTCCTTTAGGCCTTGGGTTCTTTCTTTTAACTCATTGAAAGAACCTTTGGATGTGATGCCTATTTGGGTAAGACTGCCCTATCTTCCCTTATAGTTTTGGTGTTCATCTTCCTTTGAGGACATTGGTAATGCTATTGGAAAATTTTTGAAAGTAGATATGGCTTCCAAAAAAATTACTCACACCTCCTTTGTTGGGATTTTGGTGGAGGTCAATCTATTGAAGGCTTTACTTGGAAAGGTTGTGCTACAAATTAATGGTTGGTCTTAATCTCAGCTAGTGGACTACAAGGGTCTTCCTTTTCATTTTAGACACTATTTTGTTGTTGGCCACTTGGCTCATGATTACTCTAGAGGCTCCTGCTCTATTTCTTCCTCTACCTGGTGGAAGAATTCACCCTGTGAACACTTAACAATTCACCCTACTATTGAATCTACTTCTTCTTTTGATGATGAATCTAGGTCGGCCTCTCCTTCTGTGAGGCTTAATATGAGTGCAGGGATGGATGTTTCTCCTCATGTGTAGGTTAACTCTGCTCCACGTGATTCGGTTGAGATGGTTGTTGATCCTTCTGTGGATATTGCTATATGGCCATTGGATTTGGATGACTCTAATGTTGTTTGTGCTAACCCCCCTAAGGCCAATATTTTGGAAAATACTACAGAAAATCCTCCTACCTCAGACTTAGTTTTGGAGGCCTTACATGAATTTTCTATTGTTTCCCTCATCTACTACTCCGGAGGTGAGTCTTCCCCTTCTAATCAAAATATCTCGATTTTAGTTTTTGATTCTCCTTAGACAACGGTTGATAGAAAGAAGAAAAATTCTTCTAAAAAGGTTACAGTTTCATTTAACACACCATCAAAGGCTTTACCTAGTTCAAGTGCTACTTCTTGAACAGTCTCATGTTGTCTATTTTTTCTAACTGGTTGTTTCTTCTAGCTGGTTGTGTTTGGCCAGTTTGTTTTGTTGAGCTATTTGGCTTTGTTTTTCTTGTAAGAGATCAAGACCCTTCCCTTGCTTATCTAGTAAAAAACATTCAGATGTTTATTTTGGTTAATTCTTAATAAATTTTATGGTTTCATTTTTTAGGTTGTTACAAGATTCAACATTAAAAATAATTCAAATTTAGGCTTCCTAATACTCTATTGGTTTCCCTCCTAGCACCATTTTTGTTGATGTGTTTTTTGAAACACAAACTTACCTGTAGGATATGATGCCTATACATTGGCACAAAAAAGGTTCCCTTTCTTGGAATTTTTCTAGCCTCAAGATTATTTCATGATTTGATTACAATAATTTTCCTTGTCTAGAGAGAAATTTGGTTGGTCTTCTTGAGGGGCTATAGGGAGTAACTATATATCATTCAATTAGAATATAATGGGGGTTTACATCATAAATTTTATCACTATTATCCAACAAAAACTTCCTATATCATTTTCAAATGAATTGGTTATCTTTATTTTTAGATCTATTGGACTTACTCCAAGTGAACTTTTCCATAAAATTACATTAAAAGATGATAAGGAGAAGCATATACATTAAAATTAAAAATTAATCATACACAATTTGAAGGTTTCTTATAAAAAAAATTATTTTTAAAGTAATTAAATTTTAAAATTATGATAGTGTGATAAATAAATAGAAACATGTGAGATTTTTCCATCAAGAACACACAAAATTAGCTTAAATTCCTTTCCTATATGACTAAAATGTATCATTGAAATATAAAATTTAAAACCAATCTATCATTTTTTTAAATTACAAAGACAAGGGCGTGAAAAGGGAAAAGAAAAAAAGCTCAAACCTATTCCTAATCCTCTCACATGTCATTTGGAAAATTATTAATTTTGACTTGAACCAATCTTTATTGGATCTATCTCTACAATCATTAACACATGTCAATATTCATCAACATTTATTGAATTAAATGCATAAGAGTTGAGGGAAAAATAGATCTAGAGTTCCCAAAATGTTATTAAATAAAAGAAAATATAAGAATAGAGAAAAATAACTAGTTTTATTAAAATTTTAATGTTTTTAAACCCCAACAAGCTTTCCAATGTGATACAAGAAACTAGAAATAATTATATATAATTTAATTTTGGATGCTAAGGAAAAAACCCCTTCATTCCATAAACTCACAAAATAACAAGAATACCTTTGAATGTAAATTTTCATAGGTTGACTCTTCACATTCAACTCCTTTCCACCCTTGTATTATTTTTACTCCAATATATATATACCAAATGAATCTTTAGGAACCACTTTTTGTAGCATAGAAATAATCTATTTCTTTTACCAATAGTTCTCTAGCACTAAAATGTTTAATTTATTTTAAAAATATAAATGTTATTTTTGGTATAGAAAAATGTAGCTTTGTGAGTCAATTTTCACACCTAGCATGAAGGAGAAACATCTATCCTTCTAATTTCAAAATTTTGGCACTCTTGCCCCGTGAGATGAGGTCTTCCATAATTTGTATCAAAAGTGAAAGCTTGAAGCAAAATTTCCTTATCAAATAACCTCTTCACATATATATTTTTAAAAAATAGGAAAAATTTAAAAAAATTGATGCATTTTCTATGCCAAACAATGAGGATCACAATTTTAAAAGCAATGAAATTGTTATAGTTGAAATGAATGCACTATGAAAAGAGAGCACAATAATATTTGTATAGACATCATCTTCACGTATTTAGCAAACAATTTTGCAATAGCCTTTCCAATTATAATATATAGCATAAATATTTCTCACTACTCTTTGATAGATATCTATAACCTATTCAAAGTCCCTCCCATTTAAGTATAAGAAAAAATTATACTAGTAAAAGTTGCATAATTTCAACTTCAACTTGCTAGCTCATTTTATCTTATGTTTCTAAAAGATTTTAAACAATTCCATTTTGAATGTATGTTATAATCATGGTATTCATTGAGAGCACATTTGTTTGGGTAATTATGTCAAACAATTTGTATCTCTATCTATGGTCATGAATTTATTTAATAAATTATGCCAAACAAGTTATATGCCCTAGTAGAGGTTGAATGTTTAGCTTTACACATGTCATTTACATTTATTAAAATATTTATATACCCTTCTAGAAATCTACTTTATGTATAGATAATGTTTCATTTCCTCATGTGATGGTTTGAATTAATTGCATTTCGAGCTCTAAGGCCACTATGTAATTTGTAGTTCATAGTTTTAAATTGTATTTTGTTAATGAAGCCTAAAGTTTGAATTTAAAATTTAATTTTTTAATGTATTTCTTTGGTTTTTTTTGTGCTTTACAAATGCAAATATAAATTGTATTATGCAATTTACAACAAGTATCAGTGTTATATGTAATTGTGTATCAAAGTCCAAGTCAACCTTCAAAATATTTCATACACCAATCCATTTAGATGCAAGTGTAGTGACATAGACAAATATTTTTGAAAACTTGAACTTCCAACTATAAAACCCACAATTACATGTGCATGCACATATTTGAGCATTTAAACTCCCATTACAACCCTTTAATACCTGTCTAGGGGGTTTGGGGTTGGGAAATATTTTGCATATGCTTATATGCAATCTAGGGATGGCATATGCTTTTAAAATTTGTATTGAAGAAAGTATATCAAGATTTAGGAAAACATGAGCACTTTGTAATTTGAGAATTAGAGATTATTTGCAACTTGTAGTTAATTAGGAGTTTAGAAAAAATTACAACTTACAATTTACTACAAAATTTGGTGATGCTTCTCAATTATATTTTGGACTTTCTGTGATGATTTGTAGCTACGCATTTCAAACTACAAAAACCAAGCAAATAAACATTTAAAATACATAAATTTAAATTTAGAATATTAATTATCAAAATAAAATATTGATCATTAAAATCTAATTTTGATTCAAAAAACCAAATTGATTAAATATTAAAATAAAATAATTTAATATTTAATTATAAGCATTTGAAACCATTTATAATTCAAATTTAAATATTTTTGAATTTTATTAAAAATGCTAGAAATACAAATTTGAAGCAATTAAATATTAAAAAATTAATATCCAAAAATTAAATTATTTTGGGATGTGACTCAACATGCAACATGTGAAACTAGACTTACAATACAACATGTGACACTACAAAAGGATTGCAACAAAATTGCAAATGCAACAAAGAACCAAAATGTAACATGGTTATAAAATGCAACAAAGCAAAAGGTGACTCACAGACAATAAATGCAAATTACAAAACATTCACCAAATCAACCAAAGACAAATTCAATAAAAGACCATCAAAGTAAAACACATCAAAGCAAGTTGTCACATTTGAGAGGGGGTTCAAAAGTGCACTGTGACTCAACAAAGATAGGTCTCTAATTGACAAAAATAACAAGTGTACTATGAGGAGTCACAACAATACAATTCTTGAAAACAAACTCTTATCTAGAATTGTCTAAATAAAAAATAATGCTTGATAGTTCATCTTCTTAATTTCCTTCTTAACTGCTCTATCATTGATTGCAACATTGATCCAATTTGTAGATTTTTTATAACAACTTTCTAAAACCTCTCCTAAATCCCATCCTCTTAAAAAAATTAATTTTCTTAATATCCAATAATCATAATCATTTCTATTTAGTTTTAAATTTTTTTAAAAAAGCAATCAACATAATCAATTATTAGAACATAACCCACGAAATTAGACAACTACTTTACATTAATTGTTCTTTATATTTTAACTGAAAACTTATTCACACTATTAAAATATATTATAATAGTCAACTTAATAAGTAGAAACTTCAAATACACATTGCATCACAATAAAAAACGTCCCAAAATTGAGCGTTACTCAACATAACTTTTAATTTTACTATTAAAAAATAATACAGAGTTGTCAATTTACAGGCAACAATAAGTCGTGTGTTTCAATCATACAACCATAAACAAATCCTAGAAACAACTTTTGAAGATGCGCTTTAAATCTACTTTGAAACTCCTAAAAATAATTCAAAAATCAGCGCCTGATTTTTCCTTATAACCAGGACTACATTTATAAATAAAAACAAATCTAACCTAAACTTTGTCACTGCTGGTTTAGAACATGACGCAGCATCATTTATCCCCCAAAAAAACACTTCTTGCCATTACCAGCAGAGGCAGGATTAACGTAGGAAAGGAGACGTGGCCGTTATTTTGTTATGTGATAGAACATTAGAAAATCAAAAGCAAGCATTCTGAAATTCTATTTGTTTAATCCGCAACCAATAATGAAATTGGAAACTGTCAAAATTCAAAGTGAAGAAAAAATAAAATTGAATAAATTAGTTGTTTGTTTGATTCCATCCTTCTCCAAAATTTACAATGCCAACAGATACCATAAGACGATTACAGTAGTGTTGGATTAAATACAAGTCATTTTAATCTCTAACAATACATAAGATCAGATCATGAACTCAAATATCCTTCATCTGAAATTCAAATCTTTGTGTCCTATTTCATAGATTTTGGGCAAGACACAAGAACATCAATAATATCATTGATACAAACAACTAAAGGCATTGGCCAACACTTTTCCTCTCTGTACTTGGGGGCACTCAATGGCATAACTATAAACATTAAGGCCACCAAACATTGTTGATCTCAAAAGCACGCACTGATGTTGGACATGTTCGTGTAAACATGGTCATCTGTCTCCCTTCAATGCTCTCAATCATTCTTCCCTCTCTATCAAGCACAACCATTTTTTCCCTAGGAAAGTGCACAAAAATCCATCCACTGCTGTTAACCACAACTTGTGCACATATCCGGCTGCCAAAGTCATTCACAATCCCACCATGCACGACTTCTCCACATAGACTCCTCGGCAATTCTGGCAGTTCTGACCATCTATCATCCCCATCATTTTCATTCAACCTCCATAAGCGCAGATCCTTACTGTACACCAAAACCACCTTACCATCATACCCACTTAACTGCCACTGATTAAACATTTGAGAACGAGATTCATCTGATATTTGTGGATGTGCAATAACATCCCAATTTTTCTTCCTTACGTCGAATGATACAACGTCCATTCTGCACCTGTTCGGCCCAAGGTGAATTGAGTTAACCCAATAAAACTTTCCTCTAGAGTACACCCCTTCCCCCAGTGGGTAAAATGATCTGGTTATATTCATCTGCAATTTCGTCCAGGCATTGGTCTGTGAATTATAAACCTCCACTACCATATTGTTGTCTCCTCCGACGATTGTAGTTCTTCCAATGATTAAGATGCAGACTCTTGTGGAACAGTCGAAGGACAATCCAATGAAATCATATCGCCTGAGTTGAGTAGGAGGGGGAAGCTTTTTCCATGTCTTGGTGACAGGATTGCAAAGGTAAAATAAAGTGGGAGCTCCGTCCTTGGAGCAGCAGAGCACACTCTTGCAGGAAGTAACAACATTAATGGAGTCACGTGCCAAAAATTCCAAGGAAAATCTATACACATGAGAATTCGGCAATGGTTGAAGTAGATATAGATTGTTATTGTGAGAGTTTATCCACTGCGAAGGAAGTAAGCGGCCAATCAGAAAAGCAGGGGTAGAACAGGGATGAACAAATGGTGATATCCTTTGGAAGCACTGTGATGGTGAGAGAATTAACTTCCATTGCTTACAAACTGCTCTGAACTTCCCAATCACCAAAGTGGGCAGCTTGGCTAAAACAACTATCATTAATTCTTCTGGTAGCCTGCCCCATATCTCAGAATTCATCTCCGTCTCACTGAAATTTGTTTTTCTCAAATCTCTACCTTTCATATATAACTTAAATACAAAAGATGTGTATTACAAGTTTCTTCTTTTTATAATGAATATTGAATGTGATCCGAAACGTCTATTGACAAACATAGACAATTGAATCAATTTCAAAATGGACTGTGGATTTCGTTTTCGGTTCTTGTCGCACACAAAAGTGGAAGAATCTCACGGTTTGAGCTTATCCAATTCCATCGTGAAACGTGTTCTAAGATAAACAGATAAGTGTCGTATTTGTTTACTGTAAACGATGACGTGGAGTGCTGAGCCAAAACATATATAGCTTATCATTTCGCAGTTGTAAATTTTTGGTACCATTTTTTTCATATAGGGAATTTAAATATTGTGATTAAACTCACGAAACTTTCCAAAAGAACAATTAAATATAGGTTCTTTTTGGAAGTTTCATAAGTTTTGTACACTTAATACGACCTATTATTAATACCACCGACCTTACAAAAATTACGCTTATCGGTCAAATATAGAAAGTCAAACCCAAACGGCAATACTGCCGTTACAAAGTTTGCCAACATATACTTATAAAAAAAGGGTAGTTGTTATTTTCTTTATAATGAGTGCTAGGTATTTTTTAAACTAGCTATCGCACCTTGGTGTGCGATGCGTACGTCAAAGAGGTGTTTCCGAAGGTCAATTAAGGAAAAGTTCGGTTTTTTTTGTTTTTTTCTCATGAGATGGGTAGTTGGACGTGGCATTCTTCAGAAGAGTTCACGTGGCATACATGTCTAGGGATTGTAGGGAGAGGGTAGTTGAAACCGTAACTATTTATGCATCAGGAAGGGGAATAATCGAAGTCAATCTCGCACTCGTTCTTTGAAATAATATAAAGTTTTGCAAGATTCGTGACTATTTCTGCATCAATTTTGTATTGTTTGAAGACTAATCAAGTAGCAGGTGCAAGTTGAAACTTTCAAGCATCAAATTGCAGTCCAGATAGTGTGGAATACAATAATTGCAGCCTGCAAAATGCAGCGTACAAACACAACGCCTGAATGAAAGGAAAACACAATGCCTATTTTTAATCATCGACATCTTCGACAACACGACATAGTTTGTGTAGAATTTTTAGGTAAGTCACTTGCCATGGTTTCAGTGAATTTTAATTTTTCGAATCTTTTACATTGTTGGATCATTTTTGTTGTGTTTTATTTCAATTTAACACAACTATGTTGCTATCTGTTAAATGAAGGGATTGGTTCTCTGAAAGCTATCTCATGTTGGGAAAAACAACTTTCAGGCAGTTGAAACATTCCTCACCCCATGTCTAAAACCAAACTTTAACTCGCAATCAATTTTTGTTTAAAAGCCTGGAAATTTCCCATGGAATGCACGGTGGTTCCGTTACCCACTGGGGTTTCATTTTTGTTTGGAAAATACAACTTACCTTGGGCGAGGTGGGCTACCGCCAAGCCATCCATGGTCTAGATAGGAAATTAATGAAGTTTAAACAGTGAACCATATCCTGATAGAGAATCCTGAGTTTCTCCCATTTGCTTAATCTGTAGGATGTTTTTCCTCTTCATGACTTCTAATGCCATGTCCTATTCTGACATCTCTTTTCTTACTTAAGTTTATCTTTGTTATTAGAAGGCTCAAAAAGGATTCCCAAAGTTCTGCAAGACTTAGTCAGATTTCAGAGTTCAGAAAGTAATTTCTGCCTAGATTAGCTCGTTTATACTCTGATATTTCTTTGTGTGAGACCAAGCAAATGCAGGAAATTGGAATGATGCTTCTATTAATGGATAATACTAGAGAAGTATTTATTTCAGTGTGTTTAATTAGCTACTGATCATAATGTTGAAGATCCTGTAAACATCCATGCTCAGTAGGTGTCACTTCACAAATCTAGGAAGCGCCATGGAAATGATAGTCATAATAAAACAGGGGCTGAAGAAGTAGTGGCTAAGCCCGAGGAAGAAGCGTCTAGCAGTGATGTTAACAGGCATGATCATTTGGATGCAATAGTACCGTGATTTGATGTGCAACAGTACTGTGATTTGATGTTAACGGCTCAGATGAAATACATGGTCCAGCATACCTTCTACGGAAAAATGAAACGTTGATTCAAAGATTTTGCTGAAGATTTGTTGAAGAGACTTCATAGAGGGAACGCCTTCGGCGTACTAAAATTTGAATTAAATATTGTAATTTAAAATTTAAATTTTGTTAAAATTATGAACCTAACAATTTTTATTCTTTATGGTTAAAATTATTATTTTTTAATTATATGCATATTCATTTATATATTGATGAAGAGCATTAAAATTAGTATGTATGGTTGAAGGAAGAACTAGAGTACAAATGTCTTAATTTGTACCTTGTCACAATGTTTCCATGTATTGTTAGATTCCTTCTAACCAAGAAGTCATTGCAAATACGAACACTTGGTGAATGAGTGGAATCTTAGTTTGAGTGGGAGAATAATCAATCAATATCAAATTGTGGAAAGATGACATGATTAAGTCACTATTTTTATCTAATAAACAAACTATGTAATTTCACACACCAATCTAATTGAGTCTTTTTCACCAAGAAACATAATATAAAAACCTTATATATTGGGCATACAAAGGATGGACATGGGTCCTTTAAAAATACTAAAAAAATAATGTAGAATTTTACTACTAATTAAATTTTTAGAAACAAGAGGTTAAAAATTAGCTTGTTACTAATTAGTAACATTTGTGTCATACTTTTTTTAAATATACTATGGTGGTTATTTAGAAGTCTTGAAATAGATTTTTTATCACAATGTTTAATACTACCAAAGCGCCTAATGATTATTATTACTCCACTAACCCTAGCTAGTGAAAATCAACCTCTAAACTCAAAATGCAACATCACATTATATCACAAACAAAGTGGACCTTCATTCTACTCCATTTTAGACCATTGGTGGGCCTACCACTTGCTCCATGATATGAGTACAAGTTTTGTAATAAGCTATAGTTTCTTCTTATAGCAAGCCATGATTTTTTGATAAAATAAATTATCATACCATCAATAATTGTGCAAATATAATCAAATTTATACATTCATGACAAAAACTATAACACAATCAAATCTAGAAGCTAAAAATTCTCACTAGGGCATTTACAGCACGTATAATAATTACCTTGTTAAAGTCACCACAAGGACCCATATGAGTAGCAATCTTTACAAAACCAAATAACCTTCTACATGTTGAAGATTTGGGTTATTGGAGACATGAGAATGATGATGTATAGATGATGTTGATGTATGGTGTGGGGGATTGTTGAAGATTATGAGCATGATAGTGTATGGTGTTTTCATTGATGGCAACCCATGGTAGAAATGTAGAAGTATTGGTCTAGGAAGACCAAATGTTTTGCAGATTTTCTTAAGTCCCGATGTATACTTTTCAATGCTCTATGAACCAATTTTTTGGTTCACATTGTTCTTCTTTGTAGAATCTTGTCAAACAGTTTTGAGGTAATATTGGTGCATATTGGAGGTGTCTAAATCCAAATACTCAAGGGTGTATGTCTTTTGCAATTGAAGATAATGTTGATAGAGTATCAACTCTGTAATGGTTGTGTTATTGTTGCAGAGTGTATGTTAGAATGCTCCACATTCCACCACAGATAAATATTTTGATATGTGGTTCTGAGGAAGTGTTTGAGGATGTCAGTAGTGTGCATGCTCCATTTGGTAAGTGATTTGGTGGTTTGCAGTTCAAATTGTGAGTGAATAGTTGGTTCATTTTGTTGTTGCTTCACTAGTAGTGTCGATCTGAAGGTTTTGGGGTTGTGTAGAGTTAAATAGTGTATGAAATGGGATCATGGGAGTGATTATAGATCATGTTGAACTATTTTTATGTTGTACATGCCTTGTTTCTTTTCGTAAGGTGTATGTGTTGATGTTTTGGGCCGATGGGTTATGAGGATGCATGGTACATCTAATTAGCCTGACCTAAATGATGTTTTTATTGGTTATAGTATATATACAAGATTAATTCCTTTTGTGGAAGTGTGGTATGAGGTAATAGTGTGTATGTGTGTGAGATTTGGTGTAGAAAGAAGTGTGAATTATAGTTGTGATGAAGTATGAAGTGTGTTAAGTCAGTTTTTTTACCTTCAATGGAACTCTATCTTCAACATATGTTAGATGAATTGTTAGTAGTTCATCATTGGAAATGAGCCACCCTTTCTCAAGTGATACCACAATACTGGTTTACAATTTTTGGCCAAATTGGACAATGAACTGATTTTTTCTAACTAAATCTTCTCTTTTAGACACCTATAGTAGCTAAACTGTGAGGAATTTGAAGATGATGCAAACTAGTGATTTGTGACATTTTATTTGTAGATTCTAAATATATTTTTTTCAAAAATTTTGGAATTAGATTGCACTTCTTTTTCCATCTCCTTCGAAAACTAGGTTTTTTTAGTAAACACCATTTTTAAGGAGTGATGCTCACCGTATAACACAACTTTTTTTCCATGAAGGATAAAATTCTATTTTTTTTAATTTAGATTTGTAACTATGATATATAGTGCTTCCAATTGGTTTCATAGTGTTTTATTGAATATTTTTTCCTTAATCAAATTTCAAAGTCAAACCAATTACAATTCAAACATAGGCAGACTATATAACACATAACTTAAATTTTTATCTATATCAAAATTCAAATTTCATTTTTGTTGAATCAAGGACTTCAATATCTAGTGCACTCATATTTAAAAAAAAAAAATGATAATCTTCTATTTATCCACATGTGCAAAACAAAGAGTTTGATTTTCAATGAAAAACGTACATTCACAAGAAATAAAAAATAAAATAATAATAAAATTAAATTTATTTAAAATTATACTTTTTGGGAAGCTTAGAATAAGGAATACATACTTACAAAAAATAAATTTTATGTTAATTCATTTGATCCCCCAAAAGGTAAATCAAAAGTGGTTTTTATCAACATTTTGATAGGTGTAAAGGAGACTTTGTTATAGGTATGGTTTAAAACTAGTGGGGTTTTATCCAAGGGGATTTGATTCAAGGTAGTTTGATCAAACCAACTTCAAATTGGAATGATTTAAATGGAAATTTTTAAGGCTTAAATCATTATATTTTATAAAAATAAGTGATTTCAAGAAAAATCAGAATCTCCCAAAAATTTGTAAACCAGCTTTGTGGGATCACCCTCTCTTATCTCTTTCTATTATGGTTAGTGAGTCCTTTGGTAGTGAGCCACCATTAGTGAGCCATTCTCTTTTCTAGATACTATGTCCTTTAATAGTGAGTCCACCCTTCTATATCAAACATGGCAATCAATTATAATATGTTGTGAGCTAATCCTCGCTATGGTTTTTCTTTTTCAAGGGTTTTCCATGTAAATATGGTTTTCTTGTGTTCTTTGATGTGATGCATGATTTATATGTTCCTTTCATTTACTGCAAGTTTAATGTGATGCATTGAATGGATGCTTAAGTTGATAAAGTGAATCAATTTTAGTGAATATTGAATCACTGCACTCTTAGTATTCTAGTTGTTCAACACTACACATAAGAGAGAAACAAGAAAAAAAACCATATGTCCAAATAATTATACAAATACAAGAAAATGCAAGATCTAATATATGCAGTATATTTTGAACACGTCGGATACTAAGAGGGGGGTGTATCAATATCTACAAAAACTTAAACCCCTTTGGAACTTAATACTTTTAGCATAGTTCAAACTCTTTAACCAAATTAGAAACCCTTTAGTAGTATTGAAATATATAGTAGTTTAAGTACTTAACAAGTTTAGCAATGCTTAGTAATGAAATATACAACAATTCTACTTCTAATTAGATTGCAACAAAGAAAGATGAAGCAAAGAACACATATGCAAAGGACAACAACATATTTACATGGGAAACCCAATGAGGAAAAACCCATGGTGAGAGTTAACTCATAATATATAGGCTCACTACCAAAAAGGACTTGCAAACTAAGGTGCACTACCTTAGAGAAAGAAACAAAGGGACTTGTAGAATTGAAGCTAGCACAACTTGAGGAGAATGATACAAGGACCTAATGATGACTCACTATCTTAGATCAGGATGCAAAATTTATAGAAGAATTACAATATTTGTCAACACAACACTCTACTAATTGAGGCCTTCAAGCACATCTAATCTTTCTTTCAAACAATTTCACACTCTTTCTATTATATATTCAATGTATTCCACATTCACTTCTTTGCACTTGTTTACTCATCCATGCTTCTTTCATCTAAAATGATCTTGAACATTTATATCCACCACAACACTTCAAAACTTCAATTAGGTTAGCCAAGAGAGAATACAAACAATAAATTCAATAGGTCGACTATAATAACATAATGCAGTCCTATCCCAAAGATAGAGAGAACCAAAAAATAATATACTAAATCTTCCAATGTGATCCAAAATAATTCACACGCTGACACACATCAATCTAAGTCAATAGTAAGGAAACATGTAGATGAATCATGAAGCACATGTAACCAGTCAGCCCAAAAAAATACTTCAATAGCATTAACTTAAAGTGGTCCTCAACAAGATAGTTCAAGACCTAAATCTATGATAACACATCTTCAAATTTTGGCACAGACCTTCAATCACATAGGGCAAGCAAAGGAATAGACCCTATCAACAAGATATCCAAAATTAACTCGGTGTCAAGTCAACTCAAGACACAACACAGCTTCAAAGAGGTCAAACAACAATGTGTGGATCACATGGGCATGTTTCATGAACATCCAACAACACTTCCAAAACTTATTTCATATTACCATGCTACTAACAACCAACAAAAACCAAATTGGAACATAATACTTCATCCCAAAAACATAGAATGTTGAATCATGAGATATAACATTAACAAATCAACTTGTGAACCACTTCAACACATGAAATTGGAACTAAGATAATGCATAGATGTTGAGAACACATTCACCAAGTTGTAGGAGAAGAGACACGAGCATGTGGAGAAATGCAAACCATTTTTCAAACCAATCCAAACAACTAACAGGGTGAAGCCACAATAGTGGTTTACAATTGAAGTGAGGAAGGAAAACTCACATAAAATGAATGCATGGAAAAAAAATTGATTTTATGGGTTTATACGAACATACTGGTTTGACTGAACCTATTAGGGGTTCGCTAGAACTGGGTTTGGGTGAACCCTTTTAATGCTTTCTTGCTAAAAATTCCAACAAAAACCCTTATAAAAGGGGTTCGAATGAACCCTGGTTCGAGCGAACCCCTAGGGGTTCACTCGAACCCCTAGGGGTTCATTCAAACCCCCCTTATTCCTCATCCCTCCTTTGAGACACAAAAAAACCTTAAATTTTGGCACTTCAGAGCTTGGGTTGATGATGAAAATGGAGGAATCTTCACAAACCCAACTAGAATCAGGTAGTACTTGGAACAAGCTATCCAACGAATATAATTTTAATATGTTTTAGTTTTATTATGTATTTGTTTTTTTAGTTTTATTAAACATAGGTTTTTCATCAAAAATGAAGGTCTATGTTCTGCACATGTGGAAAAAGAATAGATCATCAAAAACTTTGTTTGAAAAATATGAGTACACCAGATATTGAAGTCCTTGATCCAATAAAAAAAATCAAATTTCGATATATACAAAAGAAGTTATGCATTATACGGTCGCACTATGTCTGAATTTTAATTGGTTTGACTTCAAACTTGATTAAAGAAAAAATATTCAATAAAAAAATGTCTTACCAAGTGGAAGCACTAGATATCGGATCTATGAATCTAAATTCGAAAGAATATAATTTTATCCTTCATGGAAAAAAGTTATGCATTATACGGTCTACGTCACTTTTGAAAAATGTTGTTTTTTGAAAAAAACTAGTTTTCATGGGAGATGGAAAAAGAATTGTAAACTGATTCCAAAATTTTGAAAAAAATATTTTTAGAATCTACAGACAAAATGTGACGAGACTCTAGTTTTCATTATCTTCAAATTCTACACAGTTTAGCCATTATAGCTGCCCGAATGTGAAGATTTAGTTAAAAATAATAATTTCAGTGTCCAGTTTGGCCAAAAATTGTAAATCACTATTGTGGGATCACCCAACAACATTACCCACCTTTTATAAGTCACAAAAATTTGCTCGGCAATACTGGCGACCTAAACAGATAGGAGTGCACAACATCCACAAAATACTGACTTTGAATTCCAAACCACAAGACTATATCTTCAATAACAGAGAAATGTGGAGCATTCTCCCAAGAAGACTTAAAGATACTTCCTAAACTAGGAATACTTAACTAATTCATAGCTCGGCTAGAACTTTCTTTCAATGACATAGGCTTCATCAAGAACAATAGGAAAGAGAATAAGACATACTAGAGACCTTGAACAACTTCTCTCCACTTTCAACAATACTTCTAATCCTCATATATCTTAATATATCATCAACAAATCAACTTTGTTGATAGCAACTATACTCAATACTTCTTAGATAATACATGACATCCAACCATGAACTTTAGCAACACCACAATAAATCACTATTAACCTAAACTAAATGTCATCAACAATGATAACCAATGCCAAATAACTGACATAGAATAAGTTATGGCGTCCAACCATGAACTTTAGAAACATCATACAACAATCAAGTATTGACAATGATGACAACCACAAATAATTCACCAAGTGTTGTCATCAATGGCAACCAATCCCAACCATCTTTACACAAATTTCCTCAAGTGTTGACATCAATGACAACTACCAACAATCTTTCTCTTTGGTATTAATGGCAACACTCCTACTCACTCTCCCCCTTTGACATCAAACATAAAGGGAAACACATACCTACATATAGAAGGAAACAACACATTCTTTGACTTTAGGGAAAAGGGCCAAAGATCTTCAATAGATACAATAATGTGCATACTCCCCCTTTGACAAAAATCACTTTTTTTTCAATACCTACACAACTATATCAAACTTCCTCTTACTTCCAACTCCCCCTGAGTGGTAGCATACATCAATCCAAGAGAAAAAGGATATGGAATGAATCTCTCCCTTATAAATATGCACTATATATGCATCTAGTTAGAACAAGGAGGGGTAATAACCCCTAACTTTTGTCAGAGATACTCAAACTTATCCTTTGAAAGTACCTTTGTGAAGATATCTAGAATATGATCCTTGGTACGCACATACTCCATTCTAATTTCATTCTTTGTAAACTTCTCTCTCAGAATGTGATACCAGATAGACATGTGCTTAGTTATTGAATGCATTATCGAATTATTGGAAATATTAATTGCACTTGTATTATCAAATAATATTGGAATGGGTTCTTCATATACCACCTTTACATCCTTCAAATTTTGCTTCTTCCAAAGAACCTAAGTGCAACAAGATGTTGTAGCAATTGATGTATTCAACTAAACTATTATGGATAAATACATTTAGTCTTTCTTTTTACTAAACCAAGAGATGAATCTGTCTCCCAAAAAGAATGTACTTCCACTAGTACTTCTTCAGTCTCGGAAAATTTTTGTCTAGCCAAGAATAGTAGGATAGAGGCACCCAAAGGCATCTAAGTTCTTGTCAAGGGTCTTGGAAATTCAAAATCTAACTATGTATTACACTGCTTAAGAATTCTAATTCTACTTGCAAACAGTTGTAATAGTAAATAATTTTCTAGATTTTTCTTACTTGCCAATGCAAGTATGTAATATTATATGATTTAGAAATGACAATTTTGAATGTGACTTTCTAATCTAAAATGTACCATTTGACTAATTTTAAGATGCCTAAATCTGATAATGATGATTTTGATGCAATTCTGAAAGTAAACAATGTAATTTTTTTTCTTATTTTTAACACTTTTTGAACTAAATGAAGGATGCCTAATTGAATGCAATTAAGAATGACAAAACAAAATTCTGCAAGCAAACACAGAATAAAGACATAGAGACACAAAAGTGTGAAAAAGTTGGATAATGCCACTTTACAACCTAATAGGGATGCTCTAGGGCATCTGAGTCCTTGATAAGGGTTCTAAAAATTCAAAAGTTGAATATTTACTATGCTCTCCAAAGGTTCTACTTCTCTGTACAAATAGGTCTACAACTAAGTATTTTTCCAAATTTTACCCAAATTAAGACTATGTGAAGCAAATGCAAATGTGTCACAATGTAAATGAAAATTATGAATGAAATTTTCAATGCAAATCTGATCTAAGTGACTGAAATGAATTCTAATACAATCTATGATGCCCAATGATAGGAAATTTTTTGAGTTTTTATGAGTTTTTATGATGCCAAAATGAAAAATGCAAGATGATGCAAAAAAACACCTAGATCTAAGGTTTGAAATACCTCCAATTTCATAAAGTTTATGATGTTAATTGGCTAGGTTCAATAAAAATGAAAATGGGGAAAAAGGGAACCCTTAAGTTTAATGTCTAAACCTAGGATCAATTATCTTCTTTTATTAACACTACATTAGAATGCAAATCAACAAGGTGAATAGATTGACTTTCAACCAAGAAGGTAAGCCAATCAGAACTGGATCTACATTCTTGGGGCCTTGAAAATGGATGGAAATGATTTCAAATGATTAACCTAATTGAACTATATGACCTAATATCACAAATGCAATATTTTAGAAACACGTAAAATAAAATAGTGAACTATAGGCAGATAGATAAGAAGTACTAAAAATTGTGCACCTATCAGAGAAAGTTGGATCTAACATAAAAAGGACTCAAATTCCTAGGGGAATATGGGTCCATGATAGGGGGTCCTAAAACTAATTTTTTCAGCCCTTTGATGTTGGATTTGACCTTCCATTTCTTGATTGCAAAGTTGACAAAATGTCATCAAATAATTTTGTAGGTGAGTTTTTGTGAGTTGATAAGTTATAGAGCTTTGAATGCAACAATGGACAACTTTCCTTCAATCCTTCCTTCAATCCTTTTTAAACCTATAACATAAACTTTCAAAGAGAGAAGAAATGTTATGCCATTTTAGGGGATTGCCTTGGTCAAACCCTGTGTTAGTTTTTCCACTTCCACAATGGAAATATCAATGATAAATGATAATTGAAAGGAAAGAATGATTAAATTGCAAATTGTTGCAACTCACCACCCTTCAATGGCTTCCTTGAAGAACTGAAGTCATACACATCACCTCAAAGTATTTATCATGCTTGCTTGATTGCTTGAGTGTTTTAAAGACCTACAAAAGTGTTAGCCTTCACAAAATAATGATAACATGAACTCACATAAGATTTGACAAGATGTTAAGATCTTGAATTGTTGCAATAATACTCTAAAATGATGCTCTTGCTCTTATTCATAAGTTTTCCAATAGTTCTCTAGATTTCTCTTGTTAATCGTTCAAATGATGCAATAACTAGGTATTTATATGTGGTTGTTCTAATTTCCCAAAAATTAGATCTGAGAAGCTATCACTTGTAACTTGAATTTTGAGTGTTCAAATTTTGCCAACAACATATTATAAATTGGTCCCCAACAGGATAGGGGGACCCATATGCCCATGGGCATATGGGTCTTGGCCCTATATTCTAATACATTTAGTGTCAGGATCAAAACATTAATTTCCTACATTTATTCAATGCTTGCAATCCTTTGGAAAATGGTAAAAATAAGCATTGGAATGCATAATTTAAGAAATCAAGGGCTTAATTAGGTCCAATAAATTAAGGGGGATAAAACATAATGTGAAATTGTTAAGGGTGACAATTTTCAACACTACTATATACTATATATATATATGATCCATTGTTATATTAACAACCCCATTAATTCCAAATATATATATATATATATACATGGAAAATATACTGACACACTTGATCCTGATTACTAACACCGTTTCATCCTAAATCATCTTCTTAGCTAAATCATCACCATTCGTCTCTTAATTAAATAAATCATTATTTATCTAATTAAGTCATTCTCTCTCATTAATTAAATAAGCCAATGTTATTTAATTAATCTTTTGATCTCTATTTAATTAAATAATTCATTTTTATTTAACTAAATCTCTAAAGTCATCTTATTAAGTTAAATAAATTAAACCTTATTTGATAATTTAATCTAACATCATCATCTTCTTTAATTAAAAAAATCAAATCGTTATTTAATTAAATCTAAATCGTTTTCCTCTTAGCTTTGATTTAAATCAACCCAAAAATCTAAATCAAATAGTCACATCATCTAATCCCTTATTAAATTAATTTAATCCTAATCATCCAATTTCTCTAGATATTGCCACTTGCACATGAAAATACATTTAATAGATTTATTAAATCCCTATTTTCTTTCAACTTGGCATCTTTAGGGGAATATTCCTCCAATCTTGAAAATCCCTCCAAGTGGATTTTTCCTTCCAACAAGACATTCATTCCCTCTTATATATGTTCTTGTGTATTGAGCCAAGTGGCATTTAATTCATTTTTTTCCCTCTAACATGTCATTTCATGATTTTAAAATTCCACCTAATAACATTTATTGTGCACATTCATCAAATTGTGCTCAAGCTTCCTCCATTCACATATTGACAAGTGGCACTTTCCCATTGGATGTTGAATGATCCCATATTACTTCATTTTGCTCATTCCTCCATATTGCCTTTCTATAAATAAGAGGCTTCTCTCCTCATTTTGATCATCCACAATTTGAGCAAGTCTACTATACTCAATTTCATCCTCAAGCATATCTATTTTCATCAAATTTATCAAGGTCTTAGCTAGGTTATGCAAATTTTTCATCATGGAGCTCAATTGAATCTTCAACAAAGTGGATCACTCATAAATATTGCATCAAAGGAGTTCAGAAGGGGCCGATTTCCACATAAAATTGGCACCAATTCCCCCATGGTATTGCGATTTTTTATCTTAAAATAGGATTTCCTTGCTTTCTTGGTTCATTTTCTTCATTTTCTTTCCTATTTGAGCTTTGCAAATGAATTTTATGGGGAATCTTGATTCTCACTTGCATTTGATCTAATGATGCATTTGTTTCTTGTGTTTATGCAGGTATAGGATTAGGATTATACATTTGTCCCTAGAAGGAGAGTGAACTTAAAGAATCTCACACATTTTTGGGTCAAATTTCACTATTTTTTCATTTTTGTGCTTCCAGGTCAAACAGCGACGCTAGAAGAAATTGTGACACATTTGCGGTCTCTGTTTTTCTAAACAATACCATTGGTTTGACTAGAG
Source organism: Sequoia sempervirens (assembly GCA_007258455.2). Classification (NCBI taxonomy): domain Eukaryota; kingdom Viridiplantae; phylum Streptophyta; class Pinopsida; order Cupressales; family Cupressaceae; genus Sequoia; species Sequoia sempervirens. The sequence continues at coordinate 158,642,044 of VDFB02353493.1, read as the reverse complement.
CATTGCTCAAATCCTCAAACATCCCCTTTTTTTGCATGTGCATCACTTGTTCGACCCAAACAGTGCCACTGCCCTAAGTTCAAAGGTTGTCACCTTTGATTTCTTACATTTTCACTCAAACTTAAAATGGTTGTATCTTGGTCATTTTTTGGTGTTTTTTAGAGATTTTTTTTTTTAAATGGGGTATAATTTCATAATCTATCCAATTATGTAGGTTTTTATCAACTTTTATAGGGTTAAAATTTTCAAATTTTCACCTAATTTCAAATCACCATGAAACTTGGTCTAAATTTTAGGGTTTGTATGCTTAATCATTTATCTAACCCCTATATCTTCTTGTTTCTTGATTTAATCTAACATTTGGAGCTTGGATTACAATTTTTGAAGGATCATGGAGCATGGAAGTGAAAGAAAAAGCATATTATCACATGATTGTAACAAGTGCTTTTAAACACTTTGGAAGAGATTATAATTCCATTCCAAGGATTTGCTATCTTTCAAGTTTTAGGACACACTAATTTTTACTTGGGATTTAAAAAGAACAACACAAAAGGATTAAAAAGAACCTTATGTAACATACTAGAAATTTTTTAAGGTTAACAATTAAACAAGCAACTTTCACTTTTCCTTTTGGTGCTTTAAAAAGAATCCAATCATTGCTTTGAAGGTTTAAAATAAACATGTGCACTTATGTTTTGTAATCACTTTCCCAAAATAATATCACCTAAAAGATGTATGCACTTCTCTCATGCCTCATGATGATCTTGAGAATCAAAAGTATTTTTGTGATATTGGGTTGTGTAAGTGATTGCCTCCACATTTCAATTTAGATTCTAAAATTGGACAAATCTTGTGAGTGTGAGCGAAACATATCACATGTGTTCTCTCTTTACTTTTCAATGAAGATTGATCAAACTACAAATGTGTTCTGGTTAGGCTCATCAATTGATCTCTTGACCTTTTGTCTACATCTGCTCTTCTACTCTAATTCACTTCACAAAATCCTTAATGCACAAGTGAAACTGTGCATAATCGCTCTTCAATTCTTCTGACTTTCACAAAATACATTGACACACTTCACACACATCTCTAAATGATGTAATTGCACTTATATATATTTGTGACTAAAGATTTAACCGCAACATGTCAGCTCAAATCATGAATAATATTCAATGTGTATCCACAAAACTCAGCCACAACATAGTTAGGATCAAAATCAAAATGATTGAGCACAAAAACACTTGAATAATTACTCCTCGAATATCTGCAACATGCTATACCCACTTAGTCAGCCTTCATGCACTAATGAACAAAAAAATAATCAACTTGATCTACTAACTTGCACACAAATTGATATGAGGAGCTAAGATTCACATATAACATAGATCATACATCAAACAACCTTCCCTGAGATCCACAACTCAAAATGACAACAGAAAATTTCATGTCAATCCATGGACAAAAAAATATCGGATGCCCTATTCTAGCTTGACTGCCTTCGATCTATCTGTCGGTATGATCAAATGATGGCGTGCGGATCTAATCACAAACTAGGGTTTCCATCAATGACAACACCAGAAAACATTTGCAGTGTCTCTTGCCAACAATCATCTCATGTTTTTCACCAATTAACAACTTCTTTACTTCCTCCCTTATTTACTTCCTCTTCTTCCCCATAGCAACCACATCTATAGTATCCCTACAAATAAGGTCAAACTTCTCTAAACTCAATATTTCCTTATATTATTTCAATTTCCTTATCATTTTAGTTAGATTTTACTCTATAGTTCTAATTTATATCATAAACCAAACTATTTATTTAATATTCATGAATTCCATGTGTTCATTAAGGATCCACCTATCTCAATACTAGGTTTTTATCAACTACGTCCCTCTTGATACACTCTCTTGATGATTCTCACCATGTTCTAACCTTTTATGTTGTCTTTTATCTCAAATCTAGGATTATTCTTCCTTCTTTTATATCACGATCTTATTAAATTCTGTTCAAAACCTATCTTGATCTCACCAATAATTTTTTTACTCTCTTCTTATCAAAAATTTCCATAAATATTTAATTGCTTTAATGTATACATCTTAACTCCTTTAAAAAAAAGACTTACATTACTAGGGGGTTGCACAAGACACCAAAATACTACCACAAATTTCTTTTTAACACCTACAATTATCTCTATATTATTTTATATTATAGCTCAAGGTAATTTTATAAGACTTACCTTCTAGTGCACTTACAGGTTTTCATCATTAGTATCAATCAAGTTATATTTTTATTTTTCAACTTAATAGGAATAGATCCAACCACCCTTTAACATTTTTTAGAAAGGCATTGATAGGGACATCATGACTTGGTCTAAAAGCCTTTTTCAAGGGCTAATGTGTTGCTTAAGACTAAGGATGTATGAGACAATTTATTGGTAAAATCTAGATCATTAATGAGGGTGGTCCCTACACTCAATAATTTCTAAAAATTGAGGGTATCTATCCCCTATCTATCTATGACTAACCCTAAACCTACTTATGTTGTGGGGGGTGTGAAAGGGGATATAGTTTGCTTGGATATGAATAATTGTTGCTTGGATAAGCATAGGGGATGCTTGGATATGGAAGCACCTAAATTTTTTTAAGAAAATAAACTAGTAGCACCTCACATTAATTAGGCTCAAATTAGTTTATGCTTTTATTTATCTTGTCTAAAATCTAAAAAGAAATTATTTTATATTATCTTAATTACCACATTTACGATTGAAATTTTAAGCTATTTTTGAGATTATAGTAGCATAAGAAAACTCTTTTAGCTAAATGAAATGGTTTGAATCAAGAAAAATTATACCTAACCATTTAGTTCTATTGCATAATCTATAGAAGCATAAATGCATTACATGGATTCAATCTTTTTTATAGATAGAAACCTCTAGGTTTTTTGTCTAAATCATGCTCGAATCAAATTATTTTTAAAATAGAGATAAGGATAAATGGATTTCCTAGAACACATACATTTTTCTTTCTTCTCAATCTCCTATGATATCAATTTAACAACTTGATAAAATTATCAAAAGAAAATCAATCATTAAAGATGCCTATGATTTTATGTATATATATTAATGCTCTTATGGTGATGTAATTAATTATTCAAAGGTTTATTTCTAAACACTTTTGATGTGCATTGTATGTTTACTATTTTTTTAATAAATTAGGGGTTGGCATTCAATAAAGCATTCAAGAGTGTATTTTGAATGTTTTAGACATCATGTCAAATTATAATAGCTAAGTATTACTTTTGAGGCCCAAATTCTAAAATTTGACATTGGATATATAGGTTCATTTTTGTAAATTATGTAATTAATGTAGGTCAATTTCATTATTTATAGATCTACATAAACATAATAGATGTATAAACTAAAGATTTAGTTTTGAAATTGAGAGTAAGTATAGTTGGAGTTGAGCTATAATCAATTTATTTTCCAAGTGCTTCATAAGATACATCATTTTTCAAAACCAACCATTGTATTAGGGATAACTAAATTATTAAAATGAACCAAAATAGATAAGATAAGAGGATTCATTTATGGAATGGCCTCCTTCCTATCTTTAATTTCCTCAAATGAAGTGTAAATAAATCATGGAAGATGTATGAGTGTAAGGTTACATATTATTTAGAAGGGAAAGATACAATATATGATAAAGAAGGGTTGGAGATATTTTAAAAATGCTCCAATTATTCAAGCTCAAAAGTCAAACTTGTAGAGGAACTAAGAAATAGAAGAGTAATTATTAGTTTGTGGAAAATAATAGGATGGTCCAATTGAAAAAACTCTAGTTGTCAATAGGAAGAACAAAATTCAATTTTGATATAAGAATTTTGGGACCCCTATAGAGTGCAACCATGTCATTATTACATGTATTTTTTAAAAGATAAATAAAATAAATAACAAAAGAAAGAATGCTAAAAATATGAAGAAATGAAAAATAGAATAAAGATGTAGAATTCAAAATAGTTCATGTCCCTTACATGTGCTTGAAAATTCTACAAACATCTCTCTCCTAGAGCAGTTGTAACTACATCTGACAAAATTTATTAATCTTTTATGTTTTGATAGATATCCATACCTTATTCGAAAGATCCCATTTTGGCACAGGCTAGTAGGATGTTGACAAAGGTTGTAGAGTCTGGCTTTACATATGCCAATTGCATTTGCTTGAAAGTTCATAAAGTCTATATAAGAAATCAATTTTGTGAGAAATATCCAATCAAGGAATTCTATGAGAACATGTTTCTTCGAGCCATTCTGTTAAGCAAATGACATGCCTTGTCTATGCTTCCACATTCTGCATATCCTGCAATCATGACAATCCATTAGATTACATTTCTTTGAAGTATTTTGTCAAATAGATCACACCCCTTGTTTGCGCTTCCACATTTTGCATACATATCTACCAGGATAGTTGCAACTACAACATCTGATGAAATTCCAATCCTCCTTTGATGAATTCCATACCCTATTAACAAAATCCCATTTTGGCATATGCATGGAGGCCATTGAAAAAGGTTGTGAAGTTTGGCATTACACCTGCCAGTTGCATTTGTTTGAAAGTTCCTAAAGCCTTTTCAACAAATCCACTTTGTGTATATCCTGCATTCCATAAGACTAGATTTCTTTCAGTCGCTCGGTCGAACAACTCACATGCCTTGTCCTTCTGCTTTCTACTATAACTATACTCACCACGAGGCAATATGTTTCTTTTATCCATTCAAATTTCTTGAGTGAGCATTGGTGATTTGAATTTAGTTTTGCAGCTTGGATTATGCGTGGGAATCACACGACTAGCTGTTGACTTCTACTGCTTACGGGAAAAAGAGTTATGTGAAATCATGAATGACTGCCCAGTCGTCTATTCACACCTCTTTTGACTAAGATCACATCTTTTTCTAAACCAATTCCTATTACCCCGTATGAGAATAATTTTATTTTCCCCTTGTCCAGTCTTATAATTACCATGTTTGGGATTATGTGATGATACTTACCCCATATCTCCATGCGGCTGATTAAGTGCATTTTTTGCTTATATTTAAGTAGTTGGAGTGTTCCCATGCAAATTTAAAATTGTGGGGAAAGGATAATTTAGAATATTCCCTATTTTAGTGGAGAGGCTATTGTTTAGGAATTGAAAATAAGCTCTAAAAAAATGCAGTGTTGGAGTGGCTAAACTACTAGTGGTTCAATAAAAAAATTTCCCTTTTTTTATTTGCATCCAATTTTTCCCTCCAAATTTTATCTACTAAAATTATTATTGATATTATTCATTCATACATATAAATAATTAATAACTGATGGATGCTTAAAAATAAGCTAAGGGTAAGGTCCACAAATTATTCTTAAAATATTTGAGTAGTGGCTCTAGCCAAAATAAGGTAAGGGTAAAGTGAGGGGGGCTTCCTAAAAAATTTCAGTGGCTGCAGATTTCTTAAGAATATTTTAAAGTTGGTGGTCTCATGAATTCAATTTTGCAATTCAGCTTAAGAGTTTGAGCTCCAAAATTTAAGGAATTGAGTACTTTGATAAAAATTAATAAATAAATAAAATTATCTCATTTTTATTGTTTTTTAGGAATTTTAAATTTTAAGTGATAAACAAGTGGAGAAAAAATTCACTAAGTTGTAGGGGCAATTTCTAATCCCATCTCATTTTCACCTGCTGAAATTTGTAGTCCTATAAAAGATAAGGCCTACTATTTTTTAGGAAAAGAAGCAGAAGGCTAAAGTTGAAGGCAGCAGCAGCAGAAATTTGGCATGCCAACTGAGCGTGAACAGCCGAGCAGAGGCATCGATGGCCGGGCATACAACGCTGCAATACATCTTGGAACAAAAATTGAGAGTTCCCAACTTAAAGAAGCTCTCAGCAGTACTACACTCGGAAGCAGAAATACTCTTCATGTGGCTGCTACTGGCACTAAATGTCTGCAATAGCTCCCGTGCTTTGAGGACTAAATTCTCTTTAATTTCTACCCATAGAAACGGGAAAGGTCACTGGAAAAGGTACGATTTAAAAAAGCTGTGGGCCCGGCCACCTAGGAGTGTACCGGTTAAGCTCGGCCGTCTTTTTCTGAACCAATTCCTATTACCCCGCATTAGAATAATTTTCTGTCCCTTGTCCAGTCTTATAATTACCATTTTTGGGATTATGTAATGATACTATACAGAAGCGGGAAGGCTAGTGTTGAAGGCAGCAGCAACAGCAGAAATTGGCAATGACAACTGAGAGTGAACAGCCCAGCAGAGGGATCGATAGCCGGGCATACAACGCTGCAATACGTTCTGGAACAAAAATTGACAGTTCCCGGCTTAAAGAAGCTCTCAGGAGTACTACACTTGGAAGCAGAAATACTCTTCTTCATGTAGCTGCTACTGTAGGAAATCTTGAATTTATTCAAGAGATCTTGCGAGTCAATCCTCTACTTGTGAAGGCTACCAATGCCCAAGGAAATACTGCGCTGCACTTGGCTGCTCAGGGAGGTTTCTCCGACGTCGTGAAGGCTCTACTCCAACAACCAGAAAGTGGTGCGGATGTCCGCAACAAGCTTAATGAAACGGCTCTCTTCAAAGCGTACGAAAGAGGCGATTTAGCCACAGTGAAGGCACTGATTGACGCATGCCCGTCGAGTCTCAACCAAAAGACAGCGCACGGAAGAACCTGTTTATATGTTGCAATAGTTAAAGGAAATTCAGGTCAGTTATTAGAGTTTTAGGTTTCTCTTTGCCTATTCATTTCTGATAATATGTAGTACTTTATGTAGATCTAGAATATTTAGAGATCGTCATCCTATAAAGCCATTTGTCACCTCCTTATTAGGCACGAGGTCGATTGTTAGCTTCGGGTGTTTTGGCCTTCTTAGATCTGTTATGTTTCTTTGTTCTTATACTCATCCTTCATATCTTCTTTCTTTTTATGTTCTTATTCTACTTGAGCTTTGTATTCCTCTAATAAGTCCACACTTCATTCAAGCTATGATATCTTTGTCACTTGCTAATTACTTTGGGTGCCTCTTCCACAGAAATACTGACGAATATCTTAAGAGTCAAAAGATGCAAAAGAATTAATTCAAGTAAAGTACGAAAATGGCGATACAGCGTTGCATGTGGCTACTGGGAAAAACTACGTGGATATAATGAAACAGTTAATAGACTTTCAACCTGAACTGTGTTATTGGGTCAATGATAGCCAAGAAACACCGCTCTGTATCGTAGCAAAACTGGGGCATCTGGAAGCAGTAGAAGTGCTGATGGAGGAGAGGCCAGACGCTGTTGAAATACGGAATAGTTGTGGAATGAACGTGCTACACTTAGCTGCCCAACTTAGCCAAGTGCGAATTGTTGATTACTTGAATCAAAAGACAGGTTTATTAGACCTGGTCTACCAGGGTCTCGACAGGCCTCCAGAGGAAAAGTCCCTGCAAAGTGGAGGAAACACAGATCAGGCTGAAAAAAGCGATCCTTTTTCAAAGATAAGCGAAGGAGACACACCTCTGCATATTGCAGTAAGGAACAAAAGTATATTTGTAAGTTTCTTTTCACCTGAATCTTATATTTTGTTTAAAATGGTTGTTTTGGGTTTGTGTCCGACGTCTTCAACGTGATCTCGTGAACTATTGAAATAGGTAAAAGTTTCGTTGCCTTGCCAAATATCTGTCTTTGTCATTACAATTTATTAGTGGAAAATATCAAAATTTATTTCTTTATATTTCTTTATATTAAATATCAGAAACTTTTCATATAAGCAGTACATCGGTTTTTCGTATATTTTAATCATAGTGGCTTTAAACATGTAATTGTTAGAAGTCGAGATAAGGAAGAATACAATAACTGTTTGAAAATTCTTCTGTATTTTTTTTTTTTTTGTTATTTTGTTTTGGCATTTTCTCATCTTTAAAATTACAGTTAAATAAATATTGTTAAATAAATATTTTGATGTGATTAAAAATTGGTGGATAACAAATATTTTTCCTTTACTTGTTCTTAAATTTTCTTCCTCTTTTGTCCTCACAAGAGAGCAAGGTTTTGTTCATAGAAATTTCTTTTACTCCAATGAAATAATTTGATGTATTTTAAAATAAAATAAAAAAATTTCTAACTTCATTGATGATAGCTAAGTCCTTTTACAAATTATACAAAATACAAAGATAGATTAAGTAGATGGTACAATGCCTAAGATATAGCTTGTTCTTGTAGTGTTAATGTGATGTTATATTGTAGATGATTTATCCTATGAGAGATTCTAATTATTTTACCTATGTCAACTAGTGACATTGGACAAACCATATATACAAGATCTTTATTTTACTTCACTCAATGTATTCTAGTTTGTGAGTTCACAAGAACTGGACATATTTTGAGACTATTATCTCATGGAGGGGGATATTGAATTTTGAAATTAGGTTGGACAAGGCTATGATGTAGACTAATCCAAGGGATAAGATCACACTCAAGGTATAACCACAAGCAAGGGAATACTTTAGGTAGTGATTAGTCGAGATCATTTGTAATTGGCAAGGTAGCTAGCTGATGGGTTTAGGGTTGAGTCAATTTTGTGCCAAAAAAATAACTTTATTGTCATGATTATGCATTTATGATGATCTTATGAAAAGCAAGTGTACAAGTGTAGGATATGCACTTTTATATTTGTATGATTGTGATATGAAGGTAGCTACCCATGATTAATAAAACCTAAGAGCTCATCATAGATAACACAAAATAACAAAATAATATTTTTTTTTTCTTTTATTAAAAATATGTAATGTGCAAATATACAAATGAGGTTGACTAATTAGATTACTCATATAAGAGCAAGAGGTAGGTATGTATAACATACTTAAGAAATAGATGTGAATGTACAACAAATGTGACATAACAGAAGTTGTAGTCATATATGTGAAGTACATATCCACTAATAAGGAAAGTACAAGTCACCTAAAGAACCTAGGTAGATATCTACCTAAGTAAGCTTATCCTATCCTAGATGCATATGATATAGTAATATAATTAACTAAATATAAAAATAACATAAAACACAAACACCCAATTAATGTAGCTTAGATGGGTAGGATAGATATAATAAATATGTCTTGGAAAATGTGTAGCCATGTTAGGTACCCATGTACAAAATGATTCGCCTAAAATAAGAGGAGAAACATCCCTCTCATACAAGAAGGAAAAAATTTTCAAGAGAGGAAGAAGAAAGAAGGGTGAGGTGACCCTACTCAAAATATAGGAAAGGATAAAACTCCATGTAAGGAAAAGAAAACCCTACAAAGAAAGAGAAGAAGAGAAACCATGTGTTCCCCCAAATAATAGTTTCATGCATCTATAGTAGAGGCTTGACACCAAATATTGATGATGACCTAGGATCATTGAACACCATTTCTCTAGGAAGAAATAATTCTTAAAATAAATGTAGGAGATATTCCCATATCTATAATGAATATACATGTAGAAAATATAAGTAAAATATCTTTAAAAAGTATCCAAATGTCATGATGCTAGTGTCAAAAGGTGTCACAATCAAATCAAAAGTCCTAGGGATAATTGAAAAATATTTTTAAACCACGTAGAAACTTATGTAGAGTAGGTGTTAAATCTGTGGTTGATGCCTTCAAAATTTTCCCAATCTTCTCCAAGCTAATGCCAAATTGTAAAAAATCTCAATGAGATGAATCTAGAGGCATGCAAGGATCATTTACAATAACCATGGATGTATGGTTCCCCCCATATTTAAATAAAATAAATCAATGATAATATCATATTCGTAGAAAGGGTGTCATCATGAATGATGAATAATTCAAATCATTGGACTTATTATTTTCTATAGAATAGCATAAGTAGATATGCATAAACAAAGTAAAAGGGGGTCTATGTTAGAAATTAAGATAAAAGCTACAAATATAACAAATCTTCATTCAATCAAAAATCAATCAACTATTACATAGCAATGACTTTATAAAAGTCTTTCAACCAACTATCTATAACCACCTAACAACTAATAAGCAACTAACTAACAACTAATCTTTATTTTATTCAATAACCTATATTAAGCACTATTTTCTAACACCCCTTTAATGCTAACATAGAAATTTACAATTGCCCACCCTTTAAATGAAAAATCTCATTAGATATCAGTTTCAATCAATAATGCATCCTTACAGTGAATCTCCCACACTAAAAAATACCTAAGAGTAATTTTTTTTCAATTAATACACCCTCTTTCATAATACTTTCAGTTAAGCAAATAAGCTTTGCAATATGTGGAAGGTTTTTCTTTCCTCACCCTTCTTCATTCCCATTGAGCATGCCTTCTCTATATCACAAGATGATGGTAACCAGAAGTCATATGAGAGAACCAGCTCCCATTAACAACCAGTTATTTTATGCTCTGCCTCTTAAAACCCGATCATAGAACGTCTTCTTTCTGCTCTGCCTCTTAAAACCCGATCATACAATGGCTTCAAGTACAAATATCATCAATTTCCAAAATTCCAACAATGTCATTTTCTTTTACAAAAGGAGATTTACTTCATGAAAATCAATCTCTGTTCCAGCATACTGTGAGTAAACAACTATTGCACCAGGCTGAACTGAAAGCAAGAGCCAATCGAAGAAAGTTACTGAAGTCAAACTAGCTAAAAACTCCACCGAAAGGTCAAGTTATGTTGGAAATTTAAATTGAATGTTTCAAGTTTTATCAATGGATTCATACCAGAAAAAACTTAAATATTCTTTATTAATGTTTTTTTCAGCTTCCATGTTACTAAAATCGCTAATTCCTTCAACCATGAAAATTTTGACTGATCATCAAGGAAACAACTAGAGAAATCGTTAAACATAAATATTTTTAATGCACCATCACCTTCTATGTACTGAATTTCAGTGTCATGTATTTTGTAGATGGTAGACTCGCCTTTACGCATACCAGGCATAAACAAGGACGCCGTTAACAAGGAAGGCTTAACGGCCCTCGACATTGCAAGAGAAAACACGGAGTACTACGATCCTTACATAATAATACGGAGACTGGGTAATTATCCTCCCAACCGTAAGCCTTTCTTGTACAGCGCCCCAAAAGTGAGCATACAGAAACGGGAGAATTTAATAATCATGGTGAACGAAGTATTTAAGGACAAACAGAACATAGAATTAGTGGTGGCAGTGTTGTTAGCGACAATGTCATTTACGGCGACCTTCACCATTCCGGGCGGTTTCAAGACGGAAGTAGAGAAAGCAGAGGAGCACAAGTTAGGCACTCCCCTTCTCATTGGATTGCTTTCTTTCAAGATGTTTATCATATTTAATTGCGCTGCCTTCTTTCTGTCGTTGTTTGTGGTGATCGCGTGGCAGATAGCTACGCCTCAATCAACAGAAGAAAGGGTGTCCTTCCTAATTATCACCAACCTGATGATTGCCTTCGCGTCAAACTTCACCGCTTATGCTTTCATCGCTGCGGTGTATACAATGCTTCAGCACAGTAAGCTGGCTTGGCTCGTGCTTGGGGTGTGCGTGCTCATCGCCTTCTGTGCTTCTTTGTGCATCTTCCACTTGTTTACAAAGTTTTTAGTGAAGCATGTGAGAGGGAAGCATCTCGCTGGCGTATATCCTATTCTCCTTGACCGTCTGGTGGAGCAATATGTGTGGATTAATCTGGAAGAACAGGGATTTACAGAGTTGATCCGCTGCTGCAAAACCAAGTGCCTTGATATGCTTTACGGCCATCGCCTAAGGAATGCTGGAGGTAAGCCTAAGCGTGGGTATGCTGAAATGGTTTGAATGCAAATTCAAAATCGGGTTACCGTTGACCCGATCAGAGGCAGGGATACGCACTTTGGTAGTGATGATTAAGGTTTGAAAAGTCTGCTTTTATAATTATTTTAAGAGTGTATGCATAATTTTATGAAAATTATTAAAGATTTATATATGATTTTGAAGATATGTTTATTATATATTTAAAAAATACTTCATAATATTTTAGAATTAAGTTAAAATATAAAAAAATATTTAATTCTTATAATTTATATTTAATAATTTATGTTGCTTGTTCTTATGAGGTTTTCATTATTTATTTACAAATATTTAATATTTTAAATGTGTGTTTTTATATCTTTATTAAATAATGAATTTTTAGAAAAAAAGGGGTTGAAGATTTGTTAGATATATTTTGTTACAAAATTTTTGCTTTATAATTTTTATTTTTCTCATGAAAAAAAAAACTCTCATTTGAATAAAATGGGAATTTGCAAAGAAAAGAAAGAAAATAATATAGTGAAAAATAGACCACACCTCTTGTAAAATACAGTAATGATAAGATATCAAAAATCACTAAAAATATGAACATATAAATACTTTTATCATTCATTATACATATTTATCTATTAATATTATATAATTATAATGACAAATAAATTAAATAGAATTCTACCTTGCAATATTTGGATAACCTTTTTTAGCCAATGCCATGTATTGAAATGGAGGGATAATCAAAGATTAATTCTTAAATATAAATGGGTGGATACCTTCAAAAGAGAATAAATATTATGAATGAGAAATTTAAGCAAGAGTGATTTTTTATTTTACTAGTTTTAAAAGATTACTTTGACAAGTATATCATTTTTTTTCTATATAACACTGTCTATATTAATGTATTTGTTTTTTTTTTTTTTTTTTTTAGACTGCAGGAATTGGGTAGCACGACCCCCTATAAACTGCAGTACGCCTGGTAAACTTTTTAACGTGACCGGCGGCGCTGGCGCGACACGCCCTCCGGTACCACGGGACGGGGGAGACTAGAACTCGTGACCAGCAGAGCCGCAACGGAATTACTTAGCCAACCGAGCTAGGGCCCCCGCCCTATATTAATGTATTTGTTATAAAAGGAATATTATTTAACTTATTTTAAATAAATTATATAGAAATATGTAAGATATTTTATTTGAATATTTCTCATTTTAATAATGAAATTATAAAATAACATATTACTATGCTATGTACTTAAAGTACTTACAATTAAATCATGTGAAACATTCCACATATAAAAGAGAATATTTTGTCATTAATTATCTTTTCTCTTATTTTTGTTGAAATAAATTCTCATAAAACTATGCAACATGCTCATATAGTACTCAAAATCTTTATAGACACTAATATTATATTATATGGGGAAAGTTTTTTTTATCTATTTTATAAATTTTATCATTTCAACTATCTGAATAAGCTATGAACTACATATTACCAACTATCTAATAAAAACTAATCTAACAATGAATTACAAATAAATAATTTCTAATAAAGAACATAAGTTTTAAACATAACTCAATATGTTATTATAGACTCACTAACACATATAAAAATAATATTTATATAACAAAACTAAAAATATAGCTTGACCCAAAAAAGAGACAACAAGATGATTTTGAGCTTCTTGTAGTTATTATAAAACTTTGCAAACATGCTTTCTTACAATTAGTAATAGTCAATCTATGGATCTCATGTTCATGTTGAGGCATCTCAACCTACTGTTGACCATCTATACATACATGTAGTGTGAATAACATGTATTTTACTCAGCCAAAATGATATTTTTTTACTAATCAACTTGCAATCATACATAACACTATTAATGGACTACCAAAAACCATGTACTGAATTTTCCTTTTTTTATTAATCAAATTCTCCAATTAGAAATTAATTACTATGATTATAAATGAATTAATATAATTCATATTGTAGGATATACCTAATAACCTTACTTTGATTATCAAGTTAGCATGGATTGTAGGTGAATTTACTCTTCCATTTGACATCATCTCCAAAATACCCTATTAATACCATCTAGTAAACAATCAATTTTAAGCTAAGGTATGTACCACATGGGACTCCTAGATATCCTTTCAATACATTGAATAATTATTATATAAAAAGGGCCTTAGTCTAATAATTCTTGATTCTAAATTACCTTAGGTCATATTGACAACACTAATAGAATGTACTCTCAATGCATTGGAGTTTCACATGTGATCTAGACTTAAAATAGTATAAGTTAAACTTTATTAGTCAAATGTGTCTTAGGTCATTTAACATTAGTTTTCTCATGCCATAGGATTAATACACTTTTCATGATCTTGCCTAATCCTACCTATCACCTTGCCTATATAAGCAAGCTCTCATATGTATATTCTGTATTGCATAGGTTGCACATCATTAATCACATTTGATATAATATATTTTGCATCGATTATTGTAAGTTTATGCTCTTTATTTTCTCTCTTGTAGAAGGTTATTTAGGTTTTGTATGTGATCCTGGGAGCTCGAGTCCCTAAGTAACTCTAACAACAATGAATATCTAATTGGTGGTTTAGGTCGTCATATCCATGACACATTCTTGTTAGCATAATTCTATTTAGAGAACAACATATAAAACAATAGAAAAATTGTCAAGGAAAATCCTAGTTGCATTTGATTTAGACACACCACACAGGCTTCTGTAATTCCTAAAGCACACTAAGATGTGTTCTTCCTTCAATGATTTTCTAATTCTCTCATATGATTTTAAATGTTTTCCTAGGTTGGTTTCAACCAAAATTCTTGTTCACAATGGTCCATCTTAATGATTATTTAAAAAAAAATATTCCTCACTATTTTGATTAGATTCAAATTGGAAGGTCCAATGCCTATTATAAAACAAACATAGATGTGGATGAGGAACTCACAAAAAGTGAGAAACCAAAAAAAATAAAACATAAACTTAAGCTTAAACAGTTCGACCAACAAAAAACAACATAGAAAGCACACAGAGCTAGGACCGACATAGAACCATAGGACACCTACAAGTCTCCCAATAACTTGAGATCATTGACCGCATTCCATTCTTGGGACAAAAACTGGAACTTCTTTTCAAAAGTCAGAGGCCCTTGTTGAATGGCATGAGTATTCACCATGACATCACGAGGCGGCGTATCTACCATTTACCCTTCTTTTGCATATGACCATCCTTTGGACCATCCACAACCTATTTCCTCTAGCACTTAATTCATTTTGAAAAAATTGAAGGGTGAGGAAAGTTTTCTTCACAATTTCTTTACTATAATAGTGATGACATTGAGGCATTGCATGGTTTTCTCCTAGTTCTAATGGATAGCATCAATCTCAATTAGTAAATTCTTTTTTTCTTCCTCTATACCAACAATGGCATGTGAATCTTCTATCTCCTTTTCTCATATCGCCCGCTTTTCGAAAAAATTGTCTAGAGAGAAAATCATGTCCCAGTGCTCCTTGTTCTCCACCTCCCCCAACCATAGGACATGCTACTCAAGAACCTTTCCCTCTAGAATTTGGATTCTTTCTTTAGAAAAGTCTATTAAAATTCATTATTAATTATATTTTTAACCAAAGTGTCTATTGATGTTTTCCATTTCTAAATATAAACCAACACCAACAATGGGAAATATTAGAAATATGGGAATAATTTATAGGATAACCTTTAGGATTTTAGAAGACTGTTCTTCCTAATATTCTTAATGAATTTGAATCTTATGGATACAAAGAAAAGAAAATCATTTTTTAAAACTATTATAAGGTAATACACCAAATGAAAATTTGATACTAATATAAAAATGGTGCAACATTTTCTACTTGAGATTAACATTTACTACTGGCATCAAAGAAAATATGTATTCATGATTTGAAATCATTAATAAACATTGTCCATCAAAATATATAAATAGAGGCATGATTTATCATAGAGGAATGAATTCAAGACACCTACACAAGCACAAAATATCATATTCTCATCATTATTGAATTGAGAATAAAATATAAAAGGCATAATGTGCAGAGTTATAAAATATTCAATAAAAAATAAGAACCTACTAAGGCCAAAAAAAATTTATTGATTTTTTTCTCCCTTAAATATCCTTCTCCAATAAGATCCCCCAATTGATTTCATACATATCCTTTTATAATAATCTAATCCTCACCTATTTGATACTACAAGAGATACAAAAATGGCA
This sequence comes from Sequoia sempervirens, assembly GCA_007258455.2. Taxonomy (NCBI): domain Eukaryota; kingdom Viridiplantae; phylum Streptophyta; class Pinopsida; order Cupressales; family Cupressaceae; genus Sequoia; species Sequoia sempervirens. The sequence goes on along the minus strand of VDFB02353493.1, from coordinate 158,625,979 downwards.
TGAGCTATCATTTGTTTAAAGAAAATCTAGTTAACTATAGATAAAAATAGGAAATCATAAACCTTTCAAATGCGTGAGATCTCAATCTTGCATGAAATGAGTTATTAAACTTGTGGAAGCCATGCATGTTGGGAATTTTAACTTAACTATTGCATCTCCAAGGAATACACGAATGACACCTGTCTCATATAAAACATATTGAGAACCTAGTTACTCATTAATCCTTAACAAAGAGCACAACTTTTTCCTTTCTCCATTATGACAAGATCTCTCCAATGCACGATTCAAAGTAGATGCATTCTATCAATGATTGATGATCAGTAGTCTATGACATCTATTTTGTGAAAGTAGGACCCAATATTCCAACTTGACACTCAAAAACCAATGGCACATTGAGGAAAGGTGTCATTATGGATTGTATAGCTTATCAATGATGGCATTGTTTTGTTCAATAATTTTTTCCCTAGGGGAAGAGAGGAAACTAATATTCTCATGAATTTCATCGATTGGATTTTCTAACATCAAAGCATCTTCTTAACAACTATTAGAGATATCAAGAGAAGAACAAATGTGATTTTCATGATTATCCATAATTTCATTCCTTTGTCCCATAATGTCTTCAAAATAGGATAGGTAGGGGAAGAAACATAAAGAGGTTGTCATAGATCTTAAAGATTTTATCATCTAACACCAACCTATCATCCTCACTTACAATATGATTGTCATAATTCCTTATAATTTCATCCTCTTTTGCTAAAATGTTCTCACTGTAAGCAAGAGGTGAATGGAAATTAGGTAAGGTGATATTTAAAAATGTGTCTATGATCTTATTTTCTTCTACTATAATATCTTCCCAAGGGGGAGGAGGAGAAAGACAAACAAGACTTTCATGATTCTCAATGATTGCATCTTCTTTCACCAAGATACCTTTGTCACTTGCATCTTCTTCTATCATGTCATTCACATAAATAAGAGAGATAAGAGGGGTTTTATATTTAAGGTGAGTGTCAACATTTTTACTTTCTTGCACTAAGAGACTCTCATAACTAGGAAATGTATTGAAGGAATGACTAACATGCTTATTGACTAACTTTTTCTTTGCAAAATTGGAAACAAAAGATACTAACATTTGTGAAAAGTAATCTATACAAACTCAAAATGGAAGACTTAAAATGTAATGCAATGACCTAGAATGGAATGTGTATTTATGTAATTTTTAGATTCTAGACAAGGTAATTTGTTGATTACACTATGCAACAATCTGAAAATGAAATGTTGTAAATACAAATTTGAAATTAAGCCATGCAATAAATGAACCAAATTAAGCTAGATCTAATGAAATGAATGAAACAAAAACTCAACAAACTAAAACAGATAGCTAACAACAACAAACATAAACACAAAAATGATGCTTGTAATGCTATAAATGATAGTTTTAGGTCTGATCTGGGACTAAATCACCCATAGGGATGTATGAGTCCCAGTTAGGGTTTTTGAAGGGTTCAAATGATGAAAAATACACAACATAGAATTCCCAGAAAGTATGAAAGAGGGGTGAATGAGTCTCGAATTAGGGATGTTGCACCAGATTTAGCAAATTTTGAATGAATGTTCAGGTTTCTGGTTTATATGTTATCTAGACTAAGTGTAATTGCAAATTTCAAGTGAGATTCAATGATGTTAGATGCAAAAATACTAACTATATGCACTTTCACTAATGCAAGATTTAGAAACTCTAGATGCAAATTAACTAATGCAAAACCTAATGCAAAGTTAATGTAAGTTAGATCTAGGACTATGTTTCACTCCAAATCAGAAAATAAGGTGTTCTTAAGGTTAGGTTCACCAAAATGAAATGTCAAAAATTTTGCTCTATGATTTGGGAGATAGAGCCACCAATTTCCTTCAAGTTTCATTCAAGGAAACCTTAAAGATCTCAATCTAGGGATGGAATGAGGGAAAGAGATCTACAATAAGGTGTATTAGGAGTGTGATAAAAGAAAAAAGTAGGTTGACCACCAAGAAAAGGCTTGGAAAGACAAGAAATATAAATGATATACAAATTTGACTATGCAACCTAAGATATGAAACTAAATATTAGGATAATCAACTAAGAATGAACATAGGGGTACCTAGAAGAAGGATGTGGTCAAAACAATATTTAAAACCCTAAAATTCTAAATTTCGATGCTCACTGGGACTCATACGCTAGACTTAGTGATTTAGTCCCAGACTAGGGTTTTTGGACAAAAACTAGAATCTCACAATGACTGATCTGAATCTTCTAAAAAATGGAAAAGTGTTATATTGGGACTCATACACCCAAGGTGGTGATTTAGTCCCAGGTATTAGGGTTTGGCTAAAACTCTGGTATCCTCTAGTGATTTGTTGTAGCAGGCTCTTCTCTCTTGCTATATCTTTGGGACTAAAAGCTTAAATTTTGGCTTGTAGGTGATTTTCTATGAAGATGACAACCTTGTGACAACTTGACAACTTTCCTCAATCTTGCAACTTAATCTTCAAAGGATCTTCAAACTCTAAATGACCTAGATCTATAATCACACATGTAGAGAGAGAAAAACTTGTTGATTGTTAGGGAATAGGGGTTTGCCTTGGTCAAACCCCATTTAGGTAACTAAACCCTATGATGAAACAATGAAACATGAATGTGAACTATGAAACTTGAACAATGATACCTTGAATGATGTCTTGAAATGTAAATCTACAATCTAACATGAAGTGGCCATGAATAATGTAGACCTTGATCTTGAATTAGATGTGCAAGAATGCTTAACTTGGATCTTGAATGCTACATCACAACACTAGCTCAACAACATGCTTGATGCTTTATGCCTTTGACATGATGATGGATCTTGAATTGTTGCAAGAATCTTCTTCAAATCTTCCTTTCAATGCTCTTGAAAGTCTCTTGAATGTTCTTGAATTCTCTTGTGAACTCTTATGAAAGTGCTCTTGATTTCTTATGAAGTTCTAGGATGAAACTATGTAAAATAACCTTGTAATTATACTTGTTTATGCCAAATTTCTAAAAATTACAACACTACAAGCTGACATTAGATATAGGATAATAAAATCCCACCAAGAATTTGATTCAAAATAGGTCTTGCTCAAAGAGGGACTCATACACTAGTTTTGGCATATGAGTCCCAGTAGCTAAAACTTGAGACACATTTTTCTAGGAGTGTCTTGTTTAATGTGCAAATTGAAATCAATTCCCAAGACCTAGGCAGGACTCATGTGCCCAAGGTGGTGTATGAGTCGTAGATCACCAGATCTAGAACAAACAACCTCAAACATTGAATTATGATTGGTTATTTGATAAGTTTTGGGATTATCCATGAAAAGACACAATTAATAAGGCTTGTGGATGCAAAATACGACCAAATAAGGCATACAAAATCCAAATTAATTAATAAAGTCATAGACTAATGTGAAAGTGTAAAGATACACTTTACAACACCCTAAATAAGACAAATTGGGTCCACTTTGTTAAAAGGGCCCTAAACTTAATGTGAATGTGTAAAACACATTATAGTTCACTAAATCAAGGCAACATTAGGCTCAATTCAACATTAATTATTCCCAAATTAAGTGTGAAAAAGGGATACTTTTTCCTACACTATAGTAACCACCTTTACATTTTGAGAGATATAAAATAAAATTTATTTAAGTTAGGAATCTCTCAACTTTTGTGCAAGTAAAACTCATTTTCCAACTTATTACAAACATAAGATAAAAGTCACCTTTTACAAAAGATAACATAAAAATAAACTAGTGACAATTTATGACTTTGAATTCTAAGAAGCAAATTATACAATTGAACTCATTCAAAAGATATTTTAATTTTATCTATACCATCTCTGATGCTTTATGGAGAAGTCTATTGCACTACAAATTTCCTTTGATGGGAAGACTTTTCTCTGAATATCTTGAATAACTTAATAGCTTGAGCCATGAGCTTATTTTTAGTAATAATTGCATTAATCATCCTTAGCTTCTAGGTAGCATGAATCTTTTAGGTAGCATGAATCTTTTAGATGTCCTCTAAAATTTGAAAATAACTAGGTAGACGACCACTACAATATCAAGAGTGACAGAAATGCTACTCAACCTCTTCATCACCTCCACATTGAAAACCTGTTTATTAAGAATTTTGGCACTGATCATATTTTTGAATTTTCTCTCAATAGTATGAGCATCCATGTTCTGAATTTCATCTTTTCCCAATGTATCTATGCTGATTGATATTAGATCATCTTGAATCTTTATTTTCCCTTGTTCACACATTGCCAAAAGTTTCTCTTGTTCTATTAAATGTTGACTAATAGTTATGAGCTTCCATTACACACTTGAAAACCATATATTAGATTGATTTTCTTCTATATACATGAGAAAATATTCTCAAAAATTAAGATGTTAACATTTGAATATCAGTCATCTCTTAAAGATGTATTTCAAAATTCCCTTCCAAACCGACTCTTCTTCTTTCATATTTTTTAGTTCCTTTGGAATTTCTTCTTTCTTAACATTTGATTTTTCATACACTTCTTTAGCTTTCCCAATGCAATATAGAATACCTACTTTCATTTGATCCACCCATTTCTCAATCACTTTTCTATATGATTGTTATTAATGCACAATTTATATAACCGAGCCTCAATAATTCCCTCAAAAATAGGAACTACAAAGGAAAGGGCCACATCTATAGGTAAAGAAGATGTGTCTATAATAGACCTGAGATAAGACATGTCAAGACTTGCACTTTTTGCTTGAGTTGATCCTTTGTATGCTTCTCTTTCTCTATTCTTTGAACCAACTTAGTTGTAGAAATCTTAAAGTTATCAATATCACTTTCATCTATTGAAGGACCAAGATCGTTGATGTGAAAATCACTCTCATTAGATTTTTCTACATTTTTCTCTGAGATGGGTTGAGCTACTTCAACTCACATATTTGCAAATCAAGGATCAATTATTGACCTTTATGTAACCTTGGTTTTCTTAGGCTTGATGGAATTTTAGATCAAATTAATAACTATGTCAAATTAAGGAGCAAATAGCTAGATTCCTCTCCTTTTCTTTTGCAAACTTTTTTATAGCCACAAAGAAGTAGGGAATTGTGAAGAAATTGGGATGTTTATAGATGATGGTTCAAATGCTACACTGATATTAGGAACAATTGATATAGGAGCCTCATTGGGAAGTACATCACCAATTTTCATTCCAGGAGGAGAATGGAGCTCATCATGAGGAGGTGATAAGATAAGGATAGAAGGTGAAATAGAGGGAATTGGTTGTTGAACACCTGAAATACTTAAAGGGGGTGAATTAGTATTCATTTAAATTCATTAACTTCATAAAATTTGAACATTCATTCAAAAAATCACATAAAACTTGCAATAAGTGAAAGGAACATAGAAAGCATGCATCACATGAAAAAAACACAAGAAAACAAAATTTATGTGGAAAGCCCAAAAAGGGAAAAACCACGGTGAGGATTAGCTCACAATATATATTGCAATTGAAGTTACAATGTTTGATACAAAATGGTGGACTCACTGTCCAAGACTCACTATCCAAAAGGATAATGGCTCACTGTCAATGGATCACTACCCAAAATAGAGAGTTATAGAAGAAAGGGTGGATCACTTCCAAAAATGAACTAATAACAATGCATTTGACCTATGTTAAGGATACAATTCTTAATGCTCAAAAAATTAATTTAACACATTTTATACTTCACCACAACTCCAATTCATAGTTCTCTACACTAGATCTCACACATACACTTAATCACATCATACACATCCCTATCACTATTTCCATACAAGGAATTAATTTTGTATATATACCACAATCAACCAAAAACATCAATTAGGTAGGCCTAATAGATGTATTATGCATCCTCATAACCTGTTGATCCAAAACACCAACACATACACCTTAAGATAGGTTAGAATGACCTAAAATCACTCCCATGATTCTGCTTCTCACATAACTCAACTCGACACAACCTCTAAACCTTTAGGTCAAAACCACTGGTGAAGTAAAAATAGAATGAACCAAATATTCACTCACAACTCAACATGTGGACCATCAAAACACTTTCCACTTGGAGCATGCACACTATTCACATCCATAAAAACTTCCTCAAATCTACATAGAAAAATATGCATCTGTGACATGGAATGCAGAGCATTCCTACATATACTATGTAATTTCCACTCTACCATTTCTAGACTGATACATTGTCATCATTATCTTTGATTGTGGAAGACATCAAGTCATGAAAAATTAGATTTAGAATTTTCCAACACGCATCAATATTACCTCAAAACCACATAACCAGTTTCTACATATAAGAGAAATGTGAACCTCAAAACTAGTTCACTAAACATTGAAAACAATACTATGAACTTAGGTAATTATCCAAAACATTTGGTGTTCTCCTAACCAACACTTTTGCATCTCTATAATGGATTTCCAACGATAATGGGTTACCATCAATGACAACACCATATACTATTATGCACATCAACCTTCAACAATCTCTTCACACCATCATGCTCATGTTTCCAAACAGTAATCTTCTCAATGAAAAACAAACTTGGACAACAATATCCCCCTTTGTCATTGATGGCAACATGCTCTCAAAACTCTTAAACTTACTCAAACTTCTCCCCCTTTGACATAAAGGGTAAATGGCTCATAGTATCAAACTTCTCTAATTACTTCAAATGTTCTCCCTATTGTGAATGTTTTGCACACACACCCTACCAAAGGCAAGGACCCCCTATTTTTGCTCCCAATGGGTTGTTTTGTTCCCATCTCATTATCCGCACCCCTGCTTCCAAGCCCAAGTTGGCCCTAAGCCTTAAAATGATCAATTATCCTATTGGCCAAAATCACCTAGCTGGGTTTTACCAAGTCATTTGTTTCCATGGGCTTAGTCCTCTAAGTTTCCCCTTGGTCCTTTCCTTGGCATCCATTGGCCATCACAGACTCGCATTCATGGGTATGTTTTTTCCATTGGCCATTGCGCTCTGCCATTTACCTGCAACCAAATCCTGACATCTGCCCGGCATGCAGACTCCATGTCCATTTCCACCGTTGTGTCCTTCATGCTCTACAGACCCGCAGTTACGAGTTGCCCTATGTGGGTTTTCGTCCCTGTTTTGCCACTTTTGCGGTGCCTGAACCTTGACTGCCACCTCAAAGTAGGCTTTGTATTTGGTCCTTCTGCCTCGACATTACCGTTACCAGACCGGGCCCACTACACTTCAACATTGCCTAAGTCCAAAGCAATCGTGGGTCTTGGCGCATGACTTGCCTTCGCCCAACCGTCGTTTCTAAACAACTTAGCTCTTGCATTACCCCACATCTTAGATCCCACTTGTATCATTTCCTCAGAGTAAAACCTTAAGGTCTATGGGCAAGCTTTTGAGTCAGAACCCACTGGCAGGGCTGCCCTCACAGGTTGTCACATGTAGGAGGCCATCACCCCAATGTTGTTTATGAACAACGAACATCCACTTCGCAGACCCATGACAAATCAGTGTCATTATCCTCTTGCGAGCTTCGCCATGGCGTCTATCGTCCACAACCCCTCTATTGTAGAAAACGAAAGTCATCCACAACACTCCACATGTCCTGCCCACGTGCACTAACTTGATTACTCCCAAACGATATTCTTAATAGCATCTTTAGGTTCCCCTAAGTGGCTTTTCCGCAACTAGCACACTTACTTTTAATCTTCACACCATCCTAACCCAGCATGATGGGATCCTAAATTAATGATGGGGCTTTCGTTTAGCAAATTATGACATTCAAAGATAGTGCCCACGAGCACCAATTATATGGAACTCACAATGTGGGCCTCAGCTAGTCTTTTTTCGTTTTCTCAACGACATTCTTTGAACGTCTTCCCGCCACCCAAACCCCACATTTCCTTCTCATGGTGGCTTTGTATGCGAGTTCCGCCGACTCGTCCATCGTCACCTCCACTATTTAGGTGATGACTCTCTTTCACCATGGCACACTAGCAATAGATTCCCATGCCATCATTTCTGCCTTGTACAACAATGTTATCTCCCTAGTTCACAAACATGAGGCTTGTGACTTTGACATGATTTCAAATTGTATCAAGGACCAATTTAAAATGGGAGACCAATTTAAAATGATTCCCATTTTGAAAGCTTAGCCTATGTTATTGAAATATAAATAACTCTGACGCCACACTTTTGAATGAAAATATTCAAGAACTACATGGTGAAGGCTGGGGCTATGATTAGTGGTCGTCCCTGCAAGGGAAAAGTAGTTGGGATTTGAAAGTAACATTGTACACATGAAGAATTGAGCCGTCCAAAGGGAACTGCAAGGAAATTTGTTAAGTAGAGATGTCACGGGGCTGACAATGATTGTTGTAGTTGGTAAGAAACATATGTTCTGACAAAAGGATACAAATAAGTAATGAACTAGTGCATGCGGCCGCACCAATGTACGTATTGGCCTCAATCAGGAAAAGTGCATTTAACCCAAATCAATAATAGAAAAATGGTAAATGTTGGTGATCAAAGATAGTATTGATGGATTCGAAGTAATCGCACAAGGGCAACGAATAGTTGGAGTTGGGATTGTGCAAAATGAAGAGAGAAAAATAGAGTCAAAGGTCACATGCAAGGATGCTCGCTATGTATACTGGTTACAGGGAACATGTGGCTCCTAGCCATCCTTGCGAAAGTCTTAACTCAGTTGTCCACCCGCACCAGGTCTCCAAAAAGTTTTCCTCTGTTGTTGCAAGATGGTAGAAGGGTGTTGAGGGATAAGTCGTTCTCTAGTAAAGAATGTGCGATGTATATTAAATAAATGATGACACAAGAATTTTGATGCACCTTTTTGAAATAGTAATATCACCACCATGAGAAGGATGTTGATCGAAGAAGAAACTAGCAGATGACTTGTTCTCATGAGGACCCCGCCCTTGCGAGCATCGTGTGACCCAGTGTTGTTCTTTAACGGCCTCCTCTCCGCATCTTCCGGCCGTGTCCTTCATACCGTGGAGGCCATACTTGTAGCTTCGCATTATGCAATGTTGTCATTTCCTTGACTGTGGATGGGAGTAGTTCAACAACAACCACCCACATTCCCCTTCCCGACAAAGATTGTGCGTGCCGGTCCCGCATCTTCAAGTGACATTCACTTCTGCCATGATCAAAATGGAATTCACATGCTGTATTCCTGCCACCCATTCCCCGCAACTCCTCAATGGCCACCTTTCCACGTGGAATTTGCTTCTCATTTTTCCATTCAAGCGACTTTCTTCTAAAACTGTTGCCTCACTCCTTTGAGGTCTCTATATTTCCGCGTGATGAAGAAAACTCAGAATTGGAGAGATTTGTAGGGATGCGTTGGTAACATAGGGAGTCCTCAAAATGGTAATCATTGTCAAAACTTCCAACAAGTGCCCGATCATTAGCTCACCTTTAGGATGATGAACGTCGCCCAAATTCATTTTCACAATCAAACTATTATGATATTGTTATTCACCACTCCAACGATTAAGCAGGTCATTAAGAAAAATGAGAATGAGCGATCAGGTATTCAAGGATAGGGCAGTTCATGGTAGCTCACACTAGCCAAGCAAGCAAAGTTCTCATAAGGAAAAGAGGTCCTGAGCCAGCTAGGATGAGAATCTAATCAGGGGAGTAGGATTTGGGCTTCATAATGGGAAGGATGAATAAAAACCCGCACATACTTAAATGCATGGCTAGCTGAAAAGGAGACGGTGTTTAAAGCATGACTGAAGGAGACGATTCTAAATGAGGAGCGGTGGAGGATAGGATCATGGGCAACAAGGAAAATGAATGAGGGTTATTCACCAACGTTGGATGTCCTTCTTTCACCATGGTCGCAACGGCCTTCCCTCTGCAGCATCTTGCCCTCCTTCATTCACACTATTCACTCATCGCGAAATCCATCTGCCCCAAGCAATGGCGGTAGCAACTTTTATCCCCGTGGACTCCTAGCTAAAAGAATTTCTCACATAAGAATACCAACCCCGATCGACCAAAGGGAAGGGGCCACAAGGATTGGGAGGCATTATTAGGAATTTTCTAAGCAACAAAGAAAAGGGAAAAACTGGGAAACATAAGGCTTGAGGTGCCTACAATGTCAAGAATGCAAGAAAGGTTGGGTGGTAATCGTTGAAGTAGGATAAACAACCATGTAAAGCATGACTTCTTTGTAACTAATGGCAGATATGATTACTGTGTTCACACTGTGAGAAGCTATCAAGGCTGAGGAAGAAAGGAATATTCAATGCAATAATATTGAAATCATAAGGATCGTGATTATTGGAAGATATGAAATTGAGGATTGTAGATTAACTGGGGAAGTTGGGAAAGTATGAGTGGAATCCTACTACGATCCGTGGAGGATCAAGGAATTAACATTTTGGATTCACAGTGAAGAATTCAAAATTCGCATGAGCGGGTGCCACTACGCGGGTGGCTGCTTGGCCCACATCGTTCTATCAATGGACATTCTATAGCAGTATCTCACGCCTTTGCTCTTGCATTGATCTTTATGGGACGCCATCTCCTATATTTTCTCCCGGTCATAAAATGAATACGATGACTAAATTGGAATAGGGTTATTATTTTCGCCCAAGGACAAAGCAACGAATGTAGAAGGTCAAGGGGAAACACTTGGTAGGTTGGTCTTCCACGAGTGGAAGATCCAAATGAAAACTAGGACACCTATCGTGCTTGGATGACGAGGAGATATTCCCTACCCTGAAATATGAAGTGTCTTTCTAATGAAACCTGAATTTCTCTTTTTAAGCACCCTCATCACTTATCGTTAGCTGCTTATGATGGGGCTATTTGAATTATGATTAAGCAGTCATTGAAAATAGGCACATGAACGTCAAATAGCCGGATTTTAAAATCTTTCATAACATTACTTGGATAAGATTCATTCAAGTCTATTGTTTTGTGCAAGGCTCCTATCGAAAAGAGGATAACATCGAAGGAGTTGATTACCGAAGGAAATTGCTTGCGATGCGCCTGCCTATGACAACGTACCATAAAAGGGTTTTCCCATGAAGTCTTGGACGTAAGGTGAGATCACAAGGGAATACAATACAAATGGGAGGCCTACATGTTACCTATCAAGTCTGCCAAGAAAATGAGGATCAAGTCACCTACACAGATGATGCATGCTAAGGAATTCCCTCACCTATCCACCTATGAATGCATCCCAAGGATAATGGAGATTCTCAAAAGGGATGATGGAAAAAATGATAGATAATGCATCAAGGGAGGACTAACAAAAAAATGGATGCATGAAAAAGGAGGTCAACACCAAGAAACATTGATGGTTACCCAAGGAATCAGAGGCAAGAAGGGGTTGTTTCATCTCTTATCAAATGGTTATGATCTATCAAGGGATGTCCTACAATATCGGGAGGCAGCTAAGTTGCTCCACAATGGTGCAAATCTATAAACAAGGCCTATTTGATTGACTGGGGAAAATGTTGGGAATACATCAAATAGAAGGCAGCCTTCAAACAGTCCCAGCTACAGTAAAAGGAAAATCAACTACAGGACAAAATTGTTACAGTACAAGGTCACTACAAGACAAAATAGGGCAAAGACAAAAGTTGTATTTTAAATTGCTATATAATGGGGTGTAGGTGAAACCCTAACTTATAACAAATCTGAGCCACACAATGGAAATTAATTCTGTCAATTCATTTGGGCTTTGGATCATTTGTAAATGGTTGGAGAATTGTTGTAAATGCATTCTACAACAATAGAGAGCAACATTACATGATTTATAGGTGTTTCTTTTTAGTTTGTTCATTATGCATGTGGGGTTCTACTTCCATGTTAGTTTCTTGGATAGTTGTGATAATAGTGTTTGTTGTTACAATATTTGATGCACTTCCAAGTCATGATTTTTTGTGTTTTGTTGATGATGAATCACTTTGTAAAGATAGTCTAAGCTAAATTACTTGTTGCAACCTAGTTCAATTGTATGTTCATGATGTGCATGTACAATCTAAAAATTTGTAGACCTTAGAAGATTGCACTGATTTTGTGTAGTTGTAGCTCTTTCTTGGTCAAGCAAAATCCAATTTGTGGGAGTTTGTCTACTATATCACCCTCCATTGTTATTGTTCATTTGTAGCTTAGATTTAGAACAACTTTCTCAACCCTTTCCCTTTTGCTATTTCTTTTAGTCCGTTGTTAAAGTAGGATCTTAAGCATCACCATGAAGCTAAATCTGATGAACTTGGTGAGTTTTAGCTTGCTATTTGAGTGGGCATATGTTGTTCATTCACTTCTAGCACTTTAAAAATGCAATTACAAACCCAACTTACCACGATTTGTAACTCATCCATAAGACTGCCTTGTGATTCAAACAAATCACATCAACCAACTGAGATATTCCAAGCTTTTCATGACCTGACATTCAAAACCTTGGGGTGGTTATTTGTAACTTGTTTGCAAATTTCGACCTTTCAAGAGAGGTAGTGCACTTGTGCATTACCTGTGTTGAGAAAGTGCAAAAACACCCATCAACAGAACTGGCGCTAGAAGGAGGGCATGGTTGAGCATGAGGCTACAAAGTTGAAAATTGGAAGTTGAAAAGAGCTTTCAAATCAAAATTTGAGATAAGAAGATTTCATTATATGCTAGAAATTTTAAAATAAGAAAAAAATTGAAGACAAGGTAAACAAGAACAAGAGCTGAGTTGAAATGGAACAACAACTTCAAATCAACATCACTCAGCTACATGCAGATTTGAATAGGAGATTAAGGAGACTATTGCAAAAATTTTCATTGGCATACAAGTGTAGAATCCATTGCACTCATAGACACAATGAATTGGTATGTCCAACATGGTTAGGCAGAGTTGAAAGAGTCTTGCAAGGATAAATTCCCTTTTGGGAAATATATCAACCATTGGCTCTTGCAAATTTGAAAAAGGAATCGATTGACATGGCAGCCTAGACATTCAAGGAACTGATCCAATAACACTTGAGCAACAAGGATGGACTAATATTGGAAGAGGTATTGATGTCTAGTTGGTGCAAATTCCATAATGCACCCCACTCTGAATTCACTTGCTCATCATGCACATACATCATCACTCAAGTCAAGAGCTGTTTAGACAAGTCTTAGTAGCCAACTCCCAATAAAGAAGAGTCATCCCATGAAGTGGAATAGCTATCAACATCTGGAGGGCAGCACATTGAAGTGGAACTAGGAAGCTCCATAGAAGCATATGTTGGGACAACTAACACGATGGCAAAAAGTCAAGAGGAAGGAGCTAATTTCCTTGGGACAGTAAGAAGCTTTGATGAAAATTCAGTCAGAATGGAAGTAGGTCTTTCACCCATTGGTAAAGGGAAGTCTTGTACTCAAGAAGAGGAACAGTTGGAAGTTGAAAATGAATTAATGAAGTTTGTAATAGCATGTGCTAGGATAACCAATATAGATGTTGAAAGTCAGAGGGAAGAAGAGGTTGAAAGCCTTGGAACAGTAGCAAATGATGATGAAAGTATAAGTGAAATCAGATTAGAATACCTTTCCTTCATGAATGATAGTGACCAAGCATCTAAAAATGAGGATTTGGAGGAATGAGAACAACCACATGCTGCAATTCTCCAAAACCATACTTCCTTCTCAAGTGATGACAAGGACTCGATGGTGGATAGATATAATGGGCTAGTGTCAAGACTAGTAAGGGAATGGTTAGAGCTAAGATAGCAAGTGGATTTGAAGGTGTTGTTGCTGCCAAGTTGGTGTTGACTCCATGATTCAGCACATTCTAAGTTCACCTACCAACTATGTCAAGAGGCAATAGAGCAAGTTAAAGAACAAGTGGGGCAACCTAATGTATTGTTTCTTTCAGTTGCTTCAAGAGTCGAAGTAGAAGTCCAAGTCCAAGAGCCTAAACCAAGTGACAACTCAACTGAGGGTAGTAGTCAAGAAAGTCTTAGGGCAGCAACAAAAGAAGAAAAACAACATTTTGAGCCTCCAAATGATGAAGCGAAACACACGAGAACGTTGTTCATAGATCATCAAGAACCTTTCCCTCTTGGAGAGCATCTATACATGAGGGATGATAGGCTTTATGAAGGAATTTTGGGGGTAGATGGTCCATCATAAATCAATCCCCTTGATGGACCAGTGTCTCTTATTGTTTTCTTCCCACTTGGAATAGTGCCACAAAGGTATGTCAACACTGAAGAAGAGTACATTTTAGAGGAGGGTGGTGAAGAAGACTTACTTCCTGAACCTTTGAATGGTTAAACCTTAGAGTCTTCAGATTGGGAGAGGAACTCATTCTCCATCTACAATGACAGTGAATAAGAGGAGATGAGTAAACATCATGATGAGATACATGTAATGCAAAGAGAAGAAGAAAAAGATGGGGGTGTTTTGATGGCTGTTGACAAGTGTGACGTACCAACCAACCATGAGATGCAATTAGGGGTCCTGCCTCCTTGTCTATTGTTGATCTGCCTACACATTCAAAAAGCTGCAATAGGATAGATTTTTCCATGTCATCTTCACATGACATTGAACATCATAAAATTAAGGTCAACACTAGGGAAAGAAGATGGGACAACATGCCACCCTTTGAGGACAGAAGTAAAGAAGTCATCGAAATTGCAGTGGATCAAAGAGATGAAGTGTACTTCCTCGAGGAACAATTGATAGAGGTTGAAGATCCCACACAAAGGTTGGAAGGGGTCCTTGCTGCCTCATTCTCCCATCCTTATGCAAGACCAAGATCAGAAATGCTACACAATTCGGTCCCTCCACCTGAGGCTACCAACATGGCAACCAACGATACGGTGCTCACTCTCAACTATCACATGCTGCCACTTATGCATGACAACATCCAAGTTCTATATTTCCTTACTCCTATACATACTTACAACTACATTTATCATTTTGATTATGGGAATGAGGGGATACAGACTTGTTTATGGATTAACCATGGGTTTAATGAATTGCCTCAACTTCTAATTTTCCATGATAAAGCTATTGAATTTAAATGGTGCAACAATGAACTTCATTTTTTTGAATATAAGGATGAATGTGCACAATTGAGAACTGTAATGATTTTCCTCCTACTTGTGCATGCGTTACAAAGTCCAATGGGAGTTAATGTCAATTTTCCTTGACTGAAAATTGTTAGACTTTGTAAATTTCTTTGTACATGGTTCATTTTTTAGTAGTGTAGGTTTCTTGTATATACCTCTGCTTTCTTGCTTTCGCTAGAGTAGGTGGTTTGTTGTAGGTTAGTTTGCTTTATATTAGTTTCCTTGCTATTTTTTTCACTTTCCTTCTTTGGTTAGTTTAGGGGTTTGGTTTTCGTTTTCTTTCTATTTTTCTTTTGTTTAGTTGTTGCTTTGCTCAGGGTTCCCCTACTTTTAGTTGGGCACATCTGTGCGCACAACAACCACTTTATTGTCTGGGGTTTGTTCTATGTATTTATCCGACAAACTTTAATCAAGTTTTCAGAATGGATGGTGAGGGTCTTTTGTTAGTGTCAAGTGATCTGGATGTTTGGTCCAAAGTGTATAAGTCATTGGTTTAATATGGTCTTGATGTATTCTAAAATCTTATATCTCTTACACATCTTAAGAATTCAGCAGTCACTATAGGTCCTTTTGCGAAGTATAATTAAGTGAAAAATATAAAATTTTGCTTCAACACCATTGTGATTATCAGCCCTGAGTGTGAGCTTCATTGCTTGTGAGTTTAAAAGAGGAAATCAAGAGGAAAAGAAGAAGAAAAAAACATTGAAAATCAAAAGAAAGAAATTCAAAATTTCAAGGGGATCTAAGCAACTCTATCAGGGCTATGGATGCCCAACCAGTAGTAGAGAAATGTTTGGGAGAATCACAATGACAACCTCATCAGGGCTATGGACGCCTGACTGGCAGCGAGGCAATGTCCTAGATGCTTTTGGAGTTAGAATAAACTATGTAGCTTAACTTAACGGAGCTTGGGCTCCTATTGCAACTGAAGGATGGGAATTAATGCAATTGCACACACTTATATTTTTAGCATACTGAAGGTTGGGTTGACTAGTGGTTTTGATCCTTTGGTTGAGTATTTGGTTTGTTTTCCCTAGCGTGAATATTGGAACCAGAGATTTAGGGTTTGTGATTCTAGTTTGTCATTGAAATGCTCTAGAGCATTTCCCCAGTGAGTCATCATTTGTTGTACATGTTTTGCACACACCCTGCCGAAGGCAGGGACCCCCTCTTTTCTCACCTGATGGGTTGTTTTGTTCCTACCTCATTTTATGCACCCCTACTTCTAAGCCCAAGTCAGCTCTAAGCCTTAAAACAATCAATTATCCCATTGGCCAAAATCACCTAGCTAGGTTTTACTAAGTCATTTTCTTATGTGAGCTTAGTCCTATGGGTTTCCCCTTGGTCCTTGCTCCAGCGTCCATTGGCCCTTGTGGACTCGCATTCATGAGTTTCCTTTTCATTGTGCTCTGTCGTTTACCTGCAACCAAATCTTGATGTTTGCTTGGCATGTAGACTCCACGTCCATTTTTGTCGCTACGTCCTTCATGCTCCATAGATCTACAATTGCTGGTTGCCCTATGCAGGTTTTCATCCCTATTTTTCCACTTTTGCAATGATCGAACCTTGACTGCCACCTGTGAAGTGGGCTATGCATTTGGTCCTTCCACCACAACATTACCATTTTCAAATCGGGCCCAACGTTCTTCAACATCAACTAAGTCCATTTGAAGCAATTGTGAGTATTTGTGCATGGCTTGCCTACACCCGACTATCATTTCTAAATAGCTTAGCTCTCGCGTTGCCCTGTAGCTCAGATCTCACATGTATCATTTCCTTGGAGTAAAACCTTAAGGTCTGTGGGCAAGCTTTTGAGTCAGAGCCCACTAGTAGGCCCGCTCTCACGGGTTGTCACCTATAGGAGGCCATCACCCCAATGCTATTCCTGAATAGAAAAGATCCACTTCACCCCCTACTTCATAGACCCACGATCCACTGGCTTCATTATCCTCTTGTAGGATTTTCCATAGCATCTTTCATCCACCACCTTGTCGTTGCAGAAAATGGAAGTCATCTACGACACTCATGTACTGCCCATGTGCACTAACTTGATTGCTCTTGAATGATATTCTTAATAGCATATTTAGGTTCCCCTAAGTGGCTTTTTCGTAACTAGCATGCTTACTTTTAATCTCCATGCCATCCCAACCCAGCATGATGGGATCCTAAATTAATGATGGGGTTTTCATTTAGTAAATGATGTCATTCAAAGATAGCGCCCACGACCACCAATTATATGGAACTCGCAATCCGGACCTCAGCTAGTCTTTTACCATTTTCTCAATGACATTCTTTGAACGTCTTCCTACCACCCAATCCCCGCATTTCCTTCTCGTAGTGGCTTCGTATGCGGATTCTACCGACTCATTTACCGTCACCTCCACTATCTAGGCGATGGCTCTCTTTCACCATGGTGCACCAGTAGCGAACTCCCGTGCCATCATTTCTGCCTTGTACGGCGACATTACCTCCCTAGTTCGTAAACATGAGCCTCATGACTTTGACAGGATTTCAAACTATATTAGGGACCGATTTAAAATAACTCCCAATTTGAAAGCTTGACCTATGTTATTGAAATATAAATAACTTCGACACCACACTTTTGAACGAAAATATTCAAGAACTACATGGTGAAGGCTAGGGTTATGATCAGTGGTCGTCGCTGCAAGGGAAAAGTAGTCAAGATTTGAAAGTAACATTGTACACATGGAGAATTGATCCATCCAAAGGGTGCTGCAAGGAAATTTGTGAAGTATAAATGTCGCGAGGCTAAGGATGATCACTATGGTTGTTAAGAAACATATATTCTGACAAAAGGATACTAGTAACTGTTGAACTAGTGCATGCAATCACACCAATGTACGTATTGGCCTCAATCAAGTGAAGTGCATTTAACTCAAATCAATAATAGTAGAATGGTAAATGCTGGTGATCAAAGATAGTATTGAATGATTCAAAGTAATCGCACAAAGGAAACAAATATTTGGAGTTGGGATTGTGCAAAATGAAGAGAGAAAAATAGAGCCAAAGGTTGTATGAAAGGATGCTCGCTATGTATGCTGGTTGTGGGGATCACGTGGCTTCTAGTCGTCCTTGTAGAAGTCTTCAATCAGTCCTCCACCTGCATCCGGTCTCCAAAAGTTTTTCCTCTATTGTTGCAAGATGGTAGAAGGGTGTCAAGGGATAAGTCATTCTCCAGCAAAGAACGTGTGATGTATATTTAATAAACGATGACACAAGAGTTTTGATGCACCTATTTGAAATAGTAATATCACCGTCGTGAGAAGGATGTTGATCAAAGAAGAAACTGGTGGATGACTTGTTCTTGTGAGGACCCTCCCCTTGCAAGCGTTGCATGACCTGATGCCATTCTTTAATGGCCTCCTCTCTGCATCTTCCTGCATCCTTCATACTGTGGAGGCCATACTTGCGAGCTCCGCATTATGCGACACCATCGTTTCCTTGACTATGGACTGCGGTAGTTCAACAGCGGCCACCCACATTCCCCTGCCCAATGGAGATTATGCACATGGGTCCTACATCTTCAAGTGACGCTCATGTCTGCCATGATCAAAACAACATTCACACAGCATCTTCCCACCACCCATTCCTTGCAGCTCCTCAATGGCCACCTTCCACACGGAGTTCGCTTCTCATTTTTCTGTTCAAGCGGCTTTCTTGTAAAACTATCACCTCACTCCTTTGAGGTCTCTATATTTTCGCGTGATGAAGAACATTCAAAATTATAGAGATTTGTAGGGACACATTGGTAACATAGTGAGTCCTCATAATGGTAATCATTGTTAAAACTTCCAACAAGTGCCCAGTCATTGGCTCACCTTTAGGCTGATGCATGTCATCCAAGGTCGTTTTCACAATAAAATTATTATGATATCATCATTCACAACTCCAATGATTAAGAACCATTAATAGAAATGAGAATGAGCAATCGAGTATTCAAGGATAGGGCAGTTCATGGAAGCTCACACTAGCCAAGCAAGCAAAGTTCTTGAAAGGAAAAGAGGTCGTGACCTAGGTAGAATGGGAATCTAATCAGGGGAGTAGGATCTCGGCTTCATAATGAGAAGGATGAATAAAAACCCGCACATAATTACACATGGCTAGCTAAAAAGGAGGCAATGTTTAAAGAATGACTAAAGGAGATGATTCTAAATGAGGAGCGATGGAGGCTAGGATTGTGGGCAACAAGGAAAATGAATGAGGGTTATGCACGGTATCGTTAGCCATCCTTCTTTCACCATGGTCGCAATGGTCTTCCCTCTACGGCATCTTTCCCTCCTTCATCCACATATTTCACTCATCGCGGAGTCCATCTTCCCCAAGCAACAGCAACAACTTTTATCCTCGCGAACTCCTAGCTAAAACAATTTCTCGCATAAGAGGACCAGCCTCGATCAGTCAAAGGGAAGGGGCCACAAGGATTAGGAGGCATTATTAGGAATTTGTTAAGCAACAAAGAAAAGGAAAAAACTAGGCAACATAAGGCTCGAGGTTCCTATGACATCAAGAATGCAAGAAAGAATATGTGGTAATCGTTGAAGCAGGCTAAACACGCATGAAAAGCATGACTTCTTTGTAACTAATGGCAGATATGATTACTATGTCAACACTATGAGAAGCTATCAAGGTTGAGGAAGAAATGAATATTCAATGTAATAATATTTAAATCATAAGGATCATGATTATTGGAAGATAGGAAACCAAGGATTACAGATTAACCGGGGAAGTTGGGAAAGTATTGGTTGGGTCCTACTGCGATCTATGGAGGATCAAGGTGTTGACTCTCTATTTTTTCTTGAATTTCCTATTATAAAGTTGGACCAATTTTTCTCTATCATCATCTATGAGAGAAGAACTAATCCTCTCCAAGGGAAATGTTCTTATTTTTGCATCTTCTTCAAATTCTTCTTATCTTCTCGCACTTAGAACACCTTTGAGGTCAATAACTGTTGGAAATATGATTGTCATTGATTTTAAAAGGGGTATTTGAGTGACATCCAATGAGGGAGATTTTTGGCTCATTGATGTCAAAAGGTCCAATCATAGGATTTTCATTGAAAAAAGCCTTGAAGAGTTGCAAAATTTTAGACTTCATGCCTTAGGCTTACCTTATACCACTTACAAGAAGAAAGAAAAGAGGTAGAGTGTTTTTACAAAATTTGATTTGGTTTCAAACATCGATCCTTAGGCTTACCTCTTATTGATTTCTCAAAAGGAAGGAGTTAGTCTATTTTAGAAAATTTTGATCGAGTTTTGGACTTTGGACTTAAGGATTACCTTATACTATTGGTTGTTGGACTTTAGACTTCAGTCATATATTATATTGAATGCCTAAAAGAAATAAAGAAAGAATATGTAATGTCGAAAAGGTGTCAAACTTCAAGCTTCGGTCATAAATTATATCGAATGGCTTAAAGAAATGAAGAAATAATATCCAAAGTCCAAAAGGTATCAGAGTTTGGGATTCATTCATACCTCATACCAAATGCACAAAAAAGATTGTTGGGCATCAGAGGTTAGCATTAAGGCTTACACCTTAACATAAAGTTAAGTATGCAGTGCGATGGAAACCCAAATATCGATACCTGAAAAGGTTTTAGGGATCCCAGGTTGGGTTTTAAGTCTTACACCTTATTAAAAAGTGAAGGAAGGAGTATGAGGGAAACTTGAATGTTGATACATGAAAAGGTTTTGGGGATTTTGGGTTGGAAGGTTAATTTGTACCTTAACAAAAGGTAGGTAAGTGGTAAGCAAAAAAATTGAAATCCAATAACCGATAGGGTTATGATAGCAGGAATAAGAGATCAACATGAAGCATTATGTCTTACTAAAAATTATGAGAAAGAGAAAGAAGAAAGCCTAGATTCCAAAACTTGAGGAGTCAATTCTACCAACACTTGTGAAGGAAGTATTTGTGCATCGCGGAGCAGAAAGAATGTTTACGCCTTATCAAAATCAAAATAAGAGGTAATCAATAAGAGAAAAACCCAACATATGATATGGCAATGGATTTTTTTAGAGTCAAAGTGATGGTTTGCAAATGAAGTAGAAGACGATAAATGGTAAAGTGTAAGTTCCATGGATGAAACCTGAAATGTGAAGGTAGTTGAAAGGTGGTTGAAGGTAAAGGGTAAGGATTATGTCTGAACCTTGAATCATGGCAGGTATAAAGTGTTTTCGACATCATTGTTCAAACTTGTTAAGTCTTTTAAGGTTTTTCAAGCATGAGGTAAGGAGGATACCCAACACTCGACCCATGGTGAAAAAAAAAAAAAAGTCAATGAAGTAAATGACACATGAAGCATGGTAGGTCCTAGTGGTAGGAAACACAGAAAAATGGGAAGTGGCATGTGGCAGTTGTTGTTTGGATCAGGTAGCTCAAGGAATTTAAATGATAATTAACTAATCATGGTGTGAATAACTAGATCTAAAACTAGCATTCAAAGATCAAATTTGATCAATAGTGAGGTGAATCAAAATGTGGCATGAAAAATGAAATTGGTTGTTTTAACCGCTCCAGCTGCATTTTTGTTGGTGATTGGAGGAAATTGACAACACCATTAGAGCGCATTCAACTATGAAATATAGAATAGGTCAATAATCTAAATATGAGAATTAAATGAAAATCAAATCTAGGATTGTAACAAGCTTAAAAAATAAAATGCATTGAATGAGGTCGGTGGTGCACTACTTAAGGCATGTATGCTTGTCAGTGAAGGAAAGAAGATATAAGTCTATGAGACTTTCTGTTAGCTGATGTTCTGATTGAGAATGTAGTAAGAAGGTGACTTAGACTGAATTGTAGGAAATATCATCTAGGATATGCATTATAGGTGCACTGCAACAAGAGAGAGCAAAGAAAAGGGGAGAAGAGAAGAGAGAG
Organism: Sequoia sempervirens; assembly: GCA_007258455.2. Lineage (NCBI taxonomy): Eukaryota > Viridiplantae > Streptophyta > Pinopsida > Cupressales > Cupressaceae > Sequoia > Sequoia sempervirens. Next base: position 158,603,931 of record VDFB02353493.1, on the reverse strand, counting down.
GTATGAGTTGGTGAGATTACAACAAGAACATGGTTAGAGGAAATTCTTACCAAGTAAAAGCAAAATATGAGTAGTTGCATAATACTTTTGTGATAGAGAGTTGGATTCATTTTCAATCATTTTTATTTAGGAGTTGTTACTCCATGATTTCATTGTAATTTTGATTGGTTGGTGCCATCAAAAATTTGAGTGGGTTCTTAGTTAGGGAGTATGTTATTCCTTAGATTTGGTGCTCTTAATTCAGGGGATTGGTGCCCTTAAACATTGTAACCAATGAGGTTCTATTGTGAGGCTAGATTTCTATTGTGAGGCTAGATTAGGATCTAGTATATCCTAGCAAAATTTCTCACCATGGTTTTTCCCATATTGGGTTTCCCATGAATATATAGTGTTAAGTGCATCTACATGTGTGTTTGATATCTACATTATCTTTAATTTTTTTAAAGAGGTGTTAATAGTTAAATTTTGTTGATCTACTAATTTACCCCCCTTCTCAATAGATATTTGTGTTCTAATAATTGGTATCAAAGCCTTGGTTTCTTTGGAGAACCTTAATCAACTTAGGTAGATCTTGGGCGGGGAATACAAATGGCTAGTCAAGAAGGTTCCCCCTCAAACAAAGAACCTCTCTTTGATGGATCAAACTATACATTTTGGAGAATTATAATGAAAGCATAATAATATTCATTAGGGTTTTATGTTTGGATGCCTATTGTAAAAGGATATACAATTATTGCTACTCCTATTGATCAGGCGGATAAAACAACATATGCGAATAATGCTAAGGCAAAGAATGCTATTCTTTGTGGATTTTCTAATGAAAATTTTGTCAAAGTGATGCACTTTCAAATACCTAGTGAGATTTGGGGCAAGATAAAGAGTATCTATGAAGGTGACGACAAGGTAAATCAATCCAAGATACAAACATACAAATGCAAGTTTGAAAGTATCAAGATGAGTGAAGAAGATAAAATTGCATATTACCTCCTAAGGGTAGATGAAATATTCAATGCAATCAGAGGCCTTGGAGAAGAGATGAAATAATTAGTCACTTTCAAGAAGGTCCTAATATCCCTACCATCAAGGTGCGATTCTAAAAATTTTGCAATAGAGGAAGCAAGAGATCTAGACAAACTCATTGTTGATGAGTTACAAGGCACCTTTACTACCTATTAGATGGGAATGGGAGATGAAAACACACCCAAAAGAGAAGTTGCATTCAAAGAATCCAAAAAGGAGAAGGTAGAAGAACCTACATCCAAATCTAAGGAGATTAATGAAGAAGAAGCTAACTTTGTTAGAAGATTGAGAAGAGGCTCTAGAAAATAAAAAGGTAAGTTACCCTTTATATGCTTTAACTATGATAAGATAGGAGATTTTACTACTAAATTCCCCTATAATGAAAAGGATAACTCCAAGCTAGAAGAGGATAGTAAAAAAAAGAAACACTACTTCCCCAAGAAGAAGAAGAGTATGTACACACAAGAGGAAAGTGATTTATATGATGTTAGTGATAGCTTAAATGATGACCATGATTGTTCCTTAGTGGTTGAGTGAAATGAAATCCTATTCATGGAAAAAGACTCTACAAATCAAGAAAATGGAGATGTTGAAGCGTTTCATGAAGAAGAAGAAGAAGGATAAGTTGATCTAGAGGGTGAACTCATCTATGCTAGATGAGTGTTGTGCATTTTTCACACATTCCTCATATAATGGGGGCCCCTTCTTTTCTTTTTTCTTTTTTCCTAATGCCCGCTCCCCTCGTGTTAGCTTTGTTTTTTTGGGTTTTTCTTTCACTTTTCAATCTTTTGGCCCACTTTTCCTTCGAAATCTTGATGCCCCTTTGAAAATCCTAAAAATTAGCTAAGTCTCCATTTGTAAGTTTTTCCTTATGGGACTCCACAAGGTGGATGTCATTGTCCTTTGTACCACTTGTAGGTTTATTTTCACCTTGTGGGTTTGGTAATTTTGGTGACCTCAATTTTTCTTGTGCGTTTTGGGAAATTGGATTGTGTTATAGCCATGCAAATCATTTTTTGATTGTTCGAGCTTGAAACAGGTATGAATTTACAATCATTTAGGTTTGCATTTCATTGATGCTTTTCTTGCTAAATTTTGGGGAGGGGTTTGCATCTTTAAATCAATTTTTTTTTAGCGATTTCACAAAACTCAAAACATGAGAAAATCCTTCAAACTATGAAATCTCCAAGTGCGAATTCCTTTGTGGGATTCCACCTCCATCATGCCATAATTTGGATTGTACAAGACATGGCTTTTGCATAGGATAAGTCTGCATCTTGTAGAATTTCATGTGTGGAGTTCCATCTCATTCATGCCATTACATTCGACATAGGAACTCTTGGCTCCCACAATGTCCTTTTTCTGTAGATGTTAGGAATAGGGGTTAGGTTGTTAGCTCAGGTGACTTTGAAAATTTAGGAATTCACTTCAAAAGGTTCTCCTTTTGGGCACTCAAACATGGGATGTCATTTGCGGGATACCATCAAATTTGTGCCAAATTTTGGGATGAATGTTGGTAGCTTCTACACTAACAGTTTCTGCATCTCTCTTTTCTGCATTTTTGAAAATGATGAAGCTTCAAAGTGAAAAACATTTAAATTAATGAAGGTCCATTTCTCCATGTGTTTCAATGAGCTAAGCCCAAAAAATTTTAAGTTTCGGATCCTCGTGGGAATCGTTTTGCAGGATGTCATTTGTGGGAAGCCATTTCAATTGTGCTAATGACATTGATAGCTTTCACACTGATGGAATCCACATCCACTTTTTCTGCATAGGCATAATTAATCAAAATCTTGAGTTTTAAGTATTACAAAACCTTTGAGCATTCATTTTCCATGCATGGTGTACCTAAATAGATAAATTCAAAATTCACTAAGTGATTAGGCTTTGTGGAAAATCCTTTGTGGGATGTCATGTGCAGGTATCCACTCATAGGATGCCACTTCACCAGTGCCATTCAGCTTGGCTTTCGTATTCGCCCAGCTTGCAACCTCATGGAATCCACATGCTCCTAGCCCACAAACCTCCAAAACCATAAAAATGTCAGAAAATTTTCAAAACTGCTAGCTAAATTTAATGGTTTTTTATCTAACATAGGATGATTTTATGATGATGTTGATCTATATAATGTATTTTGTGATCACACTATCCACCTTTTGTCACTTGATTAACATAAATCATTACTTTGGACATCAAATTTGCAAATGGTTTAACATAAAATCCTTATGCTAGTCATTTGAAACATATTTAAATTCAACATCCCTATGAAATACTTGACTATGATAAAATATGCAAACTAAATAAAAAAAAGATAATGAAATGTAAGCATATAAAAACATAATCAAAACTTTATTTCATAGTGGATTGGTGCTATTTTTGAAAATAGCCCTTTCCCAATCCTTGATAGATAAGCTAGATGATGATGATAAGATGGGAAAAATCAGTTCTCAAATAAGGAGAGTGACTTTGCATAGGATTTGTGGATGAAATTGTGGAGATTGTGGAGGATTTGATGATGAATGAAGCCTCTATTTAATAGATTTTCAAATGCTAAGAGTGCTTATGAGAGAGAAATGTGGGATAAAAAACAAGCCAATGAAAAGAGGCCACTTTTCAACTTGTGAGTGGTTGAGGAGTGTGCAAGATTTGGGAAATGTGCCCAAGAGGGGGAAATTTAAATTTGAATTTGAGATTAAATGTTGAGTTTGACTTGTGCAAGGGACATGTAAGAGCCATGTAAGAGCTCATAAATGACTTGTTGGATGTACATGTCCACTTTTTTTTGAATTCAAACTTGAGGGAATATTCCTCAAAGATGCCATGTTGATGGAAAATGTTGGATTTAATAAATCAATAAATTGATTTATTTGTGCAAGTGGCAAAATATAAAGAATGTGATGGGTAGTTAGGTTAGGCTAATTTAGGATTAGATTAGCTTAATGATGATTAGGATGATTTTGAATTTTATGACTTAAATATTTGATTTATTTAATTAAAAAAATGATGGAATATGCATTTGGATTTAATTAAATGAATGTTTGATTTATTTGATTAAAAGGAACAACCTTAGGAATGAACTTAATGAGTTTAATTTATCTGATGAATGGATGAAGGTGAACTTGATTAATTAAATGAGAAGATGCATAATGTGAAACCTGATTTACTTGATGAATGGACCTAATTGAATGCATAATGTTAATTTTGCATGTCTACATTTTTCCCCTCTTTGAAGCAATGTACTTGTTGTGTTGGTTCAAAGAATAAACTTGTTGCAATCAAAATTCAAAAAAATTCTGATTTTTCGAATGCCCCGGCAAAAAGTACACTGGTACATTGCCCCCTCAAGAGATCGAGTGAACAGATTCAATTTGAGGGTCGATCTCACAATAAAGAGGTTCAAAATGGACATATGGATGGTTATGATGAGATAGTTTTAAGATGCTTAGAATAACAAATCTATATTATCTTAAACAACTTAAATGATGATATGATGTGATGATGGATGAGATGGATGATGTGATATGCTACAATTATGAAAAATTATGATTTATGAGATGCTTAGACTAACAGATCTATATTATGATGATGAACATGCATGTGAGATGATATGCATAATACTAATGGTTCATGGATGCGAAATGAATGCAAGATGGATGCATGATGGATGCATTGGTGATGATGATAAACTACTCCTGACATGATGTTAGTGTGGAAGTAAGAAATGATATGATGACAAGAGGATCCAACAAGTCCATGATTTGATGAGAATTTATTAGAGATGATGATAGATATATAGATAGATAGATAGATGATTTACTTATCAAGGATTGAGATTTTAAAAGGGCTACTTACCTTATGTTTGATAACACACATAGATACGATGCATCAAGGTATAAAGAACTAGGATGGCATTATACCTAGTGCGATGGACTTTGACTCGACAAATAGATAGGAGTATTCTTGTTCACACTTGATATACGGAAACCTTGCTAGGACGTACCTAACAAAGCAAGTATTCACCAAGTTATTTTACAAGAGCATCCAACAAGCACAACAGACAAAAGGATAATGATCTTTGCCCCATTCCTATCTCTCTAAATCCTTTGCTCGGATATCATTGATAGGTCCTTGGAATGATTGCAATAAGATAAATTATCAAAAGAAGATATCAAGTATGCAAACAAGCCAATGTTCTTCATACCTTCAGCCAAAGGGATTTATTTTGATAGGATAAGAATCCAAATTGATATCCAAAATGATGCCCATTGTCAAAACGATATATCCTAGGACATGCATTGTATAGGACGATGATGGTTTGATAAGTTGATATATAGGCTATTGATATAAGGTCGATTGACATGTTTGTGAATGATCAAGATTTTGATTTTGTGTTTAAAGGTTTGTTGTTTCGATTTTGATTTTCGATTGAAGATTGATTTTGCTGATTGTTGTGATTGTTTTTGTTTTTTTTGCCAAAGGATGAAGGTGACAACCAATTTATTATGGATGATTGATTATTGCGGGTGCAAGCAAGATGAGGCGGATGGATTTTTTCAAATATTTGGATGTTTTTGACATTTTTTGGAATGTTTTGAGGCTATTTTTGGGTTTTCAAGATTTTACAAATGTTTTGATTTTTTTATTTTTTGAATGTTTTTGGATGTTTTTGACATTTTATGAATGTCTTTGTATTTTTTATTTCTTGGATGTTTTTGTATTTTGATGTCTCAAGGGCTAATCAAAGATGAGCCTTGCCTATGTTTAAGCTTAGAGACAATGTAGTTCGGATTCCAATGTTTTTGATGTTTTTATGACTTTTTGAGTGTTTTTGGATTTTGATATGTTTTGGATGTTTTTGGATTTTTTGATGTTTTGAATGTTTTTGGATTTTTCGCATGATTTGGATGTTTTGGATGTTTTTGAATTTCTGATGTTTTGGATGTTTTTGAATTTTTCGTACAATTTTGACAATTTGGATATGGATATGTGTGATGATATCAGTTCTCTGTTTTGGGATATTGTTGAAAACCAAGCTAAGGTTGACTGAGTGAATCGATGGATTGATGATGATGATAACATTGTTCAGGACACACAACAATGCAAGGATTTGATTGATCAGGATTGATGATGATAACATTGTTGAGGATGCACAACAATGCAAGGATTGATTGATCAGGATTGATGATGATAACATTGTTGAGGATGCACAACAATGCAAGGATAGTGCTAATCAATCACAAGGATTGGGATGTTGATGGGATTGATGATGATAACATTGTTGAGGATGCACAACAATGCAAGGATAGTGTTAAGCAACACAAGGATATCCTGAGATGTTGATTTTTTTATTGGATTTGATTGATCATATTTGATGAAGCTTGGTTTGAAACAAAAGATGTTTTGAATGATTTAATGTGACGTTTGATGTGGAAATTAGATGTGGCTAATACCAATTGTTTGGTTTGATGAAAGATGAAGACTAATAAGGAATGTCTTCTCGTCAAAATATGCCATGGGCTAGTGATTCATATTTTGGATTATAGATGATTTGACCAATTTGATTTTACTTTTTCCAATGTTTGGATCACCATATATGTTGGAGGATATAGACCAAGATTTATTCTCGAAGCAAGATGTGAATATTTTCCCCCAATGTCTAGCAATGTATGGAATGCCATTAGATGGATGCAAAGGATGCCAAGGATTATCTTGTGATAAGATAAGGTGTTTGGATAAAAAATGCTCATTTGGATAATGCTTCATAGCTCATATAGTGTTGCATAGGGTAAGATCAATGAAAATGGCCATGTCAAGATGTTTACCATAAGCAAGCATAAAGTGTGCACCAAAATTTCATCAAGATCAAGATAACTAAGATGATGGATGCAAATATATGTGAATGGATTGGATAAATGGTTCATGGATGAATGGATTTATTATGAATAAGATGGATGAAATGCTAGATTTATTATGGATGGGATGAGATGCATTCATCTAAAGTGGTACACGTAGATGCTCGATTCTACACATAATGCTTGTTTGCCAGGTTTTCATCATGGTCCTGCCCAAAGCACTGCCCATGTGGCTTTCGCTACAGGACAATTTTTTTATTTTTACTGTTTTCAATCCTTTTTCTATTTTTTTTGTATTTTCATATATATATATATATATATATATTTTTGGTTTTTCTAAAAGATTCATGTTGACCCACCTAGTGGTGTTGATGTAGATGTTTCTGTCATAATGTGCCATCAGTATCTTGCCTGAAGAAGTTGCTTGGTGAAGATATGTGCACTTGAATGCAACTTTTGGGAATCTTGATCTGCTTCGTCAATACCTGAGTTAACTTTATCTTTGTGTGCACATTGCAATAGAGTGCCTTCTAAATCCTTATGATGAAGGGTTGCTACCAATACTTGATCAATGTGAGAACTGGATATCATGCGTGGAGGTGTGGATGGAGTGCGTTTAGGGATAATAAATGGATTGGTTGATAGCTTGGAATTTTTGACTTTCCAAACTTGGGAAGATGAGCAATGATGGGTGGATACCACAGTGTGCATGGAATTAGGACCAACTTCTTGATACACTTTGTACGTCGCTTGAAAAGCCTGCTTTTTCTTTTGTTGAAATATTTGATGGATACTTTTCCCTTTTTTATTTTTCCCCATAGTTTCTTCGACTGATGAAGTTTGATAGGGATAATCTTTCTTTGTATGTTTTAGTATCCACACATATTTTATTTGTCCATTATGCTTCTCAGCTTCTTTTGCTTTGATAACCCTCTTCGTACTTTGATTCAAATATTTCCTTTGATGTTGGTCCCAATTCGTGGATGGGATGATGGGTGGATGAACATTCATGGTGTGGTTGGTTGTAGTATTGGCAATGGTTTCACCATAAAGATTCTTCGTGCTCCCTATGTTGACGTTTGCTTGAGACGAAGTTTCCCCCAGTATGGTAGAAGTAGTACCTTCATGCTTTGATTCTGCCTCTTCTAAGAGATCCTGTTTAGAGTGCATTCTCTAATAAATGACCACCGTAGATGTTATTTTGATTGGATGCTCTACTATGTCTAGATATACTGTTATGTCTGACTTGTTTCCTTGAGTGGATAATGTTGGATATCTTTATTCATGATGTCCTTAGTCTGAATTTGCGATATATCTAATACTGTTGTTGACAACTCTGTTTGATTGTAGGAATCAATAACCTACTCTTTTTGTGTAATAATATCAGGAGTAAAGGAATCATGTTCTAAATGAAGATCATCTACGTGTCCATCTACAAAAAGCATCTCATGGGTAGATGGAGGAGTATGTGCTACATGGATATGATCATCTTGCATAGATAGGAGAGTGTCCATTAGATTGTTGTAGTATCTTGAAGATACAAATTCTTGATCTTCAATGATTTCAAAGTTTCTTTTGACATGCCTTGGATCAAGTTCTTGACATGGGCCAGTTTCAAAGGATGGATTGCTTATAAAGGGTTCTTGGATGTCGTCATTAGACATGGTAAGTGGTTCAATATCCTCAAGTGTCAAGTTCAGGGTTCTTTCAGTATCTATAACCATGAGGTCAAAGGGGGTCAACATGTCTTGGAAAGGACCATTTCTAGACCTTCGTGAATTATTTTGATCATGCTTTGGAATAAATCCTTGAGATATGTCCTCTAACTCATAAGGCTATGTAGAGACATTTTCAACATGATCATAGGTGAGCGAATTGTGCATTATGTCAATAGGATCAAATAATCCTAACACTCCATGAAATAGATCACTAAAAAGTGGCTCTTGATGTATGGTGAGTTGATCATCAGATGGGGTGGAAACATCTTCAAGGTGCTCATAGATGGAGAGATCTTGATTAATGTTTTCAACAATTGTGGTGGAGGGATTTTGATCATGATTGAAAAGCAACTTTTGACATATGTTGATTTGACCATTGGACATGAAGTATACACAACTTTAAGGTGCTCAATGATGGATTGATCTTGATCCTTGTTCTCAATAGTTATCATTTTTTGTGTTTGTGCTTGTGTTTGTTGGGTAGCTTGAGAGGCTTGGGAAGTTTGGGTAGCTTGAGAGGCTTGGGAAGTTTGGGTAGCTTGAGCGGCTTGGGTAGCTTGAGCGGTGTGGGTAGCTTGAACGGCTTGTGGAGCCATCTGATATTGTTGAAGCGCTTGTTGGTAGGCTTGATGTGCTTTTAGTGCGATGTTACAATATTGACTTATTGCACTTGGTTTTGGTGGTAGTGGTGGTGTATTTGGAATTATGTTGGATGTAGTGACAAGTGGTTGAGATACACTTGGAGCAATCATGGTAGTGAGGGGTTGAGATATGATGGGTGTGAGAGTTGTGGTTGGAGTGATCGAGGTGATAGGAATGGTTGGAATGACTAAGGTGATAGATCCTTGGGAGACCATATTTTGATTTGTCAGGATTGATGTTGTCATTTGATTAGATACCATATGTCAGTGTGATGTCGATGGTATATTCAAAGGATTTGATGTGATGGATTGATTGCTGTTAGGTGGATTTATTTGGATGGAGTGATTAGTGCTAGGTAAAGGGGGAAGCCCTAAACCAAGGAATGATGTTGATATGGGTAATGGTGGTGGAGATGTCTCTTGGCACAATGACTCAACTATTTTGGTAAGTGTAGCAATTTGATCTCGCCAAATTTAATCTTGATTCCTTTGATATAGTTGATTTAGTTTTTGTTCAAGCAAATTTTGGGTGTGTACATGTGTTTGATTTTGGACAATGTTTTGATTTGGGATGACACTCAGATTTGACATGATAGGTTGAAATTGACCATTGTTGATGTTTGGAATATTCATATGATTTGCAAATGTATTTATCCAAAAAATTTCCAGATTCATGTTTCAAAAACTTGTACTTGGTACATTCTCATTTGGCATGTATGGATTTGGTGGGATGACATTGTTCATTTGAAGGCTCATGCATTGATTGTTCAGTTGGTGGATTTTTAGGTTTGGATTTAGATCTACCATCGAGAAGTGTGTTCCAATCGTTGATTTGAAGATACTCACACTCGTTGTGCCATTGACATTTGTAGAAGGTAATGATCCCATGTATGGATTGTATAAGTGTGAGTTTTGATAATCAATAGGCATTGTAAGGCTTTGAACATTCAATAGATTTGGATTACTCATGATGTATGGATCAAGTTTGTATTCCATGTTCTCCTTGTGTTTTGACCTTGTTGCAGAATTGACCTCTAAGGTTCTTTAGGACTAATGACGAGATGAAGGATGAAAGAGGTAAATGATATGAGTGATGATCATTTAGGAACTTTGGATCAATGCTTGACTTAGGGTTTGATTTTGATTGGTTTGATTGGATTTGGAAAATGGACTTGTAAACCCTAAGATGTTAGATGTGATCTTAGGATGTACTTGTTCAAAGGATTGCTAATTCAATTAAATGTATGAGAAAGGATGCATTCCCATACACCTAACTAAAAAAGTTGGTTTAGATTTTGATGATTTACCTAAGTCTAGAATGATGTTTCCAAAAGCTCTAAAGTTGTTTGGTGGGATGGATTTTGATAAATTTTTGGGATGGGTGAAATGTTTGATTTTATCCTAAATGAATATATGAAGGACTTGTTTCTGAGACCAAGATAGTGAAGAACATGCCTTTCTCTAAGAGTAATTCAAAATCAAAAGACCAATGTTTGCATGAAAACCATATGACCAAAAGATGCCAAGCACATATGTGGGGTCCAATTGATTTAATCTTTGCTTAATGGATTCTTTTTACCACAAACATGCTCTTGATTAGATTTTGAATCTAGATGTATAATGTCTCAACTTTCCCCTTATCCCGCAAAGTGTATTATGCAGAAACCAAGGAAATTTGAGGCAAGAGTTACCTATTGTTGACCTTAGTAGGAGCAAATTGAGATGAAATCCAAATGCTTAGAAGCCTCTAAGGATACGAATCCCAAGGGCAAGCAATAACATGTGAATTTGTTCAAGGATATTTTCCTCTCCTAAAGGGTTTGCAATTTTGATGATTCGTTGAATGTTGGTTTTCCAATGTTTTCGATCAAAGCACTATGTTTTCAAACTTACTCACACGCAATATAACACCCTAGATCAATTGGTACATTTTTCTTGGTGGGCTTGCCTCATTCCCTTTGTAGAAGAAATGATTTTACATGCAACCAAGGAAAGAGTATAGAGGTATGTTAAGAATGAAGTCTTAACCTCTATACCTTAACCAAGATTGGACATGGTAAGTAACTTCTTGGAATCTAAGTTCCAGTGCACCACTTTGATAAACTCGCTCAATGGATCAATTGGTCACTACAAAACAAGGGTTCCATTTCAAACTTTCCTTTGTGGAGATTGACCCATATGGCGAGATTCCCCTTTCAGATCCATCTTGTCAGAATCAACTACGTGATATTGGCATTTACTCCAATACCCACATTTATATCCTAGCTAGAAATACTCTTGGCTTTAGAGTGTTACTGATTTATTTGTTCCCTTGGGTGAGTACTTTTTCCCCAAGGCAGGCCCTCTAGGATAAACAAAATCAAGTTAAAAAAAAAAACGTAACTCGATCAGTCTTTGATGGCAACAAAGAGAGAGAATATATGCAATAATGCCCCCACTCACACTCGCACAAGATATTGTTCAATTTTAAACCCAAATCGAAGTGTGGAGGCAATATTTTATGTAGCTTAATGTCATCAAAAAGACTTTTGGTTCTCCAGATCACCATGAAGTGCGAGAGAAGTTCATACGCCTTTTTAGTTGAGATTACTTTGAATAAGAGATTACGAAACACAAAAAACACATGTTCATTTTAAGCCTCCAAGCAATGATTTTGATTCTTTTTAATGCACCAAGATGAAGTGCGAAGTTGATTGTTCAATTTTTGTCCAAAATCAAAATGCTAGTAAGTTTGTAAGGTTCAATTTTAGCCTAACTTTGAAAGATCAAATCAATGGTTTAGTTGGCCTAAATAGAAAATAAAAGTGGGGAATGGACGCTTCTAGATTATTTCGATAAGCATTGAAAAATGCTCTTTTCAAGTTCCAATTCAAGGCCCACTTTCAACTCAAGAGTTTTCCAAATATTTTTTCCTAGGCTTCGATTTCACAAGTTCTTTATGCAAACGAAATCCCTCCTGCAAGATAAAAAAGACAAATATGCAAGAATCAAGTTATTTAATTCAAGTCATTTTAAGCATTAATTTCAAATAAAAGAATGATTTTATATTGAAAAGACTACTGATTTGGAAAATTATGATAATAAATGGAGCATCAATAAGTGGATCTTGCAATTAAAATACCCCGAAAAGTGCAGATATTCCCTTGAAATAACTCAAACAGAAATATTCCTTGAAAATACAAAACCTCTACAAGCCATACTGTTCGGCTTAATGTACACCAACGTCCATTGTACAAACAACACGATCTACAAGTCTGCACTTCTCAATAAAAGTAAAAACCCTTAAAGCACTTGTCCTTATCTAAGATGCTCACAAGATCATTGGCAACACGGCGAAAAAGCGTACACTGATGAAAATGACAACCGTACCTTTAGCTTAAAAATGTTAGCATATATTTTCCACCAAAATAAATCACCCATTGCAGGCATGCAAGGAAAGCCTTACCTTCTGAACTATCGACTCATATGCATCGTGCCTCTATCATGAAGCGGAGTCTAATTCCTATTTGATAAATCTATTCTAGAGATGGTGACGTGATCCATAACATCAAAAAGGAACTATAAAAAGAATGCTCTCTCCAAAAATAGTAATGGTTCACTAATTATCCATTTAGCAGCCCAAAACGTACAAGAATAGAGGTGTTTCAATGACAAGAAAATAGATAATCTTCACTTTTTGTCAAAAGAGGAGTCATTCATTGTGTAGAAGAGAGTATAAAACTGGCATTCAAGGCTCGAGTGTTTGTTTCATAACACTTTGGGGGACTATTTTCTTTTGGCCGATCAACAAATAAGACAACACATTGAATGATGTTGATAGAATGAAGATTCAGATCTTTGACTTAAGGACAATATTATTAGCAACCCCAAGATCACATTTAATTTGGAGATAGAACAACATTATGATACTGTCAGCAATATTAAATACAAATACTTTTAATCCTATTTGAAATGGCAGCTATAAGCAAATGTGCCAACTCCAATATCACCAATAAATATAGACCTATGTTCACTACAAAAGCTAGGTTAGAATTAGAAAAAAATTAAATGCTCTTCCCATAAATGTACTCACAAATCCATTCTACCAACTACAGATATATTGATTGTCAGGTCTGCAATAAGTGGACTTTGCTTATGTGGTGAACATTATATAGGGTCCCAATTATTAATTCCACGTTTAGGAGACCAAGTATTTTGAATGAAGCATGTGCTGAAGCCAATATCATAGAATACTCAGCAACATCTCCCTGTTCCATTTGTTCCTTCTACAACAGATAAAAGAGATGAGGCAACAGAAGCAAGACAAAAATTTTCAACCTTGAAAATGAACATGACAGGTTCAAAAAAGAAGCTAGAAGTAAAAAATCCAACTCCCTGTGATACATAACTCTTACAACCTTCAAGCTATAGGAAATTACATAAAATGGGGAACATTCAGTGTTGACTTGCCATCTTGGCAAGCTTCACCTTCAAAAGTTGGCGCAATCATGTCATTTCAGCTTAAAATAGATCAAAATGGTAATTTTATGAATTCCTCCAACTCAGGAGTACATACAAACATGGCTGGATTAGACAATAACATGGTCGGGACTGCTATGTCAAGTACTAGCCCCTCTAGTTTTCCATCACAGGTTATGAATACCAACATTGGTATTCCATACCATACAAGCAATGGAAATATCAACATTGCTAATCAAGTATGTGCAGGTGTAGGCATTAAGTCGGGCCTATTGAAACGATTGGGGATGTCTAAGAAAACTTGATCGCTTAGTCTTGACTTCCTGTAGAGGTTCAAAAGCAGAGACGTGATGGATTGTCATTTTCAAGCCCAGGAAGCTATTATCACATGATCAATTTGAACAACGATAATCCTCTTATAGCTCGGAGTAAATAGATGATGGATGTTTTCCCCAAAATTTAATGGCATTAGTCAGATGTAAGTTACAGCTCCACCTTGTTGTACTAGCCTTTCACCTTAGTTGGGAGCTGACCTTGCCTTCCACCATTGATATCCACTCTGCAACACTTTACGCCTTTCGTTTAAAACATTAAACTTGTCATATACAACTCAAAGATTCAAAGCAAGTATAGATAGGTAGAGTAATGGCCAGTTTTATCATAGATTTCAGATTGGCTTTGCATGGGAATGCCTGAGTAAATTAGGAAAAATATGAACTTCGACTACAAAACACATGGAACACTCTAAGCACAATAATGAAACCAATAGCTATGTAATCTTCTACATCACTATTTGCTATGTTGTGAGAGCTCGTGTGTGCCTTAGAAATGTTGCAGATATGTGCCTGCATACAGGCCAATAGGCTACAATTCTTGCAATTCTTTTCATAAATCCATGAACTAGAGAGGGTATAACCCTTCAAAAATCCAAATTGAATTATTAAAGCTTTGACAAAACATTGAGTAGACAACAGGATGGGTTGCAGCTTGGCGCCTATCAACAATAACTTTGCACATAGGCATGGCTATAAGGTGACTGTTCACCAGATCTATTAAATAAAAAATGTGATTAAGCAACTCTACAAATGTGCCCAAGACATTGTAGTCATAGTTAGAAATGGTGAAGATGGATGAATAGTAAGGCCATGCATTGCTAGCTTTGAAATAAAGCATAAGACAAATAGAAGACAAGAAATATTGTCATTCACGTGACAGAGTGTATGTTGTAGCTACTAAATCATGTGAGTAGTTGATCTAGATTTAGAATATAACAATAAAAAGTGAAAGATCTTGTGTATTCCCTCCTAGTTCCATTATGTGGACATCAAATCTGCAAATGGTTTAACATAAAATCCTTATGCTAGTCATTTGAAACACATTTAAATTCAACATCCCTATGAAATACTTGACTATGATAAAATATGCAAACTAAATAAAACAAAGATAATGAAATGCAAGCATATAAAAACATAATCAAAACTTTATTTCATATTGGATTGGTGCTATTGTTGAAAATAGCCCTTTCCCAATCCTTGATAGATAAGCTAGATGATGATGATAAGATGGGAAAGATTAGTTCTCAAATAAGGAGAGTGACTTTGCATAGGATTTGATGATGAATGAAGCCTTTATTTTATAGATTTTCAAATGCTAAGAGTGCTTATGAGAGAGCAATGTGGGATAAAAAACAAGCCAATGACAAGAGGCCACTTGTCAACTTGTGAGTGGTTGAGGAGTGTGCAAGATTTGGGAAATGTGCCCAAGAGGGGGAAATTCAAATTTGAATTTGAGAGTAAATGCTGAGTTTGACTTGTGCAAGGGACATGTAAGAGCCATGTAAGAGCTCATAAATGACTTGTTGGATGTACATGTCCACTTGTTTTTGAATTCAAACTTGAGGGAATATTCCTCAAAGATGCCATGTTGATGGAAAATGTTGGATTTAATAAATCAATAAATTGATTTATTTGTGCAAGTGGCAAAATCTAGAGAATGTGATGGGTAGTTAGGTTAGGCTAATTTAGGATTAGATTAGCTTAATGATGATTAGGATGATTTTGACTTTTATGACTTAAATATTTTATTTATTTAATTCAAAAAAGGATGGAATATGCATTTGTATTTAATTAAATGAATGTTTGATTTATTTGATTAAAAGGAACAACCTTAGGAATGAACTTAATGAGTTTAATTTATCTGATGAATTGATGAAGGTGAACTTGATTAATTAAATGAGTGGATGCATAATGTGAAACTTGATTTACTTGATGAATGGACCTAATTGAATGCATAATGTTAATTTTTCATGTCTACAATTACATATTGTTCCTACAGGTTATATGGAAAAAGGTGAGAATGAAAGAAAGATTGAGAAAGAGAAATCAACCAAGATGAAGTATGAGTTCCACATTGTTGAGATAACATCAAAGATCTTGTCTAATTGGGACAAGATATCTGACACTAACATTGGGCATGTGAACATTGATGAGTTTTGGGAATGAACCCTCATTAACCCAAAGAATGATATGGCCAAGAAGATTAGGAAAGGTGGCATTGTGCATGCAACTAGTTTCCCCCCATCCTTAATCAGCCCTAAAATTATTAATAGATGTAATAAATTATATCATAAGGAAACTCAAAAAATAGTCACATCAGATAGGTGGATAGTAATTGAATTATCTCCTATGTCTATCACTAAAGTCTTTGGATCCCATCATTTGTAGAGATGGAGGTGTGTTTGAAAGAGCATACTCTCAATTGGTGGCAAACCAATCCCACAAGTTGCATGCAAGTGATCAACAAGAATTTGATGAACACTCCTTGGCCCAGTGTTGGGAAGCTCCTAAAGAAGTTGTATAGAAGCTATTTCATCGAAGATGTAAATGATTTGGTGACATTACTAAGCTGAGTTGTAGGGCTCCCCATCTTAAATATATTTGAAGAATGGATGTATTACTTTATTGAGGAGATACTAAGAGGAGACACCAAATTTGATTGGGAAAAGACTATCAGTGATAGCATCCATACCCAATATGTATCACTCAAGAAGATGACTCAATTCTACACATGACTTTGTATGTTGTCTACTACCAACTTTCCTTATAGAGGTTTGACATGAATAAGGAATTCGAGGAAAAACCCCAATGAACACATTATCTATGAGTGCTACCCATAGTTGCAATATAAGAAATACAAGTGCAATTACAAAAGGGTGAATGATGCTTTCATCATGTATATTTTTAGATCTTTGGTTGGAGACTTTAGGAACATGATGCCACTCTCTATTAAGGAAATGGTAAAGAACTTTGGTTATTGGTTTATTCAATTCCCTAAGTTCACCTATTTTAGAATTGAGGGTTTCTTGGGTACTCCATATAAGCTTTATAGGTAGCCCACATATAAAATGATGATATTGGAATTAACAAGATAGCTTTGCACTTCTCATCAACTACTACAATCGAAGCATAGGGCTAGGGTGCCATATCCCATGACTCTAGGAAGAGATTTATATGCTTTCCTATCAATAATATCTACTAAGAGATATGATAAAGAAATTTAGGAGTTTGGTTTAATCTTCCACATTGCATGAGGAAATGTGGATCCCCTAAGAGACCTAAAAGAGCAGGCCATGAGACAACATGCTCAATAATGTAATGTGGAATACTTTTGGGAAAATTATGATGATGACCATGAGGTTAGGAAAAAAATGTACATGAGGATTTCCTTGAAGCTCATTAGGAGTATGGAATTGGACTCCATCCTTGATCATGAGAAGAAGAAGATGATGGCTTAGACAAAGAGCTGGCTCATGACAAGGTTGCAAAGCTTCCTTTTCATTGATTGATTGGAATGATGAGGAGGAGACATATATTGATGTGATTACTCAACCACTGCTACAAATAATAAAGAAGTGGCTTGATGCCCATATCACTAAATTGGAACAACAAGGGATAGAACTCACCTATGGTGAATGGGAGCATGAAAAGGAATAGGTAAGTGATGATGGAGAGAAGACTAAAGATGAGGATCCTTAATGAGGTGCTCCCAAAGCAAGCTCATCAAGAAAGAGCACTATGTCTCCTCCTAATACCTAATCTCAAAAGAGAAAGGAGATATGGAAGAGGCAACCATTAGAGAAGCCTTGTGTTTATGAGAGGAAGGCCATAGAAGGAAAAAGGCCTATCTCCAAGAAGGCCAATAAATGTGGAATGTTTATATTGAAAACTATCAAAGAAGAGCCATCACCATCAGAAGATGACTCACAAGCTCAATCACCCACTCATCCATAGTCACCACCACCATCTACCACATCACGTCCATCTACTCCCACCACCCATATCTTCTCCATCCATTGTGGATATCTCTATCCACATTCCATCCACCATTCCAATCACTTCTGAGATCTTGGTTGAGTCTTCTTCCTCTGCCAAATCCTCCCCTTCTTCCTCCTTGCTTCAACCCCCTCAATCTACCTTCTCTACGTTTCAATCTACTCTCCCTTCTTTCCCACCTTTCATTGCCTCCCTAGTTGAGACCTTTGTTGCATACTTGAAGATTGTGCTTGAGGGTTTATCAGAATCCCTACCATCCCAAGATAATAGGCATCTCATGTCTTAAATTGTTCTTACCCTTCATACTCCCCCTCCTCCTACTTTGGAATTGGAAATAATAAAGAATGTTGAGAAAATATGGGAGGAGATGCAAACAATGAAAGGAAAGAGCTTGAGGATGCAACTAACACTGGTAATGACTACAACATCTGAGCCTAAATCTCACATGGAAGATCTAGGTGAAGTCTTCAAATTTTTTTAGCTTGAGGAGGATGTTATTGAGGATGATGATGAAGAGAGGACTCAAAGAGGAGGAAAAATAGATAAAGCTTATGAAGAATGATAGCAAAAAGAAGAAGAGATCCTAGAGGACGAAAAAATAGAAAAGGAGCATCAAGAAGAGGAAATTCTCAAAGAAGAAAAAAGGAAGCAAATATTGATTCTACTCAAATTGAGAAGCCAATAAGCTAAGAAGAAAGGATAGTTGAGGAAAGGCACGAGGATAAAATAGAAATACAACAACAAGAAAGTTAGGATAACTTGCAATAACATGAGATTACTATTGCACCCTTGAAAAAGTAAACATCATATCCCTCTTGGATAGAATGGCAGCTAAAGGAAAAGGCTCCTATGGTGCTTTATCCTCAAGCCTATTTTGAAGCTATCATGGCACGTGCATTACAACAACCTAAGGAGAGAAAGAAGGCAAAGGTTAGATTATAACACATCACCAAGGATGCTTTGAGGGCATGTGCAATGCACATTGCCACCCCGATGGTAGACAAAGATGCTACAACCATATTGCCTTCGAAATACCAAGTGAATTCCATCGACATCATCCCAACTAGTAGGACAAAAGAAATCAATGAATTCCAAGGGTTGGTGATGACCATTTTAAATTGGATGGATAAAGATTAGGCCACTAAGAAGGAGTTAAAGGCACAAGTGGAAAATTTGACTGCCCTCATTTAGTAGTTGGTTACACCTAGCCAAGAGATCTTTGCAGAGGTTCCTACTCCTACAATCTTGTCCAAGGAAGAAGTTAGCAAGGTAGAGAGAATCAATAATTGGATGAAGGTCACCTCAAATTGGATTAATCATGTTGCAACTATAGATGACAAGGAAATCAATGTAGGAGTGGAAATGCATAAAAACTTCCTAATTTTGAAGGTGGAAGTTGATAAATATATTAAAGATTGCATTTCCTTTATGAAATACTATGAGCTCACGTGCCCAAAGATGTAGGTCATAAGAACTTTGTCTACAAAAATTATGGAGCAGATTTTGGCCAAGGAAGATTTGAAGCAGCTGAAATATTGGATGTATGTGATTGATTTATACAAGGAAATTATTTCTAAGGTCTTACTGAAGTTGCAGATAGCTATGGATAGGATTAATGATTTGATTTCCGATTGTGATTCATTTTTGGTACTCTTGGCTAGAGGTATAATTTCTACATAGAAGCTAGATGTTGAAGCTATCAAGTAGGATTGGAAAGAGAGAATTCATAAGGGACCTACATTTGGATTGGATGGTGACTTTAAGGATATGCCTACCATAGCATTTGCAAAATCAAAGGAATTGATCAAAGAGAGAAGGGCCTGTGTGAATCTACATAAGTAGTTGTTGGAGGAGTTTAAAGTTAGTGCCTTCAAGATCAATAGATCTCAACTACCACCTCACTAGAAACTTTCAAAAGTATGGACTAGTTTTACTAAATATTTTATAAAAGAGAAATAAGCTATAAATATTATAATAGAAGATAAATATTTGTAATTTCTAGCTACAGGACAAAAATAGTTATCTAAAAGTGTGTGCACCTAGTTTTAGGGGATTTTATAGAATATTTATTAATATAAAATATGTTGGGATATTCTACATTTTCCTATGTTGACATGTGATCCTATTTTATATTGGGATCAATTGTAAATGCATTTAATGTATCCTTAACCATAAGAGGATATTAAATATGGGCCTTTAAATTGGATTTAATCTTGGCCATTGATTTTGAATGTAAAATCTATAAAAGGAATCCTCCTCTAATTTCAAATGGGTTGAGAATAATTGTTATAATAGATATTCTAGAGAAATACAAGAGAAGGAATTGATGTGTTGGTGATTTCCTTGTGTTTTTTGAATGTATGCATGATTCTATCTTCAACCTTTATTTCAAAATTACTAGTGTATGTTTAGTTTTGATAATGGTAAAGTATTAAGATATCTTGATAAAATTATTGGTCATACCTTTTGTAATTTGTTGATGGTAAATTGTTTAACAAGGTTAGTATAAGATTATTTAATTCACTTAAGTTCAACTATATGTTTATGAATTTATGTATGGATATTAAAGTCTAAAAATCTAAAGGTTGTCTCTAAAGATTACACTTGTTATGTAACACTGTAGGTTTACTCTTTGTTAAGAAGAGCTAAATTTTAGGGAGTTTGTCTATCTGAAGCATCTGCCATTGTTGTAGTTGTACTAAGATTCTCAAAATTATGATTTCTCTTAAACCCTCAACCTTTTGCTATTTCTTTATAAATCTATGTTTCTATAGGACTAACACATCACTCAAATTGTTACATTTGATGATAAAAGGTTGTTTTTATATTATTGTTCTAAAATAATAACTAAGGTTTTAATAGTTCTTTATACTTTTTGAAACCTCATTGTAGTCCCATAGGCTTCCAGTCTTTAAATACCATAAATTCCCATTGTGATTACCAACAAATCACATCAACTACTAAGCTAGTTTTACATTTTCAAGACCTGACATCTAGAACGTTCGGGTTGTTTTCTAAATATTTTCTATAGAGAGCCACCTTTAAAGAGAGATAGAACACTTGTGTTTTATATATGTTGTGTAGTGTAGAAACACTCATCAACAATGATATTGATAGCCTAAGAAAGGAGAACAAAAATCATAAGAAGATTACACAAAAATAGATTAAAAATTTTCTAAATGTCTTGAGGAATTTGATCAGATGGTGGCCAATTTGAAGACTCAAGTTGAAGATGCTAAGAGAATAAGAGATATAGTCAAATTTGAACTATAGTCTAAATATGATGAGTGCATGAAGTTGGAAGCATAAATAGTTTCTTTGAGAAAAGAGCTTGAAAAGGATAAAAAATTTATTGATAGAAGTTTGAAGCTAAAAGGAGGATAAGATATTCTTGAAGAGTTGATTAACTCACAAAAGCCTTCAAAAGAAAAAATTGGCTTGGGATTTGAAAAGGAAAAGGGTTCCACTATTAAAGCATTTACAAATTTAAATCATAAATTTAAAGTAGAAGAAAATATTGGAACAAAGAATGAGAAATCTTGAAAGGAGCATGCCTCTAAAAATGAAAAATCTAGAAAAACCACTACTAAGATGAAGAAATTTGATGGAGAAAACAAGCCTATAGAATACAAGGAAGTTGATAAGTGAGTCCATGAAAACCTAAAGAAGAAGCATAACAAAAAGGGATCTGGCGTGAATGGTTTTACAATGGTGGGAGATTTGAATAAATCAAAGCAAAGAAGACCTCTTCATCCTACACAAAGAAATTCTATGACTAGGTATTCCTAATTTTTCCATGGTTACTATTATATTTGTAATCAGTTTGGTCATAGGGACAGTGAATGTAGAGTTTTACCTACAAGGAGAACAAATTTTGTGAGTAGAGATCTATTTTATCCTTTGATAGATACAAATTTAATATGATATAATTGCAATAACTTTGGTCACATAGCCAATCAATGTAGAGAAAACTTTGTAAGACAAAAAGTATAGAGTAGAAGGAAAATTATTCATCCTTCTATGAACAAAGGATCACAAGACCTTGAAATGGAGAAGGATAAGGCATAAAAGAAAAACAAGAAGGTTTTAAAAGAGAAAGAGCAGAAGTCTACACAATTAATGATTACTCAAACAAAACTTCATGCCAAGAAGTGGAATTTGTGGATAATAGATAGTGCTTTCTCTAAACATATGTCTACTAATAAGATAAAATTTATCAAATTCAGAAAATGCAAGGAAGGATATGTGAGTTTGTGAGATAACACTATAGTAAGGATCTATGGTAAAGGAACTCTGAGCATAGATGGAAGATTACCTACACATGATTTCCTTTATGTTGAATGATTGAAGCATAATCTACTAAGTGTCAACCAAATGTGTGACAATGGATATAAAGTCTCATTTAATAAGAAACTCAAGGAGACTAGATGTAGAAGGAAAAATAACTAAAAGTAACATTTACAATCTTTGTGAAGTGAATGGTCAAAGTTGCATGATAGGTAAGATAGATGTTTTTTTTTATGGCATAAGAGAATGGGTCATGTTAATTTTGATAATTTGGTAAACGTAAGCTCAAAGAAGCTTGCTAGACATATGCCTATGATAACCAAACCAACAAACACCACTTGCAAGGAATGTCAACAAGGCAAGCAAACATGGACCAGATTTTGGACAAAGGAATATGTAACTACAAATCCTTTGGAGTTGGTTCATATTAATCTTTGTCCCCCCATAGGGACAAAGGGACTAAAAGGTGAAAGGTAGTTCATGTTATTGATAGATGATTACTCAAGAATGACATGGGTAACCTTTTTGAAGGATAACTCAAAGGCATTTGGAAGATTTAACTTCTTTAGAGTTATGGTTGAAAAGGAGATTGGTAGAAGGATAAAATTCTTAAGATCTAATAGAGGTGGAGAATTCACACTAAATGAGTTCATCGAATATTGTGAGAAACATGGAATTAAAAGACAATATTCTATAGTAAGGACTCCATAGTAGAATGGATTGGTTGAAGAAAATAACATAACAATCAAATAGATGGTCAAAACAATGCTTAATAAGGAAAAAATATCTAATGTGTATTGGAGAGAGGTATTACATACAACAACATATAATTTAAATAGAGTTCAAGTAAGTGTAAACAATGAGAAGACCCCCTATGAATTGTTTTATGGAAAACTAACTTCAATTAAGTACTTCAAAGTGTTTGGTGCAAGTGCTACATTAGAAGAGAAGAATAAAATTTGGGAAGCTTTGAATCAAGATGTGATGAAGGAATATTCCTTGGATATTTCACTCAAATAAAATCCTACAAATGTTATAGAAAAATGCTCCATAGAATTGTGGAAAGCATAAATTTCAAGGTTGATGTAGATTTCAAGCATATTGAACCTGAAAGAGATGTCTATGAAGTTGAATTAGAGTCTAAAGAAGAATTTTTTGATGAAGAGATTGAAGAATAAAATGAAAAGGTACATGCAAGATATGTTCAAAAGGATCATCTTGAATAAAAAATTATTGGCAATAGAGATGTGGCAGTTCAAACAAGGAGAAATTCCAAGAGAAAAGATGGTGGAGGGGCACCAAGGTCATTTTGCAAATTTGGTCAAGTAGGGTCTTCAATTGGTTTTTAGGAGTTTTAGTCATTTTTCATTCAAATAAGGTCATAATAGACCATTGAATTTGTGATTTAAGTCTTTAGGAGGTTCATTGTGTAAAAGTTCCAATTTATGCAAATATTGTCAAATGTTATATAAAAATTGCAAAAATTGCAAACTTGGAGAAGTCCAATGGTTAGAAGTTCAAACATTAGTTAGATTCGGTTGGTTTTGGTAGTTTGTGGTGGGAAAAGTTTAAATATGCTCAAAACACTCGATGTAAGGTTGTTGTAGAAGTTTTTTTTTTTATGAATAGGCAGGTACCTATATTAATTCAAATATAAATATACATATTAACAAAAAAAGGTGGGTGGTAGAGAAGCACACCCCAAGAGTCACATGGGCAACGCCCCAAGTTTTGATTGAAGAAAACAATAAGAAAACTCATTTTCCTGTGTTAATTTCTGGTAATTTGTTGCTCTCTAAATTTGTATGGGTTCATAGAGTAGGTTAATGATCCAAAAGCCTTTTATTCTGATAGAGGTCTAAGATAGCTTCAATTTGGTGGTGGTTTGATTGAATTTCATTGAAGATTAAGGTTTTTACAAGCATTTTGTTGTAGGTAGTCAATTAACCATGTTTTAAGGGTTTGAAGGCTTTTAAAATACATTAAGACTTATTCCATCGATAGATTAGTTAGAAACCTGGTGAAATGGGTACCATTAGGATAGATTTAGGTGTTATTATAGGGATTTGTAGCAGGGAAGGTGTTTAGGTGAAGTTTCATTGCTGCCCTAGTTACAAATATGTGAGTTTTGGGTTGAAAAGTGATGGTTAGAAGTTGGGGTTTGCATAAAATGCCTTGGTAAAGGTTTGGTGATGGATTTTTAAGGATGTGCAAGCATATTTTTATGTGTTGGAAGAATTGGAAAAGTGAGAAAAGGTTTGGAGGTTGGATTTCCAATAAACCCTCTTTATTTCAAGCCTAGATTGGCCTAGGGTAAGGTTTTTGTATTTTGTGGAGTTCTTGATTGTTTCAGTTGAGGAAAGTTATGGATTTAGACCATTTTAGGTCTATGAAGAATATTTCAATTAAGTTTTAGGGTTGGAGGAACATTTAAAGTGGTGTTGATTTGTAAAAGTGACCTATTTAAGCCTTGGGGCAGCATACTAGTCAAAATTTAGGGATGATGGCCTGAAACAAGTGCATGAGTAAATTTGATATGTTCAAGTTGAGGCAAATGGGTATCTGGAATACCTATTGAGAAGTGTGTTTCAGGTTGGATTTGAGATATATGGTCAATAAATCATTGTTGCAGACCTACAAGGGAATTTGTGAAGCTATGTGAGAAATCACCCTAGTTAAGGTTTGGATGATTGAGGAATTGGTTGAAACACCTTGAATTGTGTTTTTTTGTGGTATGACCCCATGCTCTACATCAAAAGAGAAAGTAAAATTTGTATTTTTGTCTCAAATAGAGCCCAAGAGATATGTTGAAGCCAAAAATGATGAGAGATGGCTTAAAAAATGGAAGAAGAATTGGGCCAAATTAAGAAGAAAAAAACTTGGGAATTAGTTCCAAGACCCCAAAGCAATAATTTCATATGCACAAAATGGGTTTTTAGAAATAATCTCAATGATGATGGAATTGTTGTAAGTAATAAGGCAAGATTAGTGTACAAAAGATACGCACAAGTGGAAGGTATAGATTTTGAAGATATTTTCTCTAGTTGCTAGAATGGAGGCTATAAGAATGTTTCTAGAATTCTTTGTTTATAAGAAGTTTAAATTCTATCAAAGGGATGTTAAGTTTGCTTTCTTAAATGGGAACATAGAAGAAGTCTATATATAACAACTTGAATGTTTTTAGCTATCAGAAGAAGAAGACTATGTTTGTAGACTAAAGAAAGATCTATATGGTGTAAAATAGGAATGAAGAGTATGGTATTCAAGATTAGACTAGTACCTACAACAACAAGGATTCAAGAAGGGTTATGCAAATAGCAATATTTATTTCAAATACAAAGGTGATCATATGATAATTATGATTGTGTATGTAGATGACCTCATTTTTTATGGCATATATTGGTGTGAATAAATTTCTTGTACCTAGTTAATTCACTTACTAGGGAATTAGGGGACATATTCACATGTTAATTTTACTTAGTTCCTAAGATTCTTTTTAGAAGACTTAGTTGTCATGACTAGATTTTATCTTTTCCTAGGTAATTATGATAAGTATCTCATATCATATGATTAAGACACTTGTCATAATCTTATGACATCTTATGTCTCACCTTCGATATATAACCAAGAAGTCTCATATGTAAATCATATTGAACTTTCTAGGATAATCAATTCCATTGTAATCTTGAGCATCGCATATTGATGTCTTTTGTGAATTCCATTTGGCCTCTAGATCTTAGGTATCTACATATCCA
Source organism: Sequoia sempervirens (assembly GCA_007258455.2). Lineage (NCBI taxonomy): Eukaryota > Viridiplantae > Streptophyta > Pinopsida > Cupressales > Cupressaceae > Sequoia > Sequoia sempervirens. The sequence continues at coordinate 158,577,869 of VDFB02353493.1, read as the reverse complement.
ACTCTAACATGGTATGAAAGTAGGTTGGGTGCCTTTGGTTATCCATTTTTTGAGAGATATTTGTAAATCTTGAATATTTGAGTATGATCTTCTCTTGCATCATATGATGATCTAGAGGATTAGAAAAAATTGATAGAAATCCTGGATTTTGGGAGGGTTCCTCTTTGTAGCTTTATATTGTAGGTTTATTTTGGAGCTTGTTGGTGTAAATATAAGCTTGCCATTGAGTTCAAGGTGTTCAAGAAAGTTAGTTTTTCTTTTTTCCTTCTAAAATCAAACATAAGAGGCCAAATCTATGAGGGTTTGAACCTAAAGAGTGGTTGCTAGACCCAAAAGGTAGCTACAATTTTGGAGCATTTTGGGTATAATCCAACCCCACCATTGCATCTAGAAGGACCGAAGATCAACTATCAATTCATCAAAATCTTATCACTCCACTCGGGACTTGGAAAAATTCTCCCCTATTCAACCATATAGATGCCATAAATGCATAGTCAAATTCAATGATATGATCGCAAGAAAATTGAAGTCGGTATGAAAAAAAATTAATTGGCAAGTTTAAAAAATAATTTTTTGAATTTTTTTTCAAAAATATAAAAGGTGAATACAAATTTTTAGAATTTTTTATTTAAAAAAAAAATGCAGAGTTTGCAAGGTACTATAGAGTACACATTGGACATTGTAGCGATGCCACATGACACCACCATTGTGGGCCAACAGCCCTGTGACCCCACTATACACGACATAGGTCATAAAATATAAAAACTAGTTGACAGTTTATTAAAACTAACAATAGTTTCTTAATAATCAATGCTCAATTAATGCCAATAGTGAAAAGGACAATATATTTTGATTGGTGCACATAGATTTTGTTGGCCAACAACTACATATTCCATTGATAGATGAAATATTCCATTAGACTAACCGTAAAGAATATTCTTGGGGATGTTCCATTACAAAGCACATTCTGGCCAAGAGGAGCATATTCCAGCATGACGAGAATTTAACAATCAAATTTAATGTTGTGAATTGTTTATGTTAGCATCATATCAATGTGATGTCATCAACTTCTTAAGGATTTTTTCCCCACTCACCATTTGCATTTTGATTTTGAAGGGAAATATTCAAATGCTCATAAAGTATTGCTTGGGGGTGTCTTGATTGAGTGATTTTATTTTTTCTTGGGGGGGGGGGTTCTCTTGGCACATACTTTTTATTTTTTTTCTTTTTCTCTTCTTTACCATAGATCATTTTAATGTTCCTTTTCTCACATCATATAATTATTTTGCATGGCATCAAAATGCATGGAGTATTCTAATCACTAAAGGTCACTATCTATATGTTCAAAATAAGGTACCTAAACCTATAGATGTAAATAAAAAGATAAAATGGATGATTGAACATACCAAATCTCTTGGATGTCTTTGTATACTTGTTTCTCAAGATTTATTTTTTTAAATTGAATCATGTAAGAATTATCATGAAGCTTGGAACAAATTGAAAACATTATATGGTACTCCAAATTAAGTAAGATACTATCAAATTTATAAAGAATTGATGAGCCTTGATCCTAAGAACTTTGACAACATCTAGGACTACATCACTAAGGTTAATGATATAAGAGGGAAATGTAAATCATGTGGAATTGATAAGGACATTCAATTAGTCTACAATGCAATGAAAAAACTTGGTCTTGATTATGCTACTTTCTAGCTTTCATACTCATAGATTGACTATGGGGTCTACATATACGACACCTTCATTTGCATCATTGTCTGAGATGCTGATACATTAGAAACAAAAGATTATATTGATGGGTCTCATCAAGTCATCTGAATCTCAAGCATTGTTGGTGAAAGAATCATATAAGAAACAAAAGAAAGAAGAGAATAATCCACATTCAAATCAACCAAAGAATAAATCCTCTTCCAAAGAGAATTAATATTAGAAAGAGAATTTAACTTGTTCACATTGCAAGAAGCTTGGATGTCATGAACATTCTATTTATAATAAGGATATCGATGAGTTGAAGAATCTTCTCAAAAAGAATTAGATTCACTTTCCTTCTACAATTTCTAAGTCACCTTCTTCTTCTTCTTCAAAATAATCTAAAAAGGAAAAAATCCATATTAGTTTGGCTTCTACATAAGGTAATAAAGGGAAATATGTTTATTCTTTTATAGTTCTTGGATTAGGGAGATGACTTCTAGATTTAGGATCATCTCATCATATGCCATAGTCGTGTGGTCTATATTCTCTTCTTTTGAGCCTTGCACTATGTGTCCTATTTTTTTATGGGAAACTATACATACATTAGTGTGATTGGGAAGGGACCTATTAATATTGGGGAGGGAAATTTCAATTATGTTTTGTGTGTACCTAATTTTTCAAACAATCTTCTTTCCATCTATCAAATTACACATGGTGGAGACAGGAGGACTATGGAATTCAAACTTGATTTAGTTATCATTAGAGACTTGGAGAGTAGAGAGATTATTTCTACTAGTATTGTTGATCATTCATCTTGGTAGTACACCTTTGTAGATTTTTATTTTGATGATACATTATTCCTTTGGTTGAGGATACTTTTGGCTTCTTGAACTTGGGATTTCTCACATCGGATCTAGTTCTTGATCCTTGCATTTCATCTCCTCCATCTACTATTGTATTGGATGATACTTGTGTTGCTACAAATATGGCTTCTTGTGATTCAGTGGAGGAAGATCTGCATAATCTTCCTGCTACATCTACTTTGGATGCATACTTGATAGACATTGGTGAATTTTTGTTCTCATATTGCAGATTTGGGAGACACCATTGATTGCATACAACTTCTCTTTGATGAAGATGATCCTTCTTCAATTGTTGCAAGGGAATATTTTGGCCCTCTTGTTCATCCTCTACATGATCATTCTTTTCAGTTTGACGTGAGTATGGATACATTTGGACAACATTTGTAGGAGGCTTCTTTATCTTCATAGGAGATATCTTTGTTTTTAGATTATGTTCTACATTTTTCTCTAGTATATTTTTGATTGACATCTTCAGTTGTGTTGTCTAGAATAACTATTTGGAGTGTGTCAGCTTTCAGTATTGACATGGAGACACTTGAGTATAGTTTAGAGATATCACACATCATTATTCTTCCCACATATTCCTTTCAGGAATGTGAAGAAATCCTGCATACATTCTTGGTTTTATTTCTTCCTAAGGGGATGAATGTTGTTCGGTGAGATTCGACCATCTTCAAGATTCAATGTTGAGCTTATACTATTGAAGGGGATCACATGGTATCTCTTCTTCTTCTCTCTTTTGGGGGATCTTTTTTCTCGCATGGGTTTTTGGCCTTCTCATGCATCACTGAGAGCCTTTTTGTATTTCATCTCTCTTTTGAGGAGGATTTTTGTCTCACTAGGTTTTCTCATTTTCTCCATTTGTCAAAAATTTCATTTTCATTTGTACATGGGTATCTAACATGGCCTAGTAGCTAGGACCCATCCTTGCATCATTTTCGGGTATGTGCAGGATCATCATGGAAAAAATAGTCCCTTAAGTGGCAAAAAATTTAGAAAAATTAGAGTTAGGCAACTTGACGTAAAAAATTGAATAAGTTTTCTATATTATTTCAAAAATATGTAAGAATAAAATCTGTAGCAAATTGAATGTAGTTTCTAAACTACTAGGTTTTTAAAATCTATTTGGTGAAAATTTGAAATTTCAATGTGAGTACTTAAATTTTGGAAAAAAGTAGGTGTCTGTCTAACCACCCTAACCACAATAAAATGATAATATTTTTTTTATAATATTTTAGATATAAGTAGAGGACTCATGTCCTAATGTGAGGCATATTTTTTTTATAATTTTTTCCAAGTAAATAATTAATTATGAATTTTTATTACAAATTTTAAAAAATATAAAAATTGTATGTCTAACCACCTTAACTTGGTCAAAATTTCATGAAATTCATTTTTTTTTGTATCCTATAGTATACAAAGTATAGAATGTGACACATGTTTTAGATTCTAAAAATGTGATACCATTTGAAAGCTATAGATGTTTCTCAATCAGCCTATCAATCAAGACTTTAGTCGTAATTCAAATAGAAAATGAATAATAATTATTTATTAAATTCAAAGTAAAGCATAATTTATATTGGTGGAAATATGAGAATCTCCTTTAAAAACCCTTTTTCATTTCATCAATTTTGGGTTAAAAAAAAATTCGTCAGCCACATACCCTACACATACCCATCATATCACCACTTTTTGGGTCATCATGATCTTGCACATACCCTTTCATAATATTATACTCCCTAAGTTGCACTTAAGGGGGGTTTTTGGTGTGAATAAATGTCTTGTACCTAGTTGATTCACTTATTAGGGACATAGGGGACATATTCACATGTTAAGTTTACTTAGGTCCTAAGATTCTTTCTATAAGACTTAGTTGTGATGCCTATATTTTATCTTTTCCTAGGTGGTTATGATAAGTTTTCTTATATCATAAGATAATCTTATGACATCTTATGTCTCACCTTTGCTACATAGCCAGGTGGTCTCATATGTAAATCATATTGAAATTTCTAAGATAATCAATTCCATTACAATATTGAGCATTTCACATTGATCTCTTTTTTTCTTTTAATTTGGCCTTTTAGATATTGGGTATCTATATAGCCAACTCTAACAACAACAATGACATGATATATAAATAGTTTTTTTTCCTAATGCAAAATGAATTTGAGATGTCAATACTTAGATAACTCTCTTTCTTCCTTGATCTATAGATAGAAAAAATTGAAGAAGGGATGTGTATATCTCAAACCAAGTATGCTAAGGAGATGCTCAAGAAATTTGGGATAGAAGACACCAAACAAGTTGGTACTCCCATGATAACTAGATGCAATTTGAGAAAGACAGATGAATCTTGTGATGCAAATCATACCATGTATAGATCAATGATAGGTATCTTACTACACCTGACTACATTAAGACCTAATATCATGCATGTTGTGTGCATGGTTGTAAGATTCCAAGCTACTCCTAAAGAGTCACATGTCAATGTAGTAGAAATAATTTTCAAATACATCAAGAGTACTATTAACTATGGACTGTGGTATCCAAAAGGTGAATATTTCACTTTGAAAACATATACAGATGTTGATTGGGTAGGAAATGTGGATGAAAATGAAGCACCAGTGGTGGTGCTTTCTTCCTTGGAAACAAACTTGTTTCATAGCTGAGTAGGAAGTAAGAGTTAGTTACTCTTTCAATAACTAAAGCAAAGTATGTGGCAGTAGTGGCATGTTGTACTAAAGTTTTATGGATGAATCAAACACTTAAAGATATGAAGGTAGAGTACAAATAACCTATCTCTATTGTTTGTGATAATTTAAGTTCCATAAACATATAAAAGAATCTAGTGATGCATTCTAGGACCAAGCATATATCAATCAAGTATCACTTCTTAAGAGAAAAGGTAGCAGATCAAGAAGTTGGCATGGAATATATGCCAACCAAGGATCAAGTTGTAGACATATTCACCAAACCTCTTCACAAAGAGAAATTTGAGGACTTGAGGAAAAAATTGGGAGTAATTGAGCAGCCACATCACATCACTAGATCCTAGTAATAGGGTATGAGTCTAGGAGGATAATCATAGAAGTATTATTTATCCCTAGAAGAAAAGAGGAAAGGTAGGTCAAATATGGTTGGTTTTACAAATTTCTAATGACTTGATGGCTGAAGATTCTTGGACACATTCTTTCTCTTTGCATGGTATGTCAAAGGGGGAGAACATTAGTAGAAGCAACATGTTCATATAGTGCCCCTTTTCCATTCATGTCAAAGGGGGAGAAAAAATGAAAATTATCTTTATTTATGAAAGGAAAGATATTCCTAATGGGCAGAGTGGTTGTTGTGTAGTATGGCCAATGTTTATGGGTGTGCAAAGCATTTATTTTTTCCATCAATGATAAAGAAGGAGATTGTTGGCAATATTATTTTTATTGATTTCAAAAGGGGTATCTAAGTGATATCCAATGAGGGATATTTTTGGATCATTGATGTCAAAAGGGAATCATAGGATTTTGATTTGATGCAAGAGCATCTAGAAGCATTCAGAACAATTGAGATAGTTGACAGTGAAGTTGCAGAGTACCGAGAGGGCGACCTTGGAGAATATCACATTTTACCGCATTTTCATGTCAAAGGCTATGGAGTTGGAATTGTTTACTAGACACCATGAGCTATGACATATCAGAAAATAAGATCATTTAGGTTTGTTCCTGAAGATATATCATTATTAGAAGATTACCTGTGTTCACAGTGAGGAGCCGACAGTGTCCGATGAAGTCTAATTGGTTTGTAGAGAAATTTAGTGACTTGTGGAGCCAAAAGGAATATTGTTCAAGGAATTTAAGGACCTGGATGAACTTTATGGAGATCCACATAAAGTTCTCAGTATTCGTAGAGCAATTCCGTATGTTGGAGGCTGACCTATTTGAGTGTACATGTTTCATAACTAGTCATTGCAATTAGGACAACTTGATAATGATAGAAGGCTTGTAGAGGATGTGAATGGAAGATGATTGTTATAAGGTAAAGTGATTGATAACATGAAGTTAGGAATAAAAATCAAGAAGTGTTTTGATCTGAAAAATTAGCAGAATAGAGAAGAAGGCAGAGTAGAGAGCAGAAGTTGTAGAGAAGAAAGTTGAGAATTACTAGAATCATATCATGGAGGAATGTTGATGTATAAATCTTTTGCAATCCCTAGAATGTGACATAGAATCTATAAAGCCCTTGAGTGATGTGTAATTTGATTTGAAGTTATAATATATGAGGATTGAGCTTTGAAGGCTAGGTTTTTCCTTGTGAGGGTTTTCCTAGGATATATCTTGTGTCATGTGTTCATAAATATGTTTTATCTTTCTATTGATTAGCTATTAGCTTTCATTACATATCTATATGATCATGGAGTTAGTGGATTAGGTTGCAAGGTTGGACAGTCCTTCATTGGATGCTCCTACCTTGACTACATCAAATGGTATTAGAGTTGGTTGCAAATTTGTTGGATAGTTGCAAATTTGTTGGGATGATTGTGTACCAGTTGAGAGGGTAAAAAGAGTTGGAGAAGTGTGAAACCCTAGGAGTATCATTGTAGAGGAAAGATTAAGGTGAGAAAGATTTGGATAAGCTTTTCAAATTTATTTGTTCATCTGATTTGTTTCAATGGAGAAATTTGGAAAGAGGATGAAGAAAGAAAATGAAACCCTAATATGTGAAAGGGATACTCTGGAAGAATAATTGTGTAAAATCAAGACTTGTGTAATTCGGAATTGATGAAAAGGACAAAGGAACTAGGAGAAGATAAATATGATGCTCTTGTAGAAGAATTGAAAAATGTAAAAGGAAGAAATGAAGAATTAGAAGAAGAGTTGAAGTTGTTGTTTGAAGATGTTGAAAAGAAATTTGCAGAATTGGAAGAAGGATTCAAGTTGTTTGCAAAGGTGGAAAAGAGGAATAGAGATTTGGAGGAAAGTTTGAAAGAGCTGAACATGGAGAACAGTTTGTAGAAGAATGAATTATCTGACTTAAAGGAACATGTTAATTAGTTGGGACAATCACTTGTAGCATGCAAGAAAGAGAATGAAAATATGAGATCTAAGCCTAAACTTTGTGATGTTTCTTGTGATACTAATGATTTTTGTGATGTTGTAGAAGACCTTTTAGGAAGTGAGATTGAAGATAAAAATGTAACTAATCCTACAATTTTTGGTGATGGTATTAGTTTCAAATTCATGTAGAGAATGGGATATAAAGACAAAGGATTGGGAAATCATCAACGAGGAAATACAAAACCTATTGAACTAGTAATGAGACCCAAAAGTGAAGGCCTTGGATATGATAGAGGTAAGGATGTTGTACAAGTTCAAAAAAGTCAAATCAGGGGAAAAGAAGTATGTATTGTTCACAATGTAATAGGCATGGACATGAAAATCAATTATGTTGGGATCTACACCCTTGTAAGTTTTGTGGATTAAGGAATCACTCAAAAAAGATGTCTTGGAATAGAATGAGAAGAAGAAATCATATGACAGATTGTATGCAGATGGATTATGGATGGATTGATGGAGAAAAATGGAAACATGTTACTTGTATGTTTAGAAGGTTGTATAGATGGAAATATTCATATGTTGGAGGAAAATATGGATCAGGATATAGAGAAAGAGTACCTTATGCAAAGTAGAACAAGGAAAAAAAATCAAACTATAGAGGGCGAGATGATAGGAGTCATAATTATTATCGCGGTGAAGGATACTAGAGAGGTGAAAGAGGATTTTCTAGAATACCATTCAGAAGAACCTATTTTCAAGTTTGGAGGAGAAAAGAATCAAGCATTAAAAGTCATCAAGAACCTACTACTGGAGTAGCTAATGAAGGAGAAGCAGTAAATAATATAGAGATAGTTTATGCAGAGGAAGAAGAATCTTATCAGTCATCATATATGATATAGAAACAAGAAGAAGGTGAAGCATTGATCTTAAGGAGAATTGTGTCATAGAGTAAACATCTAAGAAACCAAAGCAAGTTTATGTAAAACCACCTAAGAAATAAGTGCAAGAGAGAGTTTGTGTGAGATGGTGTGAAGCACAATAGGAAAAGGAAGTCTATAATGCAAAGCAAGAGGAAATGACAAGATATTCTACTGAAGGAGAAAGTTTATGTACCAGAGTAAAGTGAATATGGATAAGGAAATAGAAAAAAATATAGTAATATTATATGTGGAAATAACCTATAAGATCCTCGCAAGTGTAGAGGAAATTATATCTTGAATCAAAGATTAGATAGTGTTGCAAAGAGAATTTAGTATTGTATAAGGAAGTAACTAGTTATTTTGGAGGATGCATGTATGTATTGATTGAAGAAGACATTGATCTTGAGGAAACTTATAGAGAAGACTTGCTCAGACCACCAACCATTGAGGCAGTGCAAGGCTTGCAAGTAGAGCATCGAATCCACATCACACTTGAGGTAGTTTTGTAGGGTGGACTTGAAGAGACACCAACTTTGAGGTAGTTGCAAGTACTTGTGGATAGATCACCGACCCAATTCAAAGAGACAACATTGACTTGACACAATACATACCAAGTGAAGAGACTCACTTTTCAAATAACCCCAAGAGTCTGATGCATGAGCATCTAGAAGCATTTAAAATAATTGAGATAGTTGACAGTGAAGTTGCAGAGTACCAAGAGGGTGACCTTGGAGAATACTACATTTGACTGCATTTGCATGTTAGAGGTTGCAGAGTTGGAATTGGGTACTAGACACCATGAGCTATGACATATCAAAAATTCATATCATTTGGGTTTGTTCCTGAAGAGATCTCGTTATCAGAAGATTATCTATGTTCACAATGAGGAGCCGACAATGTCTAGTGAAGTCTAATTGGATTGCAGAGAAAATCCATGAATTGCAAGGCCAAAAGGAATATTGTTCAAGGAATTTAAAGACCTGGATGAACTTTATGGAGATTTGCACAAAGTTCTAAGCATCAGTTGAGCAATGCCCTTTGTTGGGGGGCGACCTATTTGAGTCTACACATTTCATAACTAATCATTGCAATTAGGTTAACTTGATAATGATTAGGAGGCTTGCAGAGGATATAAATGGAAGATAGAGGATTGTTACAAGGAAGAGTGATTGATAACATGAAGTTAGGAAGCAAAAACAAGAATTGTTTTGATCCAAAAAAGTGGCAGAATAGAGAAGAAGGCAGAGCAGAGAGCGGAAGTTGTTGAGCAAAAAGTTGAGAATTAGCATAATCATATCATGGAGGAATGTTGATGTATAAATATTTTGTAATCCCCAAGCTGCAACCTAGAACCTATAAAGCCCTTGAGGAATGTGTAACTTGATTTAAAGTTGTAATAATATGAGGGATGAGCTTTGAAGGCCTATTAGGGTTTTCCCAGGATATATCTTGTGTCGTGTTCATAAATATCTTTTATCTTTATGTTGATTAGTTGTTAGCTTTTGTTGCATATATGTATGATCATGGAGTTAGTGGATTAGGTTTCAAGTCTATACATTCCTTCATTGGATCCTCCTACCTTGACTGCATCACCATTGAAGCAAGCCTTGAAGAAGAAAAAGTTAGGGGTTTAGGCCTTGATCTTACCTAATATCGGTTGAAAGAAGAAAGAAAAGAGGTAGAGTGTTTGTGTAAAGTATTATCTACTTTTGGACATCAACCCTTGAGATTTCCTCTCATATCTTGCTAAAAAGGAAGGAGTTAGTCTATTTCAGTAAAGTCCAATCAGGTTTCAGGCTTTAGGCTTTAGACTTACCTAATACTGTTGGTTGTCAGACTTCATACTTCATTCATACCTTATACCAAATGCCCCAAAGAAATGAAGAAATAATATGTAATGTTGGTTTCACCAAAAAAATTATACTTTTCATGATATGGGGATAATTGATGATAAATTGGATTTAATGAGCCCTTGATTTAGTGTTGTGAGGTGTTTTACACATCCACACTAGGTTTTGGACCCTTGCAAATAGAATAAAATGCATTTTTTGATGTCTTGTAAAGGTGTTGTAAAGTGTTGTAAAATATTTTCACACTTCTCTAGACTTAATGAACCCATTTCCCCTTAATTCAACATTATAAAAAGTATTTAATGATATTCACACATTAATCTAGAAGGCTTGTGAATTAAACTTGACTCTAATCTAGTGTTGTAATGTGTCTTACACATTCACATTGGATGTTGTCCCTTTCTAGGCTATGTGGACCTCATTTTAATGATGTAAAGTGCATTTAATCACACTTTCACATAGAATTTTGTGTCTCAAGCCCTAATTGATCTTTACATCATCATTAATATGCCCTTATGACCCCATATTGTGTATCCCAAGGCATAATTTGATCAAATAACTGATGAAATCGATATAAGAACTAAAATTCCTCATTCTCCAACATTCCAATTGTCAAAAGGGCCCTTCTAGGACTAAGTTGCCCATTTGGGCGAATGAGTCCCTGCTAGGTGGGACTAAGTCGCCCAACATGGCGATGTAGTCCAATTTGGCCTATTTTTGAGGTTTGAGTGGGAAATTTTGGATTTTAAGTTTATTCTTCTTTCATGTCAGCCTTAGAGATCAAATTAACAAGAAAATAAGGTGAATTTCCTATAAATACAAGTCTCTAAACCCTAAGTCATATGCATTCATTATTCATTCATCATTCATCATATTCTCAAGTCAAGTAAGCTAGGGTTTTCTCATTCCAAGTCATCAAGATAGCTTCCAAGGACATTCAAGGGAAGAATCTTCATCTATTGTTGCATAAATGCAAGATCAATCATCATGGAAAGGTAATAACTCCATTGTTTCATTCTTCATCACATTTTTTCTTCATTTTGGTTTAATTACCTAAAAAGGGGTTTGACCAAGGAAAACCCCCATGCCCTAACAATCAATATTTTCTCCTTCTCTCTTTGTGTGTTTTGCAGATTTAAACACTTTGAGGGTTTGAAGATAATTGAAGATTAGGTAGAAGATTGGTTGTATTCATATTCCTCTTTGCAAGGTCAAAATATCAACAAAAAGTCACTTTTAGGCCCAAAAATCAGAGTTTCAAAAGTAGATACTTTTAAAGAATCAAAGTGCAGAATGAGGGCTTCTGTTTTCCCTTTCAAATTTTCAAAAATACAAAAGTGGAATAAGTCACCTCTAATTGCAAATTAGTCCCAATATACATGCCTTTTAGTGATTTTTGTAGATTTGGATACCCATTTGGCTAAAACAAGCTCCATACTAGTTTTTCTAGATCTGGGACTAAGTCACCTAGATTGGCACAAGTGTCCCAATTGGTTTATGCATCAGTTTTATTATAATTCCAAACCTTCATTCAATCATTTTTAAGCCCCTAGGTACACACCTTAAGTGTGATCAGTTTTTGTTACAATTTACCTTCATTTATAGATGTTTTTGCATAAATCACTATTTTTTCTAGCACTTTGAATTTCTTAGATTTAACATCAATAACTCATTTTTGTTTAGTTTATCATGTTTAGACATCATAGTTAAGCACATTACATACATTTTGCATCAATCTTGAGTATAGATATTACGCATTTTGGGTCCATTTCTCTCCTTTTAGGTGAAAACCCTACAAGAACGAGAGAACTTTGGACACCCAAAATTGGTGTCCACATTTTTGTGAACCTGACTTTAGAATATTTTCTTTTCTAATTTTGGAGTCCTTCGTCATCCTAGAATTAGCTTGCATTGCATGTTGCATTAGTTAAGTTGCATTCTAGGGTTTCAAATTTTGCATTAGTGAAAGTGCATATTGGTTGCATTTTTCCATCTTAAATCACTAAAAAATATCTGAAATTTTGCATTTGCATCCTAGGTCTGCATTATACAATATAGAGATTGTCAAAATCCATCAAAAAAATCTCAAAAATCTCAAAAAAATCCCTAGTGGGAATAATTCGCCATTTGGTGACTTAGTCCCTGTTCAGCCCTGAAACTACCTTTTCAAGAGCTTAAAAACCTATTTTTAAGCATTTGTTTGTTGCCCTTACCCATCTGTATTAGTTGGATGAGTTTCTGTAACATGCATTTCATTAGATCTAGCTTAAATTAGCTCATTTCATGCATGGTTTAAATTTCAAGTTTGCATTCTCATTGTTATCACTTGGATTTTGCACCCTGTTGAATGTGAAATTCAACAATCCAGTGTAACATGGGAATGATAACAATTTTGGCATGCACGGTGGGACAAGTTCCTCACCTTTTTGTTGGTTTGGTATGCAACCAACAAGTTTTAGACTTTACAAAAGTCTTTTTTTGCATACTTGGCGACTCCATAAAGAGAAAGAACTTCAGAATCAGCGTTGTTGCAGCTTATGAGAAGAGTTTAGACAAGGAGTAGCTAAGTTCCTTTTGAATATTTACAGCTTTCCCCACCAAGGAGAAAAGGCAGGGCAACAGAAAGGCCAAGGACAACATTTGTCTATTCTAGAAGAACTAAATCTACTCCACTTGTGAGATCTCATATTGTTGTCCCATTTTTTGTTTCATCTAGAGTGCAAGTAAATCTACCTCTTGTTGTACAAATGGCAAGGAATCAACCATTTGTATCTTTTGATGGAGGTAGTCCCTTGAATTTGGCGCAACATAATGATATACCAATAGCTGCCTTAAAAAACTTACCAATTTTCACTGGGGGGGATCAAACTACTCCTATTGAGCACATAAGAGATGTAGCCGCGTTATGTGGAGTACATCACATAATTCATGAAGATGTAGTTGTAAGACTGCTTGTTGCATCTTTCAAAGGCAAGGCTTTGCAGTGGTATCGGGGTTTACCAGTTAACTCTATTGTAACGTGGGATGATTTTGGTGACAAACTGCACAAGCAGTTTCAAGACAAATCTAACAATTTGTCTCTGGTGGAGCAGTTGACAACTATAAAAAGAGATCCTCAAGAGAAAATGACAAATTTTAACTTTTGATTCCAGAGGACCTGGTTTAGAATTCCTGTAATAGTGAGGCCATCCCCTGAGCATGCCTTCTTATACTTTCTAAAATCCTTAAATACTGAAATAGTAGTCATGACACAATCAATGGGTGGTGTATCTTTACCAGCTGCATATGAAGTGGCAATCAGGGTAGAAAATTGTTTGATTTAGGCAGGAAAAATTGCCCCTAGGCCACCAATGCCTATTTTTCTAGATATATAGCTTAATATGGCTTTGCAGATACCTCCTTTTACACCTCTACCAGTTATACCAATGTTATCAGCTATTGTTCCAGCTGTTGTTAAACAAGAAAGTATTGTTTCAGGCATGTCACAAGAGTTACAAGAGATCAAAAGTCTATTGCAAACTTTTGGTAACAAGTTGGTGAACTTGGAAAAGAAACAATCTTATACCAGGTGTTATTAGCAGTAGAACCAGGCCTCAAGTCAACCTTTTCAATGTCAACAACAACAATTCCAGGGCAATAGACAATAGTACCAAGGTAACTACCAAGGCCCAAGACAAAATATTGCTTTAAAACCTTTTCAGGCCTATAATCCAGCTCCAATTAGTGTTGTCAAAGAGCTTGTTCCTATTCAAAACAATTTGGCTATAGATTATGAATGGTGTTATCCATGTAACCAGCCACATAATCAAGCTATGTGCTCTAATGACATGATCAATCAAGCTCTTATGGTTCAAAATGTTGTAGGTGCACAAGATTTACCTAAGGAAGGGTATTCACAATAGCAGGATCAACATGCAAATGATTCAACTCTCCTGAATTAGCAGGGAGAGGAATTTTGTGGGGTGAACCAAGATGACACATCTATTGTTGCTAATACTAGAGCCAAGAAGAGGGCTTTTGAGGTTGAGCAGGCAACAAATAAAGATAAAGGAGTTGTTGGTCCCTCAAATCAGCAAGTACCATGCATTTTACAGTGAGGTCATGACACTAGTAAAGAGTAGCCTTTACATGTTTCATCTACAAGTCAAGTGCAACCTGATCATGCTGTTGTAAAAACATAGCCAAAGGTAAATATTTTTGCACCTTTCAACATTGTTGAAAGCATGAAAAAATTGAATGTTTCAATTTCAATGTAGGATTCTTTAGCTATCCCTTGTCAAATGGATTTGTTACATTCAGCCTTATCAAATCCAGTCGGTTTGAATGTCTCAAATGAAGCCTTTGTAAGCCAAACAAGGTCAGTTTTAACCAATGCACCTCTGGATAGTAATTCACAGCAAAGTAATGGTGTCAAGAGCCCTCTTTTCTATGTTTCCTTAATAGTGGGTAATAAATTGGTGCATAACTGCATGGTTGATAGTGGGGCTAGCAACTCAGTAATTCCAAAAAAGATTGTAGACCAGCTAGGACTACAATACCAACCATTAGAAAAGGGAGTACTTCAATTGGATGGGGCAGTAATAAACACTGTAGGTGTTATAAAAAATATGAGTCTTACATTACATGAATGTCCTAATTTTTCAATCCCGCAAGATGTGTTTGTTATAGACTTGCCTCCATTTTTTGTGTTATGCCTGTCTAGAGACTTTATAGCTAAAGTTGGTGGGTATTTATCTTCAGATTGGTCCCATATGCTTTTTAGGACTAGGTATGGTACTAAAGTAGCTATAACTTCTGAGTCTCTTGCCAAAGATCACATTGAGCCTTATGTGCCATCTGTTGCTAATGTTAATTTTGTTGTTTTAGAGGATACTAAACTTGCTTCAGCACAAGAGTTACAAGCTGAAAGTGTACCTAAGGGACTCTTGAATGAATGGGTAGCTAAGAACGTTATTGATAATCCAAATGAACTCATTTAGGATGTTGGTCTGGGCAATTACATGTTGCATGAAGCTGGGATGGAAATTCCAAATCTTGAAAGGAGTACAAAAAGTCAATTTGAGCAGCAAAATGACCTATGGGAGATGTATTTTGATGGTTCTAGAAGCAAAAAGGGAGCTAGAGGGGGTGCAATGCTTGTATCCCCACAAGGAGAAAAATATTATTTTTCATTCCATTTTTCTTTTGCGCATTCTAACAACACTACTAAGTATGAAGGCCTTGTTCAAGGTCTTGAATGGGAAAGGAAGAGAGAAATAAGTTGTTTGAAAGTTTATGGGGATAGTGAGCTTATTGTCAATCAAATAAGAGGCTTGAATGTTGCCAAAAATGATGCGCTGAAGTCTTACAGAAACAGAGTTTGGAGATGATCGAGGAATTTGATGCCTTTAATTTAGTATCTATTCCAAGGAGCCAGAACAAACATGTTGATAGGCTTGCAGCAATTGGAGCACAATTTGATATTCCAAGTGACATTAGAAAAGAGAAAGTACTGCAGTATGTGTAAGTTGCAGTCAGGCCATCAATTCCTAATAACAACATTCATTAGCAAGTTTTTGACAGTGATGAATATATTCTTTCTTTTTTTCTTGAAGATCAGTTCTCTATAGTGAATCAAGGAAAACTTAAGCAACAGTACGATGATCAAATCATACAACTGAGGAAAAATAAGTTACCCAAGGGTCTTGTTACCTTGGAATCGATTTTTAGTACTAATGATAAGCTTAAAAAGGGTAACATTGGTTTACATATCAAAGAAGAATATTATGAAGAACTGGTGATTTTCAAAGGTAAACTCCTTAAGATAGGAAAAAAAAATCACTTGAAGATAAACAATCTTTTGTTACTTTATGCCAAGAATTTCATGATGTGTTTGCTTGGGAATACTCAAATTTGAAAGGTTTTGATCCCCATATTGCCCAGCACACAATTGAGTTAGAACCTAATGCTACGCTAGTAAGGTAGAAACAAAGGCCCTTGAATCCTAAGCTTGAGCCCTTAATGATTAAAGAGTTGACCAAACTAATTAACGGGGGTATCATCTTTCTTATTAAACACACTTCATGGGTTTCTAACCTTGTGTCGTTTAGGAAGAAAAATGGTGAAATAAGACTCTATGTAGACTTTAGGGATCTTAACTGAACATCTTTGAAATATCACTACTTGTTGCCCTCCATGGAGCAAATCCTACAAGTAGTTGTTGGTTCTGAAAGATTTTCCTTATTAGATGGTTTTTCGGGTTATAACCAAGTGTTGGTTAAAGAAGATGATTAGTTTAAAACTACTTTTACAACTAAGTGGGGCACCATGGCATATAAAAGGATGCCTTTTGGTTTGTCTAACACTAGTTCCATGTTTCAAAGGGCCATGGATATGGAATTTCAAAGTTTGATTAATAAGATTGTGTTGATTTATTTAGATGATATTATAGTGTATTCTAAGAATGTTGATGAACATTTGTCACACCTTAAGAAAGTTTTTGAAAAATGCAGAGAGTTTGGTATTTCTCTCAATCCAAAAAAGAGTATTTTTTTTGTTCATGAAGGTAAAATATTAGGACACATAGTGTCAAAGCAAGGAATTACTATTGACCCTGAGAGAGTCAAAGCCATACTTGAATTGCCATTACCCAATCACAAGAAGGGTCCGTAGAGATTTTTGGGCCAAATCAACTTTTTGAGAAGGTTCATACTTGATGTCACAAACCCGTTACAACCTTTGACATCTATGTTAAAGAAGAATGCAGTTTTCAGCTGGACAAAAGATGCCAAGAATAGTTTTGAGATAATTAAGGAGGCCTTAGAAACAGCTCCTACACTAATAAATCCCAATTTTTCTAAAGATTTTATTATGTATGCTTATGGTAGCATCATTAATATTTCTGCAATGTTGGTGCAAAAAGATGAAGAAAATTTAGAGCAGCCAATAGCCTTTTTCAGTCAAGGTTTGGCTGATTATGAACAGAAATATTCCTTTGTAGAGAAGCACGTCCTTGCTATCATAAGAAGCTTGAAAAAATTAAAGCCTTTAATGTATAACAATAAAATTCATGTTATGGTTGCACACCCAAGTGTCGAGAAATTTTTGTTGAGAAAAGATCTGAATGAGAAAAGAGCAGGGTGGATCACTAAAGTTATGGAATATGATGTAGATATCAAGATTACCAAACTAGTTAGAGGTAAAGGTCTTTGTGAACAGCTTGTTGTAGGGTCAAGCAATGAAAATGAATTAGAAAAGGATGTTGTTTTAGCTAATACAAATGAGCTTCAGAATGCTCAAGATGATGTGTCTGTGATAACAACAAATTGGGTTCAAGATATGACCCATTTTTTACAAATTAGTGAGTGTCCACCAGGCTTAGACAGAGCTAAACGCATATGCTTTAGATTTCAGTCCATTCCATATGTGCTGGTAAATATTGTTCTTTTCAAAAAAGATCTAAATGGTGGGTATGTGCAGGATCATCATGGAAAAAATAGCCCCTTAAGTGGCAAAAAATTCAGGAAAATCATTGTTAGGCAACTTGACATAAAAATTTGAATAAGTTATCTATATTATTTCAAAAATATGTAAGAATAGAATCTATAGAAAATTGAATGTAGTTTCTAAAATACTAGGTTTATTTAAAAATAAATAAAATTTATTTGGTGAAAATTTGAAATTTCAATGCAGTAGTACTTAAATTTAGGGAAAAAATAAGAAGTAGGTGTCCGCTTGACCACCCTAACCATAATAAAATGATAATATTTTTTTACAAGATTTTATATGAGTAGAGGACTCATGTCTAGATGTGATGCATATTTTCTTGTAATTTTTTTCTGAGTAAATAATTAATTATGATTTTTATTAATTTTTTTAAAAATATAAAACTTGTATGTCGACCACCTTAACTTGGTCAAAACTTCATGAAAATTATTTTTCTTTTTTAATCCTATAGTATGTGAAGCATAGAATGTGGATGTTTCAAATTCAAAAAATGTGATCGTTTGAAAGTTATAGATGTTTTTCAATCAACCTATCGATCATGACTTTAGTCGTAATTCTAATAGAAAATAAATAATAATTATTTATTAAATTCAAATTAAAGAATAATTTATATTGGTGGAAAGATGAGAATCTCCTCTAAAAACCCTTTTCATTTCATCAATTGTGGATTAAAAAAAAGTCGTCAGCCACATACCCTACAAATACCCATAATATTGCCACTTTTTGGCCCACCATGATCCTGCACATACCCTGGTGTTTTATTAAGATGTATTATAGTGATTAGATTGCAAAGGTACTTCATGAGTTTCATGATGGAGCTATAGGAGGTCACTTTTCTCCAAGAACTACTGCATGGAAGATAATGAGATTTGGCTATTACTGGCCTGACTTATTTAAAGATGCATATGCATGGTCAAAGAAATGTGTGAAGTGTTCTCTTTTTGTAGGAAAAGGAAAGCTACCTGCTATGCCTCTACATCCAATTCAAGTAGAGCAGCCCTTCATGAGATAGGGCATTGATTTCATTGGACCAATAAATTCACCTTCTAGTGTTGGTCACAAGTGGGTACTTACAGCTACTGACTATTTTACACGGTGGACAGAGGCGGTTGCATTAAAAGAAGCAAATGAATCTTCTGTATTGAATTTCTATGATGATATAGTAACCAGGTTTGGAGTTCCTGATTCTATCATATATGATAATGCTCTTGCATTTGTGGGTTTAAGAGTAACTGATTGGGTTGTTAAACATGGTATTCATTTGAATACATCCTCAAATTATTACCCTCAGGGTAATGGTTTAGCTGAAAGTACAAATAAGAATCTCATCAGGATTATTAAAAGAACCATGGAGGATAATCAAAGGACCTGGAACATAAATTTGAAGTATGCACTTTGGGCAGACAGAGTGACCCCTAAGAGGTCTATTGGTAATTCACCATATGAACTAGTTTATGGCAGAGAGGCAAGATCGCCTTTGTCTGTAGAGATTCTAGCTCTTGACATTGTACATCAGTTGGAGATGTTTGAAGAACAAGACCCAAACTCTGTAAGATATGCAAAGCTCATGGAGCTTGAAGAAACAAGAGTCAAAGCAATGAAAACTTTGGGGTATCATCAACTCCAAACAAAGAGAACATTTGATAAAAAAACTACAGCCAAATTTTTCAAAGAAGGTGACATCGTTCTCAAGTGGGACATGTGCTATAAAGTGGACCAGGAAAGCATACAAAATTTGACCATTTATCGACTGGCCCATTTATCATCACTGAATGCAAGGATTACAACGCATTCCAACTTTCAAATATGGATGGAGAAATCCTACTAATCCCAGTTAATGGGATTCACCTCAAACGTTGTTTTGAGGTATGATTTTCATTGTACATATTAGGTTAGGTTTATGCTATTAATAAGTGTTGTTGCACTTTATTTTAGTTCCTATTTCTTTTCCCTAAGTGTTGTTCTAGCATAGTTTGGTAGTTTCTCTTATGAATTTCCTATTTTCAATAAATGTCTGAGTAATTTGATCTATTCTAATGAGTCACAAGTGAGTTACAATCATATACAAAACTATTCTAGGTTTGTGTCTGAGTTTTCCCTAATGACTCCATGCCCAATGGACAAGTCTAGGCAACTGGTCTTTAAGTTTAGCAGGCAAACATGTAGCAAAGGTCACCAAAAATGTTACCCATTTTTCACTCTTAGGTTCAAAGGGGTAGAGTTTATTTTAAACTGAAGAGAATAGGGTGTAGTTTTATTAACCTTCTTCATTACATTCAAATATATAAATGCAAAAATCTAGAAAAATATTACAACTATAGATCTTTACATTCATATACACACATATAATAGAGAAATATTTGAAACTTTTTAGAAGAGTAATTTTTATTGAATGAATAAATGTTCATTATCTCATACAAGCTATGAGATTAACTTGCTTATTCATAACATAATATGAACAATATATACAAGAATAAGTAAAGAGGAGAAATGAATATGTATGTAAAGAGGGTAACCAGCCATTGCCTAGAATGATTGGTTTTCATGCATCTTTTGTCTTGTTGTTGTCTTGAGCTTCATCCATCTCTTCTAGCTCCTTCCGCTCCTAATCCTGCATATGACATTAGCGTTGGTGTTAGAATATACTCTAAGCAATGACTAATAGCCGACATTACATGCATATTCACCCTATTCATGCATACATTCAACATAAGATGTGCACTTTTTCTAACTTGTTTGTTTCATGTGCAACAACATGTGCAATTATTTATTTGATTAAATATGAGTGGAGATAAATGTGGCTCCCACAAGGGTTGAGCCCAGCTCATATCAGTAGAGATTATGGTATTCATAAACATCAAGAGACTGCTAATTATTATCCAATGTTGTAATCACATCACATTCTAATAGTGTACAGGCATTAAGTAATGAAAATCAACCATTAATGATTATGCATAAGTGTTGCTTACTGTTGCTCAATGGAGATAGTGTATGTAATTGTTCACCTTGTACTATTAAAGAACAAAGTCATATATAAAATACAACTATAGTTACATGGTCTTATTTTAAGGAGTTAAAAAAATTAGCTGCAGTTCCAACATTTTAATTGCCTTGCAGCTACAATAGTAAATGAACTTGAGATGGTAAATGTATGTCAGCATCAGTGAAATGAGTTTCATCACAAGTGGCATAAAAGATGCACTATTTTATTGAATGCTAGGAGGACTTCAAATGGAGCTACTGCAGATGCTTCATGATTGCATATGCTATGGCTTACGAATGTTATGATTATGAGACATCTATTTACACATGATAATGATAATGAAATGGGACAGTCATTTATGTCAAAGAAATTCCAAGTGTGTAAGATGCAATGCTTGTGCAATCAAAGTGTAGGGCACAACACATATACATATGATGACAATGATCATTTTCCGCCATCAAATTTTTCCAAACTCTTCATCAATGAGGAAGCATTGATTTTACAGAAGTTCTATTGCAAATTTTCAATAGAAAGTGAATGTAAACATGAAATGGTCAGAGATCATAAAGATAGAATAAGGCACGATCATATTGTCAGTGTGAAATCCGCATATGGAAATAGTTATAAATTTGTTGTTTCAGGTACAAATCAGAGATCAATTATATTTTTGAATGTAGAGGAAAAAAGGGAATTGCAAATTGCATGAGCATCACTTACAACAGTCTTAGCATAAGATAGTAACAAGCATAATCAACGATTGTCATAAGTTTCATAAAGATAATAGTATGCTACAAGAAAGAAATGACAGAAATATAAAAGGCTAATAATGAGCACATAACAGTGATCAAAACAGTTGATAGCAGGGTGAAGAAGCTGAAATTCCTATGTGGGAAAAGATCCTCATATTACCCATATTAGTGTTCATGCACAAAGCAACAAAAAGAACAAAGAACAACTTAGGACCATGGCCATTGAGCTATTTAGCCTTTGTACTTTAAGGTGAAATATACAAAATACACAAAAATAAATTCAAGAATCTACCAGCTACAGAATGTCCTTATTTACTACACTCTCAAAAGCTTATTTTTAAGCTTTTATCATAGGAACAAAGGGATACTCATGAAATTCATCAAGCTTATACAATTTTTTTTTTGTTATTTACAGCAAAAGATGAAAATATTTTTATTTATAATGGCCTCATTTGTGTGTCAAACCCAGAAGAAGAATAGGGGTTTTCAAAAAAATTCATGGAGGAATCTTATAAAGAATACCAGATATAAATTAAGAAGATCCATGGCAGTCAAATCAAGAAAAAAGTGCAAAAAATACCACAAATGGCTAAAAGTATCAGAGAACAAAGGCGCGTATGGAGACACACACAAGAAAATAGAATATTTTCATTTTTTTCCTCAAAAATGGCATTCAAATAAGCTGAAAGTTTATGAATGCATAGGTAGAGCATACAATCTCACAAGCTTCAAGTTCATAAAAAATGGATATGAGAATACAGTAGGGAACAATACCCTTCACCAATATTTCAAAAGGAAAACCCAGAGTCTTACCTTGCTAAAAGGAGTGTATAAATACATGTGTTTCTTATAGGAGGAAACCTTACCCATGCATTTGTTATGCTGGGATATTTTCATAAAAGCCTTCTTAAGAAACCCTCATGGTGTCATAACCCTCAGCCATGGAAGATATCACAGAAAATAAAAGAAACATTCAGAAAATGAGTGTGACTAAAGAGATTTGTAAAGGCAGTGACCAAAGAAGCCATGTATCAGCAAAACATGATATTTTTTCCTTATATTTTTGCTAAAACATACCTTTTTAGTGCTGTTAATGGGGAAATCAACAAAATCCATAGAGGAAACGCTATTTTTCTACAAAATTTGTTGTTGAAATGCTCAAAAAAGGCTAAGATTTGCTATGAAGTTTCCTAAAACCCTAGCAATGGAGCGGTGTACTTTGCTTCATCCAGAAGATTTAGAAAGTTAAAATGAAGAAAATAAGCATTCATTTTTTTTTGAGTTAGGGTTAAAACCCTATCTTCTTTTTCATCGACATAAGTAAAGTGATTTTATCACTTTATTTATTAAAATGCTAAACATAAGTTACAAATCCATGACCTTTTGATACAAGGTATTTGATTTACCTTGTTTTTTATTTCTACCAAATCATAAAATTTTCTCTTTACAATATTACCTCTCCATATCATCGATGCCTAGGATGTAGCTTTGTAATTTTTTGCATTTATTATTTTGTAAAATGCTTTAGATTAAATGATATTTTATGAATCATTTAGTCTAAACATTATCTTTCAAATTCAGAAAAGGACATGTGTTGATATGATATATGCTTCTATTTATGATTGAGAGGGCATATTGGAAGGTTGTTTGCAGTTTGCAAACATTAGGAAGGTATCTAGGGGTAGTTGTGAGAAGTTGAGAAACATATGGAGCAATTTTAGGCTTTTGGCTTAGTTTGAAACATTTTTAGAGACATTTTATTTTTTGATTAAGTTTGGCCGCATGAATTTTTCAAACATTATGAGCTCTTTTGGAGATATATTTTGTTGCTAAATCTTAGGATTTTGATGGCATACGAGTTCATGAAGGTTCTAGAACCTATTTTGGTGGAGCTCATGTACTTAGTCTTTGGACTTCTCATTTTGTAACTTAGTTTTGATTATGCATTTTGGAGAGTTAGTGATTTTTCAACAATCCTTTCTCAGCTTATGTATGCTTTGTAACTCATTTGGGATATGGAATACAAAAATTTCCTTGGAAACAAGTGTTATTTTTCATACTACTTTCATTCTTCTTTTGGATTATGCAGATTGTGAACTGTGCTTATTAAGTTTGCATTTGAACTTTTAAAGTTGTGAAATTCATCTTTCCTTGTTAAAAAAATATATATTTAGTTTAAGCCTTTTCATAAAGTGTTTATGCATAAGCTCACAAAATTTATGTTGTCTAGATGTGATAACTATCATCATTTTTCCAGTGTATGTTAATCCATTTTGTTTCATGATTCCTGTTAGTTAGGTGTATCACCATAGGAAATATCATTTACTAGTTTTAGATTTATCATTTTCATCAATCATCCTTCTCTCTTTTCCTTCAAAGACAGTATTTTAGGTGATATTACCAGCATAGGAAGCTGGCCTTTTCTGGAGGTTTGGTCTTATCTAAGTCTCATACTTTTTTAAGCTCATTCCCATGTTACACTAGATTGTTGAATTTCACATTCAAAAGGGTGCATAATCCAAGTGATAACACTCATATTGTCACATATCATAATTAGTCAATTGTCATCCTTAAAATTTGAAAAAATTGCATTCCTCTTTTGCATGTTTTCTTTAGCATTGTTACATTTCAAGTTTGTAGAATAATCATTACATCATGTTTTCATTACAAAACTCTATAGTTCTCATACTTCATGTTCTATTTTTAGATCTCATTGCACATTGTAAGAAAGTTTTATTAAATGCATATGAATATGAGATCCTTTCCCCTTTCTTTTTGTTCATCATTGATCCCTTAGTCTAGTGAAAGAAACCTTGGATAGTCATAACAATCACATTTTTTCTTCTTCTATTATCTCTCACACCCATGAAGAAGATATTATAGTGCTAGAAGAACCAATTGATGAGATTTTTGACAACCCGAGTTTTTTCTCTCCTCTTACCTCTCCTATTAGACAGACCATTACTACAAAAGAGGACATAACCATAAGTAGTCATTTTGATCACATAACACAACAAGAGATCATTGAAACCTACCTATGTTCATCTCCTAACATCTTCTCTTCGTGTGACAGTGATGAGGATATGTTAGTACATTAGATAAGAAAACTTTCAAGATCTATGATAACCCTCTTTATTATCCTTCCCTTACCTCTCCTATTTTGGAAGACATTAGGGAACAAAGGAATGAAGTTATAAATGATCATGATAATCATACTTTTCTTTCTCCTAGTATCTCCCCTAGTTATACAGAAGATGCTTTGATGTTAGAAAACACAACCAATGAGAGTCATGAGAATCTTAGTTGTCCCCTTTCACCTAAGGAAAACCTTAATGAGCATGATACTTCAACCATTGATCATTCCCCTACTTGCGAAGAAATTATTTTAGAAGAACCAACCCTCTAACGTCAAGAACATGTGGTTTGTTGTTCTCCAAAAATTTCTCCTGCTAGGGAGAATATCATAGTGCTAGAACATGGAAATAATAGTAATGTGTCTTCCTTGGCTAAAAGGTTGATTCTAGATTTCCCTTTATTACAGATACATCAAACCAAGACCATTGAGGTTATGAATGCATAAGTGTCCATTAGATCCCCCTCGATCAATGGACCCCATACATACCCTGTGGGACATCCTAAGAACCATCTAATTCTCTACCCACCTTCACACAAACAACAAACTCAATGCCAACCTGAACTCATCCTTTACCCACCATCACATAAACCTTCACCTCCATCTAAACCTGAGTACCCTTTACTTGCCTACGCAAGATGCTATTTCTCACAAACACTAAACTAGAAATAGTCCGCTACCATAACAACCCACCCTGACACCATTATCTTTTCCTAATCCAATCTTGCCTAGTGCTCCTTTATTGACTCTTAGGAGTATGATATTTTTGAACAACTTAAGAATACTCCTGCCAAGATATCCCTTTGGGAACTTCTTCATAATTCACCTACCTATCACACTATGCTCCAAAAATCCTTACAAAAAATTCCTATCCCTTCTAATGCACAACCAAATAACATAATCGCCCTCATTCAAGGATTGAATGTTGACATTATTTTTCACCAAAGTGAACCCCCCCCTTTGGAAGTGCAAAAACAAAATGATGCTTTCATGATCATTGCTCAATACAATACAACAAGGATAAAGCAAACCCTTGTTGATAATGGATTTGCTCTTAATGTGTGTAGTGTCAACCTCTTGGATAGGCTTCATATGGATAAATCAAAAATTCAACCCGATTCTTTATCCATTAAGGGCTTTGACAATGAAGAAAATAAACCGCTTAGTGTGATCACTTTACCTATTACAGTTGGAGTAGTCACATTGAACACCCCAATCCATTTCATGCTCCATAATCTTTCATATAATATTCTTTTATGAAGACCATGGATTCATGAGATGAATGTGGTGCCTTCAACTCTTCATCATAAACTAATATATGTTTACAATAACACAGTCTACACAGTTGATGTTGATCCTCAGCCTTATAGTCTCTTGCAACTTGATCAAAACAAATGCAAACCATTGAACACATTAACACCAACCACACAAGTGGAACATGTGCACTAAAAAGACAATAAACAACATAGGAAGCTATTAGACGATGATTGGGGTTCCTTAGACTTCCCACCAATAGTCATGGGAGAATACAAGATCACAACAAAAGACTCTAATAAGGCACACGACAAAGTAGTCATGTTAACCCAAAAAGACCCTTCAAAAGCATCCACCTCAACCACTTATGACCAAAACATAACAAATTATATAACAACCTTTGACGAACACAACAACGAACAACCCCCCAATTCAAAAGAAATGAAAAAATTTTATGGCAAAGGTTACGTGCTTATGAAACAACTTGGATATAGTGGGAAAGGTTGTGGTGCTAGAGAACAAGGTATTCGTGTCCCCATCGATCCTAACATGCAAGAAACCACTCATGGTCTTGGTTATTTTCCTTTGATCGAAATCACCAAGCATTCACTCAACATCAACACTATTACAAAACATCCTTCTATGACAATAAACACTAGTGGTCTTGAAAGTCATCCTTCACAAAACATGAAATAAAATAAAAAACTCTTTGCTTAATGTCAATATCATCTCGCAAAACACTACCAAATTGAATTCGTTAGATTTTACACCCTCCTATAAAGGAGAGGCCAAAATCTCACAATCTAAATAGTCTTGCGTAGGTATGACATCTTGTACATCTAAGAAAGAGGTATCTTTTTCACAAACTATAGAACCACCTTCTACCATTGATAAAGAGGGTATCTTGTCAAGACTTCTCCAAGATCACTTGATCACTTGATCACCCTTCCTCTAAGACCTTGAAAGAAATTTTATTACAAGAATTCATTTTGTGCATACCATAGAGTTCATGGTCATTCTATTAATGAATGTAATGCTTTGAGTAGTAAAATCCAACATTTTCAAGATTTTGGTATTCTTCCTTCAATGGGGGCATCTAATTCCTCTAATTGATACTGATTTTCACTCTAGCATACACTTCATCGATCATTTTGGCTCATTCTTGTCTTGCACTCAATGGGGGCAAGGGGTTATGTAGCCTTGTCCTTGTATGCCACTTGTCATTGCCTCTTTTGACTAGTCGTTAACCTTTCATGACCATATAAGAGCAATCTTGGGATGTGGATGACATGCCTTTATTTGGCTCGCACGTGGCATACTATCCCTTTTCATGACATAGCTTATAGGAAACATATGACTTGGCATAGGTCTTTTCGAATAAGCTTTTATATTCTCCTTCTTCTTTCTCTTCTACTTTAAAGCAATTTCTCACAATAATGGTGTTAGCAACCACTTTAAAGTGGGGGAATACATTGACACTCTTATTTCATTGTGTGATTTCTTTCTTCTTGTGATGTGTCCTTTTCTTGGTGGAGTCATTGGGCTTGATTCCCTCTAAGAGTGTGATACTTCTTTGACACATCCTCTCTTGGAGATGTCAAGCACAATGTTCCCTAAGATGAGGCCTTGCATGAACTAAGAAAAATCCCTTTGAACATTCCTTACACTATTTTGCATTTACAATGTCTATGAGTCTCAAGCATATGAAGTTTTGCTTACCTCATAGAGCTTGAAGATCATTTCCATTGTGGCACCTTATCAAATTCATCAAGAGGTATAACTTTGATATGGTTGAGTGGGAAGCCCATTCTGAGGAATGACTTTCACCATAGCCACTTGTGTGTGTGAGTACATACTAGCTATGAGTGTATGTTTCTCACCTTTTGGGATTTCTCACCCGGCAGACAACCATGTGTTCCATCACCCCAGATTGAGTATGCATTTTCTTTTTGAATCAAACAACCTATATCTAATCCAGAACATGTTGGAAAAATTATCGAAACTTGATACACCTTTTTATTTTCCTTTGAACTTCTTTGGGACAACTCACCCCATGGATGACCTAATGATTTGTGGCCCCAAAGTGAGTGCATCTTTGATCTACCTCATTTTTTCTTCCTTTTAGTTCTTGCCATTGTATGATCATGTATCTTGTCTTGCTACAAAACATTCACCTTGTGCATGTCCTCTTGTGCTTATGTTGGTTTGACTTGGGATCTTAGATCTTGGGGGCTTGGTTTTCTCCTTCATCTTTGTCATCCTAGACCATCTACATTGGTACAATTGAACTCTTCTTAAATGTCTCCTTTAGTGTGAGTTTGAAGCAAGTTCATCCCCTCACTAAAGTGGGGGCTTAATGTGTTGCCAAAAATTGTATACTTTTCTTGATATGGGGATAATTGATGATAAAATAGACTTAATGAGGCCTTGATTTAGTGTTGTGAGGTGTTTTACACATCCACACTAGGTCTTGGACCCTTGCAAATAGAATAAAATGAATTTATCGATGTCTTGTAAAGGTGTTGTAAAGTTTTGTAAAAGACTTCCACAATTCTCTAGACTTAATGAACCCGTTTTCCCTTAATTCAATGATATAAAATGTATTTAATGATATTCTCACATTAATCTAGAAGGATTGTGAATTAAACTTGACTCTAATCTAGTGTTGTAATGTGTCTTACACATTCACATTGTTGTGCCTTTCTAGGCTATGTGGACCTCATTTAAATGATGTAAAGTGCATTTAATCACACTTTCACATAGAATTCTATGTCCCAAGCCCTAATTACTCTTTACATCATCATTAATATGCGCCTATGACCCCATATTGTGTATCCCAAGGTATAATTTGATCAAATAACCAATGAAATCAACATAAGAACTAAAATTCCTCATTCCCCAACATTCCAGCTATCAAAAGGCCCCTCTGGGAAAAAATCACCCATTTGGGTGAATGAGTCCCTACTAGGTGGGACTAAGTCGCCCAACATGGTGATGTAGTCCAATTTGGCCTATTTTCAAGGTTTTGGAGGGAAATTTTGGATTTTAAATTTATTCTTCCTTCATGTCGGCGTTAGAGATCAAATTAAATGGAAAATAAGGTGAATTTCCTATAAATACAAGTCTCTAAACCCTAACTCATATACATTCATTATTCATTCATCTTTCATCATATTCTCAAGTCAAGTAAGCTACAATTTTCTTATTCCAAGTCATCAAGATAGCTTCCAAGGACATTCAAGGGAAGAATATTCATCTATTGTTGTAGAAATTCAAGATCAATCATCATGGAAAGGTATTATCTCCATTGTTTCATGCTTCATCACATTTTTTCTTCATTTTGGTTTAATTACCTAAAAAGGGGTTTGACCAAGGAAAACTCCCATGCCCTAACAATCAATATTTTCTCCTTCTCTCTTTGGGTGTTTTGTAGATTTAGACACTTTGAGGGTTTGAAGATCATTGAAGATTAGGTCAAAGATTGGTTGGAGTCATCTTCCTCTTTGCAAGGTAATAATATCAACAAAAAGTCATGTTCAGGCCTAAAAATTAGATTTTCAGAAGTAGATACTTGTGAAGAATCAAAGTGAAAACCCAGGGCTTATGTTTTCCCTTTAAATTTTTTAGAAATACAGAAGTGGACTAAGTTTTTGCTAATGGTGAATTAGTTATTTTTGTAGATTTGGATACCCATTTGGCTAAAACGAGCTCCATACTAGTTTTTCTAGATCTGGGACTAAGTCACCTAGATTAGTACAAGTGTCCCAGTTGGTTTATGCATCAGTTTTATTAGGATTCTAGACTTTCATTCCATCCTTTTTCAGCCTCCATGTGCACACCTTCAGTTTCAACAATTTCTATTACAATTTACCTTTATTTCTAGGTGTTTTTGCATACATCACTGTGTTTTCTAGCACTTTGCATTTCTTAGATTTAACATCAATAACTTATTTCATTTTCATTTTATTGTGTTTATACATAATATTTAAACACATTACATCCATTTTTCATTAATATTGAGTGTAGACATTACGCATTTTGGGTTCATTTCTCTCCTTTTAGGTGAAAAATCCTAGAGCAAGAGAACTTTGGACACCCAAAATCGATGTCCAAAAGGTGTCATACTTTAGGATTCATTCATACCTTATACCGAATATTTAAAAAAAATGAAGAAATGATATATAAAGTCTAAAAGGTGTTGTAGTTCGGGCTTTAGTCATACCACATACCAAATTCATGAAGAAAGAGAAGTTAGATTGTGGGAAGTTCAAAAATTATCAAGCATCAAAGGCGAACATTAAGGCTTACACCTTAACATAAAGTTAAGTATGTTGTATGATGGAAACCCAAATGTTGATACTTGAAAAGGATTTGGTGATTGTGGGTTGGGGTTAAGGCTTATACTTTATTAAAAAGTGAAGGAAGGAGTATGGAGGATATCTGAATTCTAATACACAAAAAGGTTTTAGGGATCATGGGTTGGAAGGTTAGTTTGTACCTTAACAAAAGGCAAGTAATCGGTAAGATAAAAGTTTGAAAGCTAATTCCCAATAGAGTTATGATAGTGGGTGTCAAAGAATAGCATGAAGTGTTATGTATTACTAAAATTATGTCAATAAGAAAGAAGAAAGGGCCTGAAGGTTAACACCCAAAGAGTCAATTTTTCCAATACTTGTGAACGAAGTATCCAGGCATCACAAATCGAAAAGAAGGCTTACACCTTAGCAAAATAAAAGTAAGAGGTAAGT
This sequence comes from Sequoia sempervirens, assembly GCA_007258455.2. Lineage (NCBI taxonomy): Eukaryota > Viridiplantae > Streptophyta > Pinopsida > Cupressales > Cupressaceae > Sequoia > Sequoia sempervirens. The sequence continues at coordinate 158,547,129 of VDFB02353493.1, read as the reverse complement.
AGTAAGAGCGAACCCTGAAATCTAATCTGTCAATGGATTTTTTGGATTTCAAAGTGATGGTTTGTGAATGAAGTGTATGACGGTAAAAGGTATAGGGTAAGGTTGATGACCAAAACCCAAAATTTGAAAGCATTTGAAAGGTGGTTGAAGGTAAAGGGTGAGGATGATGTGCGATCCCTAAATCATGATAGATATAAAGTGTTTTGGAAATCATTGTTTGGAATTTTTTCTTAAGTCATTTAAGGTATTTCAAACATGAGGTAAGGAGGATAGTTGACACCCAACCCTTGATAAAAACTAAAAATAAGGCAAGTGAAGTAGATGACACATTCAAAGCATGGTGGCTACCAGTGGTAGGCAGCATGGAAACATGATAAGTGACACATGGTAGTTATTGTTTGGCTAGGGTAGCTAAAGATGTTTAAATGATAACTGACTAATCATGTTAAAAATAACTAGATTTATGACTAGCATTCAAAGATCAAAAAATTTCAATGGTTAGGTGAATGAAAATTTGGTACAAAAAATGAAATTTGTTGTTTTAACCACTCCAACTATATTTTTATTGATGATTGGAGGAACTAGACAATGCCATCAAAGAACAATCAACTACAAAATCTAGAACAAGTCAATCATGCAAATATGGGAATTATATGAAAATCAAATCCATGATTGTAACATACCAAAACTAGCAAATACATTGAATGAGGATAGTGGTGCATGGATCAAGGAAATTATGCTTGTTGGTGAAGGAAAGAAGAGAAGTCTATTAGAATTGGTGTTATGAGTTGATGTTCTAATTGAGAATGTAGTGAGAAGGTGACCTAGAATGAGTTGCAAAAAATATCATCTAGGATATACATTCTAGGTGTAGTGCAACAAGATAGAGTAGAGAAAAGGGGATAAGAGAAGAGAGAGGTATGAGTTGTTGAGATTGTAGCAGCAACAGGGTTAGAGGAAATTCTTGTAAAGTAAAGTAGAATTTGAGTAGTTATAGAATAGGTCTATGACATGAATCAGATTCACTATAAATCATTTGTAATCATTTGTAATTGTTCCTACACAAATTCACTATAAATTTTGTTGGTTGGTACCATTAGAAATTTTAGTGAGTGCTCAGTTAGGGAGTATTTTCTTCCTTAGAGTTGGTTCCATTAGAAAGTTGAGTGGGTGCTCAGTTAGGGAGTAGGTGCTTCCTTAGAGTTGGTGCTCTTAAATTAGGGAATTGGTGTCTCCTTAGGGTTGGCGCCCTTAAACATTGTAACTAGCGAGGTTCTATTGCAAGGCTAGATTAGAACAATAGATCCTAGAAGAATTTCTCACCATGGTTTTTCCCATACTAGGTTTTACACTTATATCTAGTGTTATGTGTATCTATGTGTGCAATCTTTGCATTATCTTTAATCTATTTTAAGAAGTGTTAAAAGTTAATTTTTATTGATCTCCTAATTCATCGGCCTCTTAGTAGATATTTATGTTCCAATAGTAACCATATATTTTACAATGTCCTCTTCTATTGTGGCCTCATTTATATCACTTCCATCTGAATACATCTACACAATCTCTCCTAAAAGACAAAACTTTGCAATACTATCAATTAATGCACATAGATTTAAGGGACTATCCTCCCTTACTATAGTGGTATTCTTCTTCTTTCCTTTTCCTTTCAAGAAATTTTCTCCTTCTGTAGAGTCCTTTTCTCTTTTCTTGATAAAAAATGCTTTATTTTTCTTCTCTACTTCTTCCTCACTTTCAGTATCCACAACATCAACTTTAGCTCTATTAGCACTTATCTCTTCTCTAGAGGCTTGAGACATTTTATATTCTTGAGGTTTAGTTGTGGTCCTTCCTTTTCTATGCCATCTTCATCCTCACAGCTAATATTCTTATCTCTTATGGCATTTTCCTTCACTAATTTCTACTTGGGAGTCTATTTTGTTACAGGAGCACTAGAAGCTACTTTCTTCTTTGTTCTTGTTGTAGGCATAGTTCTAGAGGATTTCAAAACAAATGGATAGGGGGGAAAGGTCCCAATGGCCTAGTGCTTGGAGTACCCTACGGAGCCATAGATAGGGATTTTATTTTCTCTAGAGAACCCTTGGATTGATTCACCATCTCCTCCAAGTTTGCTTTCATCTTTTCTATGTTCTTCTTTATCTCTTTTTCCTTTTTCTTTAGGTGCACTTCACTATGTTTTTCTTCATAGGTTTTGAACCTATCCACAATTGTATCTCTCAGTTTTCTTAATACATCTACAAGACCAGTAATTTCTTCTATAGTAACCTCATAGCCCAACTTCAAAACCCAAAGGGTATGTGCAGGATCATGATGGGCCAAAAAGTGGCGATATGATGGGTATGTATAGGGTATATGGTTGATGAATTTTTTTTAACCCAAAATTGATGAAATGAAAAGGGTTTTTAAAGGAGATTCTCAACTTTCCACCAATATAAAGTATGCTTTACTTTGAATTTAATAAATAATTATTATTCATTTTCTATATGAATTACGACTAAAGTCCTGATTGATAGGTTGATTGAAAAACATCTATAGATTTTAAACAGTATCACATTTTATGAATCTGGAACATGTGTCACATTCTATGCTTCACATACTATAGGACTTAAAAAATAATTGAATTTCATGAAGTTTTTACCAAGTTAAGGTGGTTAGACATACAAGTTTTTATATTTTTCAAAAGTTGTAATAAAAAATTCATAATTAATAATTTACTTGGAAAAAAATTACAAAAAAATACACATCACATAGGGACACGAGTCCTCTACATATATCTAAAATATTATAAAAAATATTATCATTTTATTGTGGTTAGGGTGGTCAGACAGATACCTACTTATTTTTTCCCTAAAATTTAAGTACTGCTACATTGAAATTTCAAATTTTCACCAAATAGATTTTTTTTTTAAATAAACCTAGCAGTTTAGAAACTAAATTTAATTTGCTAAAAATTCTATTCTTACATATTTTTGAAATAATATATAAAACTTATTCAAATTTTTACGTCAAGTTTCCTAACTCTGATTTTTCTGAATTTTTTTCCACTTAAGGGGCTATTTTTTCCATGAAGATCCTAAACACACCCCAAACTATTCTAGGTTCAACTGCTTGCATAATGCAGTTATCTCTAGTAACTACAAAGGTTATGTTCTTGTATTTCTCAAAAATATTTGTTGCTATCCTATCTCTCACTTGAATTTTTCCTTGAAAGGTCTTGAAGAAACCCCATTGCATAATTTTCTAGGTAAATGGGTCTCCAAACTATCTTAAATGATCTTTGATTTGAATTGCAATAGGAATGTTGTCCAACCACCCAATATTCTTCACACCAAGAAACTCTCTAAGAAAGTAAAACAATAAGCATTTAATTAGGGTACTGTATCAAAAGGGGTACCAAGATTATTTAGTCTTTTGTAGGTTATTCAACAACTGTTGTCTTAGGATCTCACATAAATAAATATTCAGGCCCTATTTCACCATCTGGTGAGTAGTGTGTATAGATATGGAAAACACAAAATTCTCTCTGTTAGTGTAAAATATCTTGTATTTGCTCATCATAGAAGCATATTTTACTGTTTAATCATCAATGTCCTTCACCATTAGGGAACATTTATCAAATTTTGAATTGGTGAGCTTCATTACCATCTCATTTTTGACAACCTTCATTACCAGAATGGGTCCTTCAAAGCAGATATTGGTAACCACCTTGATAGCTTTCTTGTTAATCAAATGTGACATATCCAAGTACATAAAACTTTCATGGATTTAGCTACACACATACTTAATCCATTCATTCTCATAATAAAAATTTGGAAATTTATTCCACACATCTAGCTTCTTCTCAGAAAAACTCTCAAATTCAGGTTTCAATTCAAAGTCATCTCTAGTTAGCTCATTTACCCAACACTCACCCATTTTTTCATGATCATATTCTACCATTATTGTGTGGATGTATATTCACACATCATATGTATGCATTATTCTAGAAGGAACTCTCTAAAAGCACCTTTTAGATCTATCTCCATGGAGTTGTAAGGGTTCTTCTTAAACTTAGGCCTTGGTCATTCCAATAAATCAATTACTTGTGGAGTATACACCATGAATTACTATTGAAACTAGTTTTTAGCAAGAAATGATAAATACCTTTAAATTTTTATACCAGTAGGGTTTCACAAAAAAACTTGAGATCACTTCAAATCACCTTTTCTCTACTCTTCATTCTTCAAATGCTTGATTGAAAATGACTTAATCATATGCAAAATCACATATAAACACTTTTCTAGAGACCTAAAGCACATTGATTTTAGTAAATAAAGCTAGGTTGAAAAGATAGAAAACACGAACTTTGTTGACACAGTCACCTTCAATCACTCCATAAATCTCTACAACATAAAATTTCATATGGGAAATACCATCAACAGATCAACTATCATGCCCCAAAATTTACACAACTACACTATACAAAACCACCAATTTTTTTGAATAAATACGCATGAGCACTAATAATTACTAACCACTCATTAGCATAGTAACATAATAATGATAAAGTGAATATTAAGTACCTCTAATAACTATGATTTCAATACCCCATAGCTTTTCACTACTTAAACACAACACACAAATCATTTTTCCCTTTACAATGCAACACAAATTAAACATGCTGAGAAAATGTCTTTCCACCTTTGAAGGAATTAAGTCTACGATGCCTCCTATGCACTCTAGACATATTGTGAGATAATGATTGATATAATTTAGACTAAGGATTACTCTAATTGTGTCTTCATCTATGAAGGAAATTATTTATGCTAGGTAACTAAATGAGACATATAAAGAATTATGCTTATATGCAACAAAAGCAATTTAAGGCAATTAAATTCTAGGGAACAAAAACCAAATCTAAGGTTATAATTTATAGGTGCAATATTACACATTAATTTAGCTTTTTTATTTGAAAAACTTATATTTTTCACAATTTGATCTTTCTCTATGATTATTTTGGATTTAAGCAGCAATGACTAATTTCAACCTACACATATTTGCTTAATAATTTACTATTTACTAAGGGTAAAAGCACAAAGTTGTGTCACACTTTTAGCCAACTTATCAACACAACTAAATTTAAGTATTTCTAACTAAAAATCAATTTTGGTAAAACATATGATCTAGTAAGATTCATTCTAGCTAAGTTAGATACTTCCACAACTTTTTCAACTAAAATTGTTGGCTAAAAATATATGGAACACCACTTTGAGTCCAATTTACCAAAAAAAAAAAAATATTTGAAAAACTTGAAGTTTCAATAACTCCTGCTAATTTCAATAACATTTTTTTAAAAATATAAAAATACCCTTTTGTAGATCCATAAGTGTATTTTTCAAAAATATATTTATTTTAATAGTTTAGTTATTTGTTATATTTTTTATTTTATTTTTACTAAAAGTAAGTTATCAGCACAAAATATTATGTTGATTACTATGCCAAGGAAGAATACTAAAACTTAGTAAAAAAAAAAGAAAAAATAATGATGCACTAGATAAAAGAATCTATTTTAAGATGGTATAATTTTTTTTCCATTTTAGATAAATATTGAATATGAAAGTTGACGTCCGATGAAAATAGTTGTTTTTTTATTCATGCACATTTTAATATTTATTTAAAAATATATATTTATCAAAATTGGAAAAAAATATATCCATGCACTAAAATTTCAAGTTATAAATACACACAAAAAATTTGAAAGAAAGAAAAAATTACTATTAAAAGTTTGACATCCCATGCAACTTCATTTTTCAGCATTTTATCAACAACTAAATTAATGTTTTAATTTATTAAAAACTAGTTTAAAATAATTTTTTATTTTTATTTTTAAATACAAACATAAAATATACTAAAAAATACATATTTTACTATTTTACATAATTTCAAAATTCAAAACATATATGCAACTTTTTAGTGATTCAAGTTTAATAATTGGATCAGCATTGGTTGTTTCCTTTATAAAATGTGATGCAAATTTGTGCTTTTACCCCTACGTTAATAACCAAGATATTCTTAATCACAAGGGATCTAAGGAAATAATTACTTTCATGAGTATGCGTAAAGACAATTTAAATAAAACTTAAACTATACTATTAGTTTTATAGGTGACACAGAATTTTAATGTATTAACAACAATTGTATTATTCAATTTGATCTATAATCTTGAACAACTAAATCACTATAAAACCTAGACACCATCACCCAGCCAATTCTAACTCGTACCAGGGAGTGGATCGATGGGCAGGTGTCGCATCTGAAGCAGCAAGGAGTAGTCCTAACCTATGAGGGGCTCAAAAGCAAGCTGAGTGCCACAGAGGATGTTGCTGCCACCACATCGACTGGTGAGACCTCCAAGTCTCCTCCAGTCACCAGGTCCCAAAAAAGGAAAGAAACAGAGACCGTGCAGTCTCTAGATCCGAAGACCCAAGTGAAGAAGGAAATGGGAGGCTCATCTCCCAAAAGGCTTAAACAAGTAGTGGGTGTGACAGAATTACAACCTCCCTTGGCTCTTCCTACTCCTCCTGTTGCACTGCCCGCCTCCCTGGCTATGGTCGCCGCATCTCTGCCGGTAGTGGATATTTCTATCCATCTTTCTCCTTCGCCCTTGACCGGGTCGGTAGTCATAATAGATTCCTCTTCTGGCATGACCACTCCCCCTTCCTCTGCTACCATGTCGCCAATTACCTCACTCCCTCTGGTAGCAATAACATCACCTATTCCTACTGCCACTATGCCCGAGGCTCTTACAAGACACATGCAATACCTTCCCCCTAAGCTCTCCCAGATCTTGATGGATGCAACTCTCCAAGCAGCCCTCGCCCAAGTCCTCGTGACTGCTCAGCCTTCACAACTGCCGATAGCACCGCCAACTATGGAGGCCACAATGAAAATCTCAAAGGAGTTGGAGGAACGAGAGCAGGAAGCCTCAAATCCTATTGAGGAGGAGGTCGATGAGTATCATGAGCACTCCAAGTACAAGCACTGAACCATCGACAGGGTGGTTTATGAGGAGGAAGAGACAGGCTCTTCCGAGAGTGGGGATGAGGAGGATGGCTCGGGTGCTAAGGAAATCATCGAGACATTCGATGATGACCTTGAGGAAGAATTGGTGCAATAGCTAAAGGATGTTGGGGCGGAGGTAGAAGAGTCACCACATGGTGAAGAGGGGCAGCCACTAGAAGAGAAACAGATAAATGATTTAACTGAGGCTACTGAGGAGAAGAGAGAAGAAGCAGCAAAAGAAGAAAGTCCCATCCGGCAACCATCCACCGGGCTACCTGTTAAATGCCTCGTATTTGTTCATGACTCCGATGAAGAGGAGGAAGATGATGGCCAAAATTAAGGAGAATCCAAAAAGGAGAAAGAAGAATTCTTGCCTTTGACTAAGAAGGGCGAGGGTAGCCATGATTCACCCAAGGGAAGTCTGTTGTGCCTGAATGGTTGGAGAAGCAACTTGAAAACATGACCCCTGTGCTGAAGGACCCAAGGGCTAGGTTGGAGGCCATCTTGGCTCGAGCCCAAATCACAACGAAGAAGGAGAAGAAGCCTAAGGTCTGATCCAAAATAACAATGGATGCTTCTGGCTCCCGGGTAGCACAAATCACAATGCCCACCATGGGCCAAGCTGGGGCAACCTATAAAATCTCCACCATTGACTTAGGGACTGCAACCAGAGAGCAGAAGGTCAAGCACCTTGAGGAGTCAGTGGCCACAGTGGTGCACCTGATAAAGTAGGATAAAATCTCCAAGGATGAGCTCAAAGCATAGGTTGCAGCATTGACAGATTATATACAGCAATGGTCCTCAGTGGATGACCTCCCCACTACCTCCACGGCTGCACCTCAGTTGCTTTCCAAAGAACAGATTGACAAAATGGAGAGAAGGAAGAACTTGGAGAAGACCACAGAGGATTGGTTTTGACAAGTCTCATACGTCAGGAACATGGGAATCAGTAGGGCTATGCAAACAGCCAACAAGTTCTTAGACCTGATGCAATCTCTAGAAAGTACAAGGAGGCTCTGCACCAATTTCCCTGCAACCTACGACTCCACCTTCCCAAGGATCAAATCTATCCTTCAAATGCTTGAGGTCACATGGGAGAAGAAGCTAGAGTTTAAAAGAGAAGATCACTGGCTAATGGATGTGTGGCACAAAGATTTCCACAACCAGAGGGAGAGGTTGGAGCAAATCCTGAGCAGGGTGGATCCTGATATTGAGTGGATCAAGGAAATCTAGGCAGAATGTGCCTGATATCTTAAGCTTATGATAGGCTATGATATGCCCACTGTGCAAATAGATCTAGAGAAGATCAAACGATACTTCCAGGAGAAGATGAAGGATGGGACAGCCAGAGAAATCACAACGGAGTTCCTGAGTTTTGCTGCCTATGCCTTCGACCAATCAGAGCTATTTAGGAACCAAGGCTCGAAGTATGATGAAGATTGGAAAAGGCTGGAAGAAAATGCTAAGGAATAGAGCTATCAGGCGTTGCGATGTGAAATCCTTGAGATAGACAAGCTCCAGGCGGTCATCCTCAAATACATAGAACACATAGCTTCCGAGGAGCAGGAGGACAGCCCAGCCAAAGATGAAGACCTTCCTGAAGAGTAGCTACAACAAAAACATCAATCAGCTACAGGACGAAAGTGCTACAGTGCCATCAGCTAGAAGAGGAAATAGGGAAGAAACAAAAATGTAATTTTAAATTGAGATTTGTTTTGGGGTAGGTGAAACCCTATTTTGTAATGAATCTTGGCCACACAATGAGAATGAATCTTGGCCATTCATTTAACTTTTGGAAAACTATAAATAGGGCACTCCTCTCATTTGCAAAAGGAGAGTTGAGTTGTTGTAAAGACATGCTAAAAAATTTTACAAGAAAAGAGCATTGATTTGGTGTATTTTCTTGGTTTCTTTCATGTTGCTTGATTCATTCTCCAATATTAGATGCTTGACTTAGATCTCATTGCTGTTTAGTTAGCTGTTTTCTTTCTTTGGATAAATCTTAGGAATGTTGTTGGGTGATCATGGAAATTCTTGCCATGTTGATGATTTCTTTGTCCATAGTTTTTGTTGTTTGTTGATGGTAGATAGCTGTGCAAAGTTAGCCTCGACCTGATTTCAAAGCTACTCCAAATATTTATCTTTGATTCATGCATGTATGTGGTGGATGAAGGATAGAACATTTGCAGACCTTAGAAGATAGCACAATTTCCATGATACTGTGAAATCCCTGGTTAAGTGGGATATTGTTTTGAGGAATTGTCCATTGCAGGAACTCCATTGTCACTATTCATAGCTAGCTTCAGACTTAAGAACTTTTCCTCTCCTTCACCTCTTTTTTTTTTTAGTAGCTGATCTATGCTAAGGTTCATTGCACATTGTAAAGCCAAATCCAACAACAAAATGGAGTCTAAGATTGCTATTTGAACCTACAGCCAATGCGTAATAGCTTTTATCTCAAGAACTCCACTTCAAGATTCAACTTTCATACTTTGTATCCACGCTTTGTATTTCCTATAAGACTACCTTGTGATTCCAGCAAATCACATCAAACTACTGAGGTATCTAAGCACTGTCATGACCTGACATCCGAGAGACCTTGGAATAGTGTTCTGCAATTTGATTGTGGGATATTGTCTTTCAAGAGAGGTAGTGCATCTATGCACTGCCTGTGTTGAGAAGTGCATAAAAACACCATCAACACCTATCAATGAACTTATCAAAACATCATCATCCTATACAATGCATGTCCTAGGATATATTGTTTCAACAATGGGCATCATTTTGGATATTACTTTGGATTATTATCCTATCAAAACAAATCCCTTTGGCTAGAGATATGAAGAACATTGACTTGTTTGTGTACTTGATCTTTTCTTTTCATTTATCTTATTGCGCTTATTCCAGGGACCTCTCGATGATATCCAAATGAAGGATTTAGAGAGATAGGAATGGGGAAATGATCATTATTCTTTTGTTTGTTGTGCTTGTTGGATGTTCTTGTAAAATAACTTGGAAAATAATTTCTTTGTTAGGTACGTCCTAGCAAGGTTTCTATATGTCAAGTGTGAACAAGAATACTCCTATCTGTTTGTCAATTCAAAGTTCATCGCACTAGGTACAATGCCATCCTAGTTCTTTATACCTTGATGCATCATACCTACGTGTGTTATCAAACATAAGGTAAGTAGCCCTTTTAAAATCCCAATCCTTGATAAGCAAATCATCATCATTTATCATCTATCTATCATCATTATCATCATCATCATCTCTAATAAAGTCTTGTCAGATCATGGACTTGTGGGATCCTCTTGTCATCATCGCATTTCCACACTAACATCATCATCACCAATGCATCCATCATGCATCCATCCTGCATCCACAAACTGTCAGCATACCACATATCAGTCATATCATACATAATAGGAAACATTGACCATTTCACATGCATTGCATTTGCATCATCATCATAATATAGATCTGTTAGTCTAAGCATATGTATAAATCATCCATTGCATAATCATAGCATATCACATCATCCATCCCATCCATCTCACATCATATCATCATTTAAGTTGTTTAGGATAATATAGATTTGTTATTCTAAGCATCTTAAAATCATCTCATTTGCATCATCGTCCATAACCATCCATTTTGAACCTCTTTACCATGAGATCGACCCTCAAATCAAATATTTTCACTCAATCTCTTGATGGGGCAATGTACCAATGTACTTCTTTCCATTGGGACAGCCGAAAAATCAGAAAATTTTAAATTTTGATCGTGGCAAGATTATTCTTTGAACCAACGCAACAAGTACATTGCTTCAAAGAGGGGAAAAATGTAGACATGCAAAATTGGCATAATGCATTCAACTAGATCATATTCCATTCAACAAATAAATCAAGTTTATTTATCAATCTCCTAAAGTCATCAGCTTAAATCAAATAAATCAAACTTGATCCTATCATCATCCCTTTAATTAAATAAATCAAGACTTTATTTAATTGAAATCCAATTCATATTTCTCTCTTTGATTTGATTTAAATCCCTAAATCAAGTCAAATTGGTCAAAACATCCTAATCATCATTAATTTAATCTAACCATGATTAAATGCTAATCTTACCAACTTGCATTCTCTAGATATCTCCACTTGCACAAATAAATCAATTTAATGATTTATTAAAATCCTCATTTTCACTTAACATGGCATTTATGGGGAATATTCCATAAAGTTTGAATTCAAAATCAAGTTGAAATGTACATCCAACAGGGCATTTAATAGGCCTTACATGTCTCTTACATGTCCCCTTCCAAAGGTCAAACTCAGCATTCATTACACGAATTTGAATTCAAATTTCCCCCCTCTTGGGCACACTTCCCAAATCTTGCACATGCATCAACCACTCACATGATGACAAGTGGCCTCTTTTCATTGGCCTATTTCTTAGTCCCACATTGGTCCCTCTTCAAAACTCAGCATTTGAAAATCTACAAATAGAGGCTTCATTCTTCAAGCAAATCCTCCACAATTTGATCCTCAAATCATATGCAAAGTCACTCTCCTTGAGAACTGATTTTGCTCATCCATATCATTCTTCATAGCAATTTCATCACTAGCTTATCTTAAGCAAGGATTGGGAAAGGGCTTCTCCATAGAAGCACCAATCCAATATGAGATAGAATGGATATCATGTTTTTATGTGCTTTTTTCTAGTCATCTTGTTATTTGTTTGCATTGTAAAACATGATTGGATTATTTCATATGGATGTTGTTATTTGCTTTGTTTTAAACTAACATGCTAATGTGTGCTATTTGTTTTGAGAAAAATACAGATTTCACCATCTACAAGAAGGGTGCAGCTATTTCCCATACCAGATCAGGTTGAGGAGGATGGGAGCATAGTCATGGACCCTAGGTACGCAACAGTCACTAATTTTCCACTGCCAATGATAGAATGGGATGAATAGGAGGTCGATGACCTCAACAGTGTGACTAAATAAATCATGGCTCAAACCAAAGAATGGATTGATGGACAAGTAGCCTAATTAAAGAAACAAGGCATTGTCCTGACATATGAAGGGGTCAAGAGTGAGCCCACTGCCACAAAGGATGTCACCACTACAACTTCAAGGGGCAGAACATCCAAATCTGCCCCACTCACCAGGTTAAAAAAGAGGAAAGGAACTAAAACAAAGCAATCTCTAGATCCCAAAGTTTATTCAAGTAAAGACTCAGGAGACTCAGCTTCTAAGAGGCCCAAATGGATGGGAAGCATTGTAGAGTAGCCACCAATTCAAGAAGATCCCCTTCAAGAGGGCGAGGAAGGGCAGATAGATCAGCCAAGACCTCCTTCAACTTTCCCTGTCTCTGCCACCCTTCCGCCTATTTCCTAGGCCATGGTCGCTACATCCCTGCCTGCAGTGGAAATCTTGGTGCATCTCACCTCCTCTCCCCTGGCGGGGCCCGTAATAATGATTGACTCTTCCTCTACCACAACTACTCTGCTTCCCTCCGCCACCATGTCACCTACCACATCACTCCCATTGGCAGCAGTGACAACACCAATACCCGCACTGGCATTACCAAAGGCTTTCTTGCAGCACATGCAGAATGTCACCTCCAAAATTTCTCAGATCCTTTTGGATCCCACCATCCAGGCTACCGTAGCATAGGTCCTTGCTAGTGTTACACCTTCACAACCTCCAACGGGGCTGCTAGCAATGGATGCCACAATGTTAATCTTTGAAGAATGTAGAGGTGGAAGAAAGAGGTCTCGAAGGTAATGGAGGAGGAAGCCGATGAGTACCATGAACACTGACAAATTGACAAGGTGGTCTACAAGGAAGAAGGAACAAGATCTTCTGAGAGCAGAGACGAAGAGGAGGGTACAGGTGGTAGGACTATTGTAAAACCTTCGATGATGATCTCGAAGAAGAAATGGCTAGGAAACTAAAGCATGATGAAGAAGAGATAGAAAGGTCACCTCCCAGAGAGGAGAAAGAAGGTGGTAGGATAATGGAAATGGTAGAACTCCCTAGAGGGAGACAATTGGAGGTTGTGCCACCTCCTTACAGAGAGGAATGAGATGTAGAAGAGGAAAAACCTGAGGAGCATGGGCACAAGGACAAACAAACTAAGGATGAGAAAGGGAAATAAATTGAGATAGAAGAAGGCCCACGAAAGAAATTTCCTACTAAGCCTCCCATCAAATGCATCATGTTCACCCAAGACTCCGATGAGGAAGAGGGAGAAGACACTAGAATGGAAGAAAGGGCTCCCACAGGTGAGAAAATAGAGATCTAGATAGAGGAAGGCGAGGGTGGTCAAGAATTTCCCAAGGAAAAATCCACTATGCCCAAATGGTTGGAGAAACAGCTTGAAAATAAGACTCTTGCCCAGAAGGATCCAACAGTGAGGCTAGAAGCTATCCTAGCCCGGGCACATATATCAACTAGGAGGGAGAAGAAGCCCAAAGTTAGATCCAAGGTAACAATGGATGCTTTTGGGTCCCGATCTGCACAAATAGTAATACTGGTGGTAAGTCAAGAGGGAGTAAGCTACAATGTCTCCACCATCAACTTGGGGACTGCTACTAGAGAGCAGAAGGTGGGGAATCTCAAGGAATCTATGGCTACAGTAGTGCACCTAATACAACAAGACAAGGTCTTGAAAGATGAGCTCAAAGTGCAAGTGGTCACCTTGACAAAATTACATTCAACAATGGTTTTCAGTTGAAGACATGCCTACCACATCTGTTGCTCCACCCCAACTACTGTCCAAGGAACATATTGAAAAACTGAAAAAGAGAAAGAACTTGGACAAAACTACAAAGATTTGGTTCTAATAGGTTCTATACATCAGGAACATGGGTATCAGTCAGGCTATTCGAACAGCCAACAAGTTCCTGGATCTACAATAGTCCCTGGAAGGCACTAAGAGGCTTTGCACTAACTTCCCTACAAGTTACGAGTCCACTTATCCAAAGATTGAGGCTATCCTCTAGCTACCAAGCATGATATGGGAAAATGAGCTCGCATTCAAAAGGGACGTCCATTGGCTAATGGATGTGTGGAAGCAGGACTTTGATAACATAAGAGAAAGGTTGGAGCGGGTAATGGATAAAGTGGATCTAGATATCAAACATGGTTCAAAGAAATTAGGTTGGATTGCACCTTATATCTGCAGCTAATGACATAATATGACATGCCTGTGGTACAAATTGTTTGTGAAGAGCTTCTGAAGGAATAGCTACAACAGAAAGAGCAATCAACAAAAGACAAAATGCTATAGTGTTGTCACTAGATGACAAAATAGGGATATGGACAAAAGTGTATTTTTAAATTGTAATATATTGGGGGGTAAATAGAACCCTACTTTGTAGTGAATTTTGGCCACACAAAAAGATTAAATCTTGGCCATTCGTTCTACTTTTTGGGCACTATAAATAGGGGGTATCCTCTCATTTCCAAAGAGAGTTGAGTTATTGTAAAGACATGTTGCTGGAATTTCTAATGAAAATACATTGACTTGTTGCCTTTTCTAATTTCTTCACATGTTTCATGATTTAAACTCCATTGTTCAATGCTTTATCTAGATTTACATTGTTGTTTAGAGTTAGATTTAAATTGCTTAGATAGATTTTAGTAATGCTTTTCTGTAGCTGTGAAAATTACTACTGTGTAGACTCCTTCCTAGCCCATACTTTTTATTGTTTGTTGTTGGTAAATGGCTATGCAAAGTTAGTCTATGCTTGAATTTAAAGCTGCTCCACATTTTTATCTTTGTTCATGCATGTATATGATGAATGAATGGTGAAATACCTGCAGGCCTTAGAAGATAGGAAAATTTTTATGAGACTATCAATTTTCTAGTTAAGTGAAATTCTATTTGAAGGAAGTCGTCCATGGCAGGAACTCCATGATTACTATTCATAGTTAGTTGCAGATCCTGGAACCTTCTCTCTTCCCTACCCCTTTTCCTTTTTTTTAATTAGTGACCTATGCTAAGGTTCATTGCACATTGTAAAGCCATAACTTGAAGAGAACATTGAAGTTTTAGACTATTGTCTGAACCTACAACAAAATACACCTTGAATCCCATCTCAGAAACTTCATATTTTAAGATCCACTTTGCATCCAGCTACGTAATTACGCCCTGTGATTACCAGCAAAATCACATCAAACATCAACTGAGAAGTTCCATGCAAGTCATGATCTGACACTTGAGAGACCTTGGGGAGATTTTCAGGAACTTGTTGGAGATTTTCTTTCAAGAGAGGTAGTGTACATATGCACTACCTGTGTTGAGAAAGTGTACAAAAAACCCATCAAAAAAACCTTAGTGGATGAACTTAGTGAGAGGAATCCCTTTAGAGCTTCATCTAACTTATCCAAGTCATCACTACTAAAAGGTTTGGATGATATAGATTTTCTAAACTGAAGCATTGTTGTTATTATTTCATTTGATGTTTTTAGTTGTTTGTTTTCATATTCTGATGAATCTAATCTAAATGAACTAGGAACTAATGCTAAAAATGAAAATTGTAAAAATATAATGCTATCCATGATTGCCATGAAATTAAATGATGCTAAGTCTAATGATTTCAATGTAAGCGAAGAAAACTGAACTACAAAAAAAAGGTAACTGAGAACAAACAGAAGCTTAAAAATTGGAAACATGATTCTGAAAACAATAATGCAAAATGTGTAGTGGGATTGATTCACCCAGGGTGGTGAATGAGTCCCAGTAAGGGTATTTTTTAAAATTTTCTAAATTTTTTGGTTGATTTTTATGTGTTCAATGATTTGTAGTGTAGATGTAAAGTGAAAATGCAGAATTTTACTATTTTTCAATGAAATTAAGTGCAATAATGCAAGCTCAGTTATTTTTCACTAATGCAATTTAAACAATGTAATGCAAGCTAATTCTAGGATGTAAATATTCTCCAAATCAGAAATATGAAGCTTCTAAAGTTGAGTTCACCAAAATGTGGACTATGGAAATGGATTGCACAACTTCCTTTATCCACACCTAAAACGGGAATGAAGGAAGAGGAATCCAATTTCACAAAGTTCACACTCAAGAAAAAATCCGTGACATTCCAATGCAAAGAAGATTGAAATTTATCAAAGGAGATTGTTCTTATGGTTAGAAATTGATAAAAGAGGTTGAATATTAATACAAAAATTAGAAAATTTATAGTGTTTGAAAATATGTGATATGTAGAAAGATAGATTGAATGCAATATAAAACAAGAGAGAGAAGTCAAACAGAGAGAGTGTACCAAGAAACTGAGAGGCTAGAGTGAAGACTATAAATGTCTTTGAAATTTTGGAAAATTTTATTTTCTAACCAATTGAGACTCATACACCAAGCTGGGAGACTTAGTCCCATATAAGGATTTCTGCCCAGAAAGCTGTTTCAAAAAAATGGGTATTGGAATCTGCAAACTATTTTTAGAAACACCTCCAATGGGACTCATACGCCACTAATGGCTTATTAGTCCTTTTCTTCTTTTTCAAAAATTGAAATCACAGATCTATACTCCAACACTTGCACTTCATTCCTAGACTGAAACTCAGATCCGGCTCCACGAAAACACTTACAAAATATAATATAATTTGGTTTCTAATGGGGGATTTTCCTTGGTAAAACTCCTAGTTGGTATTTAAACCTTGAAAGAAATAATGAAATGTTTAGAAAACCTTATCCCTAAGTGTATCTAAGGCTAAGAAATCTGAAGCAAGATGCAACCCTATTCTAATATGCAAGAATAAGATGCATAAATAAAACTAGAATGGGGTATGTGGAAGATCATCATGGAAAAAACAAGCTGTTAAGTGGCAAAAATTTTAGAAAAATTAGAGTTAGACAACTTGAAGTAAAAATTTGAATAAGTTATCTATATTATTTCAAAAATATGTAAGAATAGAATCTATAGCAAATTGAATGTAGCTTCTAAACTACTAAGTTTATTTAAAAAATAAAATCTATTTGGTGACAATTTGAAATTTCAATGCAATAGTACTTAAATTTCAGGGAAAAAACAAGGTGTCTATTTGACCACCCTAACCACAATAAAATGATAATATTTTTTTATAATATTTTAGATATAAGTAGAGGACTCATGTCCTGATGTGATGCATATTTTTTTTCCAAGTAAATAATTAATTATGATTTTTTTATTACAACTTTTAGAAAATATAAAAACTCGTATGTCTGACCACCTTAACTTAGTCAAAACTTCATGAAATTCAATTTTTTTTAAAATCCTATAGTATGTGAAGCATACAATGTGACACATGTTTTAGATTCAAAAAATGTGATACCATTTGAAATCTATAGATGTTTTTCATTCAACCTATCAATCAGTTTGACTTTAGTCGTAATTCAAATAGAAAATGAATAATAATTATTTATTAAATTCAAAGTAAAGCATAATTTATATTAGTGGAAAGTTGGGAATATCCTTCAAAAACCCTTTTTGTTTCATCAATTTTGGATAAAAAAAGTCATCAGCCACATACCCCTCATATCGCCACTTTTTGGCCCATCATGATCCTGCACATACCCAATGATGTAAGACTCTCTCTAATAGATCCTAAATCACATTAGAAATTAATCCCAATGACATGAAAATGTTCCTTAGGCTGAAAATAGAGAGAAAATGGAAGATGGAATCAATTAGAAAATAAGTCCTTAGTCTTGACTTGATGGCTAGTTGCATCTCCCCAACCTATAATTCTTCGTGATTCTCCATAGGCATCCATGATCAACCCTAAACAATGTAATATCTTTGACAAAAGGTGAGCTTGAAGACCTAAAAAAACCCTTGAATTCTACCCTAAAGCTTCAAATTTGATATATATAGACTTTGGGACCCATTCACCCAAAGTGGTGAATGGGTCCCACTTGAGGTTGTCTAGGTGGGTTTTTGAGATTTGAATGATTTAAGTGTTATTTGTTGAGATTTGTATGAATTTTTGAGTGGAATAAGCCTCAAGGTCCAAAATAATGAGTTCCAGGGGCCTATAAATATTGATTTAAAGGATGATTAATGCAAGGGCACCCAAGATAGGTTCAAATTAGACTAAGGATTGTACTATCTCCAAGAAAGGAGTACAATTTCAGTGTCCACAGTCAGGAAAGATCCTCAAGAGGTGTCAAAATTAAGGCCTAAATTTGAATCAAAAGGGGGGTAGTAACTCCAATTAACTACAATGAATGAGGACCACCTAGATAAGTGTGAAATTTCTTTAAAACACTTTACAACACCTAAACAAGGCACACATTATGTACATTTTTATTGAAAAGGTGCCCATGAGGCTTAATTAAGCAAATAAATCCTAGAAAAGCATGACAGTTTGGTACAACACTTTACAACACCTTTGGAGAGGACCAATTTATGCATTATGTAGTTAAAAAAAGGTCTTAGAATGGTGTGAATGTGTACAAGAAATTACAACACCACTCCAAAACACCACTAGTTCAGTTTTAATGTCAATTATTCAAACAAGCAATGAAAAGGCTACTTTTTTCATTACTACATTTTCCCCCACTTGAGTGAGAGGATGATCCCATGTCAAAATCACACTAAAGAAGACATTCAAGACACTTAAGTATGCAAAAATTACACAGATACATGATCATACCCTATCAAAGGCCAAAAATAAAAATAAAAATAAAGGATCAAGCACAACCAATTCAATGTGATGTGAAGCAGTGGTTGTTTGTCCATAACATATGCTTTTCACTCTAGGGTAGTGGAACCTTAGTCTATCCACTAGGTGAGTTGTCCCAAAATATGTATGCTCACTCGAGAGTAGTGAAACCTTAGTCTATCCACTAGGTGAGTTATCCTAATGAGGCGGAAAATGAGAATCAAATTAGCCTCTCATACCATAACAAAGTTATCCTCCTGACAACTTTGATAAGGCACCACAATAAAAATTATTTTGTAAATGATTTTGAATGTCATGTAAAAATTTTGTAAAAGGGGATTTTGCTTTGTTCGTGTAACAATCGTCCTGTTAGATTGTGCCTAATGTCTCCAAGAGAGGAAAAGCCAAAGTGAAAAATTACTACCCATGGGATGCATCATTCACATCATGCCATGACAGAAGATTTTACACTCTTGGACAACATCAAACCCAATGACACCACCAAGAAGAGGACATATCACAAGAAGAAAGAAAAATCATGCCATGAAATTTTCCAAAATATGTCATCGTTGTATGCCCCCACTTTAAAGCGGTTGCTACACCATCACTGTGAGCAATTGCTTTAAAGTAGCCAATGTTTTTGATCCTAAGACATGAGAACTTTCCTTGGAAAATCCTATGCCTATTCATATGTTTCCAAAGAAAGTTGCATCAAGAAATAGGAAGGAAGGGTTGCCCCCACAAAGACATAAGGGATCTATGGATTTTGGGTTAGTATGTCTATGCTAGAATATTTTCATAGAGCATGTAATTTCTATCATTTCCCAAATACTCATAGAATTGGAAGAATCACACAAAGAGAGAAAAAACAAAGAAAAAGTCTTTTGTGTCAACATGGAAGAAACATGAATGTTTCAACACCTTGTGTCATCCCCAAAAGGAAAACACAAGATAAATGAAAAAGAAAAAGGAATAGCTTTTGGGTCAACATGGAAGAGACATGAATGTCTCGATGCCTTGCGTCATCCCCAAAAGGAAAACACAAGACAAATAAAAAATAAAATTATGACATAGAGAAGAATGATGGTACATATAGAAGAATTCACAAAAGATAGAAGGACGAAATGTCACGGGGGATCACATTAAGCACATGCAATCACAAAGAAAAGATAAAAATAAAAAGACTAGTAAGGCACAAGCGAATCAACCTAAAGCATGTTGTCTCAGGCTCCCAATCTTGATCACTATAAATGGAAGGTGGGCAACTAGCCAAAG
This sequence comes from Sequoia sempervirens, assembly GCA_007258455.2. Taxonomy (NCBI): domain Eukaryota; kingdom Viridiplantae; phylum Streptophyta; class Pinopsida; order Cupressales; family Cupressaceae; genus Sequoia; species Sequoia sempervirens. The sequence continues at coordinate 158,527,130 of VDFB02353493.1, read as the reverse complement.
AGACAATGACAATGCATTACTAGGACTATCAAATTCTTGCCCCTACTATGTGCAAGATAAGAATGAGCTGAGGTGAGTGAGGAAAATGAGCTCCTTGCATTAAAGAAAATGATTTGCAACAAGTGTAAAACATGTAATAGTGAGAATGTTTTAATATTCTTCAACTATTACCTGGAAAGGAGCAGAAATTTATGTTATGCAATCACCCAATGGTAATCATTGCCATCAAAGTGAAAGTTGTTCAGTACTAATTTAAGTGCATGACACTCATCAGTACTATGTCCAAGAGTTTTGTGGTATTGACAATGTGGCACATTTACATCTTTAGGATATAGTATAAGCTTTTCTTTCATTGGTGGTAAAGTTGTGAGTTCTTTATGTAGAAGTAGTTGTAGTTTCCTTTCACTTTCAGGGGGTGGACAAGGGAACTTTAGTTTATGTAGCTTGTAAGTCCTCTTGCACTTGCTAGATTCATCAAATTCTCTAGATGGGATTAGGGTAGGAGGTCCTAAGATGATCTTGTCTTTGTTATCCCTATGCTTAGGAGGTGTGTGTTGCTCTTTTGGAAGGAGGACACTTATATCAAGAGGAGGATCTAAGACTACCATACCATCACTACAAAGCCTTAGGTATTCTCTAGGAGCACTTATGTTTCAATGGATTCTTGATATCCTATCCCTTTGGTTTCTTCAGTTGGTATTTGTTCTAGGGCTTGATGAATGTTCACTTGTTGTATCACATCCTTGTTTGTGTAAGATCATAAATCCTTTTCCATATGTCTCTTCAAGGTTGATCGATGTGTTGGTCACTTTATTGGCATAGGATGGTTGAATGTTTTCTTGTTTAGAGCTGCTAGGTTCACCTATTGTAGGGAACTTAGGTTCAACTTGTGACTTAGTTTTAGGATGTAAAAGGTCAAACATTTCAAGGTGTGTTGGTTGTTTTAGGGAAGGATAAAAGGATGCATTGGACTCAAGGTTGTTAAGGAAATCATTTATGAATTCACTTATGTTGTCATCATATTCTCCAATGATGTCAACATCATGAGGATGAAATGCATTAGGAGTTGTGTGAGCATGAGTGAGTTCACTGTCATTAGGTTCATTACCAAAAACACAATTTGAAACATCAACCAAAGAGAACAAGGACTTTCACGCATTGCCTAAATGATTCTCCATTTTCATAATTTCAGACCTAAACATGGTGATTCAATGAAATGAAATGAAAATGAAGTGTTTTGATGCAATTTTGAACTCTTAAAAATGCATTGAAATGAAGCAATTTAAGCTAAATGCAAAGAAATTGATGAAACAACAAATATAGAAACTGAAATAGCAAGGTAAATGCAAAAAATAGAAGCTAAGAATTAAGATTTTAATGTCTTGAAATTGCAGATCTATAGGTAACTAGGAATCATTCACTAGTAAGGGTGAATGGGTCCTAGTTAGGGCTTTCTAAGATTTTTCAGTGGATTTCAAACTCAAATTCAATACCTTTTCAAATGCCAGAAGGTGTAGATCAAGCTTGATTAGGGAATTATTCGCTAGTAAAGGTGAATGGGTACTGGTTAGGTATTTTTAAACTATTTTTTAATGATTTGAATGTTCTCAGATTTATCTTTCAATTCTAGGTTGTAGATAGTGAAATGTAGCTTAAAATTTTCCAGAATTTCAATGGAAAAATGCAATAGAAAGATGAAATGAAAGACCTAGTTTGAAATGCAATTTTTTTAAATTTTCAAATGTAATTGAATGAAATCTAAATGAGATGCAAAATGACTAATTTATTTTTGTAATTTTTAGATTTAAGAAGTGAAAAATAATGCGAATCTAAACCCTATATGATATGCAAGATTTTAGTGTAAAAGAAGAAACCCTAATTCAATGCAAGTCTAAATGCAATGAATACAAGATTTTAACTTAATGTGCAATGGGAGACTCCAAAAATGAGAATAGTGCAATGTTGAATGAGTTGGGTTCACCAAAAATGAAATGGTGAAAAATTGGATTTCAAATCCATAATGAATGATTAAGATGGATGGATCACCTATTTTTCAAACCAATTTCACTTCAAATTATGCAAAATAAGATGCCAAAAACAATTAGAAATGCAACCTAACTGTTATAGAAACTATGAGGGGAGTTTTTAGAGCATAAAAATTTGTATACCTAGCCAAAAAGTTGTGTTTGAGCTATGGAGGACTCATTCACTTTTAGTGGCGAATGGGTCCTTTTAGGGTTTCAGAAAACTGATTTCAAGATCCTGTACCTTAATGTCTATACTCCTTAAATCCTTGTTATCAAGTTCTAGAAGCATGTAGTCAATTTTATAGAGCTCTTTCTATGATCTTGCAATCTATATGACAACTTTTTGTGACTTTGACAACTCTGCAACTTTGCTCCAAATCTTGGTCAACCTGTAAAATCTACAATCACACATTCAAGGGTAGAAAACTAGTTGATCTATTAGTGAGTGGGGGTTTGCCTCAATCAAATCCCTTGTAGGTAATTAAACCAATTGATGAAATAAAGGAAATGAAGCATGAACATGAAATAATGCAATTGATGTCACCTTATATGATGTCTTGTGAAGAAAATATACATACAAACATGTAGTGTCCATGAAGAATGTAGATCTTCGATGTAAGGTAATCCTTTTAAATGGATCCTCAATGCAACATTTACTTATTATCTCAACATACATGCATGCATTAAACCCTTGAAATGATGATAAGACATTGAATTGTTGCAATAATCACTTGAAATCTACCTTGAAATGCCTTGTAGATGCCTTTGAAATGCTCTATAATGCTCTTGTGAAGTATTATGATGCTCTCTTGAAAATATTAGGTGAAACAATGTGAATTAACCCCTTATTTATACTAAATTAGGAGACTAACCCTGAAATTCAAAGAATTAAGGCTAACACCATATCGAGAGAGAAAGGTAATTAAATTCTCACAAAATGAAATTAATAAATGAGGATCTCATTAAGGGAGGACCCATTCGCAACCAAAGGTGAATGGGTCCTAGCTAAGTTTCCAGGACCAAGCTTTGAGGAGCTGAAAGAAGGACAAAAACCCATTCCAGATCAACTAAAAAGGGGGGGGGGGTCCTATTAAGAGAGGACCCATTCACCATTAAGGGTGAATGGACCTTGGCTCAACTTAATAAGACCAAATTTTTCCCAATGAAATAATTTGATATTTAATTTATGATTATCGGGAAAGATCCTCAGGAGGTGTCAAAATTAAGGCCTAAATTTGAATCAAAAGGGGGTTACTAACTCCAATTAACCACAATGAATTAGGACCACCTAGATAAGTTTGAAAGTTATTTAAAACACTTTAAAACACCTAAAAAAAGGCATACATTATGTATATTTTTATTGAAAAGGGGACCATTAGGCTTAATTAAGCAAATACGTCCTAGAAAAGCATGAAAGTGTGGTAGAACACTTTACAACACATTTGCAAAGGACCAATTTAGGCATGATTTAGTTAAATAAAGGTCTTAGAATTGTTTGAATGTTTACAAGACATTACAACACCACTCCAAGACACCATTAGTTCAATTTTAATGTCAATTATTCAATCAAGCAAGGAAAACTTTTTCCATTACTACATCTTTTATGTTATGCAATTATAGTGTAAAAAATTGTCTACTTGAAGAAAGAGGTAATTTCACACTTAATTTGGACCCATGTTTGCACCCTTGCATTATCCCCATTTAAAAATCACCTTTTATAGGCCCCTAAGACCCATTATTTTAGATCTCAAGGCTCATTTCACTCAAAAACCATATAAGATCACATAAAAATATTCAAATCCCTAAAAACTGTGAAAACCCAACTCAAACATCTAAGGTGGGACTCACTCGCCACCTTGGGCAAATGAGCCCCCTTAGGTGGGATCCATTCACCAAGTGTAGCGAATGAGTCCCATTTGAGGTATTTTTCAAATTTGAGTGGGACTTCATTAATTCAAATCATATTTTTTGTAAAGGCCAACCTTTGAGATCAAAATAACGGTCAATTAGGTGTCAATACCTATGAAAGCAAGCTTCTAGGTCATTTTTCAAGAGAGAAAGCATAATTCAAGAACTTTGAGAAAATATCAAGCATTAAGAGTCTTTCACAATAGCATTCTAATTCCAAAAGTAAGCAAAGTTGAAGCATTGGGGGCAACATCAAAGCATTTTTGTAGGTCTTCAAGCTCACCTTCTATCAAGATCTAGTATTTTTAAGCGTTGATCATGGATTTCTATGGTGAATCATGATGGATTCTAGGTTGGGGAGATGCAACTAGCCATCAAGTCAATCCTAAAGACTTGTTTCCTAAGTGATTCCATCTTCCATTATCACTCTTTACATAGCCTAAGGAAGGTACAAGCATCATTGGAGTTCACATGGGGTGATTGGAGATTATCACAAGTGAGTTATTCATCTTTGCATTTCCATTATTGCATCATATTCTTGCACATTATAATAGGATTGCATCATATCTTACATTTCCTATTCTTTAACACACTCAAGGCTAGGTTTTTTATGCACATTTCTACCAAGGTTTAATTACCAAACTAGGGGTTTGACCAAGGAAAACCCCCCATTATAAAACCCCTTTGAATTCTATTTTATAGGCATTTTTCACAAATTTGGGCTCGAGACTCAAACTAGAAGGAAAAGGCAGATGTTAAAGTGCATATTAGAACCTTCAATTTTTAGCAAAGTGGAACTAGAATAATTCACCAATAGTGGTGAATAAGTCCCATTGCTACTATTTTTCAGATCCATCTATAGATTTTGATACCCCTTTTCTAGAAAAGGGGTCCCATGTAGAAAACAGGATCTGGGACTAATTTGCCTAGGTTGGCAAATGAGTCCCAATGGCATAAAAAGTCTAGATTTCTAGAATTTCAAATCTATTCCCAACCCCTTGAAGGTTTCCAGGTGCATACCATTTGCATTCTTACCATTTTGTTATGTTTTTGTTGCATTTGTAGGGCATTTTCCCTCTGTTTGCATATCACACTGTGTTTTAAAACATCTTACATTTTCCATGTTTACACTTGGTGGTGAACCCTCATTTTCTATTATCCTTCCCCTAGAACTCTCCCTTTGTTAGATTTCAATCTCCTTTGCATTAAAATCTCAAGGGTTTTTTCTTGAGTGAATAGTGTAGTTTTGTCTCTCTCCTTTTAGGTCCAAAACCCTAGAACCAAAAGAGAACATAGACTTTCCCTTTTCAACAATGAATGAAGATAAATTTATAGGATGCATAGAATCTATTAGCTATTTATTTGGGTTTAATTAAAGTGAGAACAACCATTTGAGAAGGCCACTCAAGGTACTATTCCTCACTTCATCTTTGAATTATTTATTTTTGTTTACTAGTTGTTATTAGTTCATTATTATTTCATGAATCATATGCAAGTTAATTAGTATTTCATATCTTGCTTATTTTCAATGAATGCTTATGAATACAAATGCAACCATTAATCGATAACAGTCTAGAGGATAGTTTAGTTGAGTCATTAAGTTATTATTAGTTATGATTTTTGTTTTTACTATTTTTCAGTTCTATGAATTTCTAGCAATTAGGATAACTTAAATAATGCAGTTTAGGTAGTTTGAGTCATTGAAGGAATATACAATGCTGAACCATCACAAGCTTACAATCCCTGGGTTGGTAATTTAATGTAGTCTTAAGCAATGTTAAGTGGACTGTTCAATTAGTTAAACCTCCAAATTGTGTAAGCTCTACCAAGTTTACAACACATTAGCTTAGACTCTATAGGTAACCCTATGGACCTTGCAGGGAAATCTAAAGACACATTTCTCCTCCATAGACTATGCCAACAACAAGAAGGTCAGGTAGGACTTCTACCTCCAAACCTACTATTACAAAGTCCCTCAAAACAAAACCAATGGGTGGTTCTAAGAAGAAAGACACATCCAATACCCCTGTACAATGAAAGGATTCGAAGAGATGAAAGAGGGAAAAATAAACAAGAGGTAGGTATGTCAGCTCTAAAGAGGAAGAACAACAATTGGTATAGAAAAGGAAATAAAAAGTCTCTCAAGAAGAGGCACATATAGAAAAGGGAAAGGAGAAAGAGAAGACCCCTCTAGTTCATCAACATACTCCCATGAAGCTAGATGCCTTGTTTAGTGGTATTTTAGAGTATGGAATCCTCAAGAATACAATTGAAATATATCCAGATGCTAATGATGTAGATAAGGAAACAATTTAAGAGGCCATTTTCAAATACACATGGTGACATTTAATTTTATCCTAAGTGAGATACAAGATTAGTTGTTGGATGAGCTAAAAGAAGTATTGAGTGCAATAAGACAATAGGCTATTGTAGAAGATGCAGGGATGAGAAAATTTTCCTTGGAGAAGATTGGTTCCTCATTAACTCATGAGGATAGAGTTAAGTTTTCTTAATTGTATGCCCAAGAATTTAGGACAAATAAAAGAGTAAATACTCTTATGGGCAAGGACAAGAATGATATAGAGAAGCTAATGATTCAATAAATGCTATAAATAGTTGAAAAACTTGTTAAAGAATTGAGAGCCTCTCTAGGTGATAAAGATCAAATGTAGCTAGACACACCCCTCCTGAAAAAGCAATGTTCCAATTGGTGAGCAATGAAAGCATGAGAAAGAATAAATGTTGATAGAGAACACCCCTTTAGATGTGGAGATGGTTGTTGAGCAAAGAAAAGAAGATGAGAAAGGAGTCCTTAAGAAGATTAAAGCTCAAAATACATAATCTATGCCTCCTCTGGAAGTTGAGAAGATTGCATAAGAGTGTTCTGACAATGGAGAGAAGGAGAAGGATGACACTCATGTAGAAGAGAGCACAAAAATTGGTGGTGAATCCTCTACACCCTCCTATGATTCATTCAAAGATCTTCTAGATATGCAATTGTATTTCCAACCAATAGTGTTTGCACAACTACTACAAATTCCAATGCAACAAGGTTAAGTGGATATGGATATGATCTCTCTCCATAAGTTGCAACAAGTGGTGATCCTTTTATTACAACTGCTAGAAAGGAGACACTACAAACTCACTATAAGAGCACAAAGTTAGTTGATGAAGTTGTCAAGGTATTGCAAGAAGGCCTTCCTGAAGTATCTATTGATACTTCTTTGTTAGGTGTGCAATAGTTGAAGTTATTGATAGATTCCTTTAAGGAGTACAATTTGCATGTTTGGAAGAGAAGATATATCTAAGAAAATAACAAAGAAGGTGAATGATAAGAGGCTAATAGATGCCTCAAATAAATGTGGTACTACACATTCCAAGTTACAAGGCAACTTGGAGGATGTTCAAAAGTGTTTGAAGGAAGCCAAACTATTGTTTTATTTTTTTGAAGTGGCCATTATCTACAAAGAGAATAAAGGATCAGATGGACTCAATTGAGTCTCTAATTGCCCAAGATTCAAGTGTATATGATTTAGTGAATGATGGAGATGGAGCAATCATAGTTGCTATTGAAAATCTATACACTTAATTCTTCCTATTCTAGGAACAAAAAGAGAATTTAATCATAAAGCAATACAATAAGCTATGAGATATGGTAAGTCTAAGAATTACATATTTAATTGAAGTTTTGGCCAATATAGATAAGGTTGTGTAAAAGAAAATAGTGCCTAGTTCTCCAAAAGGAGAAGACCTCTATGTAGTGTTGGCCAATATGGAGAAGGTTATGCAAAAGACAATAGTGCCTAGTTCTGTAAAAGAAGGAGAAGATCTCTGTGTATAGTTTGAAAGTTATTTCCATATAATTTACTTTTCCAAGAAGGATTAGGAGATTACGAAGAATGATTAGGAGGCACACCTTACAAAACTAAAGGTATCATATAAGGGTATATTACCCTCATCCAGTTAAGGTGTACATTTTTGAATTGTGTAGGCATTTTTTATCATAATATACATATGTAGAGTTAGTAGATGGTTCTGCAATTTCTTTTTTATATTTTTGGTAATGGATATCATAAAAAGGGGGATCTATTCTCATGTAAATATATCAGTAAGGTGGAGTGAAGTAGAGAAGTGTGTTGACTATCCTTTGCCCTTGATGTCAAAGGGGGGCTGAAGTAGAGAAGTGTGTTTCCATCAATAACAAAAGGGGAGATTGTTGGTAACATAAGCATAATGGTGTATGGGTGTTGTGTATTGTGTTGTCATTGATATCAACCCATTCTAGAATTGATGATGTATTAGTTTGAAGAAGATCAAGATTTTTTGAAAATTGGCTAAGTTCCAAACTGAAATAGTGATGTAACAAAGGAACAATTTTGTGGTCGCATTACTCCCCACTGCATTATCTCATCATATGGTTTTGAGGTATTAATGTTACATATTGAAGGAGTCAATATCCATTTCTTAAGGTTCTATGTCTTTTGCAACTAAAGATATTAATAATAGAGTATTAGACTAAGTAGAGACAAAGTTACAATTGTCGAGTTCATGTTGGAATGCTCCACATTACACTGCAAGTGATCATTATATTGTGTGGATTTTAGAGAATTCTTGAAGATGTTAGATATGTGTACACTCTAAGTGTCAAGTGGTTTGGTGGTGCGCATGTCAATTTTTGGGGTGAATAGTTAGTTCATTTAGTTGTTTCTTCACCAATTTTGTTGTGTAGTGCCAAACTAAGGATTTTGGGGTCATGCAGTATTAAATTAAGTATGAAGTGGATTCATAGGAGTGACTATAGGTTATGGTGACCTATTTTGGTGAAGAAAACACTTTGGTTACTTTTGCAAGGCATTTTTTATGGAGTTTTGTGCTGATAAGTTTTGGAATCACATGTTTCATCTAACTAGGCTGACTTAATTGATGGTATGATTATTTCTAGAATATATGCATATATATAAGGGCAACCCAGTGATGGGATGATGATGTGATATTGTGAAGTGTGAAATTTGATAGTGGTGATCTTGTGATAGTGAATGGAAAAGTGTGTAAAGCTAGTTTTTTGAGTCTAATTTTGAATTGTATCATCGACATTTAGCAATTGCATTATAAGTAGTTCAAATTTTAGCAGTGAGCCATCCTTTTGTATATATTTTGTAATTTTGGAAGAAGTGATCTTCCTTGGGTAGTGATACCTCCTATTTTCTAGACAATGAGTCTTCTAGGGTAGTGATCCCTTCAAGTAGTGAGCCTTTTGTAATCTATTTTAACTGGTTATGATATATTGTGGGCTAAAGCTCACCACGATTTTTCCCTTCCAAGGGTTTTCCATGTAAATCTAGTCTTCTTATGTTAATTGTTATGATGCATGCTTTAATTGTTCCTTTCCATTTCTGGAAGCTTAATGAGATGCTTTGAAATGCACTTTTAAGTTAATAATTTTCAACGAATACTGATTCACCCCCCATCAGTATTTCAACTGTTCAACAAGAATAAAAAGACAAGAGGTTTGAGAAATTTATATTTGAGGAGTTTAAAATGATCTAGGCTAGACTAGATGTGGTAAATCTTAAGCAAAGAGAAGAAAATGTGAGAAGAATCCTCTTTGAAGAGGATAAAATTTAAAAAATGAAAAGGAGAATAGAATGGTGAGTATAAATAATGAAGCAATGGAGTAACCATGTCTAGAAAATGAGAAGATTGAAGTAATAGAGTTGGAGAAGGTTGAACCAACAATTGTTGTGGATGAAGAGGGAGAAGAATTTTTTTCTCTTATGAAATATAGAGATTTAGAAAAGAGGACAACAAGAAGAAAGATGAGAAAATGCATTCTTGCAACCCTATGATGAGAAGGTTATGGAAGGAGGACCATGTGGGATCCTCCTACACAATGGTAGTTGAAAGAAAGTAAGAAAAGAAAAGAAGCATAAAGGAAGAATGGAGAAACAAAGAGAGAATGGTCACTATGAACCATAGTAATTTTGAAGAATTTTTTTTATCTAGTGCTTTTTTTTTTTTTTTTGCAAAAATTAGAGAGGACAAAGAAAAGGTGGAAGTTTAAAGTATGAAAAATGTGAAAGTAAATTTTCATGAGGGAAAAGTTTGAGCAACAAGAAAGAGACAAGAGGTTACACATGTATCATATGATTTTTCTAAAATTAATGAAAATAAATTTGATGTTTAGTTACATGATCTTGTGGATGTAGAAAATAATGGAAAATATGGTATTATTGAGGTAGATAACAATGAAGTTGTGGTAGTTCATAGAATGAACTTTGATAGTTCTATGTTTGACAAAGAGGTTAATGAAGAAGAAGATAGTCTCTTGTTGAAAAAGGGGATAAGGGAAATATACAAATTCTTTGGAAGGGAAATGACAAAAGAAAATGATGACAAGAAAGAGGTCGTTATTGATATATGCCTATTTAAAGGAAATAAATTGGAAGATAAGAAGTTTGCATGCATAGAAGAGGAAGTTGTAGTAGTTGGAAAAAGTTGCTCACATTGATAAGAGTTGAAGCAAAACTTGTAGTAGTGGATGATGAGCTAAAATCTAAATTTAATGAATTTTTTGATGAATTTGATATCTATGCAATTGATATAGCTGGAATGGATGAAGATGAGGAAATTAAAAATTATATTGCAGCAGTAATCAAGGGGAAGAAAACCAAGGTAATGAGGTATTTTTCTACATTTTGTAAAAATGGTGATAATGCTGATTTTTGTTTGAATTACATGGTGAAATAATAAGAAGTAGGAAAATTGGTAAAGGGCAGCAATAATGGGTTACATGCTAAAATACAACAAGGTATGGTTAATTTTTTAAAATAAAGGGAGAAGAGGATGAAGCATGAATAGGTAAGGAAGAAGATGTTGAAGTCAAGGGGAGATTGTTAGAAGCTTGATGTAGCTTGGAAACATGAGCATGATATGTAAATTATATGTGATATAGTGTTGTCATTGATGTCAACATTGTTATGATCATTCTAGCGTGGCTTGGAAGTATTCGTGAAGGCATTTAGATAGAACAAGTTGATCTAGAGTATATGGTTATACATGAATTGGGCTTTCTTTCTGACAGTATTGTGGTTCAGTGTGTCATTTTTTGGTTCCACACTCCATCGCAAGTAGAGATATCAATTTTCAATTCTAATTGTAGTTCTTAGATCATTAGATGCATCTGCATTCAATATTTTGTGACATTTTGTGAAGTATTTTGAAAGATATAAATGAAAAAGTTCAACTATATATATTGCAGTCATTCCTTGTATAGTGTATTAGTGTGGGAGATTCTGCATTTCTTCGTGGATAATTATTTTATTTTGTGATGATGAGGATAAGCTATTAGATGTTGGTTAAGTGGGAATTTAAAGAGAGGTCATTTTTTGAAGTCACATGTATGGTGAATTGTATGTACAAATGAAGGAACTTTTTGTTTAGGTCTTATTTTGGGCCGACCTAACGTGTTTGATTTTTTGTGGAGGACATGGAAGTAAATTTATCTTATGTGGGATCTATATTAGGTCCATCCTGATCTATCTTAAGGTGAATTAAATTTTTAATTATGGTGCGAAATGTGGATAAAATGTTTCAAGGAAAGTTTGTTTAATTTTGTGTGTTACTTCTACTTAAGTTGGCCTAATTGAAGTTACTACACTTGATATGGATATATATAGGAGATTAACTTTAGAGTTTTTTATGATGATGATAATGGTGAAGTAATAGAGTGAATAGATTGTATGCGAGTAATAAGAGACATATGACATGTATGGTGTTACACCTACATGTGTGTGAAGCAAATATAAGCAGAGCTGAGTAGATTGTGAATAGAGTAGAGCATTGGTTCAGATCTATGTGAAGATCATTTTTATACCTCATTGGAACTATAGTATACCATATAATAGATGCTATATAATTTATTAATTACTGATCTCATTACCAATGAACTAAACCCAATAGCTCCGATTAGATCAATTCTTTTCTTTTTGGCTAAAGAAAAGTTTTGTGACATCTCAGGGTGGCCAATTAGTAAATTGTCTTGGACCAGTCTATCAAATAATGATATCCTCGATCGATTCGATCGAATTTGGATAAATATTTTTCATTAATATAGTGGATCAATGAACTGAGATGGTTTATATCATATAAAGTATATACTTCTACTTTCATGTGCTAAAAATTTGGCTTGTAAACATAAAAGTACGATACATGTTTGTATCAGTTTAAATAGGTTGTTTGGCCACCCATTCTTTCTTCTTTCTCATTCTCTATGAGCAGTGAGTTCACTTGGATAGTGAGTCCACCTAGTAGTGAGCCTTTTTGTAATATACTATATATCCGAATGTAATATATTATTAGCTAACCCTCATTGTGGTTTTTCCCTTTTTGGGTTTTCCACATAAAAATACTAGTGTTCATGTGTCATGTGATCTTGTGGATGTTTCATGATTTAATTCATTATTGTTGTTGGATGTATGTTTTTAATTGAATGGCTTATGTTTAATTGGTTTAATGGAATATTGATTCACCCCCCTCTCAATATTTTGGGTGTTCAACACAAGAGATAATTTTTTTTTATTTCTATTAGATTGTTAGTAATGATTTGTATGCAAATGCTCAAGATGATGAGATAGAGTGGGAAGATAAGTCATGGAGGAGTTTAATTTGTAGAGAGATGAATTGTATGAGAAGAAGAAAGAGAGGAATGGTGAACAAAGGAAGAGAGAAATTTTTAGAGCAAGGTAAAGAAGAAGAAAAGTCAGGCAAACAAGGAAGAACAATGGATGAAGAACAAGCATAGGATCTTCAATGTTTAAGAGTTCTAGCTCATGAAACATCTCTTCTTACCCCCAAGTGTCTAATTTGGGATCATATAAGGGGATTTGAGCAATATTGCATCATCAAACATATTTTTGTTTCTAACCTTTGTTTTCTATTTCGTTTTCTATAAAATTGTAGGTACTCCTGACATGAAGTTCAACATAATTCCAAATTTTGTTCAAATTATTGTCTTTCTAGGAATTTTATGCTCTCAAGGTTAATTTATTGAAGGGTACTAAGTTCTAGGATGATTTTATTTTAAATTTGCAAAGAATTTTATAAATTGGGCACCAAAATTGTAAAAAATATAAAAAAAATAAATTGTTTAAATGCCCGAAAAGGAAAAGTACAATTCCCAAGTATTGGGCTATCATTAATACATTTAAATTGGGTCCCCTGATATTTTAAAATGCCCCTATAATATTTCACATTCATTATGGATGCCAAATTAAGGAGTGGAGGCAATTTGGAATTGCCAATGTAATGGGAGGAGTGGAATAATGAATTCATTTAGGAGTTATATTCAAGAAATTTTTACAAAATTCCTCCATAATATCCCCACACCTAGTATGGTGTCTTGGAGATAAATTTTGTAGAAGCATGGAGAGGGTAAATATAATGCCTAGCTATATAGAAAATAAATTGCAAAAAGATGAAAATTGGAAAAAGTTAGAAGCAGTCGAACCACCTAGTGCTCAGAATTGACTTTTCTAGGATTTTGCTTGATTTTTAGTATGGAATTTTACTAGTAGATAAATTTTGATCCACCTATATTTAGCCGATGGGCTCTACCTCTGGGATCCCTAGGGCATAATTCATCTGAAAAACATTCTCACACTTGAGAACAGGAATGACTACCATCAAGCAGTGTGTGGTTCACTGCAAACCTCCCGGTGACTCAGCAAACCTGTTGCTGTCTGGTCAAATATTTGCTGCCTTAGAGAATTGGGCAGCTGTCAAATGAAGGGCACAGATGTTGCATGGGTATCCTTTTCTTGCACCAAGCACCACGTAGGCTAGAAAATAATGCATGAGATGGATGAAACCTCACAAGAGAAGCTCTTCTACCTAATACCACCGTCCCCAACTTGCATAAATGTCCCGACTTGTTTACAGATCAAGGCACCGTCGATCTCTATCGTTGAAAGCCTTCAAGGTTCAAAAAATCTACACCAACACTCATTCGTGTTTGAACAGGTAACATTCATACCTCTTATTGATCTAGCTATGCGTTGTTTACCTTTTTTCAGCATTCAAGAAATATAGGTCAAGGAATAGGGGACCCTGTTTGATCTTTTGTGATTTTCTCGCTATTCTCCTGATTTTCAATCATGACATGCATTGATGAGATCACATTCCATAGACCACATTTCTTTGTTAAGGGATTTTGTCAGACTTCATGTTTTGTATATGCCTTCATTCCATCGCGGGCAGGGCTTCCTAGATTTTACATCTGCCAATAGAATTCACTTGAGCGACACTTTCTGTCAAATGTTTCATGTGCCTTGTCTTTTTTTTCCCATGACATTTGTATATTGTTTATGTTTACTCTTTCATTTTGATATATAAAAATTCATGCTTTGTCTCCCTTTTGGTTTAGATCACCATGCAACCTTCTATTTGAAGGCTCCAAAAATGTTTGGTGATAATTTGAGGGTAAAATTTTAGGGAAGGCAGTGAAGACTGGCAACTTGCAATACCCGCATCTGCTCTTACTTGGTAAGAGAAATGTTTCATTAGGGTGATTTAATTCTACTGTGCATATTATCCGTCTCAATTATGTTGCCCTCATTACACTCTTGGGCTTGCATGTACCTAGGGTTAGCCTATGGCCTGCTCAGTTAATTTTAACAGGTGAAGCTATGTTTATCCAATTTTAACACTAAAAATTCATGTCTCTTGATGGCCTCCACATTCTATTTACTACATACAATCCTGTTAAGTCTTCCAATATATTCAACTATTGTAGGCCTATATTTCCAAGAAAGCCCTTTCAGGGAGCAAGAAAATCCACATTAGACATGGTTTCCTGGAATGCAATGATTATAGCATATGCATGTTGTCGATGAAGCTCTACAACTTGTTTAAGAAATGGTGCAACCTAATTTGGTTTCAAGGAATGCAATAATTGTTGGATATGCACAAAATGGGCTTGTTGAAGAAGCCCTGGAGATGTTAAAATTTTAGGCAAATGCAATATTCAGATGTCAAGCCAACATCTATCTGGGGTGTGCCAAAATGATAGCTGTGGAGTAGGGTGTGGAGATCCATAAACAAATAGCCAACAAAAGAGTTTTGTTCAATCTAATAGAATGATGAGATTCTTACCTTTATTTTATATTATCAATATGCTCAGAATTATAAGTTAGCCTTACAGGAATGTAAGGCTTTCAACACAGGGTACACACAATTGTATGGCAAAGGAACAACTTATGTTACTTAATAAATGTTCATGGAGAGTACATGTTTAGGAGTTAAGCTCCATTGTCATCACATTTTAGAAAGGCTATAAACAACTGATGTTTGACCTAATGATGATAAAGATCATAATAATTTTGAACAATCTTAAAAAATGTCTCTGTATTGTTTATAAATTGGATGAAAACCAACCATTTCATTCAAATGGTTTCTATGTAGGATTCTTCCTTTCCATTGTGATAGGGAATGTTTCCTTTTTCATGTGCTTGTGTCTTGTTGTTTAAAAGTGAGCACATTTTATTAATTTATATGATACAGTGTGGTTGCTCATATAATTTGGGCTTATGTGACAGCATGAGGAAGGAACCAGTACCCGAAGCCAATCGTTGATGCATTATAGATACCTTTGGGTTCCAATTGGTTGTAATTGAAAACATTCAATAATTTTGTATGAGCATTTATGACAGGGTCCACAGATATGGATAAAAAATGAAATGGTGGCACCTTTCTGCAAATGAATTTCATTATCATCTCATTATATTATAGTTACTTTGCTCTTATCGTCTGAGATTCATTTTTCTCTTTCTAGTTGTAGCATCTACTTGGGGGCATTTATGTAGATACTTTTCAAATGCTCTCTGATCAAGATCAACAAAATCCTCTGCATTTGCACTTCTCTTTTGAACTTTATCAATATTTTTCAGATGAGAATTGTCTCTTAGGGGAGCTCAACTTTCATTTGTATATTTGACTTGAAGCACAATAAAATCCATCATTATTTTGTACTTGTCACATTCTTTATGAAAGCCATTATTATCAATCAATCTGACTATTGGAGGATTTAAGCATACATTCATAATTTCGATTAACATGATTATGATCTCTTTGATTTGATCACACCTCTAATCTATTCCTTGACTGCTTCATTAATTCAAAGATTTTGAGAGCTTCCTTGCAAAATCCATTTTGTACACATTATCCACATTTTACTTCCACACCTTCAATTTCCTATTGGCATTTTCCTTGAACCACCCATGGGTGCAAGTGCTAGTTCTATAGATGAAGGTGGGAAATCTTGATATAAAATTTTTGAGAGAAATTTGAATATGTTTTGATATTCAAAATAAATTCTAAAATTTGGTATGTCAACAATTTTCAGTACAATTTTGTGTATTCTTAATGATTTGCATTTCAAAAATTTCTTGGTTTGTTTGTTTTTTTATGAGTATTCTTTTTTAGTAGAATAGATAACATATTGTTGTGGTGGTTGTGAAGATCAACACTCTAATTTGTAGTCTTTATTTTCAATCTGTATTAAAATTATTCATCTATTTGTATGTGTTGGTCAAACTTTGTGTAAATAATATTTTTATGGTGTGAAGTTATAGAATACATTTACAATGGTGTTACATCAAAAATTTACTACATTTGACTCAAATGCATCACATCCTGACTCCTTGCCACTTTGCAACTAATTTCTCCTTCTATACACATCCCAAATCCTAATGAGATTCTATTTGTAGTCATGACCTAAAAATTTCATGTGTATATGTTATTCATAATTTTTTTTTCCATTTTTCCAGTTTAAAGGGTTTAATAGGTTGGAATGAGATTGATTAATAATTTATGTGTGATTTAAATGTGATTTTTATGAAATTTAAAAGTGAATTTTTTTTTGAAAATTATAGTTAATGGTTTTTTAGAGATTTTTTATTCTATGACATGAAGAATGATATAAATAAGCTTAATGGTGTGATTTTTACATAGGCGAAGTGATTTTTTTTCATATAAGTAAATAATGCAAATGGTTTAGGTGAGATATGTATGTATGTGTTGTTCATAAAAAACCCAAGATGTGTTAAACTTTTCCAAATTTAGTAAATAACAAATTTATTATTGTTGATAAAGATATCTTGCTTAAATCAAGTATCCAATGCTTTAGATGTCTTTTTGTTGGAGTCAAATTATCTAACTTATTTTGCATATATTAAAATATGTAAAAGCTACTAAGAAATTAAATAATTTAATATGTAATTGAAACATCCACAACTCATTTTTAAAGCTAAATACCATTATTTTTTTCTCATATCTACTAGTACAATAAATTTCATTAAAATGACAAGAAATCAATCCCATACAAACCTAATTGCTGGCTTGCAAAATGTAATAGAGTCCTATTTTATATTGTGATTAGAAGGGACCAACTCCACATTCAAAGATTTATTTTATGTGTTCTCCTTTTTTTAGATTGTATGAATCCTAATTTATAGATAGAACAAATATTGAACATTAATCCTTTCTAAGCAGTATAATAAATTTTTAGATTGTATGAATCCTAATTTATAGATAGAACAAATATTGAACATTAATCCTTTCTAAGCTTTATATGTAATATAATAAATTTTTGAAGTGATTGTTGTGGTTTTAATCAAATTAAATAGGCTTACAAAGGTTGTGTTTTTTTTTTAAAATCTACATATTTAAATTACAATAATTTATTAAATACAACGTTTGACATTGTGCATAATAGATAGAAAGATAAATATTTGTGACAATAGCTAATGATTCTATTTGAAGATTCTTGAAAGCATGTGATTCTTAGAAGAAATATTTATTTTTTCATTGTTTATAGTCTAGTATGTTCTTGGGTAGATATGTAATATTTAGAAGATTAAGCTATACTAATTAGATAGATAAACTACCATTTGGAATTTTCTAAATGTTCAACTAAATTATTCTTCTAATTGATTGAAGCATTAATATCCCGAAGACCCTTATCTTCTATCCCTTCATAAACTCTTATTTCCCTATTTTCCTAGACTTCTCTTGTACCATTTATGTGCCACCTAAAAGAGTAAAATGTTGAGGAAGGGACAACTGCATAGCTCACGGGAGGTCCATTTTCTCAGTCCAAAATAGGGGAGAGGACCCAGTACCTGAGCATGTTTCAATAGTTGTGATAGTAGTTGTTTATATTATGCCTAATATTTTTGTCAATATTGGACCAATAGTTGTGATTTTAAAGTTGTTAGTGTTGAGGATGACTACCTATAATTGAACAAAATGTATTCCTTTGATCTAAAAAGCAACCAATTATGTGATTCCACATCAGCATTCAATAAAACATGTTGTGAATGTACAAGTATTGGTCTCACTTTTTTTTTGGGCCTTTTTGGACACCTTGACTAAAAACATGCTGATGTGGCATCATATTTGATGATGTGGCCCTGAAACCTTAGTTATAAGCATGGGACTTGCCAAGTAAGCTGCTGTAAAAAATTGGGAGTGATTTGAAATTTCCACATAGGATAATTAGAAGCGTGAAGTTAGGGTGCACAACTACTGGGTCCTCTCCCCTAGTAGAAGCACTTGAGTACGTTTACATGTACATGTATGTTTTGAAAAGGCCAAAACTATGATTATGATCGGCATGTTATATGCATGATTTCTAACTATAAGTAATTGAGTAGCAGGTTTTGGAATGAGATCAGTAAAGATCTGAATACGGCAGCTCTGGGACTTCACAGATATCCCGTTTCTTCTTATGCTTTACTTGGTTTATCATATTACTTAATGGTAGCTTTGCAGAGACTAAAAGTAAGGCGGTCCAAAATCTTTTCATGCAGTGGCCAGATTCATGCACTGCAGTAAATGCAGTTCTAAAAATATATTTTTATACAGACTGGCTACTAAAAATATATCATGCAGTATGCTTGGAAAACTACATTCACTGCTTATCTTCCTATATATAGCAGTTAATAATTGTACAAATTTATTTGCCAGCTGCCACTGCAGTAGCACAAAAACACATACCTATGGCTGTTAACAATTTTGATTCTGCTCACACCAAATGTGTCGCTCTTTTTACAACTGTTAAAGGTTGTACACAACATCTTTTCTGCATGACCAACTTTGTGTCTGCTCACACCAAATGCATCGTTGTTTTTACTGCCTTTACCTCTGTAACTACCATCATTAAAATTAAACAGTAAGAAAATAATTTGTTGGTGGTTCTAATCGTTGAGCGATGACCTCCTATTTGGATGCCAAATTTTAACAATACATTTGGTGTTGTTTGGTCATGTCTGTTTTTCTTTTTATCTATGGCTTCTATAGGGATAGCTATTTTTACTGAGGATAACTTAGAGAAATTTTAGCCTATTATCTTTTCATTCACTGTGCAATAATTTATATACTATCCTGTTCATGTCTATTCCAACTACCTTCAGGAGTGTTCGTGTCTATTCAAATAAGAATCTCGATGTTGGTCTTTTACATGCTTCCTTACTCTTATTATTTCAAGCACAATGTTTAACATGCAGTTGCATCAATTTCACCAAGTGTTGGTCTTGTAAACATCATTTTGATTGCCATTTCTTCGTAGGTATGGTTACCAATTGTTTGCTATAGATTTCAGCTAAGGGTATTGGTTCAATATATTGGCGATGTCATTGATTTTTCTTTTTTCTTTTAACAGCTTAATGTCATTTGTCTTAATTTGACTGCTATAAAGGCTGTTTACGTTTGTATTTGTGATATTGGCATAAAGTTTATGTTTGAAGTTCTTTTTTGACAATGTACAATCATTTAGTATGGCTTTAACTTTAGGGTTTTGTTTATATATTGGCTAGGTCATGGATTTTTTTATTTTTTTTTACAGCGACCAGGGATACAAGTGTATATGTGGTACGATTATGTGTAATGGGAAACTTAGACCAAATTTTTGAAACCCAATGGCACGTGTGAAGGTTGAAAATTGAATTGGTTTTTGATAATTTTGGAAGGGCACATGCACCATAGGAAGCTTGGAGATACACTAGGGGAAAAATGGAAAATTTCGGATTTTTAGGATATCGTAGATTTTGGTTGAAAATGACATGTTGATGTTGCTTGATAACTATTGAGTCTTTATCTTCTATATGTTCATTTCGGTTTTTATTTGTAGTTTAGACCACCTGCTAGCTCATTATACCTTAATTATGCCTATTTTGATGTGTTGGGGTTTTGTGCGTGTTGAAGGCGGTTTCATTGAATCTTGATAAGAAGGCATGTAAAATTGTTGCAGTTTAGGTAGTTAGGTTATTATATCTTGATAAGAATGCCGAAATCAAGTTCAATTGGTAAGCCTATAGAAAAATTGTCCACATGGAATACCCAATAGAGACAGGTAAATTGATTTAGATTGGATTTTCACATGATCATTACAGCAATAACCCCACCTGATTGTACATCTTCCCAAACATAAAGCTACCAATAAAACATAATAGAGCCAAGCCATAAAGCTTATTTCTTTGTTTAACAAGCATTAAAACCTACAACCTCCCCTAAGAAAAGTACGGGAACATGTGAGCAACTTTTCAGCATCTTTCTTCATAAAATGAACTTTGTAAAATAGATTTTTCCATATTCTGTAAAATACACATAATTTAAATAAGCATACAAACATTGGTAGTGCAAGTTATTTGATTTTTCTAAATACGAACTATGTGTACAAAATTTAAAGGTGTAAAATATAATATTAAAACAGGAGAAGTTTTTAATCTTATCTATTGAGTGTACAATTTTGTGAGTAGTAATTATAGTCTCTAAAACTTGTCTTTTTGAGATAAATGATCACTTCGTTTGAATTATAAAAATTAGAATATCAATTATAATTTTGTGCGTAGTAATTATAGTTTCTAAACTTGCCTTCTTCAAATAAATCCCTTTTGGTTTCTAGATATCATTATAGAGAGACAATATTGAATTATAAAAATTAGAATATCTATTATAATTTTGTAAATTGTGTTGTAAAGACTAATAAGCTAAAAATATTGCATCTTGATTCCTCATTATTATTAGGAACCAAAACGAAGTAGATTGCTTTTAGTTTTTTAAGGATTTTAAAAGATTTTAGAAAATCCCTCATAGCCCCCATGACATATTTTCTCACAATGTCCCAAAATTCCTAAAATAAATCTTGGGGGATTCATATAGATCAAGTGACTTTAAAGCTTCAAAGCAGAAAATACTAGAATACACCTCCTCCATCAATTTCTTCATGATTGTTTGGTTGTTTGGAATGAGATGGTAGAAAGTATTTTTTAATAATTGTTCTTGGAAGTTAGTAAAAGAATTCTTGGGATCCTCGAGAAAGTTTTTGAAATAACTTACCCCAATCCCTCTAATTCTTCCTTTATTTTGGATTATACTATCGCCATCCTCTACAATTTGGTAAATCTTGTTGTGCTTCTTGTGGCCCAAAGTTAAGGGATGGAAAAATCTAGCATTTCAATCTCCATCCTTAAACCAATTGATTCTCAAAATTTCCTTCCAAAAATTCTCTTCATTCATAGAGACTATATTCCAATCACCCCTCAAAGATACTAACTTGATACATAGAGGAATGCTTGACTAGCTTGCCTCCATAAGCTTTTGGACATTATCAAGTATCTCAACAATTTTATTTTTCCTATTGAATATTTTTCCAAAGGATTCAATTTGTTCCACACTTTGAGGTATTATTTAACAATTTTTATTTTTGGGCTACTTTGAATATGGTCGTGCCATGAGGGTCAAAATTTCACCATTGAAATATTTTTCTTTTGAGTGTGAGTGAGAAGTCCACCTAATTTTTAATCAAAATAGAAAAGGGTCATTCTTGGGGCACTCCAATCATGAGAAGAGAAGGGAGTTGTGGTTAGAGCTAGATCTAACTAAAGCATTTGAAAATTTACATTCACAAAAATGTCTAGTTATATGAAATGAGGAACTTATCAAGCTTCACTTGAATTAGTTAATGCTCAATTCTTCTCTTTTTCCATGTGAAAAAAGAGCCTGTAAGCTCTATGTCCATTAGACTTGCTTTTGCAATTAATTCTAAAAATATTTCATGCTATCTTAATAGTCCTTTAGGCCTCCGAATTTCTGAAATGGGAAGAGTATGTATTAAAGTTACCTACCATCAACCAATTGATATAAAAATTATTTGATTTGCAAGAGATAATATTTTTCCAAAGAATATTCCTTTTAACGTCATATTTAGAGAAATAGATATTAGAAAAAATCTAGGGATTTTTTGAGAGATGTTCTATTAACATAGTTTCAATATTTTTTGTAGAATGGCTAAGTAAAATTCCATCAAAACTATCTTTTTTTCTAGGCATAGAAATGCCTTATAGAGCCCCACCAGTGTTTCTCAGGAAAAAAACTAACTCAAGCCAATACTAATTCCTTATGTCCTTGAATTTTTTTCTTGACACTTCGATTTCTTATATTAGCAAAATATCATGTTTATTTCCCATGTACAGTTTTTGAGTAAAATTTGTTTATGAGGACTAATAAGTCCTCAAATATTCCATGATAATATATTCATTTGTGTAAGTTTCTTAAGGAGGTCAACTCAAGGGTCGTTTGGTGACCTGATGTTACTTCTCAACAAATTTATCTTGATATTTTTTCTCATTGGTTTAGTCTACCTTTTTTATTGGCACCAATATCGATGAACTTTCTTGATTTTTTTCCATCTCCTTTCCCATGGCAGGTTGATGGGTAAATTTCACATTCTTTCATTTCAAATTTCTCTGTAGAGAGAGGTAACTTTGAGGGATCTCCAATTTGGGGAAACATAAGCTTTATACAAGAAACTAAGACCTTAAAGGATTTTTGAATTTGATTTCTCTTCTTAGTCACTAGTTGTCAATTATTAGTACATGGATTAGCACCAAAAGGGGAGGTGTAGGATAGATCAGGGAAAATATTAGTGGGAAGAAAGGGTTAAATAGTGGGGATGGAGACTCTATATATTAAAATTAGTGAATTAAGGTAAATTGGATCAAAAAATTTAAGGATATAAAAAAGAGGGTTGTAAAATTTATTAGTGGCAACCATTTTTAAAGTCTTTAGAGCACTAATGATTAATGACTTAGTCAAGGAAGGAGCCAAAGTAGTTTTATAATTTGTGAGGACCTTCCAAGATGAGTTAGCTTGTAATGTCCCATTTTTACCCCTATGCTATTCTATGGTTGTTCACCTATTTTTGGAGCCACGTAGGATATTCAGAGGTGATTTAGGGTTTCCAATATTTTTGGAGGTTTCTTGTTAGCTTTTCAAGAGGTTGTTGTAGGAGTTTGCCTTAGGGTTTTCTGAGATCATTGGTGGGAAGTCACTGCTATTTTTAGTAAGTCACAATTGCTTATGAGAATGTACTTATTTTGAGTTTGGACACGCTAACTATTTTTAGCAATATTATATTTTTAGTAAGTGCTAATTTTGGTAGTGGTCTTGGTAGCAGTTCAATGTAACTTGGTTACTATTTTTGGTAGTTGCAGTTATTGGCATCTTGATACTTTTGGTAGTTGGCTTCTTCACCATCCTTGGCAATTGAAAAAGGAAAGTTTCGCAGCTTAAGTTAATTTTATAATGTCAATGTTGCCCCTTGGACCCCCACGCCTAACACTTGTTGACTTAAATTATTTTTAAAAAGCAATTTTATGGAAGACTATAGTGGACACTAAAAATGAAGGACTTAAGTGATTTTTAATAAAGTTTATTTCTCTTCACAAGTGTGGCATCCCATTTTGGAGGGAAGAGGGATTCGAACTTCTAGGTCTCAAAACCTAAATATATGCCCTCACTTGCTCTCATTTGGTTATTGCTAATTTGTGATAACGAAGTGCTACCAAAATGTAAATAGATCACCTTGGACTTTGAGGATGAAAACCCTCTGGAAGCCAACTTTAGTTTTGGGATTTCAAGATATCTCCTAGCTAAATAGTGGCATAGCTCCATTTCAAGGGTTGCAGTTGAACTCATATTTGTGATGTCAACTTTGTTTCTTTTTGTTCTTGCTAGTTATGATATCTTCTAGATATATTTTGGTATGTGTGTGACGATTTTTAGCTTTGGAGGCATTTTTTGTGTGTTTTATTATACTTGTGTATTGTTGGTTCATGTCTCTCTTTTCCTACTGACCCACCTTTTTACTCACACTGATCAAAGGAGCTGCTAAATTTTTGTGGGTATTGCTTTTGGATTAGCGGGTATTGATTTTGGAATGTCCCCTAATTGGAAATACCCTAAATTTTCCCTAATTCCTTAATTAAATAAAAAAATGGTTAGATAATACCTTTCATTTGATTAAATACCTCCACCTAGATTAGAAACCATTTACCACAATGACACTGATTAGAAGATTATAACCATTTACCGCAATAATACTAAATTAGCTCAAATTATCATAATTAAATATTAGTAAATTCATGGTTGAATTATTTATTCAATAACAAAGCATTTGAATATCTTTGGAGGGCTCAACCGTAGGAGAGTATGGTAGAATGTGACTTGATGGGGTGCCTTAGATCCTCTACCCTAGGCCCAAGAGAAAATATACCATCCCTCTTGGACTCATGTGTCCTATGACATCTATATGAGGTGGTCTACCAAGTAAGGTGTCCCCTTTCCATTATCCCCTCATCTTTCCAACCATTTCCCTCGAGCTCTATGATTTGACCTCATGTGTTGATTAACTGTGATGAAGGGGTGAGATTACAAAGGGTGCCCTAGAATGCCCATCTCTCCTAAGCCCAAGCTGTAGTACCCTTTGTACACCCCTTGTCCTCCTTCAAACTACCTAGTCTCCATATTAGGACTACTTGATCCCCCATCTCGAGGTGGTGGACCTAGGAGAGTGCTCCATCATCGTATCCCTCTTGTAATCTTAGTCTCCTCTTTCATGGATAAAATATTCAAGAAATATGAAAAAATAGATAAATTAATCGTATTTACTAATGTAAGGAAGCATTCATAAAAATGATGCATCATTAGTACCTTTAACATATAACTAAAAAATCACAATTACTTATATTGAATTTTATTGCAACTACACTATTGTAAATCAGATTTCATACCACATTGCAATAACTTGACGAATTGTTGAGTAATAAAATCTTATAGATGTTAGATTCGAATCCTTTGATGCTCAGATGGAATACTTTCCTAAAGATAATCATTTTTTTTTTCATATTAAGAAGATATTGCTTAAAGAGAAACAAATAGATTATTTCAAGTGAATGATTAATAATAAGGATTAATAATTGTTGCAAGCGTCATTATTACACAATCGCATATAATATATATATCTATAGCTTTTATATAAGGATATTTAATTTACAAAGATTACCTTTTGCATGAATATATATGTATGTATGTATGTATGTATGTATTATATATACATATATTTATGATTATAGTTAAAATTACCTCCCAAATATATTTTTGACAATAATATTTGAATCCAATAGATCTTTCCAAACTTCTCAATAGATACTCCATTCATTCTCCTATTTCCTTTTATTCCTTCCCTGTTGCATATTCTTCTTTTAGATATGCATATTTAATCTTATAAATCTACATATTGTATCTCTACTCTTAAATCCAATTATATTTATTATTTAAACATCCCTAAGTGCATATGTGATTTGGTGATCATAACCGATGATGATATCTATTGTTATATCTACTAATATTCCTTCTTCTTGTTCTTATTTACCTCCTAGTACTTTGTTACAAATATTTCTCCTGGTGTTGATCAATGATTATTGATTTAATAGTCAAAATATATTTGTTGATGTTTTGATGCCCCCATCTCTTGGAATATGTTCTCCTTTAATATCCTTGTATCTCCATAAAGAGATGTATCTCTTTGAAATGAGGTAATATTGAATGGTCATGACTTTTGGTTTAACTATTTTCTTTAACTAGTTCAGGTTTGACCGTTGCCTTTAATTAGCTTCAATTTGACTGTTGCCCCCCTAATTCTATTTGATATTTATAAATTTTTTTCCCTTCATTAAATACTCATCACTACCCATAATAATTTCATTGCTTTTCTTTTATCATTAATGTTTGAAAATTTTAATCGTTGCTTTAGAAGGAATATATTATATTTCTTTATTTTAATATATTTATTTTATATCAATTTATATATATATATATTTATTCATATCTATAATATTATATTATTATTATTTTACTAATATCAAATTGTTAATATTTGTATTTATGTTTTTAATATGTATAGTATTTATTTATTTGCATTTCAATGGTTAGTTATTCTAGTGTTCCATTTTAGGGACATGATAATCTACCCCACCCAAGATTGTGTATCCCATCATGCTTAGTTATGTTTTTAATTGTGAGTTGAAATTTCAAGCATTTGAGTAGAGTAGAGTAAAGTTATCCCATCATGGGAGGTGATATTATCAGGAGGGAACAATCTATACACCAACAAGTATTAGATGATAGATTAATCTTTCCCATTTTCACAAGAGAAAGATGGTTAGATTTTTTTTTAAGTTAATTGAATACAATGAAGACATGACAAGGAGATTTCCAAAAACACTCCAACATGATGAAGCCACCATCAGAGGATTGAGGGTGGACGCTTCAGAGGCTGTAGTTGCAAAGGTATCTAGTCTACAAAGAAATGGAGCTGAATTCCTTGTCAAAGAAAATGTAGTAGCTATCAAGGATGAATCCAAGGAGCCTGGAGAAAATCTTGATTCATCATCACAAGATACTAAGAGGTTGTCACTCCATGGGTATGGGCTTCATGTGTATCTTACATTATTAAATATATCATTTGTGATGGTAGGTAATCCCTTCTGTATAAAACACATTTTAAGCTTTTGAGTCACCTCCATCATAATAGACTAGTTAATATACCTAATTACCTCTATAATATATTAAAGAGAATGGGGTCTAAGTATCAAAGGAAACTAAATAATTCCACACTATCACATTATTGTTTGGTTAACCTGTTAGTGAAGAGAAGCCTTAGGGTTCAATACCCATAGGTGTCATGGGAAATCCTTTTAATATATGAATGTATTAACAATATTCAAGTGAGGAACTAGGTGTCCTAAAACACCTAGACTCACCTGCTGCATCTTTAAGGAAAATTCACCCTATTTCACCTACTTGTTCATGTACCCATAGTAGGAGAAAACCAAAGGAGAAAAGTTTGGAAAGATCACCACACATAGTTCATCTAATCATCTTGCAGGAAAACAGGCTCATGAAACCCCAACTTCTTCTAACATGCCAAAAACCAAAAAGAAAAGAAGTGGTTCTTCTTCTACACCTTCAAAGGTATAGAAAAATAAGTCCACCCAACCAAGGCATTCACAGCACCTGAGAAGGAAAGGTGCCATGGGGGGTAGTGTTAAGAAACCAAAAGAAGAAGATATTATGACAGAAGGGATTGATTTAGAATTAAAGGATAATATTTCTAAAAATGTGCATGTTCTTGTGAAAATAAAATGGTACATATCAACCACCTATGAATCAAATTTAGAGGAATTTTTCATTGCAAACAAAACCAGGAAAAGAACCCCAACTAGCTCTAACAGTGGGGGTTATAAGTACATTGGGGGTACAATGATGGACAATTTTTAGAGAAAGATGAGGATTTTTTTTTAGAGGAAATAAATGTAAGAAAGGAATTACAAGAAGCATTGGAAAGGATTAAAAATTAGAAGAACTGGTAAAAACCTATAAACAAAGGGACAAGGAAAGAGAATTGAAAATTTTGGAGTTGGAGGAGAAATTGCATACTTATGGCCATGGGTCTAAATTAGAATTTCTTGCACAACTTGTAATGGTAAAAGTATGAAACAAAGAGTTTGAAGCTAAGAACATAAGACCTCCTACTACAAAAAATCCAACCTATCATACAACCATCTATCTAGGTTATCAACTATGGAAAGTCACTCAACAATTCTCTCAGTAGAAGGAGAAATGGAAGAAATAAAAAGAAACAATGGTTTTAGAGCACACTAGAGTTTTGAAGAGTAAATACATTGAGTTGAAAAATGTTAACAATTAAGCTTGAAGAAGTAGCATGTAACACTTCTTAGATTGTTAGGTGTAGACCTCCTGCTAGGACATATGCTTTATTCTTATATGAAAAATTCTTGAATTATCAGACCAGTAGATTGATTAGTAATCTGTTGGTTGCAATGAGTAGGAAATTTGTTTTTCTCAATATTTTTTCTTATGCCACACTTGGTGAACAAGACCAATTATTTGAATTTTATTTACATAATTATGTTGTACCAAATGACATAGATTGGAACCCATTAATATTTATGGGTGATCTACAAATTAGGGAACTAGCATCATACTTTAGGAATGAAAGAAAGAGGGGAGATATTATGCAAGAATATGTTGAAAGGGAGAAGTCAATTGCCCTTCCAGTTAGGAAGGAATCCAAAAACCCCCATATAATCATACAAGAATGGACATAACTACTAGAATACAAAGGCGTGGGCATAAGAATCATGAATTTGAGGATCACAAACTATAACAAAATGTAGATACTGACTATATGACTTATCCATCATTGTTACCATTTTTTACAAGAAAGGTGGAACAACTTAACCCATGAGTTGCAAAGAAAAGATCCCTACTCTGTTTATAATTTCATATGCATCCTTGAGAGAACACACAGACCTACATGAATATTGCCAAGGAAAGAGGACTTAAATGGGTACCACTCACCTTCTAGCCACTAATGCTTCTTTACGTAGTGCCAAATTGGATAGGGGAAAAGAATGAGGAATGTAAGGAAGTTGAGGTTACCAAGATGACCATACTTGCATGCTATGGAGGATTTTATTTGAAACAAATTAGTGGAGTGAATATTATTAGAGATCTCAGGGAGATCACTTTGCATTACAACGTCTAGCCCTAGTTGATTTTCTTGAGGAAAATAAAATAGGTAGTTGGGGGAATGATGAGTCTAGTTTTGATTAGATTAAAATTGGAAGGGCTAGTAACCATTACAATAAACAATTCGAATGATGGGTCTAGTTATTAGTTAGTTTTCTAATGTTTTTATGCATACTCATAGACATTTCCAGACACTTATCTCATATATATTCCTACACTTTACTATCTTTTATGCTCATTATACAAATATGACCCTAATTTGAAGTATATAGAAATATGGTTATAATGCGATATTTATTTTATAATTGATGTATGGATGTGTATGAATTGCAATGAATATTTTTGCTTAAGATATGTTTATTAGTATTGTGTAGTTGTTTTATAAACTAACTCTTTGCAACCAAGGAACTAGAGGAGGTAGAATGTAGCCCACAACAACTTGAGGCACAACCCATAGCCAAAGGAGTTTCTAGACAGCGATGCAAGGGAGGTTCAAAAATAACTTGAGTACAACAATTGCAAAAGTGAAGGTAGTTATTAAAGATGATTGTGCATCAGTATGAAATTCAATAAAGAAGTTGAAGGAGAAGAACTCTATTACAGTTAGGAGTCCAGCATGATTGTTTCAAATAGTCCATGTTCTAATTCTTGTTGTAGTAGATTCATAGTTCTATTTGGAATATTCTTCCTTTTTTAGTTATGGTTTAGTTGATCAAGACTTTATCACACTCTATTATGTAGGGAGTGGTAATTTATGATTTCAGTTTAGAGTCCTAGTTTTAATAAAACTCCCTCGTGCCTATATGTATGGTTTAGTGGTTGAGGCATTAGTTAAGTTGGTTAATGATCCAATAGTAGATATAACAAAAGATACTTTTAGTTTCAATTCTTGTTTTCACATGCAAACAATATCCATTATTTCATGAATAAGATATCTCAGCAGAATCTTAGATTGTGATTGTGATACCTTGATATTTCTACTGCTCTAAATGTGCAAAACAACTAAGAAAGATGGAAAACAAAATATCAAGGACACCTCAAGATTAGCCAAAAGAGAGTGACAAAACACTAAAGAAAGTGGATAGCACAAGACAAACAGTTTTACCTTCCTTTGTAGTTGATACTCCTTTGATTGGCCCTTGCTTAAGATAGGATGTGTGCTCCTTGATGGCTCTATTGAAGATCTTTGCTATGTGCTTGGATGCAAATGCAAGTGGATGTGATTGGAAATTGGATGAGTGCACAAAATGGTAGCATGTAGTTGCAAATTGACTAAGTGTTGAGAAGGAAAATTGGCAGCATAAGGTTATGAAAATCAAAAGTGTTCTTTTCAATGCCCTTGAGGAGGGGGTATTTATAGAAGAATTTGAATTCTCTAGAGAATTCAACGGTTGAGATGCATCCAACAAGGCCAAGATGAAGGGCTATGGTGGGTTGAGAACCCACAAGCCCTCACATCTTGACATGTGGAAGGTGAAGTGGCCAAGGGTGGATGAGATGGAAATGAGTTGTCAAAAAGGTACATGAGGTGGAAAAGGACATGCACCTTGGGGGATGAGAGGATTTCCACAAAAAGGGATTTCTTGTCCCCAAGTGGGAGTGAAAGGGACATTTGAGGAATTTTAGAATTCCTCAAAAATCTACATGGGAAAAGGAAAGGTGGTTGGGGGATAAATGTGAATTTTTCTAGAGGTAAAAGGTGGGCTCCAAAAAGGTGGGACTTGGTCACATGTGGAGATTGTGACAAGTCTAAGGTTGGTCACATGTGGAGATTGTGACAAGTCCAAGGTTCTAGAAGCCTTGGAAGGATGGAATGTGAATTAAAAATTCACATATAAAAGGAGGGGAATCTAGGACAAATAAAAAGGAATTAAAAATTCCTTGGAGAATGATTAGGCTCAATTAATCAGTAATTAGAGGATAAATGAGGATTAGGAAGCCAACTTGCAAAAGTTGGAGGATGTGACACATCCTAATCAAGGATTAGGCATGTGCACATCCTAATGAAAAATTAGGAGATGGATTAGATTAGATGAAAATGACATGTGAGGAATTAAATAAATGTAATATTTATTTAATTTATTTGATGAAAAGAGGATTAAGGAGGGTAAGGTATTTAATTATTAATTAAATACCTTAGGGACTTGACAATTAAAGATATTAATTAAATAATACTAATATTACTTAATTAACTCGGATAAGAGGATGTTTAGATGAAAAGTGATAAATTTGAATAAATTAATTGTCCAAATTTGGATGTCTACATTTTGCCCCTCTTTGAGATGGTGTTACGAAGTAACATCATTTCAAAGAATATTAAAATATAGAACCTAGAAGAAGATGGTTAGATTGGGAAAGATGCCCCACTCATTCAAAGGAGTGACTAGGAAGGGAAAAAGAAAATGATGAAAATTAGGGATGAAGGATGCCCCCTCGAGAGGACATGCGGGTTGAAGAGAACACGTATGTGCTCTCAAAATAGATGATGCGATGCTAAGGGAGATGAGGAAGATGATGCCAAGTGGATGGGTAAGAGAGTAAGTGATATGGAGATGGATGAAGCACAAATGGATGCAGAGATGAAGATGATGGTGCCCCAGCCAAGGTACAAGCCAAAATGGGTTGTTGATGGATGGAGTGTTGTCAATGAGGGAATTAAGGATCCCAAAAAAACATGAGGATAGGGAAGGATACATCCCACTGAGTGGTATTGATGAGGGAAGGATACATCCCAAAACACCACTAAATGATAGGGAAGAATACCTCCCGCTGATGATGATGAAAGTGTTGTTGATGAGGGAAGGATACATCCCAGAACAACACCAAAGAGATAGGGAAGAATAACTCTCAATGATGATGATGGAAGTGTTGTTGATGAGGGAAGGATACATCCCAGAACAACACCAAAGGGATAGGGAAGGATACCAATGGATGATGATGAGGATGGGTCAAGGCTAGTAACGAGATTAGGGACAAGACCAAGGATATGATTAGATGATTTGGACTAAATGGAATGGATAGGGATTGGATAGAAATGTGAGATAAGGATAAAGGATGAATGGATGGGGGATACATGTAAGATGATAGAATAGAAAATGAAATGCAATCCTAATGCAATTTGCCATCTTTGGAGCACTGATTTTTGCTATAGCATAAGACACAAGACGCCAGGGTATGAAGAACCAAGGCGGATTAGTGTCTAATGCATAAAACAAACACAATAGACAAGAAGGCTATCCCAATACAAAGACCTTGGTCGGGCCAAGTATTGGAGATAACCACGAGCACAAAAGGATGCCCCAGCATAACACAAGACCTCAGGGATCTTGGTGGGTACTATGTGGGACAACCAAGAAGACACGATCAAACAAACGATCAAGATATGCCCCTATGTGGACCAATCAAAACACACCATAATATAATAGATCATGGCGGCCTTGACAAGTGATGATAGGGAGCTCAAATGATAAACAAAAGCCAAAAGCATCAAAAGATCGCAATCAATTTCAAATGTCCTTTGCCATAGGATCAAGGGATGGATGGGATTGATGAGGTCTGTTAGGAAGGATTCATCCTGTTGAGACCGATGATGGATACTAAGCTAAAAGATCGATATGACGTAGGATATTCAAAACTGATTGGATTTATTGATACAAGTGGATCTTGTTTGTTAAGAACCAACTAGATAAGGGCATACCGTGATGACATGACACATGAGACAAGACATGAGACTGACACACCCTAAAGACGTAGGGGCTTGGGGGCCGATCGCAGAGCCCTCGTAGTTCGATAAAAGGTGGGCGACTGACCATGATGGAGATTTCGATGGATGACCAAGATAGGATGGAGAACAGGAGAAAAGTGGACAAAATAGATCAATGATGGATGGAACCCCGGGGGTGGATCAAATGACCGACCTTGCCTACATGAAAGCGCAGGGGCAACGTAGTTTGACAAAAGGCCACAGACAAGGGATGGATGAAAGATGATGAGATAATCCTAGATAGGGGGTTAAAATGATGAAACTCACATGACGAAACAAGATAGACCTGTTGGATTGGATCAAATTGGAGGATAGTGACTATATAAAGCTCAGGGATGGGATAGTTATCCAAATCATCAAAGATGAAGTGGGTGAATGACATGCCAGATAGATGAATGATGAAGTGATGAACAATAAGATAGAAAAGATGTGCAAAAGAAGCAGAAGTGATGATGATAAGATAGATGACATTGGATTGCGTGGGGAAAAGCCTATAGCTAGATGCCAATGACAAGGGATTATGAGATGGGATGAGGCAGGGGGGAGGATGGGGGGAGGAAAAGGATTGTTTGGGTGGATTGGATAGAGGGATAAGGATTTGGATGAGGAAAAGGTGACCAGATGGATAGATGACTGATTATTGGAACTAGAAGGTGAAGGGCGGGAACAGGTGGAAGATTACTCATAATGAGTAAACGATTGATCAAGATTATGGAATGAGAGTTTGAAATGATAGAAGGAGGTTTGATGAATGGGTGAATGGATTTATTAGAATAGATGAATAGGACAAAATTGAAGAAGATGGAGGGATCTTAAGACTTTGTTCGGTATCCAAAGACATTGACTGCAGATGGATGAAAGCTCAGATTAGGGGTTTGGTTAAGCTCAGATGAGGATAAGATGAAAGCTCAGATGAGGATTGGATTGGAGACTAGAATGATTGGAGGATGTGATTGGATTGATTCTACATCGAGTTCCGGGGTTTAAAGGGGCGGAAGGTGTTAACAAGCAGATTTTTTCCCGATTTGGCAATTTTCAAAAATTGTCAAATTTTGTCATTTTAGGAAACTTCATGGCCGTATGTTTGAGAGTCCCAATTTTTTCCAAGAAATACCCATTGGGGAGATAGGATGAATTGCCAACTAACATCCCAGATTTGAGATATGCATTTCGAGTTATAAGCGAAAACAATTTTTCAAAATGTTGGAAAAAAATAGTAAATTGGGATTTTGAGGGTCAAGATGAAACTTTCAGGCCCCGAAAATGGGTCAAAACGGGTTCCAACAAATTTCAAAGAAACCAATTGGAAATCCACTCGTTATCGCGTAACGCAACTCCCCATCAAATTTCAGCTCAAACGGACACCCGAGTAAAAAGTTATGGCCTCCGAAAGTTTCGGTGTAAAAATCAAAAATCAAATTTAAAAATTTCAAGACATGGGTTTTGATGGCGGAGAAAAATTAGAAACTGGGTCGGGATCAGTTTTCTGAAAAAGATAGCAAAAAAGGGGCACGCCACAGTGGGGCGTATGCGCCCCGGGAGGGAGGGCGCACATGCCCCGACAGGGCGGACACGCCCTACGATGGGAGAGGAGCTGCCCCAGGAGGGCGGTTCCGCCCCGTGAGGCTGAGCTGCCCCGGGACAGGGACACGCCTCGCGGATCACCGGGAGGCAGCCTGTGAGGGCGCCTCCCACCCTCGACAGGCTGGACACGCCTCACAGACCGGGCAAAGCCCTGTGAGGGCGGTTCCACCACCACGGGCGGGACACCAAGGACCGGGGCGTGAGCCGCCCCAGAGGGAGAGGTCCTGGCTTCGACGGGCGGACACGCCTACAACGGGGCGGAGCCGCCCCGAAGGGACGAACACGCCCCGAGGGGTGGAGTGGCTATGAAAAAGAAAAGAATAATGAGGGATGGGACAAGGGACATTTGAGAAAAGAGAAAAGATTGAAAAGATGTGTAAAAGAAGCAGAAGTGATGGCGATGAGATAAATGGCATTGGGTTGCATGGAAGGAGGCCTAGAGCCAAATACCAATGACAAGGGATTGTGAGATGGGATGAAAGAATGGATAGAGATATAGGGATGGGGGATGGGAGGGATTGTTTGGATGGATGGGAATATAAGGATTGGGAGATGAAAGGGATGGATATAAAGATAAGGATGGGGAGATGGAAGGGATGCTGTGATAGATGGATAGGGACAAAAGGATTAGGAGATGGAAGAGATGTTGTGATAGATGGCTAGGGACAGAAGGATTGGGAGATGAAAAGGATGCTAGGATAGATGGATAGGGACAGAAGGATTGGGAGATGAAAAGGATGCTAGGATAGATGGATATGAAGATAAGGATGAGGAGATGGAAGGGATGTTATGCTAGATGATGTCTCCAAGGACTATGTCACAAAGGAAGCAGATGCCCCCACTCTAGATATGTCATATATGATGAGGCATGAGGGATGGGAGATGAGTGGATGGGAAGATAAAGGAGATAACTAGAGGTGGATAGGATGAGTGACCAAGGAGTATGATAGAGCATGGAGGAAGGGAATGTATACCAAGAGGTGGCCAAATCATGTATAGATAGGTGCCCCTATTTTGATCAAGATCACAAGAAGGATGGAGGGAATGGGAGATAAATGAGATATGATGGTAGGATGCGGAAGATAGATGGGATGGGGGGATTTATGAAGAGGAAGAGGACGGATAACAAGAAGACAGGTGCATAGCTAGAAGCATAGTGGATGGAGGGAATGCATATCAGGAAGTTTCCCCCAAGTGCAGATGGGGATTTACGCATGACGCCTATTTGCCAGGTTTTCATCATCGTACTTATCCAAGGCGCTTGTTTGCCAAGTTTTCACCATTGGACGAATTATTTTTCTCTTTTTTTTTTTCTTTTTCTTTTTTTCTTTTTGGATAATAGGGGGATGAAAATGGATAAGAATAGGGATATGGATAAGAATAGGGATGTGGATAAGGGAATTTAGAAGATACGTGATAAGGATATGGATGAAGGACTCAAGCATCAAGTTCTATACGAGGTAGTAAGAGCCCATGTTCGAACTGACTGTTGGATGTTGGTACAACCTTATGCATGAGGATGAATTAGAGGGATTTGATGGGGGAGATATGTGGGGTAATGGATGGAATGTTGGAAAGGGTATGGATAGAATGATGGCGTGGATATGTGATGGGGAGAGGTGTTCAAGACCAACATTGGCACATGTGGTGGTGGATGTGAAAAGATGAGAGGATTACTGGATGAAGAATGTGTGGATAATGGAGGAGATGGGGTGGTGAACTTTAGAACATAAGGACCCAAAACAGACTTAGGAGATGAAAGGGGTATATGACTAGCTTTTGGATTAGCAACTTTGGACGTTCTTACAGATTTTTCATTTGATGGCATTGCATCTTTTTTCTTTGGGATCCACATGGTTTTGATCTTTGCTTTGCTGGCTCTTTGCGAGCTATAGATTTGATTTTGATTTGGGATTTTGTTTTTCTTTTCTTTACCATGTCTTTTAGAGGGGACATGAGAAGCTTTAGGTTCATGTGGGTGTTTAGATTGATGCATTTTTCCTCTAGCATCCAAAGTGCTTGTACTAGCAATGGGATGGGTGTGAGGAGATGGACAATGTGGATCAATGGAGGTAGGGGTATGGGGATTACGTGTAGATGGGGGATGTTGAGGTATGTGCCTTTGTTGATCCTGATTAGGGGATATGTGAGAGGGATGTTTATGATGGATGAAATGGATAGGTGATGAAGGGATTAAAGGATGAGATGGAGGAGGCGATCTTGGGATATGTGGACCCAAGATGGATGGAGTGGATGAAGGATGGGATATGGTGGACGGAGGGATGTAAGGACCCAAAATGGATGGAGCAGATGAAGGATGGGATATGGTGGATGGAGGGATGTAAGGACCCAAAATGGATGGAGCAGATGAAGGAGGGATATGGACGGTGGTTTTGAGACGATATGATAGAGGAGGAGGGATGGCAACATATGATCTAGTGGGGTGATGGGAAAAGCCGACATTTCTTTTGGAAAAGGCTCGTTGAGGACGTCTAGAGGTTGTACCAACATCTTTAGATTGTGAGGCTTCAGAAATAGGTCCAAGACCTTGCATGTAAACTTGTTCTTTGACTTGGATGGGCTCTAAAATACCTTGCTCATGAAGGCCTAGACCTTTTCCTTGATAGTTCATTTTCTTGAACATGCGATCCATGATAGGATTTGTGTTATTCAGAAAACATGATGCGAATCCATTATTAGGTGGAGGATGATGGGCGGTAAATACACTATGCTTTTCTTCTGCGAGGAGGCTACCATGGAAGAATGTGAGAGTACCAAGGGGATATGCAAGCGGTGTAGGTATAGCAGTTTTAGGCGATGATGGGGGATCATGAGAGGGAGATGGTGGGATAGCAGCATGTGGATGGCTGATATTAGGAGAGGGATTAGGGGATATGATAGGATTTGGATTTGTGGTAGTGGGCTCATGCGATGGAGATAGAGATGGAGATGGAGTGGTGGAAGATTGAATGACAAGGGGATCATGGGATGGAACGGATGGGGGACTGTGATCTTGAGGTGGACTAGATGAGATGGTAGGATCTTGATCTAGAGAAGGGGATATGTTGGCATGCTTTGGATTAGACTCTTGGCATGACGCATCTTGTGTGGATGGAAGGATAATAGAGTGTTGGAGAGACTCTTTAAGTTGGGGAGATGGAAGGATGGAGGATTTGATGCAGTCATCAGAATGGATTTGGGCATCATCGATGGGTTCGATGACTCTTGAAGTAGGAGGTGGATGTTCAATGGATTCAATGGATTTAAAGGATGTGATGGTATGAGATGGGGGCTTGGTGGATTCAGAGGGTGTGATGGTAGGAGATGGGGGTTTGATGGATTCAGAGGGTGTGATGGTAGGAGATGTGGGTTCAATGGATTTAGTGGGTTCAATGATTTCAATGGTTTGATCAGTGCTAGGGGTGGTAACAACAATGATAGGTGTGGTATGGAGGAGGCTCTCATCACTAGTTACCGTGGATGATAGATTGGGATGGCATGGTTCCATGACTTCAAGATGTGGAGTTGGGGGTGGCTTCTTTGTTATAAGTCCTTGGAGAATTTCTTGAGTGAGGGACTTGAATGCTCTAGGTTGAGATGGCGTGGTAGGAGTGGATGATGGATTATGGATTGGTGGACTAGGGTTAGATGGAGGAATGGGATTGAATGTAGGACTATGAGTAGATGGGGGATTAGGAGTGGATGGAGGACTAGGAGTAGATGGATGAATGGGATTGGATGGAGGAATAGGAGTAGATGGAGGACTAGGATTGGATGGAGAGTTAAGGTAAGGATATTGGAGTGGTGAATTAAGATAGGGGACATGGATTGTGGATTAGGACAAGAGGATATAGTGGTGTAGTGGGACAAGAGGATGTGGGGGATGAATTATAATAAGGGTATTGGGATGGTGGATTAGGATGAGGATATGTGGATGTAGGATTAAGGTAAAAGGGTGTGGATGTAGGATTAAGATGGGAAGGTACAAATGTAGGATTAGAGTGCATAGGTTGGCATGGAAGATTAGGGTAGTGGGTATATGTGGATGAAGGATTTAGATAGGAGGATGTGGATGGGGGATTAGGATAGGGGTATTGAGATGGTAGACTAGGATAAGATGATGCGGGTGTTGGATAAGAGGATGATGTAGATGAAGGGTATGATGGACATGACAGATATCCCTTGTCAAAGGTAGCAGAAGTAACGTGATTAGGCATGGATGAAGACATAATGGGATAACTCAAGGGGGTGATTGGATTTTGGAAAGCGGGTGGAGAAAGCTTACTAGCAATGATAGTGTCAAGGGGATCTATGTCATATTCTTCTTGATTGACAAGACTTTCATTATCGTCGTCCACATAATTAGGGTTTCCCTTGACTACTATTGATGGAGGATGAGGATTCATGAGGGTGAAAGGATAAAGAGGATGAGTCAATGATTTGGGATGGAAGTGGACTAAAGCTCAAATCGGGATTTAGATTAAGCCCAAACTTG
Source organism: Sequoia sempervirens (assembly GCA_007258455.2). Lineage (NCBI taxonomy): Eukaryota > Viridiplantae > Streptophyta > Pinopsida > Cupressales > Cupressaceae > Sequoia > Sequoia sempervirens. The sequence continues at coordinate 158,488,405 of VDFB02353493.1, read as the reverse complement.
GATTGGATTGAAGCTCAGATTAGGATGATTGGCTGATGTGATGAGATTGATTTTGATTTTGATGGGATTTGGTAGATGGATGAATGGATAGGGATGTGATTGGATTGGATTTGGATTTGGATCAAATATATTGGATCAGATTGGAGTTCAATTGGATTGGATTTTGATTTGATTTGATTTGATTGTATTAAATTATGAAAGGTATGAGGGAAAGACCTTAAGCTTGATCACGTGAGATTACCCTTAGTAACCCTAGAGCTTTGATTGATTAATAGGATGATTACGGCACCGAATCCACCTTAAGCTAGGAATGGATTGATTGGGCCGAGGATGATAACTTACAACACCGAATTCACCTCAAGATGGAAGTGAATTGATTGGGTTTGAAGTTAAAGACTAATAATCAAGTTCAAGCACTATAGTCAATTCAGGTAACCACTTAGTAATACAAGGTTAGGACGGTTTGGCTATAGGTGGTGTTTGGAGATGCAAATGGTAAGAGATGATTGGTGGATTAGGAAGAAATTAGAATGAATGGGGGGGTTAAGGATAATTGTGGAGAATGTATGGGGATTTAGGATGGTTGAATGAAAGTTTAGAATAATGAGATGGAGGTTTAAAAGGGATAAATGGAGGTTTTTGAAAGTTTAAAGTGACAAAAAGAAGGTTTGGGATGATGAGGTAATGGTTGGGAATGGTGAAATGAAGGTTTAAAGGCTGAATGAATCCAAATGGGGGGATTTCAGGTGTTCAAGAGGGCGTAATTGCACTTCTACAACAAAACAGGGGCGTAGCCGCACTTCTGCAGCAAAACAGGGGCGTAGCCGCCCTTCTGTAGCAAAACAGGGGCGTAGCCGCCCTTCTGCAGCAAAACAGGGGCGTAGCCACACTTCTACAGCAAAACAGGGGCGTAGCCGCCCTTCTGCAGCAAAACAGGGGCGTAGCCGCACTTCTGCAGCAAAACAGAGGCTTGGTTTGATGTAAATGGCTATGGCAAGGACTTTAAAATGATAATGATAAGGTCAAATTGTTAAGAATTCACTGGTTTCTCACAAGAAGACACTCTCAAGCAAATACAACCCTATGATTAGTGTTGAGGGTATGGCCAAAGTGGTCTTAATCTAGGATGCACAAGGTATCTAGGGAGTCCTCGATATACTCTCGGTACGTGAAGCACAACCTCACAAGCGTGAGTCGGGAACCCCAGCGAGATACTGAAGGGCTCAGACCAACTCTTCACGTCTATCTAGGTATCACCCTAGGTTCGACGCTCCGCCAATTACGACGTGACTGGATTGGGGTACAGCTTTCGCTCTCCCCCCTTTGTATACCCCACCGGTACGCGTGGTTGGAATCATCCCTTGGGGAGATGAAATCCCCAAGCAGGTCCCACTATGAAGAAAGCACTAACCGCTTCCAACTACTCCCCAGGCTCACACGAAGTGCAAGGGGAAAGCGGAAACAAGCTAATACTCCCTTAGGGTAACACAAAAAGACAAGAACAGAAAACAACGAATATTACTCCCCCTAATTAAGCTATGTTCTTAGATTAATACAAACAAGGATGATTTTAAAGAAGATTGAGCAAATGGATAGCCCTGCAAGAAAATATTAGATATTTTATCTCGCTTTCTCCATCAACTTCACAAGAATATGCTACAAAAGGTTAGCACAAAACACATGTATCCTTGCAAAAACAACGTTAATGAGGAAAATAGCAATTTAAATCTGAAATCAAAACACCAATTTTACCTTCCAGGGGGCGCAGTTGCCCTTCTGCAGCAAAACAAGGGCGTAGCCGCACTTCTGCAGCAAAACAGGGGCGTAGCCGCCCTTCTGCAGAAAAATGGGGCGTAGCTGCCCTTCTGTGAAAAATGGGGTGTAGCCGCCCTTCTGTGAAAAAATGGGGCGTAGCCGCCTTTCTGCGCAAAAATTGGGCGTAGCCGCCCTTTTGTGAAAAATGGGGCGTAGCCGCCCTTCTGTGAAAAGTGGGGCGTAGCCGCCTTTTTGTGAAAAATGGGGCATAGCCGCCCTTCTGTGAAAAGTGGGGCGTAGCCGCCCTTTTGTGAAAAAAGGGGCGTAGCCGCCCTTCTGTGCAAAAATGGGGCGTAGCTGCCCTTATGCGAAAAATGGGGCGTAGCCGCCCTTCTGCGCAAAAATGGGGTGTAGCCGCCCTTCTGCGGAAAATGGGGCGTAGCCGCCCTTCTGCGACGCGTTCCTGAAAAAACTTAAACAACAGCAAACGTAAAATACGGGAACCCGTTTGTGGGTCCCACCGGGCGTGCCAGAAATGTATACCCTGATATTTGTACTTCTCTAAATGAGCAAAATAACTAAGAAAGATGGAAAACAAAATATCAAGGACACCTCAAGATTAGCCAAAAGAGAGTGACAAAACACTAAAGAAAGTAGATAGCACAAGACAAATAGTTTTACCTTCCTTTGTAGTTGATACTCCTTTGATTGACCCTTGCTTAAGATAGGATGTGTGCTCCTTGATGGCTCTATTGAAGATCTTTGCTATGTGTTTGGATGCAAATGCAAGTGGATGTGATTGGAAATTGGATGAGTGCACAAAATGGCAGCATGTAGTTGCAAATTGACTAAGTGTTGAGAAGGAAAATTAGTAGCATAAGGTTGCTCAAATGAAGAAGTGTTCTCCCTAAAATGCCCTTGAAGAGGGGGTATTTATAGAGGATCTTGAATTCTCTAGAGAATTCAATGGTCAAGATTGATCCAACAAGGTCAAGATGAAGGGCTATGGTGGGTTGAGATCCCACAAGCCCTCACATCTTGACATGTGGAGGGTGAAGTGGACAAGGGTGGATGAGATGGAAATGAGTTGTCAAAAAGGTACATGAGGTGGAAAAGGACATGCACCTTGGGGGATGAGAGGATTTCCACAAAAAGGGATTTCTTGTCCCCAAGTGGGAGTGAAAGGGACATTTGAGGAATTTTAGAATTCCTCAAAAATCTACATGGGAAAAGGAAAGGTGGTTGGGAGGATAAATGTGAATTAAAAATTCACATTCTTAGGAAAGTCTAAAAAGATAAAAGGTGGGCTCCAAAAAGGTGAGACTTGGTCACATGTGGAGATTGTGACAAGTCCAAGGTTCTAGAAGCCTTGGGAGATGGAATGTGAATTAAAAATTCACATATAAAATAGGAGAATCTAGGAAGAATAAAAAAGAATTAAAAATTCCTTGGAGAATGATTAGGTTTAATTAATCAGTAATTAGAGGATAAATGAGGATTAGAAGCCAACTTGCAAAGTTGGAGGATGTGACACATCCTAATCAAGGATTAGGCATGTGCACATCCCTAATGAAAAATTAGGAGATGGATTAAAGATTAGATGAAAATGACATGTGAGGAATTAAATAAATGTAATATTTATTTAATTTATTTGATGAAAAGAGATTAAGGAGGGTAAGGTATTTAATTAAATACCTTAGAGATTTGGCAGAATTAAAGATATTAATTAAATAATAGTAATATTACTTAATTAACTCGGATAAGAGGATGTTTAGATGAAAAGTGATAAATTTGGATAAATTAAGTGTCCAAATTTGGATGTCTACAATATCATTCTCCATCACCTCAATGTTGGGCTAATTTCATGTAGATCTAGGCTACCCATGGCTACAATCCATTAATATCGTCTCCTCGGTTATTCACAAGTGCATAAAGTTCCCATTTGGAAATAATATATTTACAGTGCATCATAGTAGGTTTAATCCTTTGTCCTCCCATGGAAAATTTTTATTAGATTTATTTTTACCTCAACTTATGGAACCTATTAATCCTTGTAAGGATTTATTTTTTAGGTCATATCAAAATTTTAAGGTAACGGACAAAGTAGAACCATCCCTTAACAATATTCCACATGAGGATGATAGGACTATGGTCATTCCTCCTACCCTGCTAATTGTGGATGAACCTATACTTGAATCAATTGCCCTTCCAAGTGACTAAGGTAAACATGTTGCAGTTCCTCCACCCATCTCTTATAAAATACCAAGAGAATCGAATGATTCTTTTTGTGCCTCAAAAGATAAAACAAGTGTATAGACCTAAAGAGAACAATTTCCCAACCCCTATTGGTTCCTTTAGTTCCTCCCTTAAGGGAAAAAAATAGACCAATGGTTGAGAAACTTGCTCCTACACTGTCACAAATTGAAAACTATACGAGAAGAAACTGAAATGCTAAAGAGTGTAGGCTTAGACGTGATGTTATTTCTCATCAATTGGAAGAAAATAATTTAATAGTGCAAGATGATCCATCACCTATACAAACAACTCAAGAAGAATTAAAACTTTCACCAAAACAAGACATGGAACTAAAATAAGAAGTGAAATAAGAACATAAAATAGACATTGTCATAAAACCTCCCATCATGATTAATTTGGATGATGAAGATGAAATTGCTAAAATTGATGAACAAATCCATAATGAACTTAATGTTTTGTGTTCAAAGAAAATGAAGTTAGATGAGGGAAACCATGATGATCCTCTTGATGAGAGTGACCCACCACATGTTGAACCTGGTGATGTTTCTATTACATCACTTGTTGTAGTCCCTTTGTCTATTTGTCTACGTTCTATATATGATGAGCATGATTGGGATGTGAACGACCTACTTTAGGTTGGCTCACATGTGTAGTACTCCTTTGTGTTTTCTTTATGTGTTCTTTGTTTTTGTATGCACGTGATGTGATCCCACATGTTGTGATGCTTGGTGTGTCTTTATGTTTGTGAGTTTTTTTTGGATGACCCTTGTTGCCCTTTTGGTGCAAGGATTCAAAGAGAACGAATCTATCGTGACATTCTTCTATTTGTATCTCCATTCTTCAATATGTCATAAACTTTGGCTTTTATTTTTGTCTTTTGTTTTCCTTTTGGGGATGATGCAAGGCGTCAATACATTTAAGTCTCTTCCATGTTGATCCAAACAAAATTTGGTATTCTCTCTCTATGTGTCATTCCTCCATTGTGTTCGTTGTTCCACGAGTATTTTAGGAATGATGTATGTTCTAAGCTCTATTATATCACTATAAAAAAAGACATATAGTGACCCTAGATCTGTGGATCCCTTATGTGTTCATATTCTATGTTGATTGTTACATTGTATTTGGGGGCAACCCTTTCTCATGATGTAGCTTTATTTGGAAACATATCATTGACATAGAGATTTGCAAATAAGCTCTTGTGATCCTTTGTTGCATGGCATTTATCATTTTTTTGCCTTAAAGTAATTGCTCATAACATGATTTTTTGCAATTTCTCTAAGGTGGGGGCATGCATTTGCATTGTTTGCTTCACTTTGTTCATAGGTGTTGGACTTAGTGATGTGTTGACATTGACATTGATATTTTTTTTTCTTCACTTTATTCATAGGATTTGAACTGTGTTGTATTGGCATAGAATTTTGACCATTTTGTAGCACCTTATCAGAGTTATCAGGGAGTATAACTCTTGGTATGGTTGACATGGGTGCACACCTAGTGAATAACAAACTTCACTAGACCTAGTGTGTTTCTCATTTTTTTCCTAGGGGCTCACCTAGTGAATATCGGACTTCACTAGCTCGTATGCCTTCCTGTTTGTGATTAACCTAGAAAATATCAGACTTTTCTATTATATGAGTGATGGACACCTTTGGTATGGATCTTAGCATAACACAACTTGCTACCCTGTGCCCTCCTTTTTCATCTCATGTTGACATTGTATGTTTGTGTATGTTGTTTTGTTGCATTTCATACACGTGTGTTCCTTTGTGCTTATGTTTGTTTGTCATGGGATCTTAGATCCTAGGGGATTGATCAGCTCCCTAGATCCTTTGTCATCCTATCTTTTCAACATTTAGATAATTGAACCCCTCTTGATGTAAATTCTCTACTTTAGTGTGATTCTAAGCATAAGTTCGTACTCTCACTAAAGTGGGGGCTAAATATACTGTTGTAAATTTTCATCCTTGAAAATTTCACTTTATGTTTTGGCCCCCTAAATTATTGAGCCTAATTCGGTCCCTAATTTCCTAAATTATGCATTTTCTAGCCCATTTGTACCATTTTCCAAGAAATTGCAAGCATTGAATAAATGCATCCAATTGCTATTTTTCCCTCGACACTTAATGTCTTGGAAAATAGGGCCAGGACCCATTCTCCCTAGGGTGAATGGATCCCCCTATTTTTTCGGGGATTGATTTTGGATATGTTAGTATCAACATTTTAACATTCAAAATTCAAATTTAAAATGTCAACTATCAGGATTTAATTATCGATAAATTAGAGAAATACCTATAAATACCTAGTTATTGCATCATTTGAGATCTAACAAGCACTAAATAGAAATTTGGAGAGCAATTATTATTATAAAGAGCACTATCAAGCAAGTCAAGAGCAACATTTTATAGCTTTATTGTAGTAATTCAAGATACTAACATCATGTCAAATCCTATGCGGGTTTGTGTGTGTTCATGTTATCATTTTTTTTTTGAAGGATAACAATTTTTGTAGGTCTCCAAAACATTCAAGAAATCTAGCAAGCAAGATCCAAGACCCTTGAGGTGATGTGTATGACTTCAATCCTTCAAAGAAGCCATTAAAGGGTGGTAATTTGCAACACTTTGTGATTTCATCATTCCTTCATATCCATTATTATTCTATCATTGATATTACCATTGTGGAAGTGGAAACACTTACATAGGCATAAACTATATGATGCTTCTCCATAGCCTGTATCGTGTGGATTAGGCACCCATTAAGGTGTGTTCCTCATCCATCAGGTGCTAGAGCTAAGGTGACAATAACACACATAATACATTGAATCAGTAGAACTATAGCATGTAGAAGCCACTTAAGCTTGACACAGTCACTAGAGTCATAATCTATGTAGTGGTCAATACAATAGTGTATATCTCTCCTCATCTCTCGTGGGGTCTAGATCTCATTAAAGTGTATAGATTCACCTCACACAGGAAATCTAAAGATACAATGTATGTCCTCAAGTGTAACTATCAATGTTTCACCACTTGATGAGTGTCATCAACATAGCATCATGATATCTCATCGGTGGCATGAGATACACCCAAAATAGTTTGGTAGTGTGTAAAGTTTGTTCATCCTCCTATGATTTTTGGGTAACCTTCTCTCAAAGTAATGAAAACAAGTGTCCTCCTAAACATTGTTGAGCACATGGTGGGACCTGTAAGAAGCAAGATGAATCATTAGTCATAAAGCAAAGTCAGTAATGGAGCGGTCTAAAGAAAAGCAACTGTAAAGCAGGACACTAACACCATTCTAGGACAAAGGTGCAAATATTGGGATAGGGTCACCACTTTGGTACTAGGATGCACAAAGTGGACATTGTCACCCAATTTGGACAGGGATGTCATGAATTCTAGGAAAATTTTGAAAAATACACAAAATAATGAAATAAACTATGGGGAAAAGGAATAGGCAACTCACCATTGGTGTAACTATCCCTTGTGCACTGTCCAATCACAAGATCTCGAGTCTTGAGGGTTGGTATGGTCATCGGCTCAGCATCTTCGCTCCTCGGTGTAATTGTATCTCTCTCTCTAAACCTTCAAAAAGTAAAAGTAAAAATGATGATCAAAAAGATGATTTTGCACTAACATGAAGTCAAATTTAGTACTAACATACCTCATTCAAATAACCACAGTGGGGGCTAGCGAACTCCAATTTTTATGTCGTATGTTGCATTGGATTTGTAGTCCAATCCTCAATCATATCCAATATTTTATGATAGTTGGTGTTATGATCTCATGTCCATATCACAAGCATTTTCATCACCAAGCTTGGAAATTTGATGCAGTTAGATTGCTACCCTGATTCCACCTCTATAAGCAAGTGAAACTAGGGGGGTCATGTACATCTACCCTCTTGGTTCTCTTTAGAAGTTAACATGCTTGTTCAAGATGATATTTGAATACCTAACAAATCAATTTTGTAGGATGTGGTTCCTAACATTGTGGTTATGCAGATGACTACACTAGGGGCTTCATTCTCCCACTCACGAATGATTCATAATATCCATATGAGTATCCTTTTTATATGACATGATTTACTTTCAGTACTTTAGCTTGCATATGCACATAGTGGCATATGGTTGCTAAAGTGGGGGTTAAATGTAGCATACAAAATTATAATCCCTTATAGGTGATAGTACAATTTCACACTTAGTTTGGACCTATTTTAGTGACCCTTGCATTTATGCATTTTCAATATCTCCTAAATAGGCCCTAATCTCCTAAATTATGCATTATGAGGCCTATTTTATCATTTTATGACAAGTTGCAAGCATTAACAAATGTATTCAGTTGATTTTTTTCCCCTGACACTTAATGTCCTAGAAAATAGGGTTGGGACCCATACACCCTAAGGCATATGGGTTCCCCTATTTTGTCGAGAACCAATTTTGGATATGTCAATGTCAACATTTTAACATTTAAAATTCAAATTATAAATGTTGGCTATTGGGATCTAATCTTTGGGAAATTAGAGAAATACCTATAAATACCTAGTTATTACATCATTTGAAATCTAAGTGAAATTATCTAGCAATAAGTGAACATTGAGATAACACAAGCAAGCAATAATTTGAATCTTGGAGCAGCAAGCGATCATTACATTCCACCAGATACATTCCAAGTTACAAGTTTTCAAGCCCATTTTACAGATTTGATCAAGCCATATTCCATGATTGAAGGTTGATGCCAATAGAAGAGCATGATAGATTCTAGGTTTGGGAAATGCATTTGGCTATTTCCTTCAACCTAATGACTTGTTTCCTAGTGTTCTCATCTTCAAGCTGCATCCTACTTGCAGCCTAAAGCAAGGTATTATTATGTAAATTAGATTTCCTAAGGGTGTTTTGACTTCCTCTTAGGTATATCTTGTCATTTTCATATAAGAATCCTTCTTTAACACACTTGAGTAGGATTTTATGCATTTTTAGTTCATAACAACTTTATATGCACTTAAGGTTAGGGCACACACACTATTATCAATTGATTTTATTAGCTATTATGGAGGTAGAAATACCAAAATAGGGGTTTGGCTAAGGAAAGCTCCTATATAGCCACCCTCCCCACAATCTCTTTTGCAGATTTATTGTAGGTTTGGATATGAAGATGAGGTTTTGTAGGGCATACATCAAAGAGTACATGGAGAGCTACAAGATCAAATTTAAAGTTTTGGAAAAGGCCTACAAAGACACATATGCCCCTTGATGACTATGTCCTCCATTTCATGCCAAATCCAACTTTATGTGACAAGTACACATTACTCATCACTTCTTAGATCTTCCTACAAGTTTTTTTAGTTTGTTAATCATTAGAATATTACAATTTCCATATTAGGGAACATAACTTTGAATTAGGTTAATCATATAAAATCAATTCCAATCCATTTATAAGGATTAAAAGGATTAGATCCAATTCCGATTAACTCAACTTAATGGTTGAAAGCCAATTTAAACACCTTGTTGATTTGCATCCTAATGTACCTTTGAAAAAGGAGAAAAAATTAATCCTAGATTTATGTACTAACTTAGGGTTCCCTTTTTCATATGTTACATTTTGGAAGAGAATCAACAAACTCCAAATGATGAATTGGAGAGAAGAGGATGAATCTTAATCATCACTCTCAACATCTAAAGTGGAGGAAGAAGACTCCTCATCATAAGGAATATTCCTAGTTGAATTTAAATCCTTTGAAGATTTGTCATCAATTCCAAGCGACTCCATTATTAAAGGAGGATAGGGATAAGTGACATGAGTGGAGCTTGAAGAGCCCTCCTTAAAAACCATTTCTCTCTCTATGAACAATCAAAGTGTTAATGGGTGGAGACATTGATAACCCTTTACACCATCTAAATACCCTAAAAATATGTAAGGCTTGCTCTTTGGATCCATAGCCTTACTTTTCTCTATATTAATGTGGGCCCATGCAAAATAACCAAAAAAAAAAAGTGCATAATTGATGGTTTCTAATTACTTCAAGCTTCAAAAGGAGTAATTCTTATCAAGGATTGATGATAAACATGACTTTGGATATTGTAAGAGAGGGGGACCAACCACATCAAGGCTCTAGGTCATGGAGATCTGAGAGTGAAGGGTTGCCCTAACTTACCTCACTCTAAAAGTTGTCTCGAGACAAGAATCAAGAATGATGAGGACTATAATGTACTTTAATCACTTTGCAAATCCTGAACTTAGGTTTGGGCTAGGCGAGCTAATTTTTAGAGTTCTGAGGACGACAATGCAGTTCTAGGACGACAGCGGGATGCACTAGTGTCTTTCGAGTGTGTTGGCATCTATACGATCAGAAAACAATGAACACAATACAAACTACCTAAAAACTAACTGACAACCTAGCTGATGGACTTTAACAAAAATGACAAGATGATGAAATACAAAAAGTAAATGCATAAATAGTGGAGAAAATATATAAAGACTAAAGTGGTAAAGACCAACTCATAAAAGCACCATTTTGCTAGCTAGCTCCACACATACTTTTACCCACACAAAATCAAGAAGGGGAAAATTGTTGGGGCTATATAGGGGCTTGCCTTAGTTAGACCTCGTTTTGGTGTTTCCACCTCCACAAATAGCCAAAAAGTAATGAAGTAGAATATGCGATAAAGGAATGAAGAGAGACCAATGCACACTACAAAATAATACAATGCTACTTAATCAAATCGCAAAGGAGGGGAGTGAAACATTACCACCTCCACCCAAAATCTCACTATCCAATGGATGAGAATATGGACTTGGAAAGGTCACCACAGCTGCAACTACAATGAAAGGAGGTCTCACAAAACTTGAAGCCCATGCTTCAATGCCTTGCTTCACACTTGCTATGTGGAGTTTATGGAGTGTTGTTGCTGCTGCAATGGAGTGCTGAAAATGTTGCTTGAGAGTGAAGTGAATGCTAAGAGATGGCTTGAGAATGTGAGTAGATTGTGAGAGAGATTGTGAAGAGATGAAATGGAATGAGAATGAATCAATTTGAAGGAAGAATGAGGAATAATGATGCATTTTCGAGTCGGTTGGTTGAAGATGGACATTACAATTCATCCCCAGTCGGGAGTATAACACCTCTACCAACTTCAGACACAAGAATATGTCAGGGATGGCAGCATGCAGCATGGATGTATGTGCACTGTGTGTGCTTTCCCGACAAATATTCTCTCACCGATGCACAAGATAGATGCCAAGTGGAAGGAAGGAAGTTGGGTGATGTGGAATTTCTCCTTCGGATTTGATTTTCTAAGGTGAAGGTGAGCAAAAGCGGAATTTGTGTAAGGAGTGCAAATTTGCTCCTATACATTTTCTCCCACTTTAGCGAGCATGAATACTAATGAGTGCTTTGGTAAAGTAGATCAAAGAGTTAGTAAGGTTAGACATTTATACATGAACCATCAAGGAAGTAGACCATGATCTAGCAAACTTGAAAGCATAGGGTAGGCATAAGACTCCATAGGCACTCTCCCTGAGGAGCTTCAAACAAAAGACTCCATAGTCTTGCAGAACTATGAAGTTGCACAAAGTACACTGAAGGCCCTCATACCAACGATGGATAAATTCCATAGGATGAAAGCATCTTACAGGCCCGCAAACTTGTAAGAAGGAAACTCCCAAGATCTCTCACATGAAGGAAGCCCTGAGAAGTAAGCACCTTACAGGCCCACAAACCTGCAAGGAGGCATCCCCCAAGATCTCTCACATGAAGGAAACCTAATGAAATAAGTGCCTTATAGGCCTATAGACCTACTAGGGAGCAACCCCCAAGATCTCTCACATGGAGGAATCCCAAAGGTGTAAGCACCTTACAGGCCCACAGACCTACAAGAAGGCATCCCCCATGATCTCCTGCATGAGGGAAACCCAAGAAAGGGGACTCTGCAGAGTCAGAAAGTGGCTTCACAGGCACACCTGCAAAGCAACATGTTTACCTGTAGATAAAACATGCCAAGAAACACAAAGCAGCCATGTAAGAAAATAAGCGGACAGTCACGCAAACCATCAATAAGTCAGAAGGATTTCAAAGGGATCCCTCGGGAACCCGGCTTGAAGAGGGGTCCACTCAAGGGATGTAGTGTTTGAAAGTGCAAAAGAGATAATTTCTCTCAAATCAATTCATCATCCAGGAATATTTTTGAAAGATGTTCACTTCATCAAGGAATTTGAAAGGAAGAAAATGCCCCCTTGTGAGGGGAAGGTCAAGATTGCTCCCACCTCGAAGGAAATTTCTCAAGTTCTTTCTTTACGAACCCATGATGAAGGAAACGCATTCCACTAGGGGTCCAAGTTGAGAATGTGATTCTTGAAAAAGATTGCAAAGATTCTCAAGAAAAGATTCATTGGCAATGAATGTGTTTTCTGAAAATCAAAGTGTCATAGAAATGGCATTGTCATACATGAAAGGGACAACTCAAGCAAAGAAGAGAGAAAGATAAAAGGAGAGTGAAAAATAAACAATCACAAATAGAAGACACAGGGGTGATCTGATATTTTGGGGTTAGAGTTGCTCATAAATATATATAAGTATAATAATAGTATATAAATAAACTATCATCAACCCCCTTCTATATCAGACCATCTGAAGAATGCATGAGAAGACAAAGTGAAAATAAAAAATAGTTCAACATGGAAGGGAAGCCTAAATGCCCCCAACACTTTGCATCGTCCCCAATTTGTTGAAAATCAAACACAAACATGGAAGAATGATGATACAAATAGAAGAAGGTTCATGACACAAAAATCACTCCTGTATCCAAACACCAACAAGGGTGACAAGGGTCATCCAGGAACACATAGCACAATTATGAGGGAACACATCACAACACACACACATCTAATCTAAAGATAAAGAAGAGGCCTCACCCTAACACTCATCGACCAAGAAGTTGTCTGCTTCCCAATCTAGATCATTGTAAGGGGAAGGAAGACGATCCTACAGTAGTGGAATATTAAGGGGAGGAGATTTC